>HG995343.1:1940290-2568420 GCA_905333045.1 Lysandra bellargus
GATACAAGGCAACTTATGGTTGCGATGCAACCGTAAGAAAAAATATTTAGCGACACCCCCTGCCCACTCTTAACCCCCCAGGGGTCACGACTCACATGGTTGAAAAACACTGCTTTACAGAACGGCATATTTTTTTTTTTATTAAATAAAGGGGCAAACGAGCAAACGGGTCACCTGATGGTAAGCAACTACCGTCGCCCATGGACACTCGCAACATCAGAAGAGCTGCAGGTGCGTTGCCGGCCTTTTAAGAGGGAATACGCTCTTTTCTTGAAGGTTTGCAGGTCACCAATTTAACGTGGTTCGTGGCGGCCGAAAAGGAAGATCTTCCGACCGAGCGAGGTGTTATGCTCGGTCAGGCCGAAGCCCACTGACGTCATTTCAGACGTTGTATATATCTTGTCGTTCTCCGAAACTTCGATAGCGCGATGCAGGATTTCGAGCGGCCCTTCGTTGGATACGATCCAGAGGGAGCAGTTGGTATTTTGGCGCCCCTGCCCAGAGATGAGAACAATATTCCATATGAGGCCGAACCTGCGCCTTGTAGAGTTGTAGGCGTTGATCCGGACTGAAGTGCTGTCGCGCTCTGTTAAGAACACCAAGCTTCTTCGAGGCTAATTTGGCCTTACCCTCTAGATGATATAGGAACTGGACTTCGCTCGATATGTTGACGCCAAGTATCTCAATGCTAGGGGAGATGGTTAAAGATGTACCCTCGAAACGAGGATATACGACCATTGGTGACTTTTTAGTGGTGAACGCGCAGACTTGTGTCTTGGAGGGGTTGAATTGGACCAAGTTACGTCTACCCCATTCAAAGACCTTCTCTAATGAATATTTTTGAAACAATAGTAAATTCGTACTAGAAACGATGTCTACGTCCCGGCACGTAGACCGACGTAAGTGGGATTAATTGCCAACTATTTACTCTCAAAGAAATGTGGGTTGTGACCTGGCAACAGATATATTATCGTGATATAAATTGATAGACTTTATTCGTTTGAAAAAAAAACTACTAACTACCTCTGTAGGTACTTTTAGTTTTTATGCTTAAACACCTAAAAAACTTTCGCCCTTCGAAGTATTAAGTAAACTGTAGGTACCTAAATACCAAGAACATAAAAAATTAAAAACTAAAAATTAAAACCACTTCTCCGTATGAAGTCGCGTTGTTTTTTGTTCTTCATATGAAAATCCACTGGTGATTTCATACGAAGTGTACAAAATAACCAAAATATACAGTGCTGTTTATTTTGACGACGCGACGGTTTCAAATAGTTTGAAGAATGACATTCTCCTTGACCTTCTTAGAAGTTCGAACGAATCTTATCTTCAGTAAAAAGTCGTGAGGCATTTATTAGAGTGTAGTAAAATTATTATGTACGAAGTATGAAGGCGTCCTGTTTAATACAATATATAGAATTAAATGATTAAATACTCCCTACAAACGAGCATGATAAGCAAACGTTACCGAGTACCTTCGTTTTGTCTTAAAACTATGAGCTAAGTTTGAATTCTCGAATTCTCTCCTGTCAATTTGGCTACCAAAAAAAGACGGGTTGCACTCCGGGAGTGCCGGCAGAAGTGAAAACGTGATTATTAACGTTGTGCATTTTTTAACTCGATTTTTTTAATCAATCGAAACCCGTACAATCGATTAAATTTTTAACCCATTTTTTATGACAGTCGATTTTTAAAAAATCGAGTTCGAGTTCGACACAAAACACTACTCTCCAACCGTCTTACGGTTTTTCCAAGGTCTTTCGATCAGCACGAGAATCTGACGCGAGTTTCACAGTTTTTACCCATCCCACAAAAGTGCTCAACGCCGCTGAAGCAGTTTTCACTTCAATATTTCCGCAGTTTATATATATCAACGCACTCTGCACTGTATAAAGAAATGGTAAGGGGTACGGGCGTACCGAGGGGGCGACGTTTATTTTATCTTCCAGGGGGGGCAGCTGTATAAAATAAACGTCAATTTTCCTGGAAAGTGGGAATTCTAAACGAGTTATCTACTCTGTGTAGTGCGTAAAATGAAGTGTCGAAAACAAAATATAATGCAATAGAAATTACATACAAACAGTAGAACGTAGTATCAAATCTAATCCCAAAGCTTTCTGAACATTTATAAAAAATAAAAAAAATTCTAACAACTTACCTTCCATTATGTATAATGACGATGCAACAGCGACAGATGATTCAAGCGTCGCAAATTTGTTCGCCTCTCAGTTTAAATCTGTATACTCAAATAACTTACCTACATACACAAGCTCCCGAATTTTCCTCACCTATGGCTAAAACGAAACACTCCAGTATATTGTCTCGCTTAGTTTTATCTGTGTCTGAAATAAATAAAATTTTAAAATCCATAGACGCAAATAAAGGAGCAGGACCAGATAACATGCCACCGCTGTTCATCAAAAGGTGTGCAAAAATGTTATCACTTCCACTCATGATCATATTTAACAAATCTTTGGAGACTGGGGTATTTCCTAGTGAATGGAAAAAGGCGAGAATTGTGCCAATATTCAAGAAGGGAGACAACAGCAATGTAAAGAATTATAGGCCCGTAGCTATCTTGTCTTCATTTGCTAAGATCTTTGAGTCTCTGGTCTGCGATATCCTAACGAATCATTGCAAAAATTTAATTAATACCTACCAACATCGGTTCCAAAAGAAAAAGTCAGTGATTACCAATTAGTCGAATATTTGACACCCATTTTCGAGGCGATTGATAACAAGAACGAAGTCGACGCTGTTTATACCGATTTCGCTAGCGCGTTTGATTTAGTCGATCATGGATTACTGTGTTGCAAGTTGGAAAAGCAATATGGAATTCGGGGTAGGCTACTCGACTGGTTCGTTTCTTATCTGGGCGGGAGAGAACAAACGGTAGTGGTAAACGGACACGAATCACTAAAATATTTTGCAACATCTGGTGTTCCTCAAGGTTCGCATCTGGGACCAATATTGTTTTTATTGTTCATCAACGATATTACATCGTGTATGGTGTATACTGCCGCTGTTCTTTGTTTGCCGATGATATGAAGATTTCGAGAGTCATTAAATCTTCATCCGATTCCTCGTTACTTCAATCAGATCTTGACCGTATCTACCAGTGGTGTCTTAACAACAAAATGGAATTGAATGCTTCCAAATGCCGCCACATTAAATTTACAAAGAAAAAGAAAGTCTTATCAACGCAATATCACATAAATAATTGTCCAATTACTCAAAGACCGGAAATTCGCGACTTAGGGATATTAATTGACTCCAAGCTAACCTTTGGGCCTCATTTTGATTACATGATAAAGAAAGCATCAAGGACGTTAGGGTTTGTCAAGCGTAATTCAAAAGACTTCAGGCGCACCGACACTAGGATACTATTGTTTAATAATTTCGTACGTAGCATATTAGAATTCGGGAGCATCATTTGGAACCCCTGTTACGAAGTCCATTCCCAACGTATCGAATTAATCCAGAGATCTTTTACGAGGCATTTGGCATATGTCACCCCGCAGATAAACAATAAATTGCCATACAATGAGAGACTTTCGGTTTTTAAAATTGACAAGTTATCAGATCGCAGACGAATGCTTGATCTGGTATTCCTGAAAGATCTTGTCACAGGTTCCACCCCTTGCCAGGAACTATTAGAAACTATAGGATTAATAGTACCTAGACCCAATACCAGGATAAGGCAGAGACCTTTCTTTAATATTCCCAGGCATAAAACTAATGTCGGCAAGAATGCTCCTATAATAAGAATGATTAATTCCTATAACATCTGGCATAAAACATATGATTTAGACATCTTTCACGATCGCTCCACATCCTTTAAGAAAAAAATATTATGCTCATAAATTATTATTGTAAAATAAATTATTATTATCATGTTAGATACTTTTGTAATAATTTGACATTTTTGTCGAAGTAAATAATTAAATAATATTGTATTTTTTCTTTTATTCTATTGTATTAGTAATTGAAAATTGACATGTTAATGCTAATTATAATACTATACTGGCCCATGCTGCCCCACCACCCCCCCTCTCGAGACTCTCGGTTTACCTAGTTTCAACTTATTAAGCCAATGTAGAAAAATATGAGACAAAAAGCACAATATTTAAAAGGTTTTGTTTCATAAACATTTTATTAAAACGTAATACTTTGGTTGTAATTAATTTACAAACTCACCTCCGACAAATATCTTTGTCATCGAAATATAAGTATTAACTACGATAATATACGTTTTATTTGAATAAATTGTGAGTAAATCTATATTAAAAAATTCTGAACCGAACAATTTTGTTTCTTAATATTTATTTCCAAAGATATTTTAAACTAGATGACGCCCGCAACTCCGTAGCGCCAAAACTAGTTTACGCGCGGGAACCGTACATTTTTCCGGGACAAAAAGTATCCTATGTCCTTTCCTGGGACTCAAAGTATCTCCATGCCAAATTTCAGCATCTCTCTCTCTCAAATCGGTTCAGCCGGTTGAGCGTGAAGAGGTAACAGACAGACATACAGATAGACAGACAGACAGACACACCTTCGCATTTATGATATTAGTATGGATAAACATGAAAAATAGAGAAGATCCACCTCTAGCACAGAATATATATTAGTTGTACCAACCTCTAGTAACTACAATTTTATGCTAAGCTAAAATGAATCTTATTGCGATGCGTATACGCTTGGTCTATGGTTGTGTGCAAGGTTATCGTTTTGGATTGTGATTAATCCCCGCCTTAATGTCGGTTAAAACAATTTACTTCTTCTGTGTTTATTTTTAATAGAAGTCATGATATTATTGCGTAAGGTTCATTTTGCCACAGTCACGAGACTATCTACTTGCCAAAACCCAAAACGTATTGTTTGGATGTCACTTATCGTTACATAAAGGTGCTCCCAGACAGAAGTTATATAACGTTAGATAACATTTTATTTTTATCTAAATTTTTTTAACAAATTATAACAAAAGACACGTTTATTTTTTGACATGTTGTAGCGAGTTACACGATGCATGTTATAAAATGTGTTTTATAACGTTATATAACTTCTGTCTGGGAGCACCTTAACTCGTTAATGTAATGGTGCTCCCACACCGCCGTTAGAAAATGTTTGTAAACATTTTCTAACATAAAAACATTTACTAACAAATGTTGTCAATTGTTACATTTTGTTTAGTAACTGTTACATGTATAAGTGCTCCTACATAATAAAAAATGTTTACTAATGTTAACTAACATTTTATAAAATTTAAATCTGGTATTGGCTCAAAGCATACCCCGTCGTCCTATAAAAAGTTTGCAAACAAAAGGTAACGCAATATGTTTTATTTTGTTATAATTTCTTTTGCTATAATTTGTTAACTTGCGTTTACTAAACATTTTCTAACATGAAAATATGTTTAACATTTTTTAACATTTGTGATTAAATGTTTGATAACAAATGTTTACTTACGTTACTAAACATTTTCTAACTGCGGTGTGGGAGTACCATAATAAACACCTTTAAATTGCTATCACTCTGACTTCTGAGGCAAAATGCCATTTTATTGCAAATTGCAAATGGGCAATCGTTGCCTTTCAAATTTTTTTGTCGGGCTTTGACCCACCACACATTCCCACCATTGTATCTCCTGTGTCGCCAGGATCGACAGCGATATCCGCCCTTTGATATGATCTCAAGGAGCCCGAGGGACATGGTAAACCTGTCTTGGGACCCGCAACGGAATTAATCAGAAGAAAATAGAAGGAGTAGGAAGAGTTCCAGTTTCCCTCCCCTCCCCTTGCCTTTCTATTGTCTACCTCTATATTGCCTTATCACAAGTCCTAGAAGATAGGACATTTAACTTCAGGGTATGATAACGATGATAATAATTACGATGATAATAATTACGATCTTTCAAATTGTCGAGACCGGAACCGGGGGCCGGTCTACCCTCGAAATTCTCATACAAACGTAATACCAAAATCATTTTCTCATACGAAAATATTTAACATGTTTGAGTTATTTTTCAGCTTAAAATAGTAATTACATCCCGACTCTAAAAAATATTTTTTAGTATTTAAATATTTTGTAGTAAATTTACTATTTATTTATATTTTTTAGTGTTTTACTCTATTTTTAGTGTATAAATATTTAGTAGTAAATTAAGTAAAAAAATTTATAGACAAAAAAATTTTTTTTAGTGTTTAAATATTTTGAAGTTTATTTTTGTACAGGAACCTAGGTAATTACTATTTTAAGCTGAAAAATAACTCAAACATGTTAAATATTTTCGTATGGGAAAATGATTTTGGTATTACGTATGTATGAGAATTTCGAGGGTAGACCGGGCTCTTAAGGCCCTATAGACCCGAAAATTAGCAGGTCGATGTCTGTCAGTACGAATATCGACGTAAAGGACATTAAAATAACATTCATATCAGCGCGCCTTGTACAGTGGCGGTTACGACGCTCGCCGCGTACTTGATAGGGCGAAATAGGAGAAAAAAACCCTTTTTCTTTGATAATTAAACCAAAATGCAAAATGTAACCACAAATTATTCTTCTTTAAGTTATGAGCTTTTCGTAGATATGATTTTTGAAAGTAAAACTATCATAAGCTTCATGAAAAATAAGAAAAATATCACAAAATAGCCTCCTCTTCGGAGTTATTTTTGATCGAGTGAAGTTTTCAATATTATGTTTCGAACCACAAATTTTCAAAGTACATTAAGTAAACAATAATGTGTATTTTTTTTTTTTTTGGCTTTTAAAAGTCACTATTTGTTTGTTTATTATTGATTCAAAGTCATGTAAAATTGGGTCTATAGGGCCTTAAAGCAGTGGCATCCATACGAAATTAGATGTTATAGCATAAACAATAAACATAGTACAATTTGTTCTATCACTATTCATTGTGATTTGTGACTCTACATTTAAGCTTCAACCAAAAATTAAACCTGAATCTCTTTTGTTCCAGATATCGCAGTAACCACAGGGGACCAAATAGAGTTTTATTCTAACAAATCGAAAACTAGCTTCGAATCTAGTAAGTTTAAGGAGCTAACGGCATTGGCGTATGATGCAGTCTACAACATGCTGTTGTTCGTCGACAAACAAAACGACAACGCTTCGATATTCAGCTTCAACCTCACGACGAAAAAGTACCAGCCTTTAATCGGAAAAAGGTCGAATGAGAACATCCAGGGTGTAGCCTTCGATCCGGTTACCAATAAGATGTTCTGGACTGATACGAACGAGAGAAGCATATACTGGATCTCGCTCTGGCCAAGATCGAAAGACAATATTTACGGGAATCTCCTGCTGAAGATGAAAGATGAGATTCCAAGAGATATAGCTATAGATAGCTGTAGAGGGTAAGTCATAAAAACAGCTACTTTTTTCGTTTTCTGCTTTCCCAAGTGGAAGAATCCGATCCAGTGTGCTTAGGCAGTTAGCGTCTAATACTAACTTGATATTCGACTCATGTCATGTCAACTCCATACGTATGTTGATCGGCGATTCTTACAGAATAGATAAAGAAAACATGTTGTTTAAGCCCCCAGTCTGTTATCAGTCGGTCGGTATACCATCAGTCCGATCGTTGATGGGCCTCTTCGTACATGAGGGGCCTTAATAGTTGAGTCATAGTGAGTGTGACATGTTGATTGTTTACTCAGTTAAACGACTGTTTGGAAAGCTAATTGACATTTCTAGTATTCTCCATACGAACAAACATAGTTGTAGCCTTTTTAGTTTCAACTTTCGGGATATCATTTGCTTAAGGTTTAAAAGGTTTACAAACCTTTTCATTTATAACACTAGATGACGTCCGCAACCCCGTTGCGCCAAAATTCGTTTACCGCGCGGGAACCGTACATTTTTCCGGGATAAAAAGTATCCTATGTCCTTTCCCGGGACTCGAAGTATCCCCATACCAAATTTCAGCAAAATCGGTTCAGCGGTTTAGGCGTGAAGAGGTAACAGACAGACAGACAGACACACTTTCGCATTTATATTATTTATATAATATAATAACATAAAAATAATATATAATATATAACACAATAGATGCCATCCGCTTAAAAGCATTTAATGGCGCAGAAACTCTACATTTTGCTGCGATAAAAACTACTATCCTAATTTGTCCTTTTCTGGAACTCGTTGTCTCCTAAACAACCCAAGTCGGTACAGTGGTTTTCGTGACAAGACAATCTATACTAATATTATAAATGCGAAAGTATCTCTGTCTGTCTGTCTCGCTTTCACGCCAAAACTAGTGTATAACTCACTACTTCATCTATGTAGTGATGAGTGACGTAACCATAAACCTACCAATCTATGATAAATAGTTTATGGGTAAAGCTAAAGTTATTAAATACTAGCTGTCCCGGCAAACGTTGTTTTGCCATATAAAGTATTACGCCCATATTATTTTATTAAAGGGACTAAATAAGTATGTCATCATGGCAACGTCCATCGCTATTCCGTCGTACAAACAATGGTCGCCGTCAGTCTCGAGTTGTAATAATTTACTATTATTTATTCAACAAATGCACTCATCAATATAAAAAGTAGATGTTGTCCGATTCTCAACCCTAGCCGATATGCTCGCTAAGATTCACGAAAATCAGTCGAGCCGTTTCAGAGGAGTTCAATTACGCACACCGTGACACGAGAATTTTATATATTAGATTATGTGCACAGTGCACACTGCACAGCTGTTTTTGGCTATTTTGATTTAAAGGGTACCAGGGTTTTAAAAACCTTTAAAATTTGACACCAATTTTGTTGACACCGCGCGCTGTAAGTACACTGAAGTCCACGCGGACGAAGTTGCGGGCAACAGCTAGTATAGTATATGTTTAAAACATAATAGGCATCCATTAGAGTTTAGACGGTAGGTTCCTCGTCACTCAATTCCATCAATCATGAATTATGTTTGACTGATGGTGACTGATGGACTGACGAATGTATCCAGATTTTCGTCAATCACCGTCAGTCACGCTTTTACACGGTAGGTTACCCATCAGTCACAGTCATGACTGTGGTAAAACCGACAGCAAAACCTACCGTCTAATGGATTCCTTAGACATAAGCCACACTTTCGCATTTACAATAATATTACAATGCATTTATTTAACCTTAACTTACGAGTTAACTATATTTTAGTAATATGTGCCTTAGCTTTCAATCCAAAATATTAAAACAAAGTAATATTATTATCTTCTTTGCAGCTACATCTACTGGACGAATACCAACATTAAGAAGGCGACAATAGAACGAGCAAGGTTGGACGGCACAGAGAGAACAGTCATCATCGACTCTGATATCTACATGCCAGTCAGCATCACACTCGATCAGCACTCCAGGAAGTTATACTGGGCTGATGATAAAGAAGGCATCCACTTCACCATAGAAACCTCTAACCTCGATGGAAGCGGTCGGAAGACGCTTCTAGCGGGCACGCAGCACAGGCCCAATTCTATAACTGTGTCCAAAGACTTCATTTACTGGGTAGACTGGGGCTTCAAACAGATTTGGAGACTGCCGAAAAATGCCACTCCCAATTCAGAACCAGAGGGATTTTTGGGTTTAAATGAGGAGAGTACTTTTGGTATCGTCGCCAACTACAATATTGTTGACCAAACAAATGGAATAGAAGAATGCAAGAACTTGGCTACTTTATCCCAGACTAAAGCCGCTATAAATGATAGTACGCCCATTCCAGAAGACCTAGGACTGTTCTGTCTCAATGGGAATAAGACTGATACGCATACTTGTCAGTGTTCTACCGGGTATACTGGCAAACGATGTGAGATATCTGTTTGCCATAACTACTGTTTGCGAGGTGAATGCAGCGTGCTGCCGTCTGGATTCCCTACTTGCAAGTAAGTGTGTATGTCGTTCCTACTGGATGTTGCGTACTGTTGCCGGATTATGGCGGGGAAACCGCACATTTTGCAGAGACAACAACTACCCTATATCTTTTTCCTAGACTTGAAGTATCTCCATGCCAAATTTTATCCAAATCGGTTTAGTAGTTTTCCCGTGAAGGCGTAACAAAAGTATATTCACATTCATTCATTGAATTATGGCCTTTTCTAGGACAGTGCGGGCCAATAACCTTACAACTTTGTAATCTATTACCATCCATTTAGCAATAAAACTGGGTAATTAATTTTATGCATCAACGAAACTAGTTTATTTTATTAACTATTAAATTAAACGAATTCCATTGATAACATAGTAATTTGTATGTCATAAGGATACGATTGTCGACCCCTACGAAAACAGATGTTATAAGTTTGACGTTTTTGTTTCGAATGATCGCGAGTTAAGAGCCATTCATCATCATCAGCTCGCTGATTAAAACTGTTTTTGAAGTGAAAACTTCTTTAGCGGCGTTGAGCACTTTTGTGGGATGGGTAAAAACTGTGAAACTCGCGTCAGATTTTCGTGTTGATCGAAAAACCGTAAGACGGTTGGAGAGTAGTGTTTTGTGTCGAACTCGAACGAAATGTACAGTCGAGGAAATGAGTTGTTTAGCAGAAATGTACAGTCGGGGAAAATTGTGCTAAGCAGCAATGTACAGTCGGGGAAATGAGTTCTTTAGCAGACGCGCTGATTAAGGCCGCGTTTCCACCTGCAATACAACTGTCGCGAGAAGTGCAGACAGTCTGTCTGACAGCAGCTTTTTTTTCGATTGTCGATATTTTTAATCGATTGCAAGGGTTTCGATTAATTAATTAAAACGTAAAATTCTCTGAAAAACCCTAACATGCGCATCAGCCGTATATACAGCTGAATTAACGGTATAAATAAACCGTTTATGAATAAGGTTCATTTTCATTCGTTTTTCTGTGTTAAAAAAAGGATGTAAGTACCGCGGAACGCTATTGGTTGAATGTGTTTAATCATGTCACAACGAGAATTACGCGCCATTTTGCGCAAAAATGTCAGTAATACAGCAGTCAGTAAAGGTACACTATTCAAGTCTTAACAAGTTAGGTACTGAAGAGAAAACACCGATTTTCATGGCTTTGATCCCAGCCGCGGCGCCCCCCACTAATTTGTTGTCTCTTTCGGTTATCACCGCAGCTATATTAAACGGTTTAATACCGCTTAAGACAAGAGCATAGTTGAAAACCCTGCATATGGATATTTAAAATAAAACGGTTTGTATCGATACGATCAATAACGCTACAGCCGTATAGCGGATTAATAGGTCCTTGCCAGGAACTACCAATCGGACCAGTGTCCGATTTGAAAAATTCTCTCAGTGTTAGATAGCCCATTTATCGAGGAAGGAAGGAATATATATTTTTATCATGCTAAAACTAAGAGGAGCGAAGAAATAGAGGAAAATGTGGAAAAACGGAGGAAATTATTTAAAATTGTTTATTATCTTAAGAAACTACTGGAGCAATTTTTATTTGTGCCAAACACATGAAGAATAGTCCACGTGAAAGTACATAGGTTTCTTTTTTGCGGAAAAATGTATGGTTTCCGTGACATTACTAAATTATGCGGGCGAAGCCGCGCGGAACATCTAGTTATTCAATAAAAATATGTATATCAACAAAACTCTCTTTATGGAGAAACTAGCATTTTTCATTCTAAAAAATTTGCTGATATGAGGGTGGTAGATCTACCAACTTTTGGTTCTAACATCTACCTAATTCTACCAATTTTTGGCATGACGTCTACTGATTTTCGAAAATTCGGTGTGACAACACTGACGTAGCTCTCCTTTGGACTAAGCTTTTTTTAAAATTTCCAGATGCCCCGTCGGTTTTGTCGGAGAGCGTTGTGAGGTCAACCAATGTGACAACCACTGTCTACATGGGACGTGCTCGGTCAGCGGGGTCGAAGCGATCTGCACGTGTGAGGAGGGTTATATAGGCGCTAGGTGTGAGGTCACTCGGGCACCAGTGGAGGAAAAGTAAGGATTTCATTTTGATAAGTCTGATCTTAATGTAAAGAAAGCTCTGTATAATGCTACCAATTTCAAATGTCACAAGTCACATTTTCACTCATATAATCAACACATAATAAAGAATACACTGTTAACCTACTTCCGTATAACAGTAAACTAATCTAGTGCCAAGATAACTGCACTTGAAATAGACAACATTGACCTAGCAAACCAATGATATTACTCATTCAATTTTTTTCTCAGGCGACAACAATATTTGGGAAGTATAATATTATGTATTTTACAAAAAATATGATAATTTTAGAATTGAAGATTGTATAGTCAAGCTCAATAAAAATATTATAATTCTATTGCTTTACAAAATTCTATAGTAGAGTAAGTGACTAGTAGATTGGACAGTACTAGTCAATGGAAAAAGCACAAAAACACCATATTTATTAATGTTGTTTTAAAAACTGACGGTCTTACTACAAAAGATCTAAACACCTGTTGAACAGTTGTTTTGAGACCATTATGAATGATTTTTTCTCTAATCAACTGTTCAACAGGTATTTAAATCTTTTGTAGTAAAACCGTGACTGTTTTTCTTTAAAAACAGGCGTTCTTTTACTTTAAAAACAGAAATTTTTAAAGCAACATTAATAAATATTGTGTTTTTGTGCTTTTTTGTTCGGCTGTATGTATCTTTTTTTTTGTATGTTCAACGATTACTCAGCCGTTTGTGTTCCGATTTTCAAAATTATTTTTGTGTTGTATAGGGTTTAACTCGAATTTGGTACCATGCTCACAAAAGCGGTGATCTGATGATGGGAACCTTGAGGAATAGAGGGGACTCCTTGAAATTTGTATGGAAACATATAGTGATTTCAATTTTTTTCTGAAGCATTCGAGGTAAATGCTACCAAAAAGTAAGACTTCGCACCAGGTTATACCCTGGATCCGAGGGTACCGAACAGAACTTTTGAATGCTTATAGGTACAGGTTCCCCTGAATTTTAATTAGTATCTAATTAGTATTTCGGTGTTGTTTAAACAACTGAAAGCATAAGCTAATACATCAATTTGAATAATCATCATTATCACAACCATAATTATACCATGGGTCATCACACTATGACCCAATTATTGGTACTTTTCGTGATATTTTGCATCGAAGCAGATGTTTTTGATGATGATTTCGCTATTTGCAGACCGATTTTCAAAATTCTCGTGTTGTTGTGTAGGATGTAATCTTAATTTTGTATAACAATTACAAAAGTGGTGAGCTGATGATGGGATCTATGAGCAATCGAGGGAAATCCTTGAAATTTATCAAAACACTAATAGTGGTTAAATGTTGTTTCTAGTAAGTTAAACATTTGTTACGAATAAGAGAAATTTCATACGAAGGTGTATCTTG
Organism: Lysandra bellargus; assembly: GCA_905333045.1. Taxonomy (NCBI): domain Eukaryota; kingdom Metazoa; phylum Arthropoda; class Insecta; order Lepidoptera; family Lycaenidae; genus Lysandra; species Lysandra bellargus. Next base: position 1,953,627 of record HG995343.1, read on the forward strand.
GTGCAAAGGCACTGAACAGAACTCCTGAACCTTTAAAGATAAAATTTTGGAAATTGCAGCATCGCTTAGATAACTGCAAGCATTTGCCACAAGTTCGCTTACAGTAACATAATGTGAATAGTTAACATTCGTATTGGGGTTTTACGCATAAAGCCTAATTTTAAAGATACTTATCTAAAAAGAGTGAAATTATTATTTTTAACAAAAAATTAAAACCGACTTCCAAGGTAAAAGCAATAGTAATATGAACTAAAAAGTATTAAATAATTCTTACTCCTTTTTCAGAATTCGTCTAAATATCAACTATTTCTGTACGTATACTACAGTCTTCATTACTTTGAAGTCGGTACCAGTCCCAAAAGTTTCAGATATTCTGACATTACTGAACTCACGATTAAATTAGCTGGTACCGACTTCAAAATAATGAAGACTGTAGTATATGTACAGAAATAGTTGATATTTAGACGAATTCTGAAAAAGGCGTGCTATTAAAGAGTAAGAATTATTTAATACTTTTTAGTTCATATTACTATTGCTTTTACCTTGGAAGTCGGTTTTAATTTTTTGTTAAAAAATAATAATCCAATGACTGGTACTGTCCAATCTACTAGTCATCTTATCTTATCTTATCTTATCTTATATATAAAAATGGATTTTCAAATGTATTAGTCGCGCTAAAACTCGAAAACGGCTGAACGGATTGGGCTTATTTTAGTCTTAAAATAATCCTTTAAGTCCAGGGAAGGTTTTTAAGTGGCACGAAGTTCACCGGGACAGCTAGTAATATATAAAAATGGATTTTCAAATGTGTTAGTCGCGTTAAAACTCGAAAACAGCTGAACTGATTGAGCTGATTTTAGTCTTAAAATATTCGTAGAAGTCCAGGGAAGGTTTTAAAGTGACACGAAGTTCACCGGGACAGCTAGTTTATCTTATAATCTTAACGACGAATTTTTTCAGTGTCGTTAATAAAATATTAAACTTAATATATTGTTTAAATTTAAATTATTTTCAATACATACTTATTATTATAAATGCGAAAGTGTGTCTGTCTGTTTCTTACCTCTTCACGCTTAAACTTTTATTTGGTATGGAGATACTTTGAGTCCCGGGAAAGGACATAGGATACTTTTTATCCCTAAAATGTACGGTTCCCGATAAACAAATTTTTCGCAACGGAGTTGCGGCATCTCTCAGTTCTAACAAAAAACTTCACTATTTTCAGTTGCACAACCGAAACCACATCACCACCAATCACAAAGGTGATGAACGAGTCAGATCTAAACCAGTTAAGGATTGATGATGATGAGGTATACCTGGACGGCTGCGGTGGTTGGGACCCCGTCAGAGATCCCATCCTGATGGTCCTTGGGATTGTCTGTGGGCTGCTGACGCTGGCCTGCGCTGTGCTCATCACCAAGATATTGCATTTGAGGAGGAGGCCAAGGTACGACTTTAATTAACTTTTTACTATCTGCTACCTACCCTTAACAATTTGGCTTTAAGGTGACGCCGCGTAAAACCGTGTTGGATATGTTTTAGATTTCTTGTTTTCTATGAGAGGCCGGGCCGGTCTCTCATAGAAAACAAGCAATGGAACAGCAAAAAATGGAAAGGGCGTAAGCGACAAAATGGTTTTTGTCGCGTAATTTAAAAACCATAAATACATTTCATATAAGCTATGCACATATTAAAGTGTATGCTTCAACCAATTTATGTACAAATTTTGGAACCTTAAATCACTCTCCTCTGTTGGAAAAATAGGAATCCCTTTTTTTACAGAGGTCTTTTCGATTGATAATTCTGTGTTATAAAAGTTGTCCAATCGTGCTATGCTATGGGCAATTCAAAGACAAAGACATGATGAATACTGACAATGAACTTAAGTTTCTTAGCTTTAGTCATTGCTGAGAAAAATTGGCATCGCTACAGCCAAATTATCAAGGCGTCGCCTTAAGCTGTAGGTGCGATCTGAATATAATATTATTTAATTTATAAATTACTTACCTATGATAATATCGTAAAGTATTTAAAATTATTTTAGTTTATTACTTAACAATTCGAACATCCGAACTGTATTCATGTATTCGGCACTCAAAGCATTTTTAGCTCAAGACTGTTTTGCTAGCAAAAAGTTTTTGCCAATTTTTTTAAGCCAAATATTATTTTCTCAGCAAAAATCAGGGATTTAGCGGGATAAACTTAAAGTTATAAGTACATGCATATAAAAACGTTTGTCTGTCTGTCCACAGAATCAAGAAGCGAATAATCGTGAACAAGAACGTGACACCGCTGACGGCGCGGCCGGACCAGTGCGAGATCACGATAGAGAACTGCTGCAACATGAACATCTGTGAGACGGTAAGCTCTTACCGCACACTTGCAGGCTTAGGCCCAATTTCACCAACGCCTGTTAGTCTTAACAGGTCTTGGCCTGTCTGGCGTAAAAAACTGTTAGAAACTTTTCAAATACAAAGGAACATGTTTGCTTTATTAAAAGAAATAACAGAGAAAAAGCCTAATCATTTCCAGAGTCTTTACGAGTTTTGTTTTGAACAAAAAGCTAGAATTGATCGCTTAAACCTTAATTTTACCGAATTTGATATAATTTCGATTATAATAGGAAATATAGGTGATCCTAATTTGAGTGCGTCGGTAGAAGCCGGTAATATTAAAACGTGTAATCAGCACTTATAGTATTTAATTTTATATTTAAAATACTGGGTACCAGATCACTAAATACTTAAGAACACTAGAAGTCTAGAGCACTGCACAAGTGAACACTTTGGTGGAACCGATGAGACTGCCCCGAGCTCTCCAATGTAGTAACCACGAAAATGGAGGGGATGCACCGGAGTGAAGTTGCACGCATTTTGAGTGGTAGGGAGAGCGGCACTAGTTTCATGCTCGCTAACTTCACGTTGTTTTTGCTCAGCGCCAACAGGTTTTATAGTAGGTAGTTTCAACTTTACTTGACCGTGGGATATTTATTAAAATAGTGTTTAAGATTTATCTTGAACTTGAAGCATATAAACCATTACTGCCACAACCGAAAGTGTGTATCATCATCTTCTGGTATTTTTCTTTAGTTTTTGAGAGATAGGATCGAGTGCTTCCAAATAGCAATAGATACATGTTTGTATGCTAAAATTAATTACATAATACCTATTTGAATTTGAAACAAATAACATAATGTGTACCTATCTGTTTTTAACAAGTTCTTAAAGACGTTGACATCTTAAAATAACTAGACAGTAGATTGTTTTCGACTTTGACCGCGAACGATTTTATCAGACACCATCCAAGGTTGAAGGTCGTGACTTAGGTATTTTCCTCTGGAGCGATAAGTGATAATCTTTTCTCGTATTAATCATTGAAAGTTTAAAGTCGGATCAAGTATCAAAACTAGTTAGTGGCACTTTAGCAATCTGTCATTATAGTGAAGTAATTTTTTAATTATTGCGGTTTCTAATAGAAATTGCAGGCCGCAGGCTTGCGTAATATTATAGTAGATTTGCTTGCAAGTTCGGTGCAACGAAATTCGTTTATTAGCATACATTTTTTTGGGATAGATCTATCTTCAACCTTTACTTGGTTTTAAGAATATTTGTAGATACCTTTCGATTCTGCGGTTTGAGCATGACGATGTATAAAACAAAACGACAGACAGACTGATGAACATACAGTCATCTTATATATAAAATTCTCGTGTCACAATGTTCGTTCCCGTACTCCTCCGAAACGGCTTGACCGATTCTCATGAAATTTTGTGAGCATATTGAAATTTTGTGAGAATCGGCCTACATCTATTTTTCATACCAAAAATTATTTATATGGCAAAACAACGTTTGCCGGGTCAGCTAGTATTTTATAATAACGGTTGTACTTGAACTAAAATACGTAAAATAGATTGATTATAGCCAGTCAATTGGCCTAACTATTAAGCGGGTACACTTGACCGCGCGACTCCTCTATTGAAATGTATTATAATGACCGTCCTATATTCAAGTTAAGTATTTATAAAAAGTGTCCACTGTTTTTTCGTAATTTGTTTGTTAATAAGCATGGATAGAGCGAATTTTAAACGTCTTAAAAAAGGAGGTTAATATTAGTAAAATGTGGTAAATAAAACAATGATATATCATTGGAGAAAAATAAATTTTTTTAAACATTTCTGCAACGCAAAAACTTTTAAGTAATTAAGTAACTTATTTTTATCTCTTTTTTTCCAGCCATGTTTCGAACCGAGAAACAATATAAGACCAACGCTGCTAGACGCGAAGCCAGGAAAAGAAGAGAAGAGAAATCTAATAGCCAACATGGAGGGAGACGATTACTAGCATATCCACACGAGGGCAAGTTGACTGTATTTACATGAAAAGGCTGAAATACAATAACTTACTATAACACCAACATAACACACGTAAAGAGTCGACTTTCCACAGCACTATAGTCCGTTCCATAATTAAAATCTAAATTTTAAAACACGCAAAATATATTTTGTACTGAGAGAGTACTGTATACTGAGACAAAATTAATTTAATGATAATAAAAATGATGGGTAGTTTGTTCAGTTCTTCTTCTTTTAAAATAGTTTTGACAGATTGTTTTTTTAAGGAACGGGCTATAGTTTGTACATCCAAAGGTTTATTGTGATATTCGATGTAGGATGGCTAGGGTTATCCGAGCCTGGCTGACTTCGTGGTTAGCAATACGGGGTTGCGAGAGTAAAAAATAAAATGACATTTATATTATTATGCCAAATCCGGCTACACACGGTCAAGTGTTTGGACTGGGCTAATTTAGATTATTAAAATTACCAAAATCGTTTAAACGTCTTAAAGGTAATGAAACAGTTGAATACTGGAACGTGTGCGGCTGATGAAATATCGCTTCCATTGAAATTTTTTTGTATGATTTATATTAGATTTTTTACTATAGTAACCCCACCAAAATGACTGCTAAATTAATACTTAAAATCTGAGTGCAAGGGAACTAGATTTTAAGGTTATTTATAAACTGGTTTCGGTTGAGACTTAGTGCCTTCACGTTGAATTGCGGTTGTACTTTAATTTTCGTTACTGGCAATAATGTACAAAACAGCGGCCTTAGTACAGTAACAGTCATCTAGATAATTTACCTAAGCCGTACCGTACCCATTAATCACTTCAAAAATCTTTCTGAATATAACTTTAAAGTCCTAGCAGTGTTGCCAAGCTTAGTTAAATTTAGACGATTTATATCTGCTACACTTATGCAAAATTAAATAAAAAAATCAAAATCTGTTAAAGTATTTATACTCCAGTCGCCAAAAGGAATTGCTAATTGCTGTTAATATTCGGTCAATGAACTGGTGCGGGCGGGAGAGCACTATAATGCCACGCGAGATAATGAGACAGAATATAAGATCATTGACCGAATTTTTCTCTATGCGACTGCTGTACCTAAATGCAGAGTCAATCTTCTAGATTTCGTTTATGACAATGCAGTACACTACAAAAACCTACTGTTCTTTTCTTGAATAATATTTAAATGGAGGTTGCCCGAGCAAGTCAAACCTATATTATGTTGTGTTCAACATAGCAGCTTAATATAAGTGAATGATTTAAGCAATAAATGTATGAAATCTTAATAAGCCCTACTGCCAGAAATGAGGGTTCTCGTCTTAAAGACTTAGCTATATCTTTGAAGTATGAGTATTTTGTCCAAAGATATATTTGTTCCTTGATTCGTTGCCTACATAATGCCCAAATCTATAGTAAAGATATTAGGAATCAAAATACTTTGTATGGCCTTTTTGTTACTTAAGAATTATGATTTATGAATAAAATAAATAAAAGTAATTAAATCAAGGATTGACCAGTTCTATAAGGTTGTATCTGTTTGTGAAATGCCCAATTTTCAATAATTTGGCTTAGTTTTAAGAGTTTACGTTCCTATAGTTTTATACCTGCCGATTTGTCTATGGAAAATATAATTTTCTCTATGGACTATCTTTTCTATGGATAAAAAAGTGTGTCAGCTCCGACGCACGACTAGAGTTTACTCCTTAAGTACGAGTATCTAACCATACGCAAAAAGAGTTTATTCAACTGAAAAAAGATTAATATAATATGAAATCAGATGTTCCGGCAATGTTATCTACACCCCTTTCTGCCATAGTTATTTCAAAATACTTTTAGTTCACTTTAGCCAGTATTATGACAAAAATTGTAACTTCACAATAACAATATTAATTATTGATATTTATAACAAAAATAGCAATATAAATACATCGACACTGATAGAAACAAACAAGCCCAATAACATATAGTATATAGGTATAGTCGCCTATACAGCATACCATATGTACGTCTTAATCATAGAGTTAATATACCTATCAGAATATAATATTATATAATATATTATTCCGATAGGTATATTACCTTTATGGTCTTAATACACTCACAGCCAAATTAGAAAGTTGCGCACTAAAGGTGCGCACCAAAAACGTGACACATTTTTTCGTTACTTGTTAGTTGGTTTTACCCCTCGGATTTTTCTCATACCGGGCGCCTTATATATGAAAATCGATTCTTAAGGAGTAAACTCCAATAAAATGTTGTATATGGAAATCTTATTATGTTGCCTATGGGAAATATTGTCTTTGACGTTAATTTTAGTTTTATGTTCATCCCAGCTATTAGTTACCATATTATATAGGGCATATATATAGGTACCAATGTATTTTTATTTTACAAAGAATTGTAAAAACCATGTAAAATCACTCACATTCCAGATTTGGAATATATTTTCTTGAATGGTTGTGTAATGTGTTACATTTTTCAATTTCCTTAAAATGGCCTTCTTGACTTAATTTTTGATGCTGGCTTTAGTGTTGTAGAATCTCACATAAATTATTGACAGAGTTCAATATTTAATTTCATTTTATAAAATCATATTTTATTATATCTATACCAATGTGAGAGGCACTTAATTTATTTGTAGTACAAGAGAGGGTCGAGTCTATTGTTTTAATCATTTATTGATCATTATGTTGTCATTTTGTTGTCATTATGATTTTGAAATAGTACACTCGACCTAGTTTTAGTTCTAGGATACCTAGTATTAGATTTAGCCCGTGGATTTATAATATCCACATCAGAAATGTGATATTATTGAGTCTTTGTATAAGTCGTCGTTAGAGTATATTAAATTTATTATCAAATAAAGTGCTTTCAAATGAAATGTTTGTTTTAATAAAACTAGTCTTCCTTTGATACATTTATTCATATCACAAATTTAAGCTATACATAAACCCCCTTAGTGCTTATTATGTTATACGAATGTTTTGTCGTTGACTGTCAAATGACTTTTCTAACGTGTCGGATAAAGACAAAATATTGTATAGCGTATACATTGTGTAAAATGTAAATATATCTATTGTAAAGAGGTACTAATAATATATTAATATGGTTAGACTGATTATTATTATTATCGTTTTCTTTTTACGGTCCAACTTTTATTTTAAAAACTTGGCAGTTACATGGTAAGGCTTTAGCTATCCTTCAAACTTTTTTACTTAAATTTTAAACTATTACTGTAAATATAATTTTCTATTTAATGTGAATATACACATAATTTTAACAATGTTGAGGATTGCACAAGGTTAAATAATAAAGGTCGGTTGAAGAACAGAGAGCAAAATTTATTAAGGCCTAAAGCCGGTCGTTTACCGAATTATAGCATAGCCTGTTAGTGTCTAAACACACTAGGCTGAATTACGCCGACGTAAATTCCGCCGCGTTTACGCCGCGTATCAAACGCATACAAAATACCGACGGAACGCGACAGACGATACACTATGCCGAAATTCCGTCGAGCCGAGTCGAGCGTAAAGTTCGTTAGCGATTCGGCGGTTTAGCAACACACTATACTCGACGGAATTTTCAAAATCGAACATAGGAAATCCAAAGCGTTAAGGCGCTATATCGAAAGTGATTTTACCGCAAGGGCAATTTTATACACGCGCACACATTACATCTGAGAATTTTAAATACTCATTACCGCGCGCGTTCCGCAACGGAAATTACGCCGCGAAATTTCGGCTCTTCGCGTAATTTATAGTGTGTCGCATCAGACGTAAGCGGCTGAACGTAATTTCGGCCATGTAAATTACGCCGGCGTAATTCAGCCTAGTGTGTTTAGACTCTTAGGCATGCAAGAATAGTAAGTTAGTTTTAGGCCTTGATAAAACGATATTCAACAACATTTAAAAAATTTACTACTATAAATTCCCACCTTACAAGACTCACAACTTTTTTTGTAAATAATTAAAGCCATGAAAGCCGTAATATTATATGTTATAAATTTACATTTATAAATTTATTTTGAGCCAATTAATAATTATAATAATTTTAAACGCCTAAAGCATTATTGGATGAAAATAACGTATCATCCACAAAAGCTTATAATATAATTGTTCACTTTGGCTCTATCTATTACTATTAAGCCATCTCTTTTCATGCAACAACAAAAAATACAACAATATTTTGTGTACTTATTTCAACATACAGTAACAACAATAAATAATTAAATAATAATTAAAATACTTTAAAGTAGTTTAAAAAGTAGTTTTTAAAGCCCCCACACGAAAGACATTTTATAAATTTACATTTATAATTTTTTTAAAGCCAATTATAAAGCCCAAAGCAATATTTGATAAAATTAACAAAAGCAAAAATAATTGTTCACTTTGACTCAATATTACTAAGCTATCACTTTCATGCAACAACAAAAAATACAACGATGTTATGTGTATTACAACATGTAACAACAATAAATAATAAAATAAGAATTAAAATACTTTAAAGTAGTTTATGTCTTAGAGACATGTGTAATAAATAGGGGTGTAGACTATTTTTAAGAAACATATTTTCTTTACATTCGCTATGCTCGCTTTGTTGTATGTCGCTCCCAAGAAGCTTATGGAGGCACTTCACATGGTTATTTGTGTTTGCGTATTTGATGTATTTGCCAAACAATCACCATGTGTAGACGGTATGTTTGACAAGTATCGGCCTTATTTGCCTATTTGACAAATAAGACCAATACCAAATACACGTATCCGTACCTTTGTCGGTTTTTGACGCACATCAAAAGAGTCAAATAGGCAAGTACAGCCACAGCCTATTATACTACGTATAGTACAGCTCGACAAGGCTTTAAATGAACGTGGCGAAAAAAGGAACTAACGCTGCTATCATATAAAAACGTCATTTTTGACAGTCCTCCTTTACGAGCAGCGCCACCACCTACGTTCATTTAAAACCTTGTCGCATTGTAAACAAAATCAAGTACTTAAAAGTTTGGTATCTGACGTCCATGTGTGGAAGGCCGGATTTGCCTTTATTTGCTTGTTTGTGTATATGTTACTGTAAAAGCTCGAACTGCAGTAAATCCTAAGATTTTCTAGTAAAACCTAAGATCTACCAATCCCTAATGGTAAATGTCCGAAAAGGTTCGCGATACGAACTTTTACCACCATATAGTTAGTAAATCTTGGGATTTACAGTAATGGCATGGTATATGTTGAAAAAAACGGCCAAGTGAGTCAGACTCGCGCACGAAGGGTTCCGTACTGTTATAGAGCAAAAACATTAAATCTTTATTTTATTTTAATATTGTTATAAATTATTAAAGTGGTATTAACCGTGGGAGAGCCATGCTTCGGCACGAATGGGCCAGCTCGACCAGAGAAATACCACGGACTCACAGAAAAACGACGTGAAACAGTTGCGCTGTGTTTCGCAGAGTGAATGAGTTTACCGGAGGCCCAATCACCCTACCCTATTCCCTTCCCTACCCTCTCCTACCCCTATTTCCTCTTAAAGGCCGACAGACCTGCAGCTCTCTGAAGTTGCGAGTGTCCATGGGCACCGGAAGTTGCTTTCCCTCAAGTGAAATATTTTGTTTTAGGTACATACCTTACTTATTAATTAATCACATATTTTGATTAAGAAGAATACTGACTGAATTATAGTAGCTTAGGTAAGCATTATGTTAACTATTACTACCTGTTTTGTCTTATAGTTTATTAAGGCATTGTTTTATTCCTAAAACCAACATTTACCAGTTGACAGTAGTAAAACCTAGCATATACCGAATTTTAATGGTAAATGTTCGAAAAAATCGTCGTATTATTAGAAATACTTACATTTACCAACTCGTGTCGGTAAATCCTAAGATTGACACTTAAATCTTAAGATTTACCGAAGTTCGAGCTTTTACAGTAACATATACATCAATAATTTTGCCAAATGCAACAAATAACAATCAAAATGACGTTTTTGTATGATGGCAGTGTTAGTTCCTTTTTTCGCCACATTCATTTAAAGCCTTGTCGAGCTGTACTATACGTAGTATCTCTTATTAGTCTGTGGCTGTACTTGCTTATTTGACTCTTTTGATGTGCGTCAAAAACCGACAAAGGTACGGATACGTGTATTTGGTATTGGTCGTATTTGTCAAATAGGCAAATAAGGCCAATACTTGTCAAACATACCGTCTACACATGGTAATTGTTTGGCAAATACATCAAATACGCAAATACAAATAGCCATGTGAAGTGCCTCCATAAATTTAATACTCCATACAAAAAAATCTTTGTATGGGTTTGACATCGAAATGTCACTGTCACACACAATGTTTTGGAGATCGTGAGTCGTGACGTCACATCCTGTGATGGCTGTTTGCGATCACGTGATATTACGGATTAAATATTTACTTTTTATTAAATAAAATAAAAGAAATAAAAATTTTATAAGAATATGTCATTTTCGGTAAATTATATACTACAAACTCTCAAAAAACAATAATTTGTGTTAAATTTCGTTTACTGCCTACACCCCGATTACTAAAAATGCTAAATATTATTGTAACTTAAAGTTTAAGAATAAAAAACAATACAAAATATACAACCAAATATTTTTAAGTAAATTCGTATTCGTAAGGAATATTCCTTATATACTTTTAAATATCACTTGTTGCGTCACAAAAAATAAAGATTGGAAATCTCTAGTAAATCTCTAAATTAAAAACTTTATAGTCATGGACTAAGGCTGGTATAAATAGTCAATACTCAAGATGCATCTCGGTCTCAAGACACGGTTCAGGCTCTGTGATTGGTTGGCTGTCAAAATTTGGACCAATCACAGAGCCGAACCGCGCTTGAGACCGGGTCGTATCTTAAGTACTTACTATTTATACGGGCCCAGGTAAAGGTTTACAGTCTACAGACTAAATACTATGTTTTGGTGTATTTGTGGTATTAAGAAGCACTTGGGTTTATTACTTGTCTATTGCCAGTTTCTATATTTTCTATAGTTTAACTGTAGTTTACCTCTTCAACAACTTTGTTGATTGGTTTATATGACGTTAACCAATCAAAAGATAGTGAATAGCTTCCGTCAAAAAACCTTAAATACTAAATACTCAGTATACGGTTTTACTTGATCGAGCAATCATATACACGTAGGTTACATGATCAGTCTCTCATCAATCTGATCCATCAATCTGGTAAAGATTGCGAAACTGAATGTCTAACCCACGGATTGATGGAACGATCATTTTTTAATATGTACTTTTTAAGTCACCGGTTACACGGTCAAATTTCCATCAATCTGATCCATCAATCTGGTGTCAATCTGATTGACGGAATATTGATGGTTATAAATAGTTCATATTAAAAATATGACCAATCCATGAATCCGTGGGTTAGAACGATCAAATTTTCGTCAATCCATACCGGATTAATAGATCAGAATGATGAAAATTTGCCCGTGTAACCGGCGACTATAGCCATCAGTTTCTCATCAATCTGGCGTCCGTCAATCTGAGATTGACGCCAGATTGATGAGAAACAGGAAACTGATCGTGTAACCTACGTAATAGAGTAAAACCCACGGTTTGTGCTTTCGTCCACACATTCAGCATTAATTTATCGAGTGATAGCCGTGCAGTATTCACCGAACATATCGAGCCAGCAGACATAGCAAAAGATGCCTGCTCAACTAAGGAGACGGTGGCTGCATTTAGCAAGTCTCATAATTCGTCCACACGCTTGATTAAAGCTCACGTCGAGTAAGTTCGATGGCTCAGGTCGAGTAAGTTCGATGGAAATTAGTTTTTTTTTTAATTCCATCGAGCCGGCTCTATGCGAGCCTACGAGTTGTGAGTTTTACGGTCCACACGATAATTTTTACTTGATTGGGAGTAAAACTATCGAGTAATACCGATAGTGAGTACTGACCAAAAGACTGGGCATTACTGAGATATTTGTCTTTGGTTTAACTTAAAATTTATTATTATACTTAACAGTATCGAGACATTAACGATTCAATAAATGAGCTACAGCTATATGGTAATAATTATAATATTACGCCCACTCAACATTTTCTACACCTACCCTCAATTACATAGCGGACCAAAACGCCCATTTATAACTATTAAGGGCCCCCGAGACGATCAAACGGTTTGATTCAAACCTTACGTGTTTGATGCAACCGTTTGATGTCGGTTTGAACGGTTTTTCAAACGAAACTGCGCAGTTTGGATACTCGCTGTGGAGTACACGTCTTGTGACGAATAAATATTATTTTTTAAAAGATAAAACCAACTTAAAAATTGTACGAAATTGAGAATTAAATTCCCTATCTCAAAAACTACTAAACCTATTTTGATGAAATTTGCAGAAGTCTCCCAAGTTAAACAATACCTATTATATATGTTAACACAAACATAAAAACATACCTACATACACTTTTGAAATTTTGCACATTTGTTCAGATGCTGATATAGACTAACATTATATACGAAAACTGGGCAGTTCTGGAAATATTACATACATACGCATAGAATTGATAACCTCCTCTTTTTTAGTCGGTTAAAAATAATGTACCTACTCCAAAGAAGGTTACATAGTTTGTTCAAACGCATCGGAACACGATCAAACGGCGCGTCAAACACAACAAAAATATGAAATTTCATCAAACGAGCTTCAAACCATTCAAACACGTAAATGTTTGACAAATCGTTCAAACTAGCTTTGTAAACGATCAAAATAGTTTGAGTCAAACCAAAATTTACGTGTTTGAGTCAAACCGTTTGATCGTCTCGGGGGCCCTTTACAGATATGGATAAAGTTTCTACGGTCCAAACCATGAAACGAGTCACAAAGTCGCACAATTTCTTTGGTTTCGTGACATTACTTAAATTAATTTTATATTTCTTAAAAAAAAAATTTGTAAAAAAAAACTTAATAAGGTGCATTGGGGTAATCTCGTAAACTTTTTGGAAGAGTGAGGCTATTGTGTCATTGTTTCAACTTTAGAAGACGAATTGTACATATTTTTAACTATAACTCTAACATTTCAGTTATAATAAACATATTTCCATGTGAATTGTATCTTTTTTAGTTCAAAAGTTTTACCGATTCTGGTATAACTACCCCTTTAAAATATAAACCCTATTTTTACTTTTCATGGGTAATTTCGAAAACTCAAGGGGTAATTTCGAATAACAGCGAAACACGACCTAATGTAAAAATACATTTAAGGCACACATTTATTTTTATTCTATTTTACCCCATACAAAAACATTGTGTATACAAGCCATAGAAGACACCAAACTAAGTTTTAGACTGAAAAATTTTCGAAATTACCCCATCGGGGACGCAGATGTCCTCAACATTTGGAGCAAAGAAGTAAATAGATAAGACCAATAAAAAAGCCAAGACTAGATAATATTATTGTATTTATTTAAATTTAATACCCAGCAAAACTATAACTAACGAAATAAAATAGGAACACATTTCTTGTTAAAAATAAAAATATTTTTTACCCAGTCTCGTAAATTGCTAAATCAAAATTAAAAATAAATTAAAAAAAGGAAGTAGTTTTCAATTGCAGAGGAAAGGCGTGCCTTAGCTCTGCATTTAAAAACCACGTCAGCAATCAGCACCCGAGCAGTTGACACCTGCAAATAATAAAAGTGGCTTCTTCACTTAAACCATTTTTATATAGTCGTACAGGTTCCCTAGAACATTTTTTTTTATTACAATCAAGCTAATTTTTCGTGAGTGGCTTTATTTTGATAAGACGAACAACAATTTCCTCTGCGTAAATTCTTGAAAGTGGTAGCTAACAGAGATAGAACTATTAACCTATCAATATACAAAAATCAGCTGGTTAGGGTTGTTTTTTAGGGTCCATTAGTCAACCAAGTTTTGTTGATTAATGAACTAAAAAGACTAAAACGGAACCCTAACGAGCTGATTTTTTGTACTTATATTGATAGCTTAATACATAGTTATAAAATTCAAGAGTAACTTTGTCCTACAAAATATAGAACAATCCATATTTTAGGACCATCAAATAGAAATATTAAAATTTAAATCCTTTCTATCTCTGTTAGCTACCACTTTCGAGAATTTACGCAAAGGAAATTGTTGTTCGTCTTATCAAAATGAAGCTACTCACGAAACATTTGCTGGATAGTAATAAAAAAAATGTTCTTGGGAACCCGGATTATACTTTAAAACTGTTTTTATTTTTATTTTAACAACAATAAAAATTGATTCTACATGTCTATTCAAAAATACGTTTTAAACCTCTCAATGTCGAAAATCGACATGATTTGTACGAGTCGAGTCAAGTTTGGACTCTGTATTTTCATTCGTTTATGTTTGTTGGTAAAGGCAGGTAAATATTTTATATGTTGCGCACCCCTGCAAAAGACTATGAAAAAATTATTGGGGAAATTTCGTTACCAAATTTACCCCACTGGGGTTATTTATAATGTTTGTTAAAAATCATAGCTAGACCAACATTACATATTCTTAAGAAAGCAAAAAACGTCAAAGCTTCTTTAAAACAAACAAATTATTACGTAACTTACCTAATTTCTGTGTTAAACAAAACGGGGTAATTTCGATAATCCCAAAAACTCATAAAATTGCACTTGGCGCGAAAAAATGAACTTAGCGCACACGCACTCCCGGCTGACGGTTCGAGGGAAAGGAAGCGGGGGAGGTGATTAAATTGGCGTCTCGGTAAATGTGGCCAGAACTCAAAATTACTTTCTGTTTGGCGATTATTTGCCATTTTCGAAATATCCCCATTTTTTTTTCTTCCGAAGTTACCCCAATGCACCTTATTAAAATATGTTCCAATTGTTCTGTAATTTGTTTGGTGGTTTGGACCATCTATAGATAGCTAATATTTAATACACTGGATACGTAAATTATGACTAATAAACATGTTTAGCAATCAGCACATACATATATCGCACTGCTATTACAATAGTGTCGTAACTCGAAATGTATACTTTTTCAGAAATAGCAAAAAACTGATTTTAGACTTCCTGTTCAAGTTTTTCAGAAATTAAGAATATAATACCTATTCTTGTTTAATCAAAAGCACATTTATACTCACAAAATAATAAAAATAGGTCACTGTTAATAAGAAAAGAGCGATTTTTTAGTTAATACAGTATTGATCTGAAAAGATATGCTAAAATACTGAATCATTTAGAGTTGAGTACTTAATGAGCAAAAGATTTTAGTTGTTACAATTTTAGGTGATTTGTCCGATAAAATTTTTATGAAATTAATTGAAGTTGCGATATGCATTTAACTTCATTTGCTTACCTGAACACAATTAAATTGATCACTAATGTACAGGTAGTTACAAAATAAAACAAAATATTAAAGAGACACATAGTATCTGTTTTACATTTATAAAAAAAGGAAAACTCAGCTTGAATGTAATTTAACACTAAAAACAATAATATTAACATTTGGGTGGATCATACACTTTGTTCTTACAGCTTTTGGTTAACTAATATAAATCTTTTAAAACACAGTCTTCCAGTCTTCTTATAAAGGCGGAATCTAAACATGATTGTTAAAACAAATACCATGAAACACTCCTTGAGATCTAAACTTCTTGACCTTATCACATGGCACATACAAAATCAAGTCACTATCATTGATCAAAATCAAAATCTAAACAAAAATAAAAATATCAAAATAGTCAAAATCAAATCAAAATTCAAAAGAACAAGTTGAAGATGGAGGTGCCTTTTGGCTCGCCGGCGCGTCTCGTTCTCCTTAACTGACGTTTGTTCTGTATTCTGAGCTGACTGCACAACATATGCTGATTTCTTCGCCATCATTACTAATAATCGAGCTCGCTCGCATTCATCTAAAAAGAAAACAATTTGATTTTTGAGTAGAAAGTAAACTAAATAAAAAATCACATATATAACGTATTAACTGAAAAAATAATAATTTATGCAAGAAGTCGTTGATTATTTTGCTATTACTGTAAATCTATCTAACCATAATATTTAACTAAGTAAGCTATGAACATGAAATACCTATATATTACAGATTATACACCAAAAAACTTCATAAAAGTTATGAACCACCAACAATGACATTATTGATATGATATTATTGACCACCAACATTATTATGTCAAAAACTAATAAATAAACCTACAAGAATGTTCTAATTTTAATTAATGATTTAAATTTAAGATAGTATGAATCAGTTATAGTGAAGTAACTTAAAATAACACGTGCGTTTTGATTTATTCTTCACATACCTGAGTCAGCAATACCGCAATAAGTCGAATTAGTGCGGTCCAACTATAGCTGCGACACGTCCGTGCTTTCCAAGTCAGGGATGCAACTAAAAATGGCGCGGTGTTGCAGGCACTGATATCCCCCCCCAGGTCAACCATCTATAGTGACTTACAAAGCCATCTCGGAGTCGTTTCTTGCACTATTTTTACGACGGTCTTATTGACGCATAGAGGAAGAAATTATAATATATCTTTTAATGATCGAATATCAAATTCGACACATTTCGAGTTACGACACTATTGTAATAGCAGTGCGACATGTTAATGTGTCAAAGAAATGCCACTGAAGTGTGTAGTGTCACAAGAATCTTGCGAGTTTGTGACACTTTCCCCGCGTTCCATTATGCGTTAAAAACGATCAAAACGCTCAAAATATGAAGCATTTTGATCTTTATAAACGCGGGAACATTTTGGAACGCGGGGTTTATGGAATGACATAAGAAAGCCAGCTATAGCGGGCCACTAGACGATCAATTTTATTGCGTAATATTACGGATTGTGCAATATTATTGGCGGTTTAGGATTAATATGGAACAGTTTGAGCTAGTTTCATTTTTATTGCACCATATTATTGTATGTTTAGGAGCTGCCTTAGCTTTATTTCGGCCCAGAAAAATGATACTTGGATAAAATAATCAGCAGCAAGTGTTAAACAGCTGACTCTAGCGACACTTTACAAGAATTATCTATACTTATACAATTATGTTGTATACATTTTATAGGACCTACTTTAGCCAATCAGGTTTTAAATAGATAGTTGTTTGTCAAAGTATTATGCCCTTCCTTTCATAAATATCTATTATTATATATTATATGAAAGAGATATCCATGATTGCTTTTATCGTGAGTGTACATTTCAGTGACAATTCAGCATATATCTATGTAAGTGTTCACACATCTATGTTACGTATACAAAATATTCAGACTAGTAAACTGTTAATATTCTTCTACTTGTGCGCCGTTTAATTACCTGAAAATTGAAAAGTTTTTTAATATGTAATATTATGAAAGAATAATTATTGATCTTTTTGATAGAAAATTTGGGTACATGATTTAGTGTTTATGTTACGCTCAAAGACCGAAATCGCTCAATGAGCGAAAAAATGGCTCACAACGCGTTGTGGTCACAGTGAAACAGTCACGACGCGAATTTCGCATCGTGGCTCTAATGAAAACGGCTACGACGCGTTCTGGCAATTACAAAAAGACCATAACGCGAAATTCGTGTCGTGGCTGATATGCTATTCGTTTTTCTCGATTGAATTAATCATCCATAGGTATGGAAGATTATATTTGAATTACCACGCGTACTACAAAATATTTTTTCTTTTACAAAATCACTGCATATCAAGTTTTTCATTATTATTTGTAAAATATCTATAGTTCCATAATATCCGTACTAATATTATTACTGTATGTCTGTCTGGCGCAACGTGCTATTGTTTGTTATTGTTTTTTTTTTTTAATATAAGGTAATCTGATCTTAATAAATAATAAGTATTTAGTTTTATTTTTATTTTTATATATATATATATATATATATATATATATATATATATATATATATATATATATATATATATATATATATGTATATATATATATATATATATATAATTTAAATATAATACTACTAGTTGATGCCCGCAACGCGTAGCGCCAGACAGACAGATCGTAATAATAATAGTACGGATAGTATGGAAGTATGGATATTTTATAAATAACTAGCTGTCCCGGCAAACGTTGCTTTGCCATAATATAAAGTATTTCGCCCATATTATTTTATTGAAGTGACATAAGTATGTCGCCATGGCAACGTCGATCGCTATCTCGTCGCACAAACAATGGTCGCCGTCAGTCTCAGGTTGTAA
This sequence comes from Lysandra bellargus, assembly GCA_905333045.1. Lineage (NCBI taxonomy): Eukaryota > Metazoa > Arthropoda > Insecta > Lepidoptera > Lycaenidae > Lysandra > Lysandra bellargus. Next base: position 1,972,183 of record HG995343.1, read on the forward strand.
TAATTTACTATTATTTATTCAACAAATGCACATATCAATATATAAAGTACCCAGTAGCCGATTCTCAGACCTACTGAATATGCATATAAAATTTGGTAAAAATCAGTAAAGCCGTTTCGAAGGAGTTCGTGGACTAACATTGTGACACTAGAATTTTATATATAAGATAATGATAAACACGTTATGCAGTGATTTAGTAAAAAAAAAAATATTTTGTACCTAGTACACGTGGTAATTCAAATATAATCTTCCAATCTACCTATGGACAATTAATCAATCAAGAACAGATCAAGAAAAACGAATAGCATATCAGCCACGATACGAATTTCGCGTTATAGACTTTTTGCGATTGCCAGAACGCGTCGTGGCCGTTTTCATTAGAGCCACGACGCGAATTTCGCGTCGTGGCTGTTTCACCGTGACCACAACGCGTTGTGAGCCTTTTTTTCGCTCATTGAGCGATTTCGGTCTTTGAGCGTAACATTTATTTAATCAAAATAACAAGACACACAATATCATACGCGATAATCCATACTTCCATACTAATATTATAAATGCGAAAGTGTGTCTGTCTGTCTGTCTGTCTGTCTGTCTGTTACCTCTTCACGCCCAAACCGCTGAACCGATTTTGCTAAAATTTGGTATGGAGATACTTTGAGTCCAGGGAAAGGACAAAGGATACTTTTTATCCCGGAAAAATGTACGGTTCCCGCGCGATAAACTAATTTTGGCGCAACGGAGTTGCGGGCGTCATCAAGCACTAGCATATATTACTGCAATGTTTTCACGCTAGAGGCAGCATCAACATTTTATTCAACGTTTGACAACGTTTCTGTCAATATGAAACGTTAATGTCGGACGTGTGTGATTTTGGTCGGATTATTTACTACATGTGCTAAGAGCGCCCTCTGCTCCGACCTTTGCGTAAAGCTGATCGCACATCTGTCAGCACCGTACGCACCTTATAGTTCACGAAATGCGGTGCGGACGAATGTGCGAGGTTTCACAGTTTCATAAAACGAATTCTAAAATGCGGCGTGTACTGTACGTGCTTGCTGATAAATATGCGACCACCTTAGGGCCGGGACACAAAAACACGGCACGACGTCGTACGGCGCCGTGTCGTGGGAATCCACGACGCGCGTCGTAAAAAACCAGGGCACGGCGTCGCGCGGCGCCGTACGGCGTCGTACGACGTCGCGTCATAGAAACTCACGTAGAAATTCAAGATGACGCGACGTCGTACGACGCCGTCCGACGTCGTGCCGTGTTTTTGTGTCCCGGCCCTTAATGTTCCCTATTTTTGTAACATTTACATAATATGAAATATTGTGCCTCGATTTGCCGTTTAAACCTCATCGCTTATCACACAGACAGACACTCACCCAGCAGCGCTACGAGGTCGGCAAGGCGGTCGCGGTGCGCCCACATGTGGGCGTGCGCCGCCCACAGAGCCGACACGAGTTTGTCGTTGCTGCGCTCGTCCATCTCTATGTCGAGCGGCAGTTGGGGATTAAACCTGGAATGGTTGGACGATAAGGGGTCATTCATAAAGTATGTCACGCCTAAAGGGGGAGGTAGGGGGTCGAGGAAGTGTGATAAGGAGGGGGTCCTAAATCTTCTGTCGTCACACTTTATATTTAATAAATTGAATAGCGAAATTTTAATAAGCGTGGTTTTAATTTTTAGATGTTAAATTGCAACACAATATACACATACACTATTTACGAATGTCAAATCTGTGATAGGCTAAGTAATTTTAAACCTGTGAAAATGTAAAAAAAAGTAAAATTGGTCTTGTTTTGTGTATTTTATCGCAATGATCTTGTTCTGGCGATTTATTCATGAAGGTCGAATTTAGGTGCCTGATGCCTCAAACCCTAAGCGCTATGGTTCATAACATTACGAATTCTTTTGACTACGGTGAATTCGGTGCGTTTCCACTGAAGCGGAGCGGAGCTTAGCGGTGCCCGAATTGACCAATCGTGCTATTCCAGCGGAATGACAGCGAAGCGGAGGGAAGATTTCGAGCATGGTGATTGGTCAATTCGGCGCCGCCAAGCTCCGCTCCGCGTCAGTGGAAACGCGACCTAAATCATGCCTCAACAATCAATAAAATGCTAAACCTGTAATATGGGACGCCGAGCGCGCCGCACCAAGCCCGTGCGCGGTCCACCACACGACCGTCAGACTGCGTCGCCTGAAATTATACACAGATAGACAATTAAATAGATAGTAGATGAACTAGTGAGCTACAAAATTACATAAATATAATTCTGACATATACAGTATTTTTAAAGCGTCAATACGGTCATACGTTGACGCAGTCACGATTAGGTATAAATCAAATTCTGTCTAAGCCTAGGGGGTTCTGATTAGGGCTTAGAATATAATATTTATGAATGGATATTTAAATACCCGCAGAGAGGAGTATCTGAGTGTTTAGTCAAAATGTATTCCATTTCAATGGCGAAGTTAGATCATAGTTCGTCAAATTTTATAAATTTTTGACATCTAACGAATCTGGCGAACTTATTTTAATCTGGCCTGGTCCAGTACGATTTTATGGTGTCATCTGACTTGGAATAGCCTCAGCCTAGGCCGTAGGCGTCTAATTGGCTAACTGACTGCAATATACCTGGTCCACAACGCCATCAACGCCATTAGGACGCTCATTGTGGACCCACAATGAGCGTCCTGATGGCGTTGATGCCCATGGCGACGCTGACGGTATCCCACAGACCCTCCGGCTTGAAGATGTCGATTTCTCGCAGTTAAGTCACAGGTATAGGCCTAGACATCCAGCTGGCTGACTGACTACAACATACCTGGTCCACAATGAGCGTCCTGATGGCGTTGATGCCCATGGCGACGCTGATGGTGTCCCACAGACCCTCCGGCTTGAAGATGTCGATGTCTCGCAGTGAAGTCACAGGTATAGGCCTACACATCCAGCTGGCTTTTTTTTTAACGGGCTTTGGCCCGCCACACATTCCCACCACTGTATCTCCTGTGTCGCCAGGATCGACAGCGGTATCCAACCACGAAAACCCTTTGATATGATCTCAGGGAGCCCGAGGGACATGCTAAAACTGTCTTGGGACCCGCAACGAAATTAATCAGAAGAAAAGGAGGAGTAGGAAGATTCCAATTTCCCTCCCTATAAAAGCGGGAGATAGCACAAAGTTGCAATGACCGAAAGTCAAAGAACTTAAGGGGGAGCACCACGGAAATAAGGTTAATAATTGTGACCTAAGCTAAAGATAGCTAGCTAATATTGGAGTTTATTGTGTTTGACCGTTGCCAATAATAATTGTGACAAAAACGCTTGAAGGCACGGAAGTTCCTAGCGCTGTCCACGAGATCAGCGTAGTATGCGACTCCAGATGTACAGAATAGGTTGTTTAGCATAGTAGTTCTTTCGTCCCGCCAGAGACTGCACTCCCAGAGAACATGATGCGTGGTTTGTTCAAACATGTTGCCTTCGGTCGAGCACTCGTACATGCTACTAGTTTAAATCCATAAAGTTTGGCCTTAAAATTTCCATGACCGGTCAGGAATTGAGAAACGCAGTGATCAATAGCCATCCAATGTTTGGATAGCCGGTTCACGAATATTAGGGAAAAAATTATAAAGGTCGCCCTTTGGTGGAACAGTCCCATCGTGACTGCCATTTGGAGATTAGACTTTACACAGAGTTTTCTAAAGGTTCAAACAATCTTGCTATTTTAATTTTATCGCGAGCGCTTAAAAAGAACGGGTTGTCAATGTTTTTGTTATGATAGTACATTGTCGCACGACGCTGAATCTCAAGGTCAACGGGTAAAACTCCGGCTAACACAGATAAGGCTTCGGTGCTTGTGGTCCTGTAAGCTTTGCATAAGAATATAAGAGCAAGACGTTGGCTTTGTAGCAACTTGCGACGAGCCGCGCCAATTGTTGCTCTGTCGGCCCACACGGGGGCCCCGTAGCAAATGCTGCCTAGGTAAGTAGCAGTGTAAATTAATTTTAGGGTTTTGAAGGAGAGGCCCCATGTCGACGTAGATATTTTGGTAAAGGAGTAAAAATTGCGCTTCGCTTTCTCACCAGTTTGAATTATATGTTCTAAAAATGTAAATTTATTTTCCAAGTAAAAACCAAGATAATAGAGTGACTGTTTGCGTTTAACGTTAATATTGTCAAGTTTAATGCTAGGGGAAGATATAATATATCCCTTATATCTTTCCCCTTTAAAAGAATTTGGTAAGTTTTATGCGCGGCGAATTTCAGGCGATTACGTTTACCCCAGCTCGATATTAAATTAAGACTATCATTGGCTTTAGATTCAATTTCGGAACGTGAATTTGCTTGAACGATGAGAAAACCGTCATCGGCGTAGCCAACTAGTATGCACAGCGGTGGAAGGGGAAGACTTAATAAATCATCAAATCCGAAATTCCATAGTTTTGGCGAGATAACAGAGCCCTGAGGGCAGCCGCATGTTAAATCTTTGGCGTGTGTACAATGGCCAAGTCGAAGCTTAGTTTGACCGTTAAAAAAGTAAGAACGTATTATGGCATAAATATTAGAGTAGCAACCTCGATTTTTTAGTTTTAATAATAACATCGGCCACCAAGCATGATCGAACGCGCCCGAGATATCTAATGAAATGGCGACCACGTATTTAGATTCCGAAAGATTTACTATTTTTCTAACTTCCATAGCCGCGTCAACAGTCGATTTCCCGGCGGTGAAACCGAACTGATGACTATGAAATTTAGGGCCACCGGGTAGCAGGCGAGGTACGATGAGACGTTCTAGTAATTTACCTAAGCAAGGCAGTAACGTTATCGGACGGTAAGATTTTGGGTCGTCAGGAGGTTTGTTTCCCGCTTTAGGTATTAATTTTAAGCAACCGGTGCGCCAAATTTTTGGAAATATACCTTCTGCGATACATCTGTTGTAAACATGTAGAATCGATGAAATGGCCGCTAAGCACGCTTGTTTTATCATAATATTCGATATTTTATCCTCGCACGCAGATTTTTTTATAAGCAAAAGGTTTACTATTTTACGAAATTCTTCCGAAGTTGGTAAATCTGAGGCCGGTGTATGAATGGGGTCTAGCATTCTACTCCTAATGTCGCGGAGGTGTTCATCATCCAAGGAGGGCTCGTCGTCTGGGATGAGAACGTTTAGATATGCCTTCGCCGTTTCGTCTAAACTACAAGTGTAAGAGTTGTTAATTTTAATAGTTGAGAAAAAGCTTGGCTCATTACTACTACCGGGTTTAAGCTCGTGGTATAAAGAGGACCAGGGGCCCTCTTTATCCAGTCTATTCGCGGCATTCTTCAACATATTATTCTTCGCTAACGTAACGGCGGCGCGATAGCGTGACCTTGAAATGCGTAGGTTATTTAAACTAATTATGTAATTATCATCCGAACGCTCATGGCTAGATTTACGAAGATTATTGATTTTGCGCCTGGCCCTTCTAAATTCCCGACGAAGATTAAGAAGGTTACTGTTCCACCATTTACAGTTGTGATCTTTTTTAAGAGGTCTACGACCCAAGGCTACATCGGACAGTAAACAAATGTGTTTGTCATAATTTCCGCGCACTCATCGACGTTTACATCCGGCCGAGTGAAGTCTCCGGCATGAGCGTTAATGAGGGAGCGGAATAAATTCCAATCGCCGTTCTTTACGTTGTATTTATAGTCATTAGAATTGACTACGGTATCACTCGGGACCGCACGAGAAAACTCGTACACTAATAAGCGGTGATCACTACATGACGCATCAGGAAGGACACGCCAATGCCTAATCTGGACGTACGCGCTGGATAGCGTGACGTCAATCGACAATGCGCCCGTTGGGCTACTATAGGTAGGTGGTGCATCGGGGGTGTTGTGAATTTGGAGGTTAAGCTCCGCAATAAAGTCTTCTACGGCGGTACGACGGTCGCGGTCAGTGTACCTAAGCTGGCCGTGCCATAAGGGCGAGGATGCATTGACGTCGGCGCCAATAATAATTTTATCACCCGCGAGAGATTGTAATACGCGGCGTAGTTGATGTAAATGTGGGCCTACGGTATCCGCGTACTGAAAGTATCAGCTTACAACGTATAGTCTAAACTGAGGACACGATACCTCGGCTACCGCACAATGCGACGTCGAAAGGTTAGTTAAGGCCGTGACTGAAAATCTAGACTGAGGTGTGTATATACCCGCGCGAGCTAAGTTATTAATTTGTATAATTTTCGACCGAAACGACGCGAGTTGATATTGTTCTTGAACAAGTACTAAGTCTAAATTGTGGTCAAAAACTAACTTTTCTAATTCTAAAGTCGCGTGCTTGTTATTATGGAGGTTTAACTGTCCTATATTTAAACTATCCATACCTAGTAGTTAAAATAAGTTGCTCCATTTTGCTTTTATATGTTGGACAGTCTGGGGAGCCCGTGGGGTGGTCGAAGTGTTTTTATAACGTTGGCAACTACCACAATCTGGCTTAAAATTTTCTTTATCTTATCCAGCTGGCTGACTGACTACAACATATCTGGTCCACAATGAGCGTCCTGATGCCGTTGATGCCCATGGCGACGCTGACGGTGTCCCACAGACCCTCCGGCTTGAAGATGTCGATGTCTCGCAGTTAAGTCACAGGTATAGGCCTACACATCCAGCTGGCTGACAGACTACAACATACCTGGTCCACAATGAGCGTCTTGATGGCGTTGATGCCCATGGCGACGCTGACGGTGTCCCACAGACCCTCCGGCTTGAAGATGTCGATGTCTCGCAGTTGAGTCACAGGTATTGCACCTGTAATCAATATACAGATAATATTAGAAATACGAATGTCTGTCCATCTGTAACCTCTACGCGTGTACAAATATCGTAATATTTGTACACGCGTAGTCGAGATTACAGTTAAAACTTCTGTTAAATTTAATCCAGACTGGCGCAAGCGCTTACATTGTCGGTCTTCACTTTTATTAACTACAAGCCGATAAGTCTGCTTTACTCACCTGTCCCACATGACACGACGACCTTCAAGTTTGTTTTCTTGGCCTCGTCCTGTCTGCCGGTCGCCTCCAACGCCAGGCGCAACTCGGCCAGCTCAGTCAACGCGTCCAACGTCGGGTTGTTGCCGATTAAACCGCCGTCCAAGAAACTGAAAAGGTGAAAAAAATCTAGTAATAGGCTAATAGCTTGTAATGGGGGGCGTACGAGAACGGTAGGTGACGTCACTCCTGTATTTTTGTTTGAAAGATTCGAAAAAAGAATGCTGAAGATTTCGAAGAATTCGAAGAAAGAATGAAGCTGGTGTGGCAGGCGGCGCGGCGCCGGACGCGCGCGCCGCCTGCCACACCAGCTGAGAGAGAGCTACAGACAGACAGAGATAGCACGCTCACCTGCCGCACGCCCTGAAGTACGAGGACGCGGCGCCGGACGCGCGCGCCGCCTGCCACACCAGCTGCTGCTCGGGCGGCGGCGGCGGAGTGAGAGAGAGGGAGCTAAAGACAGACAGAGGCAGCACGCTCACCTGCCGCATGCCCTGAAGTACGAGGGCGCGGCGCCGGACGCGCGCGCCTCCTGCCACACCAGCTGCTGCTCGGGCGGCGGCGGCGGAGTGAGAGAGAGGGAGCTAAAGACAGACAGAGGCAGCACGCTCACCTGCCGCACACCCTGAAGTACGAGGGCGCGGCGCCGGATGCGCGCGCCGCCTGCCACATCAGCTGCTGCTCGGGCAACGGCGGCGGAGTGAGAGAGAGGGAGCTAAAGACAGACAGAGGCAGCACGCTCACCTGCCGCATACCCTGAAGTACGAAGGCGCGGCGCCGGATGCGCGCGCCGCCTGCCACACCAGCTGCTGCTCGGGCGGCGGCGGCGGAGTGAGAGAGAGGGAGCTAAAGACAGACAGAGGCAGCATGCTCACCTGCCGCACGCCCTGAAGTACGAGGGCGCGGCGCCGGATGCGCGCGCCGCCTGCCACACCAGCTGCTGCTCGGGCGGCGGCGGCGTATTGAAAGAGACGGAGCTATCACCCGCTCCCTCTGATCGCACTGGACCTGAGAAAGACACATCCGTTATCGTATACTTAATAGCTATCGTAAATTTCGCCCTGTAACAATTAGGGTTTTTTCATCAATAAAAATGATTATTTAAATTTTATTGGTTATAAATATAAAAATATATATTGTTATCTGGCTTCTAACAACAACAAAACAAAATAATAACAATAATTGGATATAAGTACCGTAATTGCTTTATTTACATGAATAATTTTGGAATGCTTTTGAATGTTAATAAAAAAGTGAAAAATAAAAATAAATTAATTTTGTCAACGGGAATCTCTTCTAAGCCCTTTTAAGATTAGCTCAAAAGAATAATAAAAATTTCTAGAGTTCTTGTTTAGAAATAATCAGCGTTTTTATGTTAACATTAAAATGGTGACTAGCATAATAATTAAACAAATTGTGATAATTTATTTTTGTTAACGGATTATTGTTTATTGATATGTTTACTTAGTACCCAAATTTTTTTATTCCTTAATATTAATATTTAATCACTTAAAATATTTTTTTAGTTCACGTAGCAGATTGCGGCAAATCACGCGAAACCCGAACCACGCTGTTTTACCGTTACTTTCGCCGCTCAATTAAAGCTATAAGGATTATTGGTAAGGTTCCTGGATCTAGGATTTTTTTTAAGAAATTTCCTGCTCTTAAAGGATCTATTTTCAAATTTTGATTATCTCAAATAGTTTTTGAAATATTAAAAAAAAACCAAACCCTTATTTTTATGTTTACTTAATTGTTTATAACTTTAGCATTTTTTTCAGCCCGTCTTGGAATTTTGACAGAATGTTCTAGATGGTATTCCGAATCAAATGAGATCAAAATCATAATTTTCGGTGCATGAGATCAGGTTTTGACGAAAATGGCACTTGTTTACCAGAGTATAATTCTTTAAACGGGATCGCCCAGTGAACTTTAAACTACAGGAAGAGTAACTCCGTCAAAAAAAGTGCACCAAAAGGCTACAAAATGTGACCCGAATACATGTATACTTTATGCATGTGATCGGTACACATTTTTCGTGTATATATACACGAGTGACATTCAACCAGGTTGACATGATAATTATTGTCAAACTCATTTTACAATTTGTTTACAGTTTACTTTTTACGTAGCTTTTCAGAAAATTTTCGTTGTTAAAGTGCCTAAATGCCCTGTGAAATGGTGTAGAAGTCATACAGATACGACTTTTAATACAGGAATAACCTTTCAAGTTTCATCAGTAAGTGATTTTTTTTAAATTATGCTTAGGTAAAGTTCTTGTATTTTTTCCGACCCAAAAACATGCTCAAAAAGATGGTTTATTTAAGTTGGATGCCAGGGTATTTGCGTAAAATTAAGCTGGTCTCTTTGTGTTTGTCTTATTAAGTTGACATGTTATTGTAAAAATGCAATAATCAAAAATAATATAATTACAAAATTTTTACAAAGTCGCCATGGACATGCAAGATGTAACAATTTAATCATAATTCATAAACGAGGGCAGGGTCTGACTAACATCAGTATGGAGTATCTTATTTTTATAATGCCGTTCGTACTTCGTTTAGTAAGAAACGTACCGAATTGGATGCCGAGCCAGATTACTCGTTTATGTAGTATACACTTTAATAGTCATGATATATTTTGTATGAGCAATGACCAAAAATTAAAGATATTACGAAAATCTGCATTTGCACCGTAAGTTTTTTATTTAAATTCTGTAATAATTCTGTAATAATTTAGCACATAGATTTTTGTAATCTGGAAACGTCTTGTCTAGGTGCTCTGGATAGTTTTAAATTCGTCCGAGTCGTACAAGGTTTGTCAAAATTATTATATAATATTATTACTATCGATGACTTAAGCGGGGAATTGACTACCGGGCCGCCCGCTACGGGCCGCCCGTCACGGGCAGGTCTGTCGCATGTCTGCTCGTCAATTCCTAGGTACGGGCACAGACATGCCCGCCGGCTCGTGCCCGCAGCCTGCCCGCGAGATCACATTTTTCCCGCGCGGGCACGGGCAAGTCTGTACATGAATGGTCGCGACGGGCGGCCCGTCGTCATTTGCGCCTTGGAGAGCGACTGAAGTGCACTTAAAATATTATTTTAAAACATAGTATTGTAAACAATACAAACATTAAACTTAAGAAAAACCAACAAAAACAATTTTGTCATTCGTTTATTTCCATTTACCGGTCGCATCCTTGTTTGTGGAAAGTTATAAAAGCTAGGATCACATGAACACGATCTACGTAAAGCCGCTTACAGCGAATTTATTGAAAAATCCAAAGAAATCAATGCCGATGCGGATCTAGCATCTGTTAAAAAGAATATCAAGTCCATGAGTCCACGACCGAGCTGCAGCTCTCTATCTATTCGACTGACTTGCCTGTTCTGTGTGTTTTCAATAGGGGCAAGCGGCAGACTTCGAGCGTCAGTCGAATAGATAGAGAGCTGCAGTTCGGTCGTGGACTCATGGACTCAATCTTCTTTGTAATAAATGATAGATCGGCATCGGCATTGATTTCTTTAGATTTTCCAATAAGTTCGCTTATTAGCGACATTACGTAGATCGATGTTCATGTAATCCTTGCTTTTACTTTCTACAAACAAGGGTACGACCGGTAAATGGAAATAAACGAATGTCAAAATTGTTTTTATTCCTTCATTCCTAAGTTCAGTGTTCGTATTGTTTACAATAATAAATGTTTTAAAATAATATTTTAAGTGCACTCCGGTCGCTCTCCAAGGCGCGAATGACGATGGGCCGCCCGTCGCGACCATTCATGTACAGACTTGCCCGTGCCCACGCGGGAAAAATGCGATCTCGCGGGCAGGCTGCGGGCACGGGCCAACGGGCGTGTCTGTGCCCGTACCTAGGAATTGACGAGCAGACATGCAACAGACCTGCCCGTGACGGGCGGCGTCAATTCCCCGCTTTAAGGATCAGAGGAAAATGTTTTATTTTAAAATAATAATTATGTACTCCTTTCTTCGTGATAGTAGATATTATGTTTGGTGTATACTGCATAATGCCATCCGCTTTTGACAATTATTGTCCACGGCTTTGTTTCATAACTGTGACAGTGACCATAACCGCGCAGGCTGTCGTCCAGCGCGCAATATATGATACGTTACCCGGGAAACGACCTTGGCGAGAATCTGAATTGTCATATTTTAGTGTTTGAAAAGGAGCCAAATTTAAAACGGTTGAAGTATGGGAGTTACGTTTCCTGTAGTTTTGTTATTCGTAGGTTTCGCCAGTGGGAATTCTGTTGGTACAACTAATATATATTCTGTGCTATTAGTGACGTTCGTTTTTTGTGATGTCATCCATAAGGGTTTATGACTAAGCTTCCAAAAAGACCAATAATATATTTTTTATTGATTTATCAGAGAATAACTATAATAGTTTTAATTTGTTAAAGTTACAGAAGACATAAAATAAGTTATCAATCTTTTATTTTCATAAATTACACATATTTTATTACATTCAAATGTTTTATTTTTCCTTATAGTGTCTACCATTAGTGCTTTACCCTTATATTGATGTAAAAAATATATGGTACAACTCGATCGTAGCTCGCCTTGCGAGTGTACGCACAAGCGTATGCATACGCACATGTGCCCGCATACTGCGTACATTTATGGATGTACTTACTGCCCGTGCCGTGGTACTCATGTAATATGTCGAGAGCGGAGTGGTAGTTGCGGAATATGTGTAAGTCTACTGGCTTGCGATCCGCCAGCACAGCTAACACCATCAGCTTAGGGTCTTTGATGTCCGTCATCACGGTCTTAGCACCTGAAAGCAATGAGTTGAAATGAGACTGGGTCCAGCAATGTCTAATTTTAAATGTTTATCTTTAAAATGATTTACATAGATTAATCACTTACCCAAACAATCCTTCAAAATGGTCTCCAAGGGTTCAGACGGGAAGGGTCTTTTCCCTATGAACGCTCGTTCTTTCATCATGAAGTACAGTCGTTGGCACTCCCTTAGGGTCTTGCCACTAGCTATCGCCAGCGCTAATATCCCGCCAGTACTGGTGCCAGCTATCCAGTCGAAGCAATGCACTATTGGCTTGCCTACTGCTGCTTCGAGATTCAGCAGAATTTGGACTAGAATCAGACCCTTTATGCCGCCACCGTCCAGGCACAGAAGGCTGAAAAAGAAGGATTTATTTATTTTTAAATATGTGTTACACAGGTTTGATAATACATAATAACTGTATCTGACCTTTAATAGAGTTTAGTTCTTTTTACGTAAGTTGAATGGGATCTTAGTCAAATCTCAATTTTATGGTGTCAGTGTATGACAGTGTCCGCAGATTGGAAATATCCAGTGCGTCCGTGCACGCACAAATGCGTACAAGTTTACGTACATGAGCTTCCTTTTTTGCAGCAAACTGCCCGCAGTCCGCACAGGCAGGCATCTACTCACCGTCCGACCTTCTCGCCGGGCGTCATGTTGGCGGCTTTAGCCATGGTGGCGGCGTCCAGCATGTCGTCCACGAGCTGTCTCGCGGCGGGTGGCGGCGGGGGCGCGGGGGGCACGCCGTTGTACTCCCCGCGGTCCGCGCACCCTGCACGACAACCGGACACGCCCACACGACATCTGTTAAGGGTTAAAAATGAGGGATGTTTGACGCCAGTAGCTGTAGGGTCTATTTTTTTTTTGTTTTTTTATTTTATTCCGAAAACTAACAGCTTGCAAACAATTTCAGTAAAGATACAATTATAAAACATAGAGCCAATTATAAAGTTCAACTATCGTGTCAAATAGCTGTCATATGTTATGAAATAGCTGTCATATGTAAGTCTGAACGCCTCCGTGGTCCAGTGGTTTAGGGCGTGGCTTTTGACTCGAAGGTCTTGGGTTCGATTTCTGCATAGGAAACATGTTTTTCCCAAGTTTGGTTAGGGCAATGTAGGCTGCAGATCACCTGATTGTCTGACAAGTAAGATGATGCATGCGTCTGATGGACATGTAAAAAATCGGTCTTGCGCCTGATCTCTCGCCAGTGTCGGTCGTCCGTCCCACTGGGTTATAAAAGGAATAGACAGTGCTCCTGTGTACTTCGTAACTGGGCACACACTTGGGCACTATAAAATTACTCCTGCGTATCTGCCTAACTGGCTTGATTTCAATGAAGCTGGCCACCGTCACCGTAACCAGTGTCGGAGTTGTTATATTGTGTCTGTCTGACACTCACATCCGATACTCCGTTGGTTTGAAATTCATCTATCACGCGGAAACCGTACATATTTTCTGCAACAAAAACTATCATATCCTTTCCTATCTTTCAAACCATCCCCTTACATTTTTTCATTTTAATCAGTTTACCTATTTAAGCGTGAAGATGTAAAGTATAGTTTTCACAGAGCCAGTACTGGCTGCCAATAAGACTGGCTGTATTGGCTTGGTATATGCCACGTGTGAATAGTTTAGCCTGGCTTGAAAAACTGTTCACACGCGGCGTATACCAAGCCAATACTGGCTGCCAGTCTTATTGGCAGCCAGTACTGGCTCTGTGAAAACTATACTTAACAAAGATTATAATTATTGTGAAACAGCACAAATTACCTTTTCGCTCCAACGCTGTGCAATATGTACAGTATTTTATCGTAACCACCATTCGACATTTCAGCGGGCACCAAATGTCTAGCCGTGTTCCCAGCATTATTCTTAGCTTCTAGATCCGCGCCGAACACTATTAGCGCCTGTAGTATGTTGATATTCGTCTGCCTAGCCGCTAAATGTAGAGGAGTATTCCCTTCGTTGTCCCCAACCGAGATCTCCGCGCCTCGCGCCATAAGGGCTATAATGCAGTCCAATCTGTTTCGAAGGACCATTATATGTAGAGCCGTCCTGCCGTCGAAATTCAAGGCGTTTATGGCGCAGTTTTTGTCGGCCAAAGCCTCGACTACTTCGGCGGAAACTGCCCAATGTAGCGGTGTACCACCTCGCTTCATGTCCTGTTGGAATAACTTCGGTTTGTTGTCCTGAACCACTTCGCCTACTATACCTGAAAATTATAAATTATTGAGTCATTAATGATTTAGTTGAGGGCTGAGGCACAGTAAAAATGAAAAACTGCAGATTTTGGGTATCTTTTTGTTAATAGACTATGATGTGGGTGTTATATTTTTATTTATAAGTTATAACACATATTTGAAAATTTTCACACATAAGAAAGACTACATTTGAATAATAAATAGTTACGTAATATAGGTTTAATTCCATCCATCAACTCATCCATTATCTTTACTGGGCTTTAGCGTCTTTATTAAAATTAAATATTTATTTATAATAATTTAAAAAAGTATGTTTATTAATTTCAACAGACTGTTACATGTGATTCTAGGCCAAAATTACAATGATAACTGCTAACAAATAGATACTTACCATGAAAAATTGTATGACATCAGTTCAAGCCATATAAAATAATTATAGGATGACAAAACAAAAGACATTAATCCTAGGACAGAACATCTGATAAGTTGAAATATAAAAAGGGATTTTATGTTACAGCCAGATAATGAAGTAGGTAAGTTACAACTTACAAAGTTTGTTCATATTAAGGGAGAGAAAAAATTAATTGTCCTTATGTTATAAAATGTTAGTTATCTGGTTTAATTCACGTTTTCAATTTAAATAAATAACTGTACGAGGTCTTGTATGACTTTGCCAACGTGTCAGTCAGAGACAGTAGACTCATAGTGTGATCAGTAACCAGAATAAAACATATAGCCCATATAATTTGACAAAAATAATGGTCCCTACACAATAGCCACATTTAAATACAGTAGGACACCAAATTAGAAAGAAGCGATAAATGAACTCTTATATGTGTAACAGTAGGTGATTAACTCGTTTTGGTATAATGACGTAAGCAATTTATATCAGTGCATTCAGTAATATTTTACCTCGGAGTACTTATGTCGCTCTTGATAAAGATCATATTATTTTTAGAGATATCATTATTTTCGCACAGAGTCACCAAGGATTATCACATCATTTATATTTTATTGTGCACACGCAAGTGTAGTGTGTACACATACCTACACATGTATGTGTATATGTTACGCTCAAAGACCGAAATCGCTCAGTGAGCGAAAAAATAGCTCACAACGCGTTGTGGTCACAGTGAAACAGCCACGACGCGTTCTGGCAATCACAAAAAGACCATAACGCGAAATTCGCATCGTGGCTGATATGCTATTCGTTTTCCTTGATTTGTTCTTGATTGATTAATCATCCATAGGTATGGAAGATTAATATTTGAATTACCACGCGTACTACAAAATATTTTTTCTTTTACTAAATCACTGCATAAGCATAATTTATCATTATTATTTATCTTCGAATGTGGAAACGCGGCCTTAGTGTCAATTCAGACCGCAACGCGACGCGTAGATGCATTTTTTTTATTTGTATGGATTTGACAGTTTTACGAGACGTCTCACGCTCACGAAATCTGTCAATTCAATACAAATGTAAAAATGCATCTACGCGTCGCGGCCCGGTCTGATTTAGCCCTTATTTTTAGCTAGAATATGCCAAAATGACTCAAAATATGTTAGGGTGAAACCACATAGCTTTGTCACACATATTATTTCTAGATGACGCCTGCAATTCCCTTGCGTAGAAATTCTTTCATCACGCGGATACTGTACATTTTCCGCAACAAAACTATCCTAGTCCTTTCCCGATTCCTAAAGTATTCCCATACCAAACTTACAAATCAGCCGTATAAGCCTAAGTCACCGGCTACACGGTCAATTTTTCATCAATCTGGTACGGATTGACGAAAATTTGATCGTGTACGTCACGGATTGATGGATTGATCGTATTTTTAATATGAACTTTTTATAACCATCAATATTCCGTCAGTCAGATTGACACCAGATTGATGGATCAGATTGATGAAAAATTGACCGTGTAGCCGGTGAATTAAGAAATAAGACAGACAGACACATTTCCGCATTTATAATAGGTACTAGTAAACGTATTCAACATTTTTCGAACGCATTGAAACTAATTGCATGCAGCATGACTGTAAATTGGCATCGAACTCAAATGACATAAGATTAACAAAAATAAATCAGATTTTTTTACACCTCACAAGATCTTTGTTTCAACAACGCAAGGAATATTTTTATAGAAACCCCGGTATAAAATAAATATAAACAATCTGTGTGCGATTTAGACATGTCACGAATGATCAATATTAGCTCGTAATTTTACAAAATCATCGTGACTGTTCACTTCGTAAATTATTTGAAACATGATTTTCAATTCTGGGAATTGCTGACAGTAAACTATCAGCATGAAGCTATTTAGGTTACGACGCTTGAATGAATCTTATTCAGAGATACATTAATATACTAATACTGGTATACTGATTAATGCAGCTCCTTGCATTAAATAATACAGCGACAGGTACTGATTGATACAGTGGAGTATGCTGATACAGCGATTTTTACTGACAAGTGACAAATATAATATTTACTGACTAATAAGAGATTGCCCATACAATGTTATAAATGCTAAAATGTGTCCACCTGTCTGTCTTTTACTTTTTCACGCCCAAACCGCTGAACCGATGGCTGCGTTTCCACCAGAGATGTGTTGCGAGGAATGTGTTTTTATTTTTAAGATCATGGCATGGCAAGATTTCATGGCAAAGTCACGTCAATGAAGCGATTCTATTGGTTCTCAAAAACACATCCCTCGCAACATATTATCTCTGGTGGAAACGCAGCCTTGGCTGAAATTTGACATGGAGATACTTTAAGTTCCGGGAAAGGACATAGGATTTTTAAAATTGTACGGATCTTCGCTATAAACGAATTTTGGCGCAACGGAGTTGCGGGCCTCATCTAGTAGCCAATTAAGCGGTATATAATAGAAGTCTGTGGTGCATATAGTCAGTATGACTATAATGTACCCAGTGGCAGACTTCTATTTTTTATGAGTGTCGGCCACTTTATTTCCGCCACCCCATGTACGAAATCGGCTGCCCCCTAGGACGGCCCTAGGTTGCGGTCTATACGGTCTATTTATATCCAGGACTGAATATTACCAGCAAACTCAAACTCAAACTCAATTTTTTTTTATTCAGAATAAATTTTTGCAAATATTTTCTGAAAGTCTACATGATGCCTACCACCGGTTCGGGAACTAACCCGGCGAGAAGAACCGGCGTAAGAAACTCGCAGGGGGCCCACTTTATTTACCAAAAAAAGTGAGAAAAAAATTAATCTTTTAAAATGAAGTTTACAATGCTGTAACTTAAAATTATACAATGTCAACATACATACATAATTGTAAGTCATAAAATAATGTAGAAGTAGCCTTGCAAGCAGCCATCCTACTCCCAAGATGTGCCGTCGTTTATGAAATCATTGACCTTATAATAGGCTTTGGCACACAAACGTTCTTTGACTACTTTTTTAAATTTATTTATGGAAAGATTTTGAACGTTTTCTGGGATTTTATTGTAAAGGCGTACACATTGACCTTAAAAGATTTACTAACTTTACTAAGTCTGATCACCGGTATTTCTAGTGTTTCTTCCGTGACTGTCACTTTTGGTTGTAAATTTACTAAGATTCTTTTTAACATATAAAACATTATCCAAAATGTATTGAGAAGCAACAGTTAAAACACCAATTTCTTTAAACTTTTCTCTCAGAGATTCAAAAGCTGACATTTTATAAATTGAACGTATAGCTCGCTTCTGCAGCACAAAAATCGTATTAATGTCGGCAGCGTTTCCCCATAAGAGGATGCCATACGACATTCTACTATGAAAATAACTGAAATAAACTAGTCTTGCTGTGTCTTCGTCAGCAATTTCCCGTATTTTTCTGACTGCGTATGCTGCAGAACTGAGCCTATCTGCAAGATTAGCAATATGAGGACCCCACTGTAGTTTATTATCTAGTGTAATGCCTAAGAATACAGTGGTGTCCACCAAATCCATCTTCTCATCATTTAATAGTATATTGGTTTTAACTTGCCTAACATTGGGCAAAGTAAATTTTAAACATTTAGTTTTCTTAGAATTTAGAAGTAAGTTATTAACGTTAAACCAATGTACTATTTTTGAGAGAGCACTATTTACCTCGTCATAATTTGACTGTTGTCGCTTCACTTTAAAAATAAGTGAAGTGTCATCAGCAAAAAGTACTATCTTATTATCATTATCCTTAACAAGATAAGGTTAAGTCGTTTATGTATATGAGAAAAAGGAATGGACCTAAAATGGATCCCTGTGGGACGCCTAATTCTATTTTGGTCCCATTGGACCTTTTACTATTAATGTCAACCCTTTGAGTTCTATTTTTGAGGTAAGATGTCAAAAGGTTGAGTGCTGAGTCCCTAATGCCATAGTGGTGCAATTTCCTGATTAATGTAGCATGCTCAACACAGTCCAAAGCCTTGGAGAGGTCGCAAAAAACCCCTAGGGCATCCTGCGAGTCCTCCCATGCTTCAAATACACTATAAAGAAGACCTATACCAGCATCCGTTGTGGATCGACCCTTAGTAAAACCATATTGATTTTTGTGCAATAAATTATTTAAGTTAAAATGTAATAGTAACTGATTTAAAATTATTTTTTCAAATATTTTACTTATAGTCGGTAGAATCGATATAGCCTATAATTAGTTGGATCAGATTTAAGTCCCGCTTTAAATAAAGGTACAACCTTACTGTGCTTCATCAAGTCAGGAAAAACACCACTCTTTATGCAGTCATTCAAAATCATTGATAGATGAGGAGCTATGATGTTAATTATTGATTTGATAATTTTAGTAGACATGCCCCAGAGATCAATAGTATCTTTAATATTTATTAATTTAAAAGTATCAGCTTTAGTCATACCTGGTATAGAGCTAGACGTAGTGGCTAATCTCTGCGTGCACGCTGTCAGGTTGACGTCTGCGCCCGCCAGTAACAGCGCTCGCACACAGTCGGGCAGATCCGCGAGACACGCCATGTGCAGCGGCGTGTAGCCCTGCTTGTTGAATACGTTCAGATACTCCGCGGTATGTCTGATGAGGACCTTGAATAGTAGAATACTATATTATTTAATCAGTTACAACTTACATCTTGAAATAAATCATTATTTCAAGCTGGCCAGAGTGCCATTTATGACCGACTAGATACGCCCGCAACTCGAAAAATTCTTATCGCGCGGGAGCCGTACGTTTTTCCGGAATAAAGGCCAACGCTAAAAGCCTAAAACTCGCGCGAGCGGGCGTACGCGTCTGTATAAGGCTGCGTTTCCAGCGGAATGACAGCGAAGCGGAGCGAAGCATGGTGATTGGTCAATTCGGCACCGCTAAGCTCCGCTCCGCTCCGCTTCAGTGGAAACGCAGCCTAAATGAAAAATAGTATGGGCAGCGTCGTCGCCCGCGTCCGCGCTCCGTCGCACCCACCTGCGCTGCCCATACTATTTCAGCAAAATGGGTTCAGTGGATTGAACGTGGAAAGAACAGACAGACACTTTCACATATTTTATTATACATATTATGACTAGTTGACGCCGGCAGCTCAGTTACGTTAAAATATGCTTATCGCGCGAGAGCCGTACATTTTACGGAATAAAAAGTATTCCTTGTTCTTTTCCAATTTAGTCAGGAGTTATAATTACAACTTAGACTATAAGAGAGAAATTGTATACTCTAATGAGTATTATAAACTTACGTAACTCATTGGTCAAGACTCAAGAGTAAGGTTATTAGGTAAATGTTTTGAACGCTATAACAAGGTGCATACTCACATTTATAATTTCTTTGTTGCTGGCACCAGAGTAGTGTAGTACTGTATTTCCTTCTAAATCCTTGGTGTCCAGGGCACATTTTAGTGACACTAGACTTTGCACCATACGGACATTGCCCGTTTTGATTGCTACCTAAAAAAAAATGTGTAACTTTGACTAGGACTGGAGTTAATAAAAATATTATTTTCTTTTCCATTTTTAATACTTTTTAGCATTGTTCTCATAGATATTGGTAACTATTTCTTTCTATTCTTTCTTTCTTTCTATATATGGCCAGATATTCCAGAAATAAGGCCAAAATGTGGTACATTAACATACAAAATATAGTTAACTTAATATAAATATTTACCATAAGTGGTGTCATGCCAGTGGTTGGATCTACAACATTGATCAGTGCCTGTAATTCTGGTGCATTGAACAGTTCATAGATACCAAAATGTGCCAACACATGAGCTAACGACCATGACGGATGCTCATCCAGTATATCAACTAATTTCTGGAGACTCCCAACAGTACACTAAAAGTAAAATATGCCTTTTATTTTTCTTTATTGATGGACTATTATTATAACTATGAACTAGCAATATGTTCAGTTTTTGTACAGAATAAAAAACTGAGTCTAAAGCCGGGTCCAGACGAGTGTAACATGTAATGTAATTCACCGTGTAATGTAACACAAATTCTACTTGTGGATGGCACTATGACCATTATATGTAACACTCTGGGTTTATCCATCGGCTGTCGGTTTTCGTGCGAGCACAAAGGCTCGTTTGGACAATTTGCTCTGAGTTTGTGTGCCGTCCAGACTGTTGACACTAAATTACATGTAATCTTACATTACACGTTACACTCGTCTAGACCCGGCTTAAGGTCATGTGTTTTTTACACCTCATTTGTGATTTTTAAATTGTTTATGGACCACAAATTTTGTTCTATAAGGTTATCATAAATATTGTTACGAAATGCGACATAGGATTTAATTCATTTAACGAACTTCTTAATGATATAAAAATAGTGTTATCTATTTAGAAGTAATCAATGTTAATAAATGTTTAGTCATGATTATGTAATATGGTTTCTTATCAACATATTAATCTTTTCTTTATATATCTTTTAGTAATGTAAAACTAGGTCAAAATATAATTATTCCTGTTATAGCCATACTTATTAAGTATTAATTATAATTAATAACAATAGAATTTACATACTCACTTCCTTACTTAATTTTATATACAATGGTATCTTGTCTTTTAGCACAATAAATTTATCCTCACATGTTTCACGATTTTCTGTTCTGAATAAGCTGCAACATTTTCAATTATTATCAGCATAAATTATCAAGTTGTATAAACATGAAACTTTTTATATTTAATCAATGAAAGCTCACTATTTTGTTACATAATTATTTGACTCATAAAAATCCGATGACTATAATAAAACAACAAGAAGATATTTAATAAACGATCTAAATTATATTCTGACCTGTACATTTGATCTATGCTATCCGTGAAAGGTTTTTGCAGGACTATCTCATAGTACTTATCCCTGGAATTGTTATTTCTAGAGTCTGGTGGTGTTTTTGGAGCGTAGACCTGCATGGAGTCATCTCTGCAGTGCACAGAACGTGACACATACGAGTCTGCGCGAACCTCTATAACCTTTGTTGGAGGTTCCTCAACACCCAGTAGTCCACGGAGAACTAAGAAAAAGACTATAGTTAGAACAATGGATAGGACATAAAATGAATATTATACAGCTTACTTACATGAATTAAACATTTTTCTTGTTGATAAACCCTCTCGCAAAATGTATCAGCGATAAAATGTCATTAATTTATTATTGTGTAATGACATAAATTGTCTAGATACGTAGGAATTATTTCGAATGTAATACGGTTTATTTTGAGCACTTTTACGCAACATGTAAATACATTTACACTTTTTATTTTAATAATATAATAATCTCAATAATTTAGGTCCTCAAATTGATTGTGGAAGTTGGAACCATATTTCGCAAATGTCACTATCAAACAAACGTCAACGTAATCTGACAAATAACATTGACATTGTGACATAGTTTTTTTTTTATATTTCTTGAATGACCTGGCTAAGGTTTTGAACTTCGTACTTTGTAGTTCGAGCCAATGACGTTTGGCTTTGTTTCGAACTTCGAGCACATGCCTCATTGTCATATTTTGTCCGATAAATGACAATGTGCTTGAAGTTCGAAATTCGAATGTTCGAAACACTTACCTCCAACAGAGTAGACAGAATTATAGAGTATGCCGACTTAGAACTGATGTTGAAATTTTTAAATTTGACGTATTATGACGAAAATCGTCGCTAGGGTTGTTGACTTGTTCTTCTTCTTCTTCTTCTTATTTAATGGCGCCCATAGACGTTGACTTGTTACCTACGAATTTAAAACTTTGACATATTCGCTGAACGTGTTCCTCTTTGGTCGTATTGTTGTTTGTGTTTTGGTACATGCGATTAAAATTGTCAGAATCTCGGAACAATAACTAAAGCATGGAAGCCGGGCTAAAATAGCAATACAGTGCATATATCTGATCTTTTTTTGCTTACGGTATTGATAGTGCGCAAGAAAGAGACAATAAGTAATGTTCTGTTTCGTTATTATGCAGGTTGTCACAAGTTAAGAATTTTGCTAGTGATGGGTATACATCGATATTAGGTTAAATAATACTTTTATGTCATCAATTAATTAGATAAAACCCATAAAGTTAATATACCTAGGTATATTAACTAACTAACATATATACCTAGGTACCTAGGTATATTAACTAACTAACATAAAGTTAATATACCTAGGTATATTAACTTTATGATAAAACCTTACGTGCTGGTTGCTACTCTGCTAACGTATAAAACTACATGATTTTAGCTAAAGATCTATCCTATTTTTATTATAAATATTATAAATGTTTTTTACTCTTTCACGTAAAAACTACTGAATGGATTTTAATGAAACTTTACAGTAATATAGCTTATACATCAGAATAACCCATATAGGCTACTTTTTACCACTTGACCACGGGAAAAATAAAGCGGGCGCAGCCGCTAGGTTGACATCTAGTATACCATAATAAATCACGTCTTTATCGTTAAGGAGTGTAGATGATCAGGGTGGAACGAGATGGAGCGGATCAGGGTGGAATGAGATGGAGTGGAGCGGTGCGGATCAGGGTTTTTTTTTTATTTTTATTTTTATTTATTTTATAAACTATAAGAATACAACCAAAAACTTAATCTAATACAGTGTAACATAAACCATTACTGGTTTTTCCGCACACTGCCATTCGTCTTCGACAGCTCTTTTTAAACAATAATACTAAGCTAGTAGTGTTTAAACTTTAATCTAATAGGACTATTTTATATTTATGATACTAATTACCTAAATAATATTATATAGTCGCTTGTTAAGCATTAGTGCGCCAATCCACCATTTTTGTTGTTAATTTTTGAATGCAGCCTTGTTTTAAATCATCTAATTGAATTGATAACCCAATACGTATATTTCTGTGGATTTGTACACGAATGCCTAACCTAATAAGGCAAATTACGAAACGAGTTGATAAGACGTCTACATGGCGAACCAAAGCATGGCTCGGTTCATCCTTTCTAGTTTCTATTTATTATACACAGCAGCGCAACGACGCGCTGCGATAAGAAACTAGTTATTTATTGCTCGCTGAAAACACACGGTTGGTGATTCGCAGATTTATTTTTATCTATTAATATCTTTTTTTAATATTATAGTTATTTTTTAGTTTGTATTTATCTAATCACTTTACTTATATTTATATTTATATTTAAGATAGTTTAGAGAGATAGTAGTTTTTTAATTTATACTTGATATTGTTTTCTCGTATTTCTTTTTTAAGGTTGTCAGGTAGGTCGTTAATTAATTTTGGTATCTGAAAATGTAATCTTTGCTTACCGTAAAGGTTGCAATATCTCGGGACGAAGTATTTGATTTTAGACGAATTTCGAGTTTTCTTATAGTGATGTATTTCATTAAGATATTGTTTGTCGAAATAATTTTCTTTTAGTAAAATATACTTCACATGGTCGTGTATAGGCAATATGTGACTTTTAGTGAAAAGATCGTTATAGTTGTCAGTTTTGAGTTTTGCAGGCACTATCGTTCTAAGGATACGTAATTGTAGGCCGTATATAAGATCGAGATGCGATTTAAATGTCCTCCCATAGCTACTTAGGCCATAAGATATTGTTGCTTCACCCAGCGCTTTATACAGCGTTAGGAGTGTGGAGTACGGTATCTTATTCTTTATAATTTTGAATTTAGCCAGCATTGCTCGTAGTTTGTCGCAAACCGAGTTGATGTGATCCGTCCATTTAAATCTGTCATCAATTATTAAGCCTAGATATTTGTGTTTTCTGACAATCTCAATCGGTTCACAATCACGACCACAGCTGTTACTATCAATAGAGTTTTTATGTAGACAATCATGACTATGGGCTATTATTTTGGGAGATATAGTAACACGGTTTTGGCTGGAGCTTACATAAATTAATTTGGTCTTATTGAGGTTTATTGATAATCCCGCATCATGAGACCATTTCAAAAGCTGCGTAAAATCTTTTTGAAGATTCTTTATAGCTACTTTTATATTCTTATTTGCAGAGATTAGACAAGTGTCATCGGCGAATTGTTCTATTTCACATTCACTGATGACATTGATGACGTCATTGACATATGATATGTAGTGTTTGGGCCCAAGCACAGAGCCTTGAGCTGTTCCTTCATCGATATCTACCCTCTCACTCAAAACGTTATCAATTTTAACTACAAAGGACCTATCTTTAAGATAGTCTTGGCTCCACTCATTAAGTTCACCTCGTATTCCACAGTCATCGAGTTTTTCAATTAGCAATCTATGTTTTAAAGTGTCGAAAGCTTTAGTATAATCAACAAATATAATTAAAATGTGTTCTTTATTGTCAAGATGGTAGTAGACTTTGTCTGTAAATTTAGATAGTAATTGTGTTGAACTTTTACCCGGCTGAAAACCATACTGCCTATCTGATATTATATTGTTGTCTTTGAAAAATTTATTCAATTGTTTGGCTATTACTTTTTCTACAATTTTGTCGATACTAGATAATATTGTTATCGGGCGGTAATTGTTGTAGTCTGCGTGACAACCCTTTTTAAATATTGGCCTTATAATGCCAGTTTTTAAGTCACGATGATACATTCCATGTTTGATTGAAGTGTTGACAAAGTTAGCTATTACGGGCGCAATTTTGGATGCAATCGCTTTTAGGTCCTGTGCTCTAATGCCATCTATACCCGGAGCTTTAAGATTATTAATAGATTTGATTTCTTGTAGTATAGTTTTAGTACTTGCCGGTTGAAATCTAAAGGTGACGTTCGCTGGATTGTTATAATCTTTTTTATTTAATAGGTTAGTGCTACAATTTTTGAGGGAATTTTTACAGCAGCTTGAGAAAGCTTTAGCAAAATTTGAGGCAATACAATTAATAGTTTGGTTGTTGTTTAAGAACGCATTTAAAATAACATTGTCTATTCTAGGTTTTATTCTGCCTGAAATTTCGTTTAGTAATTTCCATAGTTGTCTTGGATTATTTTTATTATTTATGATTTGTTTTCTAATATTTTTATTTTTGTTTGTATTTATTAATTTAGTAGCATAATTTCTTGCTGAGTTATATTGTTGTTTTAATATCATGTTTGTTGAATCACGTTTCCATTTTAAATATAGTTTGTCTCTGTATCTACATGCTTTTAGAATTTTACCGTTCATCCAAGTTTTATTAATTTTGCTACTGTTTTTATTAATTTTAACGTTCACCTGTGACGCATCATAGCATTTTTTAAAGTTTCTAACAATATTTTCATAAATAAGGTTGGGATTTGTAATTTGTGTAAGCGGCTGCCAATCTATGGAATTAAGACTATTTAGCAAGATATCACGATCGTATCGTGTGATGTAGCCATTATCCATCCGTGTGTTTTCAATGTGTTTTGTCGTGCCTGTAGCGGCGAGTGCTACGATGCGATGGTCGGCCAGTGCAGTTCCGAGCGCTGCCGTGTATAGGTCCAGTGTGTGCGATCGTGCATAGATGTGATCTATACAAGTTTTGCTAGTTGAGTCAATACGCGTATATTCTGAGATCCCACACGCTAGGCCGTATTCGCACATGGTAGTGTTGTAAATATGTTTTATAGGGCGTTCCTGCAGCAAATCTATGTTAAAATCACCGAAAACATACATATCAACGTCGCTATTGATAGATCTAAGCAGGTAGTCTAATTCCTTAACAAACAGGTGCTTACTTTTGTTAGGCGGACGGTATACACAGCATAATGTTGCCGAATATTCAGAAGCGGTGTTGATTGAACCCACGATAGCTTCACAGTGAAGTGTATTAGTAGTGCCTAAAGTGAATTGATGCTCTTTTTTCACATATAAAATAATACCGCCACCCCTTCTGTTTATTCGCAACTTGCTATACATTTTATAACCTTTTAAGTGATACATGTTACAGATATTTTGTGAAATATTAACTTCAGTCAACATAATTACGTCTACAGTTTTTTTGGATGAATATATTACTTGTTCTAGGCTTGAAAAGTTTTTTATGAGTGATCTTATATTCATATGTATACATAGTAGTTGCATATTACTAGGTGTACTATTTAAGAAACAATTTAAATCGATACAGTCTCTAATTTCAAAAATATCTTCTAATGAGATATTCATTATAGAGATTATAAAGAAGATACTTAAAATATACAATTGACTTACAGTGCTTTAGCTTTAATTTTGTTGATATCTTCTAGAGACCGAATAATATAGGTTTTTGCATTTTCTCCGTCCTTCTTCACACGTAATACTCCTTTTTTAATCCATATATACTTAAAACTATCTTTTAGTTCTTGTTTGGTATTAAATAACAGCCGTTTGTTGTACTGTGTTAGGGCTTCGCATATAAATAATGGATTAGTAGATTTAGGCATGTTGGTACATAAGTCAGATGCAAAGATTTTTGAGATTTTCGTCTTGCATGCAGTCAACCAGTCTGTTTGAGTTTGTTCTGTTCTGAGCTTTACTTGAATAGGGCCTGGACGACCATTCCTTTCAGGTAATCGCTTTACGTCTTTAATTTCGGAAGGGTTCTGGTTGATTTTTTCTGCAAATTTGCTGATTAGATTCTGTAGATCTTCTCCCGCTTTTGCTGGCATGTGGTGTATTTCGATATATTTGCGTAATTTGCTTTGTTCAAATTCTTGGATTCGTTGCTCCAGTGCGCCTACCCTCACTTCCAAAAAATTATTCCGATTTGTAAGTTCTGTGTTTTTCTTCTGTAAATTGTTTATATTTCCTTGCATCGTTTCAATTTTCTTTAAGAATTCATCCATTTTGTCAGAATAAAATTGTATGGTGTGAGTAATATCCTTCATTTCTCTTTTTATAGCATTCTCCACCTCCTTCGAAATGTCGGTAGTGAGTTTTTTTAGACAAATTTTCATCTCGGGTTTCTCCGATTCTTCATCATCTTCCTCGTCTTCGTCGCTAGGGATGATGATGGAACGTCTTCCCACACTATTATTTTGACAGGTACGGCATGTCCATTCCAAATTTTCGGTCGCTTTCAGGGCGGTGATTTGCTTCTTTGTAAGTCCGGAGCACAAGCTACTGAGATGTACTGTTTTTTCACATCTGTTACATTCTAGGCCTGGTTTTGCCTTGGTTATACTTCGGGTGCAATTGTCGCAATTGGTTGACATTTTGGTTTTACTAATAAAAACACGCGTCTATCTAACTCGAGCGCACGACGACGAGATGGAGCGGAGCGGTGCGGATCAGGGTGGAACGAGATAGAGCGGAGCGGTGCGGATCAGGGTGGAACGAGATGGAGCGGATCAGGGTGGAATGAGATGGAGCGGAGTAAATATTAAATAAAAGGCGAATAAAGTGGACAATATTTATTTTGCGACTTTTACTTCACCATACAAATTACATTTAAGTACAAAAAAGAATCATTGCAATTTTCATGTACAAAATGTTAGTGTAAACACCGTTATCCTTGAAACCATCAAATGAACCCGTCAAAATGAACAACTTTTTCTATGAGAACAATGCTGGGAACTCATAAAAATTAAATATAATTGCCGATCTGGGCATCCGTTTGGTTATTACAATTATTGCCCTTTAAATATAATTGTTTTAGTTAAATATGTACGAATCTTTTCGGTAGGTACACTCAATTTTTTTGTTATATAATGAATTCTGATCTTAAAATATTTTTGTGCAAAAGTGTTCCGGACTAGTTTAATATTGTGGCAGGGGTCTGGCCACAGGCATACTTCCTGCCCATCATACATGAAAGACGACTCTGATTTCATATCACAACCTAAATGTGTGCACATTGCTTTGTTAGTAGCAGCACCGTCAAATGTGAGACTTACGACTTTAACGCCACAATTATTTAAAAGCGTAAGACATTGTTCAACCAGGGCACTTTTCTGCTGGGCGGTGATAGAATGGATTAAGAAATATCCAACAGGGACTTTAAATGTATCGTTTATTGATGTTACCATGAATGTCAGAGCTTCTTTTGCCACTGGCACATCATCAGAATCAAGATAACAGCCCACGTTACTATAACCAAAATACTCCTTACCATCCCACTCCACCTGCTTCCTAATAGCCATTTCATCCATAGCTAGGGCACAAAATATAGTTTTGTTTGGATTTTCTTGTGCTCTTAGTTGTAATGTGTTCAAAGCCTCTGTTGTAAATCCAGGTCTACAGTCTAAACCAGGGATGGGGAAACTTTTTCCTTCGCGTGCCAATATAATCCTAACAAAATATATGGCGGGCCAAGACTTTATTGCATTTGTTGCATTTTTGACTATATTAATTACTGAAATAAAAATATTGATATGTATTTTCTGAAACACCAATTTATTGTGCAAATATTACAAAATAACTGTTGGAATAAAAAAGAAATTAGAAATTGTAATTAAATTAAACTTTTATTTACTAACAATTACTAACAATACGAAATATTCTCTTGATTTTTGTTTGATGGTCGCGGGCCGGATTTCAAGTCTTCGCGGGCCGGAGATGGCCCGCGGGCCGTAGTTTCCCCATCCCTGGTCTAAACCTTTATACCACGCTGAAATACTTTTTGGGTATGGCAATACATTTTCAAATTGTTCCCGGACGAACGAGTATGCTTTTGAGGATAAATAATGTAACGTCACTGCGAATTTTTTTATTTCCAGACTGTACTCTCTGGAAAGCACATCACCACATTGTTTCTGAAGAAATCTTTTGATTACATCATTCTTATTTATGCTATCTAACATATTAATATATTTAGATTCGACATTTTCTTGTCTTAATTTTTGAAATAAGATTGCATACAGATCTGTATTTTTTTTAGAAAGTCGTGTAATTCGTTTTGTCAATGTGTTAATTTTTCGTAGTCGGCGTGTTGAAACATTCCTTAGATTTTGCACTTGTTTTTCTAATAATTTGATCTTTTTTTCATTAGACGCTTCTGCTTCATCTTTGTCAGTTGATGGGCCACAGTCTGTAGTTGGAATTTTTCTTTTTAAGTTTGTCGATAACGGTCCTGTGTTAATTTCCGTCAGCGGTACCTAAAACCATTTGTAAAAGATTAAAAATCTCTAAAGTGAACAAAATATGATGGATAAACTAAATCTTAAAATAAAATAATATGTAATTATTAAGGCATACCAATTTTTTTTTATGATGACAATCTGTGCTCGGTCCTGCCAGGCTATAATTTGTTTCTGCTGGTGGTAAAGTTTCCTGAAAACAATAATTGTAACATTATTGCGTAAGTAATTTTTTGATAATGATATTATAGTCATTATAATAAATAGACAGTTATAAAAAAATATGAAAAGTCCATAGGTAATGAAAGTGAGTTAGGTATGTCTTGTATGGTGTGTAACATAAATCAAATAAGTAGGCACTTTTACTACATACCACAATGAAATTGGCTGTTTCCTTGGGTATTTTTAATGTAAGAATAGCATCTGATTTTAGCCGTCTCCATTTTTTATTTTCATTTGGCACAAATGAATCATTGGTAAAATGTTGTGAACAAATTCGGCTGTGCTTTTTTGGTGTCCAATTGGGCCTGTTAATGCTTTGAATCCACTTAATCTTCATAGCCTCATCGTTAGGAAATCTGTAATAATATAAATGTGATTACTTGGTAAAATTATCGACATCCATTTTTACAACACTAATAACCTATACTTGCAACAATTTTATTTAACAGAAAATACACACAAAACAGTAAATACGTGAATTATTCTGTATATTCAGACATAAAGTAATACTTTTTCTTACATATTATCACTTTTATATTTCCATTAAGTTATTAGAATGAAAAATATTTGTCTAAACTTACCGATGAAATGTGAAAGATTCATTCTCATTTTCTTTCCTCGAACTATGGGCTTTACACCCGTTAACAACACAAGACATTTTATCCAGACACTAACACTGTCTTTTCACCACACATTGATAGTTCCAGACCACGTTTTCAAAGTGAAATTAATAAATTTTACTCACTTTTTAATCGACAATGCACGCTCCGTATCAACAAATCATAAAACTACAAAATTATGTTGACTATACGACTCCTGAATTTTGACACCTTGGATAGTACTTTTTAAATTGTTAGTATTATAAGATGACCAAAGGTAACCATTTGACGTTTATCGTTTTTATCCTAATGACACGTTCAAAAATAATAACAACAAACAGTATTGTTCTATTTCATTCACACCTATGACATGCTAATTGACATTATTACATAAAATATAGGTGGCTCGGCTTTTATTTTACTCCGGCTTCCATGCTTTAGTTATTGTTCCGAGATCAGAATCCAATTTTGAAATATTTATTTTAAATATTTAAAAATAAATTATATCAGCCAGCACGAGGAACATTCCGTTCATAATCCTAGTGAAACTTTGATGAAACCCGACGAATTTGACAGATATTGAAACCGGTCCGTTTCTTTGCAGTCGAACTACTAGCAGTTATGTCTATTGTGCCTCCAATATAGGTTCGAAACCATCCATAATCCATTATGATATGTTCGAAACCTTCGAAACCACCCCGGTCCCGACAATCATTGTCGAGGCCGGGGTGGAGTGCAAATATCTGCTCAATTAATCACCTCAATACAATTTGTATGTAAAACGCAGCCGCAGCGGCCCGAATTCAATTGTGCGTCGCGTCGGGTTTCCTTGTATTTCCGTCTGTACGATACGGGCTACGGCCCGCCGCGCCCCGCTCCGCCCAAAGACCTTAAAAAATCGGTTGTCTGTAAAGTCGGTTTACTGACGATAGTTGAACGTGACAACGTATGACGTTGTCACGTTGAACTATCCTTAACCCCTTAACCCTCGCTTCCGAATCTCTATAAATAGAAACAAACTTTTTCGACTGTAACCTAAAGTTATTTCGATGTATTTCTTTCAAATCGACCTATGCAAAGAACAAAGTTCTATTTGAATATATCACCAAAGTACTTTTATTGTATTTGTAGCAGTACCTACACGTTCGTTCGGCGATTGAAACAAAGAAAACTACGCCCCGAAAGGGGCGCCCGCCGTCTTTGTATGTAACGTTCGTCGTAGAAGATGAAACAGAGAAGAAAATCGTTCTGCTAAGAACGTACGTTCGCAATAACGAAAGAAACCGTCCGTGTAATAATACCGGACGTGACCCAGCCCTGAAAAGGACTTTTTCTAATAAGAATTCTTCACAACACAACACTACGCGTCTTCACATCGTGCCTACATCGAGAGGGATCTTCACAAAGTAGCTGCAGTCTTCAAGGCGTTTATATAACATCTTCTGTCTTCATAAAATGGCGGCACTATTATTATTACCGGCGCGGCGGCGAGCGGTGCAGCGAGACGACGTCACTATGAGACTGCGCGGCGATGTGAGGCCCCGCAGGGGCTAGCTCCTATATTTATACTCGAGCCGCGAGCGACGCGCGGACGCAGCCAATCAGGATCGACCTTTTGTTAATATTTTTATCCCTTTCTAATAGTTTTCCCTTTCTAGCTTTTGTAAATATTTCTATCTCATTCATTATGTCTCTTTCTGTTTTGCAATAGCCAATCACAATTAATCTTTTAACTTTCTGTACAGTTTCTGGTAATAATAATTATGAAAATTTCTTGTATATAAGCAGCACAAAGTTCTCAATAAATCACTTTAGTTCACCACAGTAAATCGAGTTTTACTCTTTACTCCTCCGACCTCTAGTGAACTCTTAGAGAGACCAACCGGTCCTCTAAACTGGTGACCCCGAAGAACAACAAGCACCTGCAAGAACGAAACTCTGCCCGGGAAATCTCTGCTCGACGAAATTCTCCCCGACAAAACGCTGCACGACGAAACGCTGCTCGGACGAAACGCTGCACCACGAAACGCTGCTCGACGGAATTCTGCTACAAATTTCTCCACACAATGGAATCCAGAGGCGAATCCCTGCCCGAAACCTCGGCTCTCACCAGCAACCCGGCAACGTCACCGTCATCGCAAGAGATCGCCGGCATCGCACTTTCGATGCGAATTCCGCCTTTCTGGAGGGACAAACCCAGGCTCTGGTTTGTCACGTTCGAGGCAGCCACCAGCAGTCTACAGAAGAACCAAAGTCAGCTCTCGCAAATGGTCATCGCTCGCCTAGAAAAGGAGGACATAGAACAAATCGCCGACCTGCTATACAACCCGCCAGAGACCAACGAATACCAAACTCTGAAGGACCGGCTCATCTCCGCATACGAGGAATCTGACAGCCGGCAGTTTCAACAGCTGTTGTCAGACATGGAATTGGGAGACCAAAAACCGTCGCAACTACTCAGGCGTATGCGAAACCTGGCTCGCAACAAGGTCCCCGATTCCACCCTACAGCTCATGTGGGCCAATCTCCTCCCGACAAGTATCCGCTCCGTCCTGACCGTCAGCGAAACATTCAAGACGAAGACCACACTCGACGAGCAAGCTGCACTGGCCGACAAGATAATGGAGCAAAATGTAAATACTGTAAATAGCATTTCATCATCATCTCATCGTGTAAATAGCTCCGCATCACCATCATCGAACATCGAGTGCCTTCTCATAGAAGAAATTAGAAAACTCTCCCTAGAGGTCGCCGAACTGAAAAAACAACAGTTCAATAATAATAATTACTATCGAAGAGAAAATTATTATCATCACCCAAGGTCAAGACACAGATCATCATCAAGATTCCGGCAACGATCAACTTCGCGTCCACGGTCTACATCACCATCACCATTTTGCTACTACCACAGCAAATTCGGGAAAGAAGCGCGAAAATGTACACAGCCGTGTACGTTCAACAACCCGGAAAACTAGACAGAACGTTGGCAGCGGCGGAATCCGGCGTTCACAACAAACAATACCGCCTATTCGTCACGGACAAGACAACGAATCTCACTTTTTTGGTAGACACGGGTGCCAATATATCCGTCATACCGAAAAAGAAAGGCCTTCATCTCCAGCCGCTACCTTTTCAACTCTACGCCGCCAACAACACCGTAATACCGACGTACGGCGAAAAAACACTAGAGCTCAACATCGGACTTCGCCGACCGTACAAATGGAAGTTTATCGTCGCAGCAGTATCGAAACCAATCCTCGGTGCCGATTTCCTGCAACACCACGAACTCATCGTCGACCTGAAAAACAGAAGACTCATCGACGGAAGAACCAGTCTACATATTAACGCTCCTGGACGCTACACGGACGTACCTACTGTCCGTAGTGTCGACAGCACGCAGTCGTATCACGACATACTAGCAGACTTCCCCGGAATCACACGATTGACAGCGATGAACATCACGCCGAAACACAGCGTCGAACATTACATCGAAACGTCTGGGCCACCGCTACACTGTCGCGCCCGACCGCTACAACCACATCGCTACAATCAAGTAAAAAAAGAATTCGAGAATATGATGCAACAAGGTCTCTGTCGCCCCAGCAAGAGCGCCTGGTCTTCTCCGCTTCACATCGTACCAAAAAAGAACGGCGACATAAGGGTGTGCGGCGACTACCGACGACTCAACGCAGTAACGAAGCCCGACCGCTACCCTATACCACGACTTCGAGATTTCACTTTCCAACTCGCCGGAAAAACTATCTTCTCGACGATCGACTTAAACCGAGCCTACCAACAATTACCAGTCCATAAAGAAGATATAGAGAAGACAGCAATCATCACACCATTCGGATTATTCGAGTTTCCGAGAATGTGTCCCGGCCTAAGAAACGCAGGCCAGACATTCCAACGTTTTATACACGAAATACTGCAAGGATACGATTTCGTGTTTTCCTTCATCGACGACTTGCTAATAGCATCCAGCAGCGAAGAAGAACATCGCCAACATCTACGGTGTGTTCTTCAACGCCTAGAAGAAAACGGGATCACAATCAACCCAGCTAAATGTGTACTCGGCAAGCAAGAAGTTAAATTCCTCGGCTTTAGCGTAAACAGCGACGGAATCAAGCCACCACAAGACAAACTACAAGCTATTGAAGATTTCCCGCTACCGAAAAACATAGAAGAGTTACGTCGTTTTCTCGGCATGCTAAACTTCTACCGAGACAGCATTCCGAACGCCGCTACTATTCAAGCCCCGCTACACGCATACCTACATAATGCGAAAAAGCGAGATAAAACACCGATCGAATGGAAGGAGACATCGAAAGAAGCATTCATGGCTTGCAAAAATAGCATCAAAAACGCTGTTTTGCTCGCCCACCCGAATCACAAAGCACCGATCGCTATTTTCTCCGACGCCTCGGACACTGCAGCGGGAGCTGTAATACAACAATATTACAATAACAAATGGCAACCACTCGGCTACTTCTCGAAGAAATTTACTACAGCGCAAACGAAGTACAGCACCTACGATCGCGAACTTCAAGCTATCTACATGGCAGTAAAATACTTCAGAAAAATATTCGAAGGCCGAGAACTCATCATATTCACCGACCACAAACCATTGACATTCGCCCTACAGAAGAAAACATCGACATCCGAAACTCCGAGAAGAACTCGGCAACTACTTTTCATCTCCGAGTTCACGCACGACATTCGTCATATCAGCGGAAAAGATAACATCGTCGCCGACACATTCAGCCGCATAGAAACAATCAACACGCCGTCAGCTGTAAACTATGAAGAAATATCTCGCGCGCAAGAGCGAGATAGCACGCTACCTACGCTGTACGGTCAAGAAAACCTAAGTTTCAAAACAACAACGCTACCTAACTCCGATATCAAGATTATATGCGAAACTTCAACAAAATACGTTCGCCCGTACATTCCGCAAGATTTTCGACGCGCTATTTTCAACTCTATTCACAACATAAGTCATCCTGGAACAAAGGCAACAAGAAAACTCATCGCGCAAAAATTCTTCTGGCCGTCTATGAACTCCGACATTAGCGAGTGGACGAAAACCTGCATACAATGTCAGCGAAGCAAAATACAACGACATACATCGAGCGCCGTATCGACTTTCCCGCAAGTCGATCGTTTTTCACATACGCACATCGACATAATCGGACCGCTAAGTACAACAGCGAGTGGTCATAGGTACCTACTTACTATGATCGATCGCTCGACAAAATGGCCTGAAGCTGTACCACTCACCGAGATCACCGCCGAAACCGTCGCAAGAACAATGGATCGCGAGATTCGGTTGTCCGACTACAATAACAACCGACCAAGGACGCCAGTTCGAGAGTCAGCTGTTCGTCAACTTAACACGTTGTATGGGAATCGATAAAACCCGTACAACGCCGTATCACCCGCAATCTAACGGCATGATCGAACGCTGGCATCGAAGTCTCAAGAATTCACTGAAATCAAGACTCATCAATAGTAATTCATCGTGGATCGACGAGCTACCTACAGTTTTACTAGGACTACGCGCCGCCATACGAGAGGACACCGGAGTCAGCGCTGCCGAATTAACCTACGGCCGTAACTTAAGATTACCGGCCGACTTCTTCGAAACAACATCATCATCGAGCCTAGATCATGCCTACATCGAGCAACTACGAAAAAACATCAACTCTCTCAAGCCAAAAAACAATGTACATCGCCACGGTAATCAACGCAACATCTTCATACATCGTGATCTACTTACGTGCGAATACGTATTTTTACGTATAGACGCTGTAAGAAAACCACTTCAAAGTCCGTATGACGGGCCGTACAAAGTTCTTCGACGAGAAGAAAAATACTACGTAATACAGCTACCCGATCGCACAGCAACAGTATCCATCGATCGTTTGAAGCCCGCCTACATACTGAGTGAAGATTACCTCGGCGAGTCAACGAGCAATGTACAACAGTCACCGGTAATTACCAACTTACCTAATACCAATGTACCTGTTACCTTACCTTCACATACCAATAATTTACCTCAAAATACCTCATTACCTTTACCCGTTACCTCATTACCTGTTACCTCACAACCATTACCAAGTGCAACACCAGTCAAGCAGAAGACACAAGCAAGTCTAACACAGAAGATAACAAGAACGGGCCGGGCCGTCAGACTGCCGGTGCGCTTCGCTTGAGGGGGAGCACTGTAGCAGTACCTACACGTTCGTTCGGCGATTGAAACAAAGAAAACTACGCCCCGAAAGGGGCGCCCGCCGTCTTTGTATGTAACGTTCGTCGTAGAAGATGAAACAGAGAAGAAAATCGTTCTGCTAAGAACGTACGTTCGCAATAACGAAAGAAACCGTCCGTGTAATAATACCGGACGTGACCCAGCCCTGAAAAGGACTTTTTCTAATAAGAATTCTTCACAACACAACACTACGCGTCTTCACATCGTGCCTACATCGAGAGGGATCTTCACAAAGTAGCTGCAGTCTTCAAGGCGTTTATATAACATCTTCTGTCTTCATAAAATGGCGGCACTATTATTATTACCGGCGCGGCGGCGAGCGGTGCAGCGAGACAACGTCACTATGAGACTGCGCGGCGATGTGAGGCCCCGCAGGGGCTAGCTCCTATATTTATACTCGAGCCGCGAGCGACGCGCGGACGCAGCCAATCAGGATCGACCTTTTGTTAATATTTTTATCCCTTTTTAATAGTTTTCCCTTTCTAGCTTTTGTAAATATTTTTATCTCATTCATTATGTCTCTTTCTGTTTTGCAATAGCCAATCACAATTAATCTTTTAACTTTCTGTACAGTTTCTGGTAATAATAATTATGAAAATTTCTTGTATATAAGCAGCACAAAGTTCTCAATAAATCACTTTAGTTCACCACAGTAAATCGAGTTTTACTCTTTACTCTCCGACCTCTAGTGAACTCTTAGAGAGACCAACTGGTCCTCTAAATATTTTTTACTGCTATCGGACCTCTACATTTTATAAAAAAAATAAAAATTTTAAAATGTTACGTAAAAACAATAGTAAAAGTGTCACCTCACTACCAACTTCGAGTAGCAAGATATCGACAATTGCAGCACTTACGTCAGTGTCTTGTTGGCCCAGCGGGACAAGCTAGATATCACAGCGCCAAGTTCCAGGTTCGCGTCCACGCGGCGGCAATACTTACTTTCGCTTTCTTTAAAATATAAGCATCTCTCACTCAAGTAGGACTTAGGAGAGAGACGGATGTCGAACGCTGCCGAACGCAAAGGCCGATTGTGCTTCCTTGTCGCTCGTTCCGCGCTCTCGCTTGCACTTCAAGCCTTATATGGAACGCCTCAGAGCGAGGTAACGACGCATGAACTGTCATGTTTTTCGGGCGCGCACCCCATATCGAATTATAAGACGTTGTCACGTCAATATGTCAATGGCTCCGCCTCGTTCCGCTCGCTCCGTCAATATGGGAATGCGATGTGTAGAGTTTGGATAGTGGATGTATATATATTATACGTTTTTTCTTTTGACGAACTTCTTCTCTATGCTGTTCATTAAATTCTTTCCGCTTTCTGCGGCCCGGCATATATCGTGCTCGAAACTTTTATCGCAGGGGTCACCAATTAGTTTCGCTCGGGATCCGTTTTAAGAAATAAAATGACCTTCGCGGACCGCACATTAAAAAAAAAACAAAATATGTATGTATTTTACGAAAATTACAAATGTATTTGTTCGTATTAATGAGAAAAGTGAAAATTTTTGTTGCTATACCTAATATGTTCATTATTAGTATATTATCGAGACCAAAATTAATTTTCTAACGAAGTTCATCTTTATCTCTTCGAGCATGCTTGGTCCGCGCACAATGGGTCGGTGGTCCGGATGCGGACCGCGGTCCGCCATTTGGTGACCCTTGTTTGATCGTGTCGACAAACCGGATCCCGCATGCGGTACTACCGGCAGTTTCCGGTCGACTATCTTCGAAAATCGAATGTGCTACCTAAATAATGCTTCGAATGCACTCTTGGACTTGGTGTGAGAATCAGACCCCCAGTAGTGTATTGTTTATATATAGTTTAGAGATACAGATGCTCTTAACAGGCGACGAATCTTTAAATGCCGGTTAGCAGTGCCGTAAATAGCCTTTTTTGCGCCCTGTTCGAGCTTCTATAACTGCACCCTTGTTTTAAGCGACTTCCAAGAAGGAGGAGGTTATATGTTCGGCTGTAGACATATTTTTTTACTACATTTGGAAACATCTCTGGGGCGCAGCGGGAACTTATCGGGAGCAATTCGAAAAAATAAGAGTCTGCCTGGCCTGGCCATTCCTGCGCCCCCCAGAGTCTACGTCCTGTACCTGGGCACCGGTGGCACCGCCCTATTTACGGCACTGCCGCAGCCGATTAGTATTGTCACTGGATAACTAAAGATCCGGCACGCCGCACACTGGACGTGTGACAATGGACTAAACTTTAGTGCTTTAAAATAAATAATCCCAGAGATCGTGGTTTTGGATTTCGAAAAATATAGTCCGGATTAGGGCCAGTTCACACGTCGCATCGCACGCGATGTTCGCATCATTGCATCGCGAAGATTTTATTTATACACGTCATAATAATATTAATTAAGTACATATTATAACCGTGAATCTTGATAGCTAATTTTATTTAGAATGGTTCTTGAGAACTTGAAATAATAAAATACAGATTTTTGTTTTGTTTTATATTTGATGAAATATATGAATTAACATAATTTAACTTATCTTTTAGGAATAAAATAACAATATTTTTTGTAATAATTTATAATGAAAATCTTTGGTGTTGGTTACCGTCTACCGATAAAAAAAATGTATTTTGGTTTTTTAAAGCTATTTAAACTAAAATGCTTTGTAAATAAAATTACAATAGACAAATTCACCTATATCACACAATAATATTTCACGTAACTATATATTATTATCATTTTGTAATAAAATATGACAATATCTGACTAGCGAAGAATTTTTTCCTAAAAAAATTATATAAAGGTTAGGTTATTCTTTAACAGGAGGTACCCATCTCCTGTTTAAGCCAAGGATCTCTCACATTTACCACAAACTGAGCAGAAATTACACGAGAAGAGAAATTATGAAACTCAAATTAGGGAATAATTTGAGTTTCTTAATTTCTTCGTTCGTTCTCTAGTTAATTCTAAGTTTTTAAATAAAATAGAAATTAAGTGATTCAAATTATTCCCTAATTCTTAATTTCTCTTCTTCATGTAATTTTTGCCAATGAGAAATGCCAACAGTAAAAGAAGTAAACGGGTATTGTGCTAAATACAAGGAAAGACAAAGATCACACAAACAAACTGGCCAGAGACCTTATACAACCTGAAAAGGAAACAAGAAGATTAAAAAGATGGCAAAACTTGACCAATATCACTTGACTATAACTTGAAAACCCCTAGGAGGCAAATGTTGAAATGCCCCTATAAAAAAGAAATCCTAATAGCCAAAACATCTGATTATGGCGACGTCGATAGCAGATTACAAGATGAAAAAAATATGTAATTTCTGCTCTCTTTGTGGTAAATATGAAAAAGGTAGGTACCTCCTTATCACGGAGCTAGTTTAACTGTTCTAGCCTGGTTTCTGAAGTTAAGATATTCAATGACGTTGTTTATTGATAATATTTTAACGTAAGCCAATTAAATTGATAGCACTTTTGATTCGATTACGTTAGTATTCAACATGTTTAAACTAGCATGGTTTAAACTAATGGGTAGTTTAAACATGTTGAATACTTTAACGTAATCGAATCAAGCCCATCAAGCCCCGTACGAGCACCGGTGCTCGCGATAACAATAGAAAGGCTTTTTTGTGTCTCGTTTTTCCACGATCGAAGGGTTTTTTAGGATCGATTGTTGTGCTACTACTAGTATTGTCAAAATCCGCAGAAAATAGTAATCAATATATTAAATAACTGTTAACATGTGAAGTTCATAAGACAAGAAATAAGTATAATATGCTAAAGAAGCCCGGTCACAGAATACATAGAAATTCCACCACTGACCTAGAGATAAACTACAATAACATGGTTGATTGGTTAAATACTTATTACATACAAACTCTTTCATAATAAGGATGTGACTAAACACATTGAAACAGTAATTTGGAGGGACGCGCCATGTTATCGTAGTTTATTTTTACAGTCTTGTCTCTAATTCAGTTTCGCACAAATATTTGTCTCATTTCTACAGGTACACAATACAATCGCGATATTTTCCGTGTGCGAATGAAAGAGACAATTTTCAATAGGTCAATGGCCGCACTTCAGCGTGTTCAATGACCATGCTAGGTATAAATAATATTAGTATTAATGTAGTGATACATTATAGGATAATAATGATTTCATACAAGAGTAATATACAATAATATTCTAAGTACTTGTATATTCGTACTTGTAAAGCTTTTACTTTCACATAGTCAAACATAAACAAAAAATAGGCAAAACTGTTTTTTATAAGACATAGTTAAAATTTTAAGTACCACACTAAATAAGTATACATAGTCATAATCTTTTAAACAACATCAAAACGAATGCAAAAATAATACTAAGTTTTAAGTATAACATAGTGGAATGTTTAGGGAGATCGCAGACGGAAGATTATTTGTGTGATCGAGTCTGCACATACATTCTGCATGGCCGCGCCCTGCAGAATGTATGTGCGCTGCAGACTCGATCACACGAAAAGTCTGCCGTCTGCGATCTCCCTTAAAATTAAATGCATATGCATATTGATAGTATAAAAGCATATAATAGGGTATTCTTACTTGCTTTGTTTTAATACTTACTCTTACGTCAGTCAGTAAAATATAATACTTCCATTTAAGTATTTGCTGCAGTGTTAAATTCATATTATTAAATTACAATGACATTGTTTAGACAAGACTCAGTATAGTTTAGACTAGATAGTCGAGGAATTGAACTCAAAAATAAGATAAATTACCGTAGTTATTCACTGACTGAAGTAATAACAGAGTTATAGCGACATTTTTAAGCTGCATGACTTTGGTTTGCATTAGACCCAGGTATATTGTCCGGGTTTGCTAGCGGGTCCAATTCAGCAAACAGTTTGAACCAGGCAGCTTTATGTTCTTTCTTTGGTACTGGTTTCAGTGTTTTGATAGATTGATTTCCACTTGGATTTGTTGGTGGCATTGGACTCCCAAATAGATTGAGACTTGTTTGCTGAAAATATAGATAAACACTTATTTGAATGTAACAAAAGTAGTAAAAAGTGTGATAGATATACTATAGGAATTAATGTGAATTTAAATCCCTACTTATTCAAAATGTAAATTTATACTTATTCAAGAAAGTATAATGCAACCAATAATAGCCTATCAACTCCCAAGGGGTCGAATTCGACCGCGTAAACAATAAATTTCCAAGAATCCACGATTGATGGATTAACTGCTTATTATCTTATTTCCATTAGCAAAAACAATGTGTGCAAATATCACATTGATTGAATTCTATAATATTTTTGTTGATCTATAGTTTTTTATTACTTTTAATGTGGTATGATAAAACTATTTATCATTGTTACCTGCAACAAATGTGATGGTAAAAATGATCCAAAATGAGCTGGGGCATCATCACCACCAAGATTCAGTCCAGCTAAGTCCGCATTCACATTGGTTGGGTTATTCGGGTATGGGTCACTTTCTGTGTTTATAAGGTCATTAGAAGTAGATGCTTCAGTAACATTGGTGGACGGTTCCTTTTTGGTTGCTTCAACATTCTCTGCTTGTGTTTTCTTTGGACTTTCATCTTTGTATTCATCCTGTAAACATTAATTTATAGTCTTAACAAAAAGAATATATTATTCATACAAATACAAAATTATGTCTTTATTTCAAACTACTATCGTCCATTGGTAAGTAATACAAACATTTAAGTAAAAGTTATAGGTTTAGTAAAAATAAAACATGACTTAAACACTTAATACTAGAAAGTAAATCATGCACCCAATTAGAACCAAGGGTGGATATTGTGTCCTAGAGATTTTTGTGAAGTCTGAGTAAGGAATATAATAATCAATGCTTTCTATAGTCCTCTAGTAAAAATGAAGTGTGACATGGACCATGGTGTGACAAGGAGAGGGTGAGGGGTCCTAAGTTTTGTGACATCACATTTAAATTAATAAATTGAATAGTATATTCAGGTGGTTTTAATTTTTAGATGTAAAACTGTAAATTTGTGATGTGACACTAGGGATGCAGGGGGTCTTATAATCATAAAAATTGTGTGACATACTTTGTGGACGGTCCCTAAATAAAATAAACTATAGTGGATTGAAGTTTACCTGGAAAAACAGCATTTGGTCTTTGTCCTCGGTAGTTTTTTCTTCTTGGCTTCCATCACCAGCTTCGCCCAAGCTCTTTAATATACAGAATTCATATTGTGGAGCATCATTCATAGTTTCAATAGTGGCTTGGAATGTCTCGGCAATTTTTGTAGAAAAATTTAAAAAAGAACTTTGGTAGGTGGACAATACATGGGAAAACATGTTGCATCTAGCAGCAGCCAATAGGTCAATCTGGAAATAGCAAATGTTTTCTTAGCCAAATACAAGGTAAACAAAACAACAATATATTAGACTGTATGACCAAAACAGTACACAGGCACAGATGTTTGATTTCATAAACAATAATTGTTATTCTTTTTTAAACAGATAATGTTGTTTTACCAAGCTCCATAATCCACTTTACCTTTTGCAACACATCAAGTGTGAGTTTATCAAATATTTTCTTGCTCTCTCGCACTTGGCGTTGGGCTTTACGGAAGTTGTCCAGCCCACGCCCGGTGTCTGGGTCCAGCTGGGCGCTGGTCGACTTCATCCAACTGAGAGCCGCGCGATACTCGATCCGCGCTCTTTCCATCGCAGAAACCGTCACCCGCATGTCCTTGACGGCGCGAACTCGGAACGTGTCTACCTCGTGATACAACCGCAGCAGAGGCGGTCTAACAGATAAGCGTTGCTGCCCCGAGAAGGATATCGCTTTGCCAGCCGACACCATGTGTTTCCCCGCTGCATCGCTGCCCTGGCCGGAATCTTTCAAGAATTTACCCAAAGAATTCTCCTCCTGCGCCAATATACACACCCGCTCCTGGTACTGATCTAATATTCGCTGTAAATGTAAGCAGCTATCGGATATTGATCGAAATAATTCCAACTTAGCATCAAGCTCAGCGTCGGAGGCCACGATACACTCGTCTTCTTTGGTTCCTAACTTTTTTAGCACAGTCTTCTTGGTTACCCAGTATTGATGTTGCATCATATTTATATGCAATTAATAAGAAAACCACATAAAACTACAAATTCTAAGTTTATTTGTGTAATTAGCGAATTTTATTTGCCATCTTTCCAATTCAGTTTGACGTATGACATTTCACTTCTGACTTCTGTCAATTTTGATGTTTGTTATCAGTGGTCTATGGTCCCATTTTGATGTCATACTCATATGTCACAACTCAGTATATACTACTCACTTGTTTAAAAAAAAATTTGATAATAATTAATAACTGTTGAATATTTTAGTAATAACTAATAAATTAAACAATTAAGTAAAAAATTAGTTAATTATATTACCCCAAATATAGACTAACAAGCTAATAAAATTTAAAGCCATACATTAATAACATTTTGAATTTCAAAGCTTACAATGTGGGCCGACCCTTACATTTTTCTTTTGTCTATACGCCATATTTACAATTGTATTTGGAATGTGGAATGGCCGCCGTCTTTCGCATAATGTGTAATTAAATCGTGACAAAAATTACTAACTTAATAATGTGAAAAGCGTCTATTTATGTAAGTGTTTAAGTAATCTAACTTTAAACAGACAGGTAAAATGTATTGTGCAAGTGATAAACCTATACCCCGAGTGTCATCTTCGCAATCTTCCAAGAATGTCAAAGATGGTAAGTTTATGGTTGTCAATGTATTTATTTTAGTTTTTATGCATTATCTAATGCATAAATATAAGCATAAAACGCAAACCTTTTAATTCTTTACACTCTCATTTTATGCCCTAAGTTATGTTGTCTTCACAGGCCAAAAGAAACAACTTTTTCAAGTGTTGTAAACTTTAGAACAAGTGTTTAGAA
This sequence comes from Lysandra bellargus, assembly GCA_905333045.1. NCBI lineage: Eukaryota > Metazoa > Arthropoda > Insecta > Lepidoptera > Lycaenidae > Lysandra > Lysandra bellargus. Next base: position 2,016,685 of record HG995343.1, read on the forward strand.
TAGATACTCAGAAGTCAGAAGTCGGCTTGATAAAACTGCAGTATGAATTTACTTGTCTTGGTTCACAACATATTATTGTTATTAACATTTTGTTTGAATCATAATATAATCTTTGTATTTACTGTAATCTCTTCTAATACATACATTGCTTAAATAATTCAAGTTAGGTACTATTTAGGCAAAAACACTTTACAACTTATGAACTTACTTTCTACTGACCGAAATTTCACTTGCAATGACAAATGTTTTCTAGCTGTATTGTTAATTACTCTAGTCCCAAATACTAAGCGCCATACTGCTTTATAAGGCAGGTCATTGCAATAAAACTTCTAAATTATAGGAATCACTATATTGAAATGTTATCCTCAAAGTTTGAATATTACAAAGATTTCCTGGGATTTCATATGACCGGAACAGACTTAACAGCCAAGTTATTTGTACTCAAAATATTATAATTAAGTACATTACAATTCTAAGTACATTAAAAACACTATCAAAATAAAAAATAAAAATACTACAAAGCTAGCAAATAATACCATAAGTAGTACCCTCCTCAAGCCAAAGTTACAATTTAAAAACATTGCATCAGTATTAGATAACTTCCCTCTCAGAAGTGTGCCCACACTATGAAGTATTATTTGCATCTATTTATAATTTTATTGACTCATTATAATGTCAATAACATTGTTGTTTATGTTTTAATAACCTCATCAATTTAAATATAACTTTCCTGAATACTTGTTTATTGAAAACAAGTGAACTATAGTTCTGCTTGACATCAAAATATTTACTTTTAAGTTGTTTACTTAGCGATAAAGGCCTCATTAATGTTTGGGACTAAAATATTTTTGGAATTTGAAAAGATGTAATTTATCTAATCATTTCAATTTCATTAATAAAACCAGTTTCAGTTTGTTCTTCTATCTGTTATCACTTATCAGACATGGAAAAATTAAAATCAGATCACAATTTTAAGAGTCCGTATACGAAATTTTGCCGATGAATACGAAATTGCAAAGGTTCGCTACAGAAATATTATTAGGTTTTTTCCCTGTATTAGACTTAAAAAAATATATATTAATTATTAGATTTAAAATATATTTAAGCGCGGAAAGCCGACTCGAACTTGCGACGAGTAATATAATGTGAGATTTAGGTTGTTTTGAATCGTGTTTTTTGGCACAATTTTTTTTTTCTTTTTTCTTGAATTGGATAGAATTTTATCTATAGATTATTTCTGTTGTTTTCTTTTTATGAATTACAGCTCCAAGTTGCCGAAATTAACAGCAATTCTTTGCCCATTTTCTCTAAAATTTTGCCGAGTTACATATTTTTTTACTCAACTATTTCATATTAAAGTGGTAAAAAGTAATTCCAACATTTTATAGACGACTTTCTCAAAAGTACATTGTATTTTTTTCGTACCGTTAAGACGTCAATACAATCCATAAACAGGTGACAGCAAAAATCACAAAACTGTTGTGGGTTTGAGTTGGATTATTTAAAAATAAATGGATTTGGTTGGATTATTTAATTTGTCTAAGTGCCTGTCCAGTCTCCAGATGAGGCGTTTTACGCGCGAAGTCCATGTAACACGCGTTTCAATTTTTATTGCATCCAGATACCGCGTTTAACGCGCGTTTTTACGCTACAAACATGGACTCGAAGTTATCACGCTTCAATCAAATACGTCCATTCTCAACGGACACGCGGGTAGTTCTGGATTAAGGCTGGTTTTAGAGTCACGCTGACAGCCAAAATGTATGAACTTCTAGGAAGCGTTTTAAAATAACGCGTAGCTATCAGTGCGTACGTTGGTCAGCGCTGACCTGTCCGTGGGCGTACGCGTCGCTCGTCGGCGCCGCGTAGCCGTCGGCACTCGGCGCTCACCGCCGCTCGCGCGCCTCTGTCTTCAGTGAGCGTTCTAGTGCCGAGCCGAGTGGACGCCGTCAGCGTGAAGCCTTTTGCATTTTTGTGCGTCTGTACTCCAAAGCGATCAGCACGATACTGAAACGTCTCGCGCTGAACCTCAGCGCTGACAAGCTACGCGTTGAGCTGTCAGCGCCGATGGTCAGCGTGACTGAGTCACGTGACTTTAGAACCAGCCTAAGTATCTCGACTCGCGCGTCGCTCGCGCGCCGCTCGCGCGTTTTACGGGCGAGTCGAGAGTCCCGCTCATGCGTTTTGCCCGCGAATTAGAAAACGCTCGTAGACATCTGGACGCGATATAAATTATGTAGTCTCTAGTATCTTGGGTATGCGCGTAAAACGCCTCATCGACAGGCTTACGTCGCAGCGTTTAAGTTGAGTCCAACGCACCGCAACGAAGAATGTGGCGCTGATATCGGAAATGCACGTAAATATAGCACCGTGAAATGTCGGTTATTTCCAACTGCACGAAATTATCTAGTGCAGCCGGGTCAAGGCCGACGTTTGATTTACGACTTTAATTCTGTTGTTCTTTCCCTTTTGTTTGGCATTTGGCAAGCTGTGTTCATCATGTTTCTTACGTTTATATAGCGCCGAAACTCGTCAGTCAGCTAATGGAATTGTAATATTTGTTAATGTCCCGTAGTAAAAAATGTTTTTCATGAATATGAGGTTGATGCATCAATATACCGATTTCCAAAAGTCAAAAAGAACCCAGTAATAATTGTATTATATGACATAATTTAAAAATCTCTGAAAAAATTAAACGCACTCCATGGTAATCCAGCTATATCCAAATCGATAATCATGATAGCTCTACTATATATTTAGTAATTGCAAAGTTATGTTTAGACTAGGCATAAAGGTCTTACGATTGGACCTATAAATATAGGTCTAAATAGCGGCCTAGTTAGGGCAGTAGCCAATGCGGTGAAATGCCAAGGGTCGCGGTACACGTGGCATGATACTCGACTATTATTACGATGTAAAATAAGATTTATATTAGCTGACCCGGCAAGCGTTGTTTTACCATATAAATTATTTCTAGTATCAATATTAAAGGTAGATAAAAATCTCAGGCCTAACGTATATAATATTATGTATATATAAAATTTAATTAAAATCGGTTGAGCCGTTTTGGAGGAGTTCGCGCACAAATGCTTTACGCTTCCCCGGCGAATTGGGGACTATATCTATTAAAACCCCCATGGTCCTCTATGTTTGAAGCAAAGTCGCTGCAATGATAAAGCCTATTGCAACTCTGTCAGCATGTAAATTACACTTTTAAACCAGGCTTAGGCCACTTAGGCCCAATTCGAGCGTTAACTTTAAATACTGTTAAAGTTAATGCTCGAATTAGTATCACGTTACCCCTTTCGATTTTCATATGAATGAAAGTGAAGACAATATGACAAAATTAACAAGCTGTTTAAATCACTAACGGACGTTGGTAAAATTGGGCCTTGGGCTAGTACAGAATACTTCAAATACATTAGCAACAACAAACTTAAACCATGATTTTTTGGTCCAAGCCGTGAGAGGACGAAAAAAGCTTTTCATAAATTCATACTGCGGCAAAATTTCGTTCTACATGACACGGTTTCAACCACGAGATGAATGGATGGCACCACTTAACTATTAACTATGCTTTAAAAACAGGTTGATCATAATTAAGCAATTTGAATGGACTAACGCTAACTTTTATGGAGGATGTGTCTAAACCTTTATACTTTACTAGCGACCCGCCCCGGCGTCGCACTGGTATAAAATATATAGCTACTGAAAAAATGATTAACCGATTCAGTGCGGATGACACGGGAGCCGTGTCATACACGTTTTTAACGTGTGGCGTATGACACGTGAGCCGTGTCATTTAAAAAAGCAAAGTCTGGAATAATCTTCTGCCGCCGCACATTCGAACTCTGCAAACAATAAACAATTTTAAATTAAGACTCAAATCTTATCTATTAAATGAACAACTCGCAGTAATTTAACTATATAATAAAATATTATGGATAATACTTATTTATTTGACCAATGAAATACCCTATTATTATTTAATATACATATTATTTATTTAGAACTGATTTTATATAATTATTATTATGGAATAAAATATTATGAAATTTACATTATAATGAAATTACCTATTATTATCTATCTATGTTATCTTGGTACTTACCGTTCAAGTTGTAAGCCGGCGCAAGGCAGCGGATGTTCCAGAGTCCCTTGCGAGGTCAATTAACGCCATCTTTCAAGGCTCATCCCCCATGCCTCAAGTGAATAATAGAAAGGCACTGTGTACATACCTTGCAGAGGTATATTATTACTCCCTACAAATAACACAAAAACTGTACATATATATTATAGACACGTGAGCCGTGTCATTTAAAAAACGATTGTATCTCCTTCAAATTACACTTTAGAAGGGTCTACTCTGAACAAAATCCTCTTAATTTTCCACGTAAGAATAAGCCTATAGGTTTCGCCTCTGAATATTCTGTAAATTGAAAAAAATTAGGGGCCGTCAACCTTTTTTAAAGGTGTATTCATTTCGGATTACACGGCAGCCGCGTCTTATGGGTTTTTAACGTGTGGCGTATGACACGTGAGCCGTGTCATTTAGAAAGCGATTGTATCTCCCTCAAATTACACTTTTGAAGGTTCTACTCCGAACAAAACCGTCTTAATATAAAATATTCTGTGAATTGTAAATGATTTGTTGATGATGATGATTAATTTAATCAGCATAGTAGCTTATGATTTTGGTATTTTAAACAACAGCGAAACTCCCAAACACGTATCTACAGGGTGCAATTAAACCTTCCTGCCAAATTCGATTGACCGTTCTGCAACGATTTTAAACGGGATAAAATATGTCATTGAAAAAAAATATAACACCCAAATTTTTTTGGTTAAATAGACGCTCCTAATGATATTTAAGCCCTGGAAAAAATTTGGCAGGAAGGTTTAATTGCACCCTGTATAAGGAATCAGCAATTCTGTTCAGCACCTTCGGAACCGTGGTATACCATAGTGCAAAATTTTACTTTTTGGTAATATCTGATCATAACACATCCCATAAAACCAAAATAACCATATTATGTTCCCATTTGATTTTTAAGAAGTCCCCTGGATCCCTCATGGTTCCCATCGTCAGACCACCACTTTTGTGAAAATGGTACCAACTCGGAATCGGATCAATCGAAACAAATACCCTATAAATCATCAAAAGAAAATTTTTGAAAATCGATTCACATACGGCGGAGTAATCGTTGAATACACATAAAAAAATATCCACAGCCGAACGTATAACCTCCTCCTTTTTGGGAATGGGTTAAAAAAACTTAGCTTCGAACTTTTTTAAATTTATCTACGAACGTATAATTTACATCGGAAACCCAGATCTATTTAATATACTCATTTTTCTAACTTTGAAACCTACCAAAGGTTTGCAACATCTGAATAAAAAAATCGCTTACCTGCCATTTTCAGGTTTACACTTACTAAAACTACTCGAAATCAACTTAAAACAACGTAGCCTTCCGTCAATAACAATGGTTTGGGCTCAACTAAATAAATCAAGTGAATACAGGCGAAAAAAACAAGAAAAACAATAAACCTTTTTGAACGTGGCGGGTGACACGGTAGCCGTGTCATCTACTTCTATGGCGTATGACATGGCTCACGTGTCACGCGAAAATTGTATGCCGCCACGGCTGAAAGTCTTCAAAAATGTGCGCCGCATTGAATCGGTTAAAATCGATAGCCTATGATCCTTCACGTGGTCCATTTCTTATATGTGCCAAATAACATGAAAATTGCTCCAGTAGTTCGCGGATAAGCCCTTTCAAATAATTTCCCCCGTTTTTCCACATTCTGCTATTAGTCTAAGCGTGATAAAATATAGCCTTCCTCAATAAATGGACTATCTAACACTGAAAGAATTTTTCAAATCGGACCAGTAGTTCCTGATATTAGCGTGTTCAAGTTAGCCCTTTCAAATAATTTTCCCCGTTTTTTCCACATTTTCCTCTATTTCTTCGCTCCTATTAGTCTTAGCGTGATAAAATATAGCATATAGCCTTCCTCGATAAATGGACTATCTAACACTGAAAGAATCATCAAAATCCGTTGCGTCGTTTTAAAGATTAAAGGGTACAAAGGGACATGACGGAAAAAAAGCGACTTTGTTTTATAATATGTGTAGATTTTACGAATAAAAATAAAATTCTGCTTCCAGCTATACATCTCCAACTTTTAATGAAGCAACTATATTTTTATGTCTCGCCCAACTTAACAAATGGCCGGCGGTATCCGCAACGTAATCCTCCTTTTCGCTCGTTTTCCTTATTTACTGGACTATTTTTAGTTACAAATATTCCTTTTACTTCATTAAAGCGTAATGGGCTTATAAAGTTAGGGCTCTTTTGGTCGTACCTGGCTCCTTATAAAATAATAATAATAACATCTATGGACGCTTCACACCACGTCAGTCTAGCCCCGTGCTAAGTAACTAACTGAAGGACTTGTGTTACGGGTACCAGACAACGGAAATATATTTAATACTTTTATACTATATGATTTAAGATTTTTATTAAGTATAATATTATGATACACATAATATTTAATACGTGGTGATCCATGACCCAGGAACTTTGAAAACTTTTTGTTCCGTCGGCAGGATTCGAACCCCCGGCTTGAGCTACCAACAGCCCACCAACTGAGCCACAGAGGTCGCCAAACCATAAAAATGGTGGCGACCTTAATTTACAGCCTTTATATAAGACAAAAAAAAGATCGAAAACTCGGATTCGGCTTGAATGCGAAAAATGTATAATTTAGTAAATTGTATAGGTAATAGGTATTGACTCCACCGTGGACTCTACAATTTTTTCTGGTAGCGCCTCCTATCCGATAGCTTCGGATAATAATACAAACGAAATCATCAAAACTGTTGCAAACTTTGTCCTTCCTGAAAAAAACACTCGCCACCGTGGTTGCGTCCCTATAGAGCACTATCAGAAAGAGGCTTTAGTCTCAACACATTAAATTAAGGTTTTTTTCATCTTGTATGTATTTACTTCGGAGTCTAGACCTAACATTTAATATCTTTTCACGGTTTAAATGTCAAGGAGAAGCTTCTAGCGTCTGGGGCTTAGTAAGGTCCAATCGTTAGATAAGGATTGCGTAAGAGCTGAAATGTCCTTTGTGATTGGACTAACCTTTTTGCGTTAGCGGCCACACTGGGAGGTCTAATGATAACTTTAGTTTAATGAAGCGATTGACAGATTAACAAAAAATTTAAACCGACTTCCAAGGTAAAAACAATACCTAGTTATATGAACTAAAAATTATTAAATAACTCTTACTCTTTAATAGCACGCCTTTTTTCAGAATTCATCTAAATCTCAACTATTTCTGTACATATACTACAGTCTTCATTATTTTGAAGTCGGTACCAGCTAATTTAATCGTGAGTTCAGTAATGTCAGAATATCTGAAACTTTTGGGACTGGTACCGACTTCAAAGTAATGAAGACTGTAGTAATATGTACAGAAATAGTTGAGATTTAGATGAATTCTGAAAAAAGGCGTGCTATTAAAGAGCAAGAGTTATTTAATAATTTTTAGTTCATATAACTAGGTATTGTTTTTACCTTGGAAGTCGGTTTTAATTTTTTGTTAAAAATAATAATTTCACTCTTTTTAGTTCAGTATCTACAAAATTAGGCTTTATGCGTAAATAACCAATACGAATGTTAACTATTCACATTATGTTACTGTAAGCGAAATTGTGGTAAATGCATTGCTTGCAGTTATCTAAGCGATGCTGCAATTTCCAAAATTTTATCTTTAAAGGTTCAGGAGACATCTTCGTATGAAAGTTCTCTTATTCGTAACATATGTTTCACTTTCTAGAAACAACATTTTAAGGGTCCGTATACGAAATTTTGACGATTTTGCCGAAATTGCAAAGGTTCGCTACAGAAATATTATTAGGTTTTTTCCCCTTATTAGACTTAAAAAAATATATATTAACTATTAGATTTAAAAAATATTTAAGCGCGGAAAGCCGACTCGAACTTGCGGCGAGTAATATAATGTGAGATTTAGGTTGTTTTGAATCGTGTTTTTTGGCACAATTTGTTTTTTTTTTCTTTTTTCTTGAATTGGATAGAATTTTATCTATATAATAATAATAATAATAATAATAATATCTATGGACGCTTCACACCACGTCAGTCTGGCCCCGTGCTAAGTACCTGAAGGACTTGTGTTACAGGTACCAGACAACGGAAATATATTTAATATATTTAATACTTTTATACTATACATATATTTAAGATTTTTATTATATTATACACATATTTAATACACATCCAGACCCGGGAACATTGAAAAACTTTTTGTTCCGTCGGCGGGATTCGAACCCGCGACCTCCGGCTTGAGCCACACACTCAACCAATTGAGCCACAGAGGTCGTCAAAACTATAGATTATTTCTGTCGTTTTCTTTTATGAATTACAGCTCCAAGTTGCCAAAATTAACAGCAATTCTTTGCCCATTTTCTCTAAAATTTTGCCGAGTTACATATTTTTTTACTCAACTATTTCATATTAAAGTGGTAAAAATTAATTCCAACATTTTATAGACGACTTTCTCAACAGTACATTGTATTTTTTTCATACCGTTAAGGCGACGCCTTGATAATTTGGCTGTAGCGATGCCGATTTTTCTCAGCAATGACTAAAGCTAAGAAACTAAAATTCATTGTCAGTATTCATCATGTCTTTGTCTTTGAATTGCCCATAGCATAACACGATTTGACAACTTTTATAACACAGAATTATCAATCGAAAAGACCTCTGTAAAAAAAGGGATTCCTATTTTTCCAACAGAGGAGAGTGATTTAAGGTTTCAAAATTTGTACATAAATTGGTTGAAGCATACACTTTAATATGTGCATAGCTTATATGAAATGTATTTATGGTTTTTAAATTACGCGACAAAAACCATTTTGTCGCTTACGCCCTTTCCATTTTTTGCTGTTCCATTGCTTGTTTTCTATGAGAGGCCGGCCCGGCCGCTTATAGAAAACAAGCAATCTAAAACATATCCAACACGGTTTCTTACTTTAACGCGGCGTCACCTTAAGACGTCAATACAATCCATAAACAGGTGATATTCTAAACCTTTTACAGCAATAATCACAAAACTGTCGCGGGTTTGAGTTGGATTATTTAAAAATACTTAAAAAAAATAAAAAAATCTAGCTCCAACATTAGATTATAATTGAAATGATCTTACATGTTGTGCATTAAAACTTTTAGAAATACTGTATTTTAACTGTTAAATCATACATATTTTTTTACTCAACTATTTCATATTAAAGTGGTAAAAATTAATTCCAACATTTTATAGACGACTTTCTCAACAGTACATTGTATTTTTTTCATACCGTTAAGACGTCAATACAATCCATAAACAGGTGATATTCTAAACCTTTTACAGCAAAAATCACAAAACTGTCGCGGGTTTGAGTTGAATTATTTAAAAATACTTAAAAAAATTAAAAATCTAGCTCCAACATTAGATTATAATTGAAATGATCTTACATGTTGTGCATTAAAACTTTTAGAAATACTGTATTTTAACTGTTAAATCACGTCTGTTAAATCAGCGAAATCGGCAAATTTCGTATACGGACTCACTCACTATAGAAACTCACATAGAAATTCAAGATGAGTTTCTACGGCACGACGTCGTACGACGCCGTACGGCGCCGTGCCGTGGTTTTTTACGACGCGCGCCGTGAGTTCTCACGGCGCGGCACCGTGCCGTGTTTTTGTGTCCCGGCCCTTAACCGCTATGAGTGTTTTTATAAATTTCATTTTTACAAGCATTCAAAAGTTCTGTTCGGTACCTTCGGATCCAGGGTATAACCTGGTGCGAAATTTTACTTTTTGGTAGCATTTACCTCGAATGCTTCAGAAAAAATCAAAATCACTATATGTTTCGATACAAATTTCAAGGAGTCCCCTCGATTCTTCAAGGATCCCATCATCAGATCACCACTTTTGTGAACATGGTACCAAATTCGAGTAAAACCCTATACAATAAAAAAATAATTTTGAAAATCGGACCACAAACGGCTGAGTAATCGTTGAACATACAAAAAAACATACAGCCGAACATATTACCTCCTCCTTTTTGGAAGTCGGTCAAAAAATGTATGGGAATGACATAATCTATACTAATATTATAAATGCGAAAGTATTTCTGTCTGTCTGTCTGTCTCGCTTTCACGCCAAAACTACTGAACCGATTGTAATGAAATTTTGTACACAGTCTAAAGCCTGAGAAAGGACATAGGCTACTTTTTAACTGGAAAAAGGGGTTGTAAGGGGGTGAAAATGCGTAAATTTGTTCAATATAAGTTATTTCCAAAAATTCATAACAGATGGCGCCAAGAGTCTCCTACATCGCGCTATCGCTTGCTTATACGTCTTTCTATAAGAGGTGGTACCATGTCAAATCAAGTTTTCCGATTTTTTTCGATTGTTATTTGTTATACACGTTTTTAAATAACTCACTATTCAGTAGGTAGTAGGTACTTTATCTATGCAGTACGTAACCTTAAACATACCAATGATAAAATATAGTTTATGGGTAAAGCTAAAGTTGTGTAATGGGAAGCTACTAATAATTTATACCAAATTTAAAGCTAAATAAGCTTTAAATTTGGTATAAATAAAGTTTAAATTAAAAAAATGAAATATTATGTGCACACTGCACAGCTGTTTTTGGGTAGGTATTTTGATTTAAGGGGTACCAGGGTTTTAATTTGACACCAATTTTGTTGACACCGCGCGCTATAAACTGAAGACCACGCGGACGAAGTCGCGGGCAACAGCTAGTCTTCAATAAATTAAGGTAAGTAATCATTAGATGTCTATAAGAGCGGCCTTTGGAGATTTATCGGACTCCTAACTTTTAAGTTACGTACTGTTACTAAAACTGTTGTTCTTTTACTTAGCCTTTTTACCAGCGTATAATGTAATGGAAAATTGCAAACATGATTATTTCTTATGTATTTAGGCTAATTTACAAAGTTGCTGTAGACTAAACAGAACCAATATCGTACTGAATACGCTAACCAGGGAGTTACTGAGCAAATCCATACTAATATCATAAATGGGAATGTGTGTCTGTCTGTTATCTTTTCACGCCCATAGTCCATACCACTGAACCGATTTGGCTGATATTTGGTATAGAGACATTTTTAGTCCCGGAAAAGGACAATACTTATAGGATACTTTTTATCCCGGAAAAATGCACGGTTACAGAGCGATAAACAAATTTTTGCGCAAACGAAGTTGCGGACACCAACTAGTTATTAATATTCAAGCGTGTTTTATAGTAATACGAGCAGTGATTATATGCAATTAGAAACCGTGGCAAGTCTTGCATGGCGGTGTATTGATGCGTGCAAGGCATGCATGAAAGGTCGGGAGGTAGGGTGGCCAGACAAAAGGCGCTGAAAGCCTTAGGGACCTCATAGTTATAGGATTTTAGTGGCAAATACAGCAACACTAGCGATGTGCAAAGTCACTTTGATAGTGTAAATTAATTGGGAAGTTTCTTAAAGCCAATCCTTGATTGTAGATTACAATTTACAATTAACTAGCTATATGACCGAGCCGATTCCGAGATTCCAATTTTATATATATGTTACGCTCAAAGACCGAAATCGCTCAGTGAGCGAAAAAATGGCTCAGAACGCGTTGTGGTCACGACGCGTTCTGGCAATCACAAAAAGGCCATAACGCGAAATCCATATCTTGGCTGATATGCTAGTCGTTTTTCTTGATTTGTTCTTGATTAATTAATCATCCATAGGTATGGAAGATTATATTTGAATTACCACGCGTACTACAAAATATTTATATACTATCCGTACTAAATATTATCTGTCTGTTTGTCTGACGCAACGTGTTGTTGTTTTTTTATATGTATAAGTAAAGTAATCTAATCTCAATAAATAATAAAAATATAGTTTTATTTTAATTAATATAATTTAAATATAATACTACTAGTTGATGTCCGTTCCGACGTTGCGCCAGACAGACAAAGAGACAGATATTAATAATAATTATTAGTACGGATAGAATAAAACTATGGATATTTTATAAATAATAATGATATACGTTATGCAGTGATTTAGTAAAAGAAAAAATATTTTGTAGTACGCGTGGTAATTCAAATATAATCTTCGATACCTATGGATGATTAATCAATCAAGAACAAATCATGAAAAACGAGTAGCATATCAGCCACGACACGAATTTCACGTTATGGCCTTTTTGTGATTGCCAGAACGCGTCATGGCCGTTTTCATTAGAGCCACTGTGGTTGTGGCTATATAGGCTGTTTCACTGTGACCACAACGCGTTGTGAGCTATTTTTTCGCTCATTGAGCGATTTCGGTCTTTGCGCGTAACATATATATATATATATAAGAATTGCTCGTTTAAAGATATAAGATGAATGAAAATTTTCATAAATGGGATATAAATCCCAGGATATGTGATAATGACATTACAATTCCAGTTTTTGTTAGGATTTCATACTTATTCCATTAATTCTAAGACCTTGTCCATGTCCATTCGGACTGCACAGCTCTCAACCTGTCCCCCTACCGTAACAATTTTCAGGACTTAACTGTAACAAGTCCCGATACAGTTTCCGGGACTTTACGTAAGTCCCGCGAACCGGGGTCAAAATCCCGGGGACCCGGGACTCGCGTGGTAACCCCCGCGTGTGACACAGTTCCGGGCGCCGGCGCGAGGTCTGCCCAGACGGTATCCAGCCAGTTCCCGGCGTTACGTCAGTGCGGCGCGACGTTCCGACGATCACACGACGACGTTCCGACGAAAGATTACGTCGAGGTATATTTGCGTTGGTATCAACGCAATACGCAACGACCAATACAAGTTTTTACGTGACGAACGTCCGCCTGAGTTAAATTGACGGTTTTTAAGGTTCTTTGAAAGCATTGTTCTATTTTCACGATAAGCAATCAAAAGAGCCAGTGAATTTACAATTTTTTCAAAAAACCTCTAAAATACTAAACCTCCAGGCATAAGTCTTACGTCGCGCGAAGATTGTTACGGCGATAACAGCTGTCGTTACGACAAAACTCAAGTTGTGTAGTGGGTGGTGTGTTTACAAACCGTCAAACTGTATTCCTTCGAGAACTTCAAGGTTTACGAGTACGATGAGGACGCGATGTATAATGGACACGAAGATACGTTTGGCAGCCACAAGAAAAGTAAGTCGTAAGACGACGGTCATTTGACCTCAAGATATGCATGATTGATGTAGTCAATTATTTATACTAATAAATGTACATACAAAACAATAAATGACTGATAACAATATATGCTTCCTAGCTGCATGTTAGGAATGTAGATCACTGAATTTTTATACATAGTAGGTGTCGATATTAGTGATATACTTTAAAATTAGCCTTTTTTAACTACCATAAAAGTAATTCTATCAAATATCAAAATTGGACAATCCAAATATAAACAGTAATCCTATTTAAAACTTTGTTCTTAATTTAAATATCTAACGTAGATACCCGCATAATCGACCAAGATTGGTGCGGTGTGGCGCGATAAACAAATCGTGATACTTGTCTCATGAAAATTAATGTTAACTTGAATTCAATCGGTATTGGTCGTGATGGGACTACCTAGATACCTTGATTGAATAGATAGTGGGTAGATAACATATTATTGCATGATATTATACAATTCCTTTGTTAGTTACGAGTCTGCTGTCGATGGAATTACCCTCGATTTGAATCCGTAATTTCGTTCGCTCTATTTTCTTCTTATCTCCTTTTATCGTCTGTAGATTAATTGAGTATCAATTATCGCGCATATTTCATTTATAAGGTCACCTTTCAATGTCCAAAACATTTTTTTGTAAAAATGTAGAAGCATTTTACCCAGATCCAGAAAATATTGCAGATATTTAAGTATGTTTTTCTGTAATTTATGAAAATTGTATTTATCAAAAGGACCATGATGAATCTCTTTATTTAAACCGAAACGTCAAAACGTCTCCCCAAGCTACGTCTGACGCAGCAGTTTAAATTCGATAAAACGAGCGAAGAACATTTCTCACTGAATATGTTCTGAACATTTCCACCAGTGAAATGTGAGTGTCACTTTTAAATGTTAGTTTAAATATAATTTAAAATATATTTTTATTTCACGTTGACAGCCAAGTTGCGCCAAACTTCGTAAACTTCGGTAGAGATAAACTACGATAACATGGCGCGCCTCTCCAAATTACTGTTTCAATGTGTGTAATCACATCCTTATGAAAGAGTTTGTATGTAGTAAGTATTCAACCAATCAACCAGTACTCGTAATATGTCACTTATTACCAAGATTTGTTGGTCAACTAATCATAACTAGCCGACCGCGCAAGACAACGCACTTCAAACGTTTTGACAACGCACTTCAGACGTTTTGAATTTTGGAGGGGCGCGTCATGTTATCGTAGTTTAATCGTGCGCGGAAACCGTAATTTCCGGAACAAAAACCTATTTTCTCACCAGATTTAATTAAAATCGTTCAGCATTTTGGGAGCGTAGATGACAAAAGTCTTCACTAGGTTTGTTTATTTTATTTTGTTCCGGTAACCAATAGTCTAAATATAGTTAGTTTAACCCATCAAGCCCCATATGATCGCGACAACAATAGAATAATAATAGATGTCCAAGAATCCATGATCGAAGGATTCATAGACAAAAGCATGTTATATATAAAAAGAAGGCAATAATAATTTCCACCAATAAAGGTTTGTGGCCGCACTAATATTTGAAGTTAAAACTCTCACAAAATGAGGAGGCTTGACAGAAAATTTATAGAGCTTATTGTAAAAATCTTCATTTAATTATTTTTAATCTTAAAGCGGCAGTTAGGCTAGTTACGCGGCTATATTATTTACTTTATTCATGTCTTTTATCGTATTCATAACATCATTAAATAAGGCAATTAGTAAATACCTCTCGCTATAATCGTGAGAGCGATATTATCGGTCAGGTGCATTTCCACAATAAACGTACAAACATACACCCGTGAGGAGCTAAACGCATTACAAATAACATGCCACTAATCCGTAAATAGAGAGTTACGCTATTACCACGTTCGTAAGTTCATCAATATTTACAATCACGTGATTAATGGCAACTGGTTTATTTTCTTCAAGTTATGAATCGTCAATGCGAACGTCAAAATTGATCAATAAGTGTTTTACGGTATTGCAGATTTGCTAGGTAATAGATTGAGAGCAAGTGTTCGGCAGACTTGCAGTAAAATAGCAAACTCAGGTATACAGGCACAGGCCATGAGGAAAGACATAGGCTATTTTACTGCGGGAAAATGTGCAGTTCCCGGGAGCTTCTCTATTTAGGCGGGTGGAACCGCGTAGGCACCCTCGTAGGGGAAATCGAATCTATGCAAATGCCCATTGCATCAATGGCAGATGAAACAGTATACCTGGCATTAATATCGAGTTTGCTACTATACTGTAACTCTGCCGAACACTTGTTCTTAGACTATAATTAAAGTTAATAAACTCGGAAAACAGTAAATCATGTCAAAAACAAGGGTTAAAGCCAAGAAACACATAATTTCAGAAATACTAGTATAGTAACAACGTTACGGGAATAAATAATAATAATTATTGATGAAAATATTAGAGTTGTTATGCAAAAATTAAGTAGGTACTCGTGATTAAAACAACTTCAAACAAATTATATCATGGTATATTTTAATGCGCCTACCGCTGTCGTGACCGCGGTTGACGGTTGTAAACCACTTACGTTTTCCGACGCGTTTCCGCCTGGAAAATGTTGATGAAAATAAACCGCTATAATAACATCCTGGAAAATTTAAACGATTTTTCCACAGCGACGTCCAGAGCAATGACTGTATCCTGCGTAAACCGTATATTTTTTCAGGGTAAGGGGCTTTGTTAACAGGTATAATAACGTAAAGGCTGATTTACATTCATACAGTAGCTGGCGCCAGCATCACTGGATTCCGTCGCTGGATCAGCATCTGGTCAGTGCTGGACTGGATTGAAACATGTTTACATTGATACAGTGCTGATCCAGCGACGGAATCCAGTGATGCTGGCGCCAGCTACTGTATCAATGTAAATCAGCCTTAAAAGCTTAAATAGGGTAAAAGATTTTTGGGCCAATAGAAAAACATGGCATCTTTATGTTTGTTTGAACCGATTCAGATGAAATTTGGTATGGAGATACTGTATGAGCTGGGAATAGAGTCGTTTATAATATGTATTATTAAAAGTATCCTTTGTGCTTTCAAAGGACAAAGGAAACTTTTTATTCCGGAAAGATGTACGGTTCCCAGACGATAAACCACTTTTGGCGCAACGGAGTTGCGGGCGTCATCTAGTACACTAAGGCTGGTATAAATAGTCAGTACTGAAGATGCATCTCGGTCTCAAGACACGGTTCAGGCTCTGTGATTGGTTGGCTGTCAAAATTTGGACCATCACAGAGCCGAACCGCGTCTTGAGACCGGGTCGCATCTTAAGTACTGACTATTTATACGGGCCTAAGTACTCTGATAAAATGCCGAATAGGCTGTTCACGGCTTTTTTGACAGATTCTCCATACTTCATCTGTCAAGTTAAGTAGTGGATAATGGATAGATAGGATAGATATTTCATGCGATTAATAGTTGCCACATTTTCGTCGGCATTACTTTTAATTAGATGTTCGTGCTGAACTTTCAGAATTCAGCGTTTTATAAGTAACTAACCTTGACCGAAAATTAAAGTTAGTTTCATTTCGATTGTTGTGAGTCATTCTATCAGAATTTGATTTGTTCTTGGCGTCATCGCTACACAGGTGAGGCGAAGAGTCGGTTATAGTATAAGTTTTAAATATTATTGTCTCTTTTGTGTGAAAAAAAGAACAAATTTTGTTTCGACCAAATTCATATATAAACAACACTATGAGTGCACTCTGAGTAGCCGAAGACAGGGAAAAGCGGAGGAATTTCGTTGGACAAAGATATCCATAATAATCCATAATCGATAAAATTGGTGGGATTTAATTTCTTTTTGTAAGTTTTAAAACACACGTTTTTATGAAATTAAGGGGCATACGAGCATGTGCACTCGCATTATTAGAAAAGTTGCAAGGGCAAACAAGCAAACGGGTCACCCAACGGAAAGCAACTGCCATCGCCCATGGACACAGTAACATTAGAAGAGTTGCAAGTGCATTTCCGGCCTTTTTATGAAGGAATAGGCTAAGGGAATAAGCAGAAGAGAATAGGGATAGGGAATAATGTATTGGTATAGAGTGCAGTTGGGCCTCCGCTAATCTCACTCACTAGACGAAACACGGCGCAAGCGCTGTTTCACGCCGGTTTTCTGTAAGTCTGTGGTCTCTCAAGGATAACACGTATTTTTTAGGATTCCGTAACCATAGGGTAAAAAGGGGAACCTATTACTAAGACTTCGTTGTCTCCGTCCGTCCGTCCGTCCGTCCGTACATGGTGTATGGTGTACATCTCGAAAAATTACTCGAAATATACACGTAAAAGTACGTCTGTATTTGGTAAACGCTCATGAATACTCTTAAGAATCGTTAACCCAGACGATGCAAGTAAAATAAACTGAGACCGTCGATTCGTACCATACTTCTCCACTTGTCCTCGTACTTTCCAATTTATAACCGATAAACTTCGGAAGTTGGAGCTGCAAGTTGCGTTTGGCGAGTCATCGCGAAAGTTACAATCTATAGAATTGCTTAGGGAGATCGCAAACGGCAGACTTTTTGTGTGATCGAGTCTGTAGCGCACATACCTTCTGCAGGGCGTGGCCATGCCCCGCCCGACAGACATGCCCGCCAGAAGGTATGTGCGCCACAGACTCGATCACACAAAAAGTCTGCCGTCTGCGATCTCCCATATGGTCTCCTTTTGTTAAGTTTTATGATATTATATAATACAGTCGTTAAAATGTGTGTGTACTTCTGCTGTACTTCATGTTAAATCAAACCTTAAACCAAGGAGATTTGAAGATTATCTCCAGAACCCTCTGTTTTCTTGCCTCTAATTCTTTTTTCTGCACCCAATTTTCTTCTGCTTGTTCTCCCCCTAATTTTAACGTTATTCTTTTGAGTACGCTGTGCACGATCAGTTAATCATGATTCATGTTACACGTAAAGCCAAATCAACTGAATCTACAAGCTTGAATACAAAATGTAGTATTTTAACCTAGATGCCGATCACTGAAAGTAGTCGATTATGAAGATTGAAAAACGTATGCGAAGTTCTTATTAAGTTTATTTATATGTCATTTATTGATTTTGGCTCGCGACCAAAAATGTTCACGGCCATTTTATCTTACAGATTAATTTTGCGCTCTAATATCTAACATTCCATAAGATATATAATATTCGAAATATGAGGAGTAAAGGGACCAAAAACAAAAGCACTTGCCTATCACCACAATGCCTAGCCCAGTGAACTAATGCTGCAATTTTTGTTTGGTTATTTTATAGCCATGTTTTCGCTTACCCATTTTGGCAAATAGAAAAAAATCTGTACGGCATACATGGGTTTTAAACTGACTGTGTTAAGGTGACGCCGCGTTAAAGTAAGAAACCGTGTTGGATATGTTTTAGATTGCTTGTTTGCAGAAAACAAGCAATGGAACAGCAAAAAATGGAAAGGCGTAAGCGACAAAATGGTTTTCGTCGCGTAATTTAAAAACCATAAATACATTTCATATAAGCTATGCACATATTAAAGTGTATGTTTCAACCAATTTATGTACAAATTTTGGAACCTTAAATCACTCTCCTCTGTTGGAAAAATAGGAATCCCTTTTTTTACAGAGGTCTTTTCGATTGATAATTCTGTGTTATAAAAGTTGTCCAATCGTGTTATGCTATGGGCAATTCAAAGACAAAGGCATGATGAATACTGACAATGAACTTTAGTTTCTTAGCTTTAGTCATTGCTGAGAAAAATCGGCATCGCTACAGCCAAATTATCAAGGCGTCGCCTTAAATCATCTTTTTCGACTAAACAAAATCTAATAACACTATATTTAACTTCATCCCAGACCGGCGCAAGTCGACCTGAACGAAATAATTTTCGTGTCAGACCGCCAACTTTACGCCAATTTTAATAGAGCTTTGGTAACGGAATTACGCTAGGGAAAACTCCGCCTCTATGAATTTAGTATGAATTTAAAAGCGGAACTGGGTCGCCGTAAGGGTCAAGGCGCATCCCACTTCTGATATCTGACAGCCTGGCGTGGGTGTCCTTAGGTTTGAATTAAGAATGAGTTTTTTTTATTCGAAGGTCTCAGAGTTTTTATAGTGTTTTTATTCAGTTATTTTTAAGTCACGTCCAAAAGAAGGAAATTCGAACTTTTGTTAATTTTCTTTTCAGGCGAGCTAGAGTCGATAGGTTTTCAGCATATATTTTGTATCTAAATCTCTAAGTAGATCAAAAGAATTACCCGACAGACAAATAAGCTTTATATTTTTTGTAAAAGTAATAATGTAGGTGCCATGTTTTTACAAAATTACTCATCGTAATACCTATGTACTACATTATTTAAGAGCAATCTCTCGCTATTCCTAGTACCTAAACAGGAAAAACTTTAAGTCAATAAATCGTGCATGCTCCCGTTTTCGTGCTTAGAATATGCACGCTTTCGCGAAAATGTGGAGCGATCTACGTAAGTGTTTTACTGTATCATCTTAAACTAAATGTTTTAAGATATTAAAATCAGAAATTGTATGAACGGTCATCATAATGTGCGTGATGTCACACAACAATTACTTCATTATACAGCCACTGTAATTTATACATAGTTTTTGTATAAATTTTGTAAATTAATGCAAACGTGTTTTATGGTCAGACCTCATGGCTGCGTATCATATTTATCAGTGTACGTAACAATTATGTAATTTAACGACTTGTCTAATCTGTATTGTGAGCACGTAATGATAGTGACTTGCTCATCACGAGATGATCATCATCAGCCTTATTGCAACTTGCAAGTACAGTCTGAAGAGTCTGGCCTTGTAGCGAATGACCCTGATAATAAATTCAGAACCCTAAACATCGAATAGGTATTATGTATTATCTCTATATATTATAGTATATTTGTATCTAAAACAATCATCATTAGTATCAGTATTTACGAAAATGGATACTCTAGAGTCTAGGAGATGGACTCGCTATATTATGTATGTTAAACACACTTAATGAGTTTACTGACCATGCGGTAGCGCCATGTAGCGCGGTGTAGTTGCAGTTTTAAAAATGCAAGCACGAACACTCGATGTAATCAAAGATAGAGCATACATAAGTCGTTACTAGATATTATGTATTGACGGCGTAACACGAAGTTGCTTAGTTCTTAACGTAGGTGTAAAATATTCCGACACCGGCTCCGAAGGTGAATTTATTGCCAAACTTACACCTTCCAGGTAGATGCATGGGTATTGGGTATACCCACTCGATTGTGGAGATTTTAAGGAGTATAGATAAAGTTGAAATAAATGCAAACGCTACTTTCGTTTGAACAAATTTTAAATTTTGTAGAGCTGACCTCCTAGTTTATTAAGCGTTTAGTACTTTTTTCGAGACATTATAAAAGAACTGCGAAACGTAACCTTAATTTTGTACGTTTCCATGACAACGCATTCGCGCATCAATTGAGAACAACTCCAATAACCTGCACACAAAAATGCATGTAGGCTGCGAAACAAAACCAGTCGGTGCGACACCGATAACAGAGAGCGGTAAGTCGGTAACGCAACTCGCAACTCGCAAGCAGCAAGAGCCAAGACAGTAGAGCCCAGCGCACCGCACCGAACGCACGCGCGCGCGCAGCCCATGTGTTGGTGTACCTAGCATGTGAAGTGGTGTGTGCATGTGCAAATATGTGTCAGTGATATACAAGTGAATTCGTGATTTGTGAATGAGTCACATAAGCGTTGGGATTGTTAGCTTTGCGAACGTGTTGCCTACGATCACAGAAGGTACGTCTTTGTTTGACCCATATCCTTAAATTGAGTGTTGTAACACAACAATTTCCTGTTTATTTAGAGCCTGCTATTTAAATTAACCGTTTAAGTTTGTATCACTTGAACTTAAAGTTTTCGTTCCTTGGAATTCTCTACAAGCCATAGAGTTTGTAGTTTTAGCTCGCGTTTGCTCGTTTATCTTTAAAACTTATTCTGGCAGTGGTAGGAATAAGTTTTGCATAGGTATGTAACGTAGATGTTTAAGATGTCTGCTAAAATATCACAGTAATGTTTGTATTAAGTTTAAATATTTCATGCTCAAGATTTGAGGTCCATTATATTATTAAGAAAAAGCACACAATGCTACTAATAAAAGGACCATTTATTTAAAGTGCATTGCATGGACAATGCATATCTATTATCCAATGACACATTAATACTTCAGTCGGAATTTCCAGGAATTGCTATTGTATTCTATTGTTGTCGCGATCACCGGTGCTCGCGCGGGGCCTGAAGGATTAATTCGACCAAATAATCTTTATTTCTCACATTTCGATAGAATTAAAAAATAGATCCGTGTTAGAAGTGCCTGTACAAAATAATCCTACCTCGTTAACGGAAGGTTGAATCTATTTGTAATAGTCACAACACTTGAGGTGTTTCTGAAAGTGTATATCTTGTTAGTTACATAAACACTGCATACGTGACGCCCATTGACGCTATCTAGGTTGACTAAGTACGTTTGATAATAAACGATAAACCTGCAATTATAATTAACGTAATTAAAGATAAGCAAAATTTCATAAAACCTGGGAAAACATCCAAATCAGCAAAATAATGATCTTTTTGCTGGAAAAAATAAAATTATGTAGCTCTAGTCGACCAGATTTCAAATAAACTAGATGGTATTTGAGACTCAGCATAAATAATAACTAGACAGTTATGATGAAAAAGTAATAAACTATAAAATCGAAGGCATATAAACGCTAATTGAATTACAAAATATACATTTTAGAGTACCTCTTGCAGCGATTGCAAAGTAATTAAATGTCAGCAGCAGACTAGAGCCAACAGGTAGCTTACATTAATCTAATAGAGATAAAAGATAAAACGAGAAGAAAGAATTGAAAATTGTAAATGTAGTATAATATTCCGATCCAATTTTCTCCGATCTAAAACTGATTAAACATGCCTGGGATAATAGAGTATTCATTATCAGATAATTATTAGAATGTAAAATTGTTTCTGAAGATAACTTTTTACAATGAATAGGGTTTGTAAAAGACTCGGCTATTACCTACAATTTGTTGATATTATCTTACTTTTTACCAGATCGTGTAAGGAGAGCCACGTTTGTTTAAGTGTATGAGCCTGACTTCAGAGCCTTGTCGGATTTGAGCTTGAGTGTGGATTATTAGATTCGTCTTGTTTGTGAAAATGACACTGGATATCATTGTAGAGCTTTTAAGAAACGCTATTTCTACAACGATGTTCCAACCTAATGGTGTCTCAAAATATTTTGGAAATAATGAATGTTATATAAAATGTATATTATGTAATCCAACAAAACATATTTTACGAATAATCATAAAATCAAATGTACCAGAAAACATAAAACGGTTCATACACTAGACATTCCAATTCATGTCTTTGCTAGTTATCATCGAATACGTGTATGTTTTTCAAATCACGACTATGATGATGTTTAAGGCGCTATATTGAAAAAACTGTCCTTTTTGACGTAATACTATAGTACCCTCAGAAATGTTACAAACCTGGTAATGAGATATACATATCTTCATAGTCTTATCTAGGTTTGAGAAGAACTAGAAGAAACACGATGAATGTATTTTGTCTCGATACATTTAATTTTCAAAATGACCTCTTAAAAATACGAAATTTGAAGATTATTTTTAAACGAAAATAGATGTATTGTAGGAAATTATAATTACGTTTTTTCGCATGTTTTCCGAGCGAGCCGATAGCTTCTGGCCGCAGCGTATTCACGACTTTATAGTCATACAAATAAGTATAAAATTGCCCTTGCGGTAAAATTGCTTTCGATATAGCGCCTTAATCTGGCTTTCCACGAAACGCGGTTCATTATCACCTGCCGCGCTCGGCAGTCGGCGCTCCACGCTAACGGTGGTTTATAGACCTCTCGTTAAACTATAAATTACGTCGTAATCCACGGTAGCTGCGACCTGTAGCTAATGACGTTTCTTCTTCGTCTTTTTTGAAGATCGCAATTGATATGTTTTGCCACCTTAGAATTATTGTTCTGTGAACGCTACGTAATATGTTCAATCGTTAATACTCTCTTGCTGCTCCACCCTAATGCTAAGTACTTACATACGGTTTTACTCGATCGAGGAATCACGTAGAGTAAAAACCACGGCTCGGGCTTTCGTCCATTCACATTCAGCATTACTCGATAGTTTTACTCCAAATCGAGTAAAAATTATCGTGTGGACCGCAAAACTCACACGCTTGAGTATGGCTTGAGTAAAGCTCGACGGCACCCGTCGAGAAAGTTCGAAGGTAATCAGATTTATTTCATTCCATCGAGTCGGCTCGATGCGAGCCTTCGGGCTATGAGTTTTGCGGTCCACACGATAATTTTTACTCGATTTGGAGTAAAACTATCGAGTAAAACCGTATGTAAGTACTTAGCATAACGGTGGTTGTTGACCTGTTAGTTAAATCGTGAATTACAGAGTCAACTATCATAGCTGCTACCTGTCTAATGACGCTTCTTCTTTTGTGAAGATTTAAATTGATGTGTAAGCTAAGTAAGTACTCACATACGGTTTTGCTCGATAGTTTTACTCCAAATCGAGTAATAATAATTACTGTGTGGACAGCAAAACTCACAGCTTTGGCTGGAAGACTTGCATCGGGCCACTCGAAGGCTCGCATCGAGCCGGCTCGATGGAATTAAATATATGGATTTAGAATAAAACAATCGAGCAATGCTGAATGTATCGAGCAAGCCGCGGGTTTTGCTCGACGTGATTGCTCGATCGAGCAAAACCGTATATGTGAGTAGTTAGCATAACATTAAACAAGACAAAGTTTTACTCTACGATATTTCTTCATCTCTTGCACGCTAACGGTGGTTGACCTCTGGTTAAACCCTCAATTACATGGTAATCTACGGTAGCTGCATCCTGTGGAGTTTGATGAGACGTCGTAGAATTTTCGTCTTCGTCTTTTTAAATATTTTGTACAAAACCGTTTTGCCAAAGGATATTGTACTTGAAAAAAATAAACTTATTTGAAATTGCGATTAGCTCATAGCATTGTTTAAAGATTTTGGTATCGATATTGACGCCAGCAAAGTCTTCGCATTGTCAGGTAGGTACCAATGAATAATGTATAATTGAGTGTGCCTTGAATTTGTTGTGTGCCTTAAGTGGAATCAACCAAGGTTGTGGGATCAGGAACTTTTCGCGGAAACGTTTGATAAATGAACTCACCTGTATCGGAAGCAAAGTGGAATGTAAGAAATTATTGCTTCATACAAGTTTATAAGCGCTAGTCATGATTTCAAATATGTTTCTACCGTGTAAGGAATTGATTGAGTTATTTTCCTCTTCAGTGTTATTGGAATGTTTCAATTTATATTTCGTAACTTATGTTAATCTCAAACTACTATTTAAATTTAAACCTAGACACATAATAAATCTCACATCGCTTACTTTCATTAACATTTGAATATTTTGGTTTTAATGATTGGTAATAAATTGATGAGTATTTGGATGTAACGAGCGCAACTCTGCAGACTGCAGGCGGAAGGCTGCGGTAGAATATCGCTTAAATGAAACTAAAATTAACGTTAATTGTGGTTTCTGCATATGAATTTCTGGAGTATGTGTTTATCCGAGTGTAATCTGCTTCCTCGTAGTACGTTAAATATTACAGTACATTTATGTACAGAGAGACGTAAATTAATATTGACCTTACGTTTGGCGATGTCAATGTTAATTGTACTTTAATGAGAGATAAACCGGTATGTTTGGTTCGAGTAAGGTTTTTGTTAGTTACTTACGTACTTGTAAGCTTCCAATTTATTTAAGTTTTGAATTTAACTTCTTTCTGTCTTCGAAGTACATTAAAAATTCATTTGCTGTATGCTAGCTAGTGGTTTAAACAGTTAAAGCTTTAAATATAACCTTTTCTATCGTATATTCGTAGATATAGTATTTATCCACTATCTAAATTCTAATCTCTGTAACGCTGCGAAATTACTTGTGGGTTTACAGTCGCATCTTTCTATCGCCATATTTATCCATTTTAACTACTTTACATGGATTTTTTGTACTCTATCTATCTATCTATATATTATATAAAACTCAAAGGTGACTAACTGACATGGTGATCTATCAACGCACATCCCAAACCACTGGACGGATCGGCCTGAAATTTGGCATGCAGGTAGATGATATGACGTAGGCATCCGCTAAGAAAGAATTTTGATAAATTTCAACACCAAGGGGTTAAAATAGGGGATGAAAGTTTGTATATAAGAATACTTCTTAACGCGAGCGAAGCCGCGGGCAAAAGCTCGTAATGCGTTTTAGAACTAAACACCTCAAACCGTTTTTTACCCGTCTTTTGAGAATCGCGTTTTGTGCGGCCTTGGCGGCTCAGACAGGTGCGGGGGCAACGACCGTGGCGGCGTTACGCATTGTTAGTAGATATGAGCGCCGTCACTCAATTCCACGGCGGTGGCGCCGGTCAAAAATTACTACGGCGGCGGCGGCGTCGGCGGCGTGACCTGCGGGGTGATTCAGCGTTTCTGCGCGGAATCTTCCCGATTGCGGAAACTATTTCACTTTCAATCAAATGACAAGTGAATACTTTCCGATTTTGCTGTCATTTTGATATTAGTGACATTTCTTTTGTATGAGTGAAATAGTTTCCGCCACGGATTTGATCCGAGGATTAGAGCCGTTTTCGCGGAATGTTATCGCCACCTCCGAGACTCGTGAAATCTTTTCACTTCGAGAACCGTGTCATGGCGGATATTGTTAGATGAAATTATTTAACCGATTCAGTGCGGTGTGATTTTTTGCAATTTTTTTGCGCCTGGCGGCGAACAAATATTTCGTGGCTTCTCCGAGGCGAACTTTGATGGCTCCTCTCGAGCGCCACCCGCCATGAATTGTAATTTATCGCTGTTTCGTCTGTTTCCAATTGATTTTCTTTTAGTAGATTCCCAACAGCGAACGTAAACGAATTAATAGTTCGTTTCAAGTATTTAGAAGTGATTATTTACTTGTACAAACAGAAATGGAAGCTAAGTGATTTTTATCAGGTATTATAAACCTTTGGCTGTATTGATCAGTTTATTTTCGTTTTATTGTAGAACGTATATTACATGCATAACGCCAAAAAAAATGTAACTACTTTTTATAGCATTTATAAACAAATAAACATTGTATATATAAGTTGTAGTTTTTTAATGAAATATCTGAATTCAACAAATCAATCAAAAAAGAAGCGATGTATTCTACAAATAATAAAAACTAAGGAAGAGTAACTGTGTCAAAAAATTTGTTCCGCGAGCTACAAAAAGAGACCCGAATACATGCATACTTTAGAGCCGCATAACACAAAAAAAAAATATATAAGGGTGAGGCCGCCAATTTTTGCTGATATGACGCAGAAAAATTTTGCGAGAGAAAGAAAATCTACGCAGCTTGTGACGTAGGACCACCTAAATTGTAGGGAATTTATTTCTCTACGCTATCATAGCGTTGAGAAATATGCCGTTGGAGCACCAAAATGATAGCGTAGAGGCTATCATAGCGTAGAGAAAATCAAACTTATCTCTGTAAATAATACACAATGCGGTTTGTCTTATAGCCCCAAACATGGCCCTTTTGACTACTCACATGATGCATTGATCGTTTTATGTGAAACAGTAATACTTACATTTGTGTCACAAAAAAACTTCCTTTGAAAAAACTGTGTACACAGCCCGATTGAGGTTCAAACGTGAACTGTCGAGAAATGGCGAATATTACGAGATTTTCCATAGAATACGTAAAAACTCAGCGTTGCCACTTCTCGATTTTACCTTCCCTAACACCCAACGATAACAATAAATCGGTATTATTGATGACGTTTAAAATGTGGGGTAGAATTGATGTTTCGAACGATTTATTTGATTTGAAAAAGTTTATAAAGAAAGTTATCTTAAAATACTATAAGAATTAGATGAGGTAATAGCCATTTTATATAAGTATTCATAACATATCAGATTTATCTTCAAATCTGTCATACTTACTGCTACAGCGACAGTTAAAGTGCACCTCTTCTACGGCGGATTGTATATTTTAAGTTATTTTCTTACCTTTTTTTATGTATAATTGTAAATATATTTTTAGACTATTATTGGAATTTGTTTTCTTCGTTAGAATCAGTTTTCGAGCATAAGATAAACACAATACTTTTTAAAATACAAAGGGCGGAGAAAAATAATTGCAAAATCAGCAAAAATTGGCGGTCTCGCCCATAAATGAGTTCAAAGAATTAATGTTTAATTTCACAAAAAAAATATGATACATAGCTTAAGGTGACGCCGCGTTAAAATAAGAAACCGTGTTGGATATGTTTTAGATTGCTTGTTTTCTATGAGAGGCCGGGCCGGCCTCTCATAGAAAACAAGCAATGGAACAGCAAAAAATGGAAAGGGCATAAGCAACAAAATGGTTTTTGTCGCGTAATTTAAAAACCATAAATACATTTCATATAAGCTATGCACATATTAAAGTGTATGCTACAACCAATTTATGTACAAATTTTGGAACTTTAAATCACTCTCCTCTGTTGGAAAAATAGGAATCCCTTTTTTTACAGAGGTCTTTTCGATTGATAATTCTGTGTTATAAAAGTTGTCCAATCGTGTTATGCTATGGGCAATTCAAAGACAAAGACGTGATGAATACTGACAATGAACTTTAGTTTCTTAGCTTTAGTCATTGCTGAGAAAAATCGACATCGCTACAGCCAAATTATCAAGGCGTCGCCTTAATAAGGTAAAGTAAACAATAAAATAGATTTAATCCACAAGCTTTTGTTGATTTCTATATTATTCAATATTATATTACATTATACTTTTATTTTATTTATAGTGTAGCTGTCTATGCTACGTTACTCGATATTACACGAATTTTCTTTTTTTTTTAAATAACACCATGCAATAACAAGAAAGTATGTATGGAGTGTTTGTGTGTGTATGTATCATGTGAGTAAAAAAACTTTAGAAATGTTTATTACATACCCGTGCGAAGCAGGGGCGGGCTGCTAGTTAGCTATAAGAATAAATTATGTTGATGTGAGATTTTGCTGGTGTTGGCGTTATATATTTATAAAATAATTATTAATTGAAAATGTTTAAGACTCCTGAAGTGTAAGTTTTTATGAAATATCCTAAAAATAACAATGTACACGTAAAATACGTGACAAATAAAGCCACTTTCATTGAAGGGAAACCTCTGAAAAATGTAATTTTGTCATACACAGGTAAACATTTTGGCTCCTCTCGGGCGTCACACGCCATACAGAAAAGATACCCATGGCGCCTCTGCAGCGCCATTCGCACGGAATCGGTTAATGATAAGAATAAAAGAAAGCAATTATGAATACTTAGTTGTGTCTTGTTTATTTTAAATTAAATAAATGTCGTACTGTAATAATTATGTGTTAAATCTTTAGGAAGTATTCATTGAACAATCCCCTTTTTGTTATTTATAAATGCAGCAGTGGCGAAGCGTCCATATAACCCGAATCCCATCGGCTTCCCTTAGGGCTTAGAAAAATCGAATATATGGGCCAACGACATATTTATCTAATAAATATTTTACATACCTACTTAAAAAACTTTGAATTCACAATGTTATATGCAATAAATTTTTCTCTCACTTGAAATACATAGTTTGAATTAATAACTATCGCCTATAAATTTTAAAAGGCAATGCAATGTGCGGGCGCAGAGAATCAAGCCGTGGATTAGCGGCTTATTTCTCCATACAACGACAGTTCATAGTAAGCATCTGTCCTTTTCATTCCTGTGAACTGGTCGTCATGTTCTGTCTCGTTCTAGCACGCGCGATACATACTTGGAAATAACTCGATGCCCGACGAGTTATTACGGAGAAAGGTTAATTAGCAACGCACAAGTGCAAGCGAGATAGATGAGTCATGAAGTAAAATTGTTATGATTCGAATTTAAGAATGAATGTAGCGACATTATACTTTTGCTGGCGCGTAATACATTTTATTTTGGTAGGATTTTTTGTAATACGACTTTATTATGAATGCCTTTAGCGGTACTAAATATGACAGGCGCGTAATACATTTTTATTTTGCTGGTTTTTAGATTGACATATTAATATGGCGGATAGTGTGTTTGTAAACAACACGTCGTTTGTTTTGTTTTGTCGAATTTAAATTTTGTTTTAGCGTTAGAACTTAGAAGAGTGTCGTGAATTAAATTAATTTATATTGTGACTTGTGAATTGTGAGTCGTACGACGTAATCGTGTAGTTCGGAAAATATGGCATTAATTCAGAAAGACTGTTGTCTGACAGATTATATTTTGCTGTCGAAGGAAACTTTGTTTTCCAAACTTAGTTTTGAAAATTAAAAGCATGTCATTCAATTATAAATTACCAAAATTGGTAAGTAGATTTTTTACTCCGGCTTCCCTTCTCAAAATATTCACCCCGCGCCACTGAAATGCAGTACTTATTTGTATTAATATTTGGTACTTAAAGATTTAGAAATACATTTAAAGTATAATATTTTTTAAATTTTATATTAATCCTTCGACCGGGGATTCTTGGAAATCCTATTGTATTCTATTGTTGTCGCGGCGGCGCGCGCTCGTTTTCCTCGGCGGCGGCGCGGCGCGTCGTGAGAATTCGCGGCGACGATGGCACGTCGGCGCGGCGCTCATATCTATTTAGTTGTTAGTGGTGATTTACATTGACACAGTAACGTGCCAGATATTAGAATATGGATGCTGGATGGTGGACTTGTTTACATTGCTATGCTGATGATTCCAATGATATTGGCTACACCTACTGTATCGATATTAGTCCTCACTATCTATGTTTTCTCCAATTTGTCATTTGCGTACAAGAATGGGTTTGAATAGCTTCTAGGGCTAACCTCAGAAGCTATTAAAACCAATAAAATTGTAACTAGCACGGAAATGGGAGATTGTAGTGCTAGTTATTGTTAGGGTTGCCATCCGTCCGGATTTCCCCGGATTCGCCCTAGTTTAAAGGGCGTCCGGGGAGCGTCCGGCAGGGTTTTTGAAAAGTGTCCGGGTAAAATTCGGTCACTTTTGTTGAGAGAAATTAACTTTTTAGTCATGACTCATGCAGCAATAAACGAAAGATAAAAACACATATACACACGGTTTCTTGCACGGACTTTGAGTTAATCAGATTTTTACAAATTCTTCTTGAAAAAGCAAAAATTGGCGAGACGTAAATCGTAATATTAACAGTTTAAGAGGACGTGTCCGGGGAAATAACCAAATTTCGGCCAAATGTCCGGAAATTTTGTCGTGCCTGACCGGCGATGGCAATTTAGGTGATGGCAACCCTAGTTATTGTTGAAATATAGACTATAATATTATGTAGTGAAGAAACATGACTTCAATAATATGTAGGTACCATCTACACGTGCTATTCATAAGAAGGTAGGAAAACCTGTAAGGTGCACGGAAAATTTAATAAAGTCTGCCGTAAAACTACTAAGGCAGTAAAGTGTCCCAAATATTCAGAGGCGCAGACCGTTGTACATATTGTATGAGTGCTCCGGTAACGAACACATATTGCCTGCTGTTTTGTATAGAAAAGCTTACCCCCGCGGCTCCGACAGTGGCTAAATCGGTTAGCCTTCCTTTCAATTTGGAACCGCAATTTCTGTTGCAGATTTTCAAAGATGTGTACCCGATTCTAACTTTTAATGCAATATATTCTTCTCATTTTAATGCACCTTTCATGCAGCTTCATTTCCTTCCTTTCCTCTCTTCTTTTCCTCCAGTCCCTGTCGTATTAAGCTACAAAACAGTAATAATAATAATAATATCTATGGACGCTTCACACCACGTCAGTCTGGCCCCGTGGTAAGTACCTGAAGGACTTGTATTACAGGTACCAGACAACGGAAATATATTTAATACTTTTATACTATATATAATACATATATTTAAGATTTTTATTATATGATACACATATTTAATACACATCCATGACCCAGGAACTTTATAAACTTTTTGTTCCGTCGGCGGGACTCGAACCAGCGACCTTCGGCTGGAGCTACCAACGCGCTCACCACTGCGCCACGGAGGTCGTCAACAGTGTTTTCATTTGCACCTAAAACTTTTACGTTGGTTTGACACTTCATTAAAAAAAATTGTTGTTTGATAGGTGACGGACTATATCGAACAAATAATAAGTTCTCGGCTCAGATAATCTCAAATAGCATTATTCTTTTCTACTTTATTAGGATAAAAATGATTTCACACCTTCCTTACTCGAGACAATTACACACACAAGGCTATAGCAGTTTACCTGATGCATACGTCATAAACTCAAAGGAACAGTTTCAGTCATTGAATGCGGAAACTGCCGTCATATTGTTCGAGGCTTTCGTCTTGTCACCGGCATAAGGGTCAAGACATCTATTGTCGCCCATTGCTCATAAACGGACAATGCAGGTGGGCAATACACAATAAACCCCATAGAGTCAATGCAATACATGACAGTTGAAAGGTTGACTTATAAGGTGCGTAGAGGCAAATAAATTGATATTCCTTTCAATTTGATATCATTCGAAGAGCTGTGGTGAGAGCCTTTTATTTTATAAACAAAGTCCTTTAAACAAGTAATGTCATGTTTTACCAGGCATCTACATCAGGGTTTCCCGAAAGGGGTTCCTTGGATTAAGTTGTAATTTGAGGTTCTAACCTGTAAAGTATGGGAACCTCTGATGCCATGCTTATATGGCCATCGCCCATCATAAATTATCTCCAATGAGCTATATAATATGTGAAACTGTCATACAATGCAATATGACTTTATGGGAGATCGCAGACGGCAAACTTTTTGTGTGATCGAGTCCGCGATCTCCCTATAGATTTTAATAAAAACTTTTTTTCATCTATCTCATAATGTTTGTTTTAACCTTAAAATTTTAAAATTTCGTTATCCATTTAATAATGTTCAGTAAATTTTAATAAGGATCCAATTTCTTTTTATATGAAGCAAAGCCCTTGTAATATTACGAATAAGCTTTGAACTTGCTTTTTTCTTTCATAAAATTAAATACATATTCCGTCGAATATCATCAAAGAAGCTTTCGAATTTGATCTAAATTGGGGTCCAAATATTTGTTCGTGTTACTTCCTTTATGAATAAACTAGATACCGCGACTTCATACGTATAAAAAAGTAATTCCTTGGAAATAGCGCTTTTTGTGTTGCCGTAACTCTGCAGCTCCGTGGTGTAAAGGGTTAGGTTAGGCTAGGTTGGATGTGGAGGGAGTCCTGTGTTAGACGGATCCAGGATATCCCTCCATATACGGCTGAAGGCAAACCGCAGGAGGTTTTAGTGGGTAAACCCGAAGTCGGGAGTCCCACATACCCCCGGGGTGCTTCAGCTTAACTGGACATCCCCAACCCATAAAGAGTTTCCCCTGCGCATCAAAAAAAAAAAAGGCTAGGTTGGATGGTCGACTCGGTGGTCGTTCAGTCCTGAATCCTGATCTGTCGCTGTTCGTATCGGTTTTCGGTTCCACTTAGCTACTTAGTTGCCTTCCAAGGACACTGGCTACCGACACCGAAATCATTATGGGAGCTATTATAATACCAATGTTTAACAGCATAATAGTTAAGTCTAATTAATTCTCTCACAAATTACTGTGAGAGGGAAGTCGTTATCGCAATTACACGTCGTTCGTGCCGCCGACCGCGGTATTGATCTCTTGTTTCCTGTGTGAAACTGGTCTTGCATTATGTACAAGATAATCTTGACTATACTTTGTTTTAGGAGTTCCGTACCTATAATTCGCTGTCTGTCTCATGAAACAATAATAGCTACACAGTTGGATTTTTTGCAGCTTATGTATTTCTGTTGGTGTTATAACAACATGATAAAAACATAGTCCTATTAGCTCCTATTCAACCATCGCGCTGCTTGAAGACAACAATTCGTACGCAAGTCTGACTACGTGCTTCTAAAGTACGATTCTATGTCTTATGATTGCAAATAAAACATATTAATTTCATTTCTCTTGTAATGTATATTCATACAAATGCTGGATTGTGCTAGCGAAGTTTCTGTTTCGAACTGGGCGAGCATATTCGCTCGGTGGGATATTCTCCGTGTGTGGCTTACAACAATATAAGCTGGGCGGAAACCCTGACTGCATTCTACATAAAGTTTGTTGCTAAAGTGCTATTCAAGCGAGCCGTGTTGAAAATACAACTATACCAGTTTCAATAGACTGTGCAAAATGGATTGTTTATTTTAAAATGTCAAGATATGGGATGATTAAGGAGGCAAACCGAGAATTAATTATCTGTTTGTAGAGCTTTTAAAATTTTCTATCTAACAAATCGTATGTTTTGATAGCTGTCAAATTGGTCTATTATTTGATTCCATTTTTGAAAACATTCGGTACTACCACATAATACATAATTAGTATCTTACGGGTACTACCTATTACGTCAAATGAGGCCGGACGTACTGGATAGGGCTTCACACGAGACGAGAGTAAGCGAGAGTACCAAAAATCTCGTCTTGGTCTCGTCTATCCTCAAAAAATTGAGTCTCGTTCAAGTCTCGGTCTCGTCTCGTTACCAATTATCTCGTCTCGTTTCGCTTAGTTGTAAATAATGATTTATTTCTATAATATAATAAAAAGAATAAGGAATATTTTATGACTAGCGTATTTATAATATGATAAAATGCAGTGTGGATGGTAACCGGTGGTAGGCATCATGTAGACTTTCAGAAAATATTTGCAAAAATTTATTCTGAATAAAAAAATTTGAGTTTTGAGTTTGAGTTTGAGTTTACCAGATTTTATATTTTGTAAAATATATTGTTTTCTCAGTAGACCTTTTCTGATTTTTCGAATAAAAACTTCATTAAAAAAATTAACGAGACCCAAAACGAAACTCTCAGGTTGTATGTTGTCTCGGTATTGCCGATAATGTTTTCCAAAACGTCTCGTCTCGTTCTCGCGTGATAGTACTGGAACTATTGGCTGCAATTACTTCTCATCATAACACAGTTTTCTGCAACGTATTTTTAAAATATCTTGCTTCTCATTATTATTTAACATAGTTTTAATTTTAATATATTTTGCCCGAGACAATAAGACAGATCCACAAGACTCAAACGCGGCATTTACGTTTTTATCCCGCTGTACCAGCGAAGCGGTTGTTTATTTGGAATAAGTAACGACCCTTCACTGTTTACAGCCCCATAAAGTACGGCATTATACAACAGTAAAACGTACACATTAAATCATTTAATCCCGTCGGATTCCAGGAATGAGAATTATTAATTTGTTGCGAACTGGACTCGACTGCGCAAAGCCGTAATACATGATGCTCCTGGAATTTGCGATATTCTGTATGGATGGGATGATCTCTAATGGTTTAAAGTTGGGTCATAATTGCGTCTATGGCATGCACAATCGACGTCGATCATGCGCTATCTTAGACGAATCCCCATCTACGTTTACGTAATCGCGTAAATTGACCCAATGTAGGTTAACTCTAAAAGGTTAATTTCTCCCGAATTTAAAGTTGATTAAAATAATAACTTCAACGGTTTGTGCTTTGTTTAAAGATATATCAGTTGGTACTACTGATGTTAATTATGCTCTTATTATAGTAAACATAGCGTACGCAGACGTATGTTTTGCAAACAAACCGTAATTTGCTTTACTCATAAACACATTTAGGCAAATATGCAAAGCAATTAAAAGTAGACCTTTAATTAAAATGTGTAAGTGCGGTCCACATACGTGTTTATTCATGTAAGAGGTCTACCAAATAAGCTTAAAGTGCTAAAGTTAAGCGAATACCCACCCACGGATACAACTTAAAAGTGCTTTGTTGATCTTACTATATTTTCCTTGTCTTCCTCCTTGTATTGTCCATTGTTTTGTCCTTGTATTCTTTGTTAACTATGTGTTCCATTGATCTCGTTTTAATTCCTTTTTACTATGATTTGTTCTTGATTTGTCTAATCAAGTCTGCCTACGGCTCCTATGCTCCTTTTTACCTGATCACAGCGAGGCCAAAAGGAATACCAATGATTTAGTCAACTATATTATACCGTCAACTATATCCTTCTGTTTCTTCGTTAACTGTTCTCATTATCGTTGCCAGTCTCATGATTATGTTTCTTTTTAATCTACATATTTATTATCTAAAACCGCACAGAACTATGGGACATGTCATTTAGTATTTACATCACAATGGACGTATTATGCGCAGGGTCACGGGTTCGAGGTCGGCTGCACTCTTTGTATTTCATGCGATGCAATCATAACTGTTTTTGTAATTGTTGCATTAATCACTTTGGGCTCGGCACGCGAATGGTTTTCGGTAATGCTAGTCAATATTATTTAACTGTTTTAAGCAATATTTGATCGCTTTGGCAAACTTCTTAAAATCCTAATAAGTTGGTGTAACCTTCAAGAACTTTAAAGAACTTTAGTAATTGCAACTTGATACTTTGTTTTAAGCTGAAATTACAGCAAGCATTATTCTAGCTATCAATTGTCTAGTGCCTACACCAATTCGTATTGTCCAGGAGGATAAGGACCGTATGTGTATGTTAAAGACTAAATAAACTCAACCAACTGTAAAATATTAGAAAGTTTCATACATTTTTCTCCTCCACAATACGATATCGATCTCTTTGTCCGCACTCCGCAGCCAACAAATGGCCAGGGAGAGCAATCCGTAGACAAGTGCAAGTGACAATTATTGCTTTTTTAATGCGATCGTTAGGGATTCAAAGACGAACGCCGCGTCATCTACAATCCTTATTCCCTGTGGGCTCTCTCGGCTGTTTTTTTTTCTCTTTTTCTTCTACTTAGTTATTTCTGCTTCATTGTCGCGGATAATCTAGCCATTGTTCTTTTTTTGTTGCCAATGGAGTGTGACGCGAAGCACAATGTGCTCGGGTCCTTGAGTACTGGATGGGAAGCCGTGCGTCAATGACTGGTCGATTTGAATACGTTAATCTAAGCTTCTAAAATCTTAAAATCTTAGGCCTATTTGTGCTAGTCTGTTTTTTTTTTAAGTTGCGGTGTGTCTAAATAGATTTCTCATCATCTGAGGCCTATTTGCGCCAGTCTGGCTTTTTTTTAATGTTGTGTTGTGGCTTGTGACTAAATAATGTTTTTCATGAATACCAAGTAAAAGTTCCCAGTACCCACGCTGCCTAAAATGTTTCCTATCACTTTTAAAACAATGAATAGATACGTGGAAGGTCTGACTTTGCTTTACGTCATACTTTTAATTTTCAGCGGAATATAGTGACGCCGACGATATCTAATCTATGATGACGCGTTTTATACTCTTTAAATAGCTCTTTATTCATTCGATTCGATACATTTCTGCTGGTTTAATTAGGTCTTTCTTTTTCACAGGTCACCTTTTTAGTCCCATCATTTTGTCTTTCAAAGGAAGAAACACTATACATTTATTATATTATGTCGTTCATGTTATGTCTATTATAATATAGGAATAAGATCAGTTTACCTAAAGTTCTGTGATGGTCATGGCAAGTGGCAAGAAGCAATGTAGAATTAAATTGTTTAGTTCGACTGCCGATTAAATGTGAGATTACAGAAGCCAAGGTCAAGGTAAAAAGGAAATCGTTTTTCCTCAGGTAAATAACATTACATCTTGTATGACATAGTACCTACCTACCAATGTTCAATGTTATTTTTGTATCCTATCGAACGAAAAAAAAAGTTTTCAAATTAAGGTCCGATTCTAAAATACTTCTTGCCACTTTGGTGTGACCGATTGAGGTGGAATCGTCACCTTCTTCCTTCCTTCAGATGTTTGGCTGATGACGATTCTACCTCGATGTATTTGTCAAGAAATTATTAATTCAGTACTGTATGATGTAACATATTGTGTGCCTAAATTTATTCGATTATTTTTTGATTAAATGTAAAATTATTCATTGCTTTAAATTATTTCCGCAATGGCATACAAGCAGGAAAAACATATTGTGATTCGCAAAATATGGGAGCGGCTTCCTCTTTTAAAATTTTCTACATCAGCGCTCGTTCACATTCAGTTCACTAGATTTCCGGTGCATTGTTGATTTTATTGGTCTATGGGTATTTATGTCAGCGTTATCGAAATTGGTATTTTGCGTTTGCACTCGTATTATATGTAAATACCTCGAAAGAATTATTATGACATTGAATCTGCGACATTTAGACCTAAGTATGCACGCGATACTACGGCACTTTTAAACGATTTTTGTGCCTGGTCGAGTGCCGCCCATAAAGGTGATTTCCGATAGGTATATTAACTTTATGGTGCCGTCTATAGAATCAGCAAACTGTAAAGCTTTGGTGCCCAATTGCATCTTTTCTTAACTAGATAGATTATTACATAGTAAAGTTTCTACTTAGTTTCAATTGAATTAATTTTTAACTTTTAATAACTCAGTCGCATTCAGATGCCAGGAAAGTTCTGAAGCAATATAACTTTACTCATTTATTAACAATTTCAGTTAATGAATTTCCCGTTTATTAAATACCTGGACATCTCGAGACAGACTAGTTTCAAGTTTCAACTTGAGGAATTCATTTTAGTGATAGAGCTTGGTTCATGGGACTGTCCTTTCTTGGATCATAAATAAAAATAGATCTTTCTTACACATATCAACTAAATTGCTGTACATAGAGTCATTTAAATGTGATTCTGGATTCATTTAAATGGATTTATATTCGAGCAAAGCCGGCATCGGCGGATAGCTAGAATATTCTGTTATCGATTGAAAGTACTCCGCGTATTTCTTGTAATTCAAAGCTTCGTCATTCGATATAAGAATGTGGATAATAAGAAATGTCCAATAACCAAATAGCTTACATAACGTGGCAATACCACGCAAGCGTAACCTTAGGTATGCCATTAGTGATTAGAGTGTTGGGGCACTGGGCATAGCGCCATTTGACTCGTGACTCATACTGTGACTAATAAAACTGGTAATGCTCGCTAATGATATCGAGTGCTTCCTTATTGGTGCTTCTGGTTTGCTTATTAGCATGAGGTCACAGTGATGGGCTGAATTAGGTTATGTGAGTGCGCTTTGATAGTGATGTGTAATTAACTAATTATACAGGCATTACTCATATGGGAATGTTCGTGTCTTTGGAATCTAGAAAGAAAGGCGGTTTAAGCTTGTTATTGGCAAATTCGTTCGATTCTTTGGAACTTTAAAAGCAATCGGAATGCCACGAATAACAATGTCTGAAAAAGATTGAAGAACGTACTGATTTCACACTATCGAAAACCTGGGTTTGACAAGAATTTGCACCAAATATGTTAAAAGTCGTGAAGTAAGCATTATATTTCCATACTAGCTGTTGCCCGCGACTTCGTCCGCGTGGACTTCAGTTTGTAGCGCGTGGTGTCAACAAAATTGGTGTCAAATTTAAAAGCTTTTTAAAACCCTGGTACCCCTTAAATCATAATACCCGAAAACAGCTGTGCAGTGTGCACATAATATTTCATTTTTTTTAATTAATCTTTATTTGTACCAAATTTAAAGCTTATTTAGCCCCCCATTACACAACTTTAGCTTTACCCATAAACTATTTATCATTGGTATTTGGTAGGTTTAAGGTTACGTGATACGTCACTCACTGCATAGAGAAAGTAATGAGTAGTGAGTTATTTAACAAAGTGTATAACAATCGAAAGAATCGAAAAATCAGGTTCAACATGGTACCACCTCTTATAGAAAGACATATGGGCAAACGAAAGCGCGATGTAGGCGACTCTTAGCGCCATCTGTTTTGAATTTTTGGAACTAATTTATTTTGAACAAATTAACGCATTTTCACCCCCTTTTTCCAGTTAAAAAGTAGCATATGTCCTTTATCAGGCTTTAGACTATCTGTGTACAAAATTTCATTACAATCGGTTCAGTAGTTTTGGCGTGAAAGCGAGACAGACAGACAGACAGACAGAGATACTTTCGCATTTATAATATTAGTATAGATTTCTTTTTTTAAATGAAATAAGGGGTTAAACGAGCAAACGGGTCACCTGATGGAAAGCAACTCCCGTCGCCCATGGACACACGCAGCATCAGAAGGGCTGCAGGTGCGTTGCCGTCCTTTTAAGAGGGAATAGGGTAATAGGGTAGGGTAGGGAAGGGGATAGGGGAGGGTAGGGAGGAGGATAGGGTAGGGGATTAGGCCTCCGGTAAACTCACTCACTCGGCGAAACACAGCGCAAGCGCTGTTTCACGCCAATTTCTCCGGTTGAGCCGGCCCATTCGTGCGGAAGCATGGCTCTCCCACGTGTAAATTTCGTAAAAACTCTGATGATTCAGGCGAATGCTCTACTTTATGTAAGTACCTATTTATTTATTTCCCAGCCTACCGTCCGTACACAACACGGTCCAATCAAGACGCAGTCCCACGCCTTCGTTAGCGTCCTTTAAACTCGACTATGCCACTCATTACTTGAGTCATCATCTATATATTTTTTTTATACATTCTACTGTATACTACAGCTGTTATGTATCTCACATGTTGTTATTATGCCTTTCTAAGTGAAGAAAAGGTCTAATTCGAGACGTTTACAGTTATATTTATAGCCTGATGTTCAAGCAAAATAAGGTTCTGAGCAAGCAAAGTACCACGAATTATTATTTTAGAGGTTGAGTTATCTTACACTCGACAATGCAATAATTATGACTTTTACAAGTACAAGTGTTTCGCGCCGATATATTATCTTCATGATTATAGATTCGATATCTTCAGTTTTATCATTATGACACAAATATTCAATAGACTTAGATTGGTCATTGCACTAAATTGTTTGCCCACTTAAGGCCGCGTTTCCACTGACGCGGAGCGGAGCGGAGAGGAGCTTCGCGGTGCTCGAATTGACCAATCGTGCTATTCCAGCCGAATGACAGCGAAGCGGAGGGAAGATTTCGAGCATGGTGATTGGTCAATTCGGCACCGCTAAGCTCCTCTCCGCGTCAGTGAAAATGCGGCCTTAGCCTTCCCGTTGGGACTAAGGACATTCCTATAAGGATTTGATTGTTCTTGAGTCTCGGTTAACTAAAACGGTCCTGCGCAAGTTATTCATTTGTTATTTGCGCTAGTTTTTAGAAGATAAAAACTTGTATTTTGCATTTTCTATGGAGTCAAAATATAAATAAGTAAAAACATCTTGAGCCAAAGGCTTAAAATTAACAATTCGAAATAATAAGTGCCTGAAGACGACGTGACATAATACTAAACAATTTGCGCAAACGGCAACTTGCATCAATTTGGGGAAATTTATTTGCAACAACATTGCTCTATATCGCTCCACTAATTTCCAAGATCCATCCGGATCAACCGGAGAATTTAACTGAAACTAGGATCGTTGCCGGCAATTGTTGCCCGAAATGGCTCGTGTAAGCACTCCAAGCAATTAAAACTTCATGACGTATCTCAGTGAACTCGGTATGAACTGTTACTGTTAGTTGATGTGTCGTTACGTTTTAAGACGACGCCTTGATAATTTGGCTGTAGCGATGCCGATTTTTCTCAGCAATGACTAAAGCTAAGAAACTAAAGTTCATTGTCAGTATTCATCATGTCTTTGTCTTTGAATTGCCCATAGCATAACACGATTGGACAACTTTTATAACACAGAATCATCAATCGAAAAGACCTCTGTAAAAAAAGGGATTCCTATTTTTCCAACACAGGAGAGTGATTTAAGGTTCCAAAATTTGTACATAAATTGGTTGAAGCATACACTTTAATATGTGCATAGCTTATATGAAATGTATTTATGGTTTTTAAATTACGCGACAAAAACAATTTTTCGCTTACGCCCTTTCCATTTTTTGCTGTTCCATTGCTTGTTTTCTATGAGAGGCCGGCCCGGCCACTCATAGAAAACAAGCAATGGACCACTGCATGAAATGATTCTTTTAAGTTTCGTCTGTTTATTGCGTTTCTCTCTATTCCTTTTTGCTAAGTTCTACATTTATTTTCTTAGAGAATATTTAAATCATAGCAATTAGCAACAATCTATATATGTGCTAGAATCCAGCTTAAACTATTGATAAGATTTATAATGCTCGCCTACATTGGGTGTACTAGTTGAAAGACACCGACCGACTAGTTACTCAACTGTTTGGAATCTGGATAGAGTCGCAATGAAATTCAATCTATTTACCAATATACTGTCAATACGGCATCCCTTAGATGTTGCCCTTTTCTCGCTTCAACGAGGGTAGGATTAGCTCCATATACTTGTGACCTCGGAGAGTGTCGTGAGAGCGACAACACGTGTTGCGAAGGCGAAATAGAGCACTGACGGAAATAATTACAATGTCTTACGGAGAATTCAAGTTGCTATCGCGTCATGTTTTTGACAATATCTACTTGCTACTTTAGGCGCTATATTGAAAAAACTGTCCTTTTTGACGTAATACTATAGGACCCTCAGAAATGTTACAAACCTGGTAATGAGATATACATATCTTCATAGCCTTATCTAGGTTTGAGAAGAACTAGAAACACGATTAATGTATTTTGCCTCGATACATTTAATTTCCGAAATGACCTCGTAAAAATACGAAATTTGAAGATTATTTTTAAACGAAAATAGATGTGTTGTAGGAAATTAGTCTAATTGATAGACACCTTTGCAACTCAAAATCATATAGAAGCATTTTGCTTAAATGCTCCTAGTTATTTTTTAATGATTATAATTACGTTTTTTCGCATGTTATAGCCGATAGCTTCTGGCCGCAGCGTATTCACGACTTTATGGTCATACAAATTAAGTATAAAATTGCCCTTGCGGTAAAATTACTTTTGATATAGCGCCTTAACACTTTTTTCTAAGTACAATTAGCATTGTTTCGAGTCCTTCTCTACGTAAATAAGTAGCGTCATAACGCTGATAAATGATAATAATAAGCTTTGTAAGACTAACGGCCGTACTTGCATACATTTAGAGCCTGTTACACCACTTTCTGATAAAGTGCCGAATATGCTATTCACATCTTTTTTGACAGATTCTCCATAATTGATCTGTCAAGTTCAGTGGTGAATAGATTATTCAGCACTTATCAGGAAGTGGTGAAACAGGCCCTTAATGTTTGTTTTATTTTATTTAATAAGTACTCAATGTCGTGATTCGTCAGCCTAACTTGGTGACAACTGACAACATGACCAAATTACGTGGGTCGTCAAATGCCGTCTGCCTCTGAATTGATTCCTCTGATACAACATTTTCTAGGAAAGGAATGTCTGTATTAAGACCTCGACCGTTGTAAACGCAATTATTTTCGGTGCGTGACTTTTCGCCAGTATTTAATTTCGATGTCCATAAAGTAAATGATGTGAAAATATCCGCCTCAGCGACTTTCGATTGTGATTGTACTGGCTCGTTCGTGATATTACCCAATATAACCACTTGTGCGTGTACGTGTACATTGTATATTTATATACATCTATAGTATATGTATAGGTATATGTT
Source organism: Lysandra bellargus (assembly GCA_905333045.1). Classification (NCBI taxonomy): domain Eukaryota; kingdom Metazoa; phylum Arthropoda; class Insecta; order Lepidoptera; family Lycaenidae; genus Lysandra; species Lysandra bellargus. The sequence continues at coordinate 2,059,533 of HG995343.1, forward strand.
TCGTATATGATTTACGGTTATATTGTACTTACCGATTTCACTGTTTCGCACCAGTTTCGATGAATAATTCAGAATTGAAATCATGCTCGTTTTATTGGTTATGGAGTTTAAGAGAAGGGAAGAATTACTTGTGTAGGCAAATATCAAATCCCAGTATGTCCACCATAAGCGAAACTTGGCAAATGAGAGAAATATGTTTTTGGCTATTGATAAAGGTATTTCTTGGAATTTTCTGCAAACGGGGATTTATATATGTAGTGTGTAAAACTGGCAGCCATCTTGGATGAAATTCTTAGTTGTGATTGATTATACAGTTTTTGGGGACTTACCGTGATTTGGAAAAAAGTAACATAAAGAAAACTAAATTTCAAAAGCGCCATTTATAGTTCAGTTTCGAGTATGGGTGTGACTTGCCGGGTTTTGATATTTACCTAGTACCTGCACACTTTCTTCTATTCTCTACCTATATAGGGTGTAACGTAATATAAGATGTGACTCTGTAAAATTTTGGTCATAATCTACTGCTACTTATCTGATACATCGTCGCCACGTTGTTGTACACAAGTAGCAGTATTTTGTATACAAGTTGTACGTAGTATAATACAATAAGATGCATAGAGGCTTAGGCAAAAGAAATAATGCCATGCTTTAAGAAAAGGATTCGTCTCTGAAAGGTTGACGGAGAGTCAACCCAACGCAAACTCGCCAATAATATAAAATAAAAAAAATATATATTTTTCTTTAGCATGTCAATTATTATTTTTCTGCCTACATTTCTCACGGAAGAACTAAGATCACACCTAATATTTCACTTTAAAAGTATCACTCCACTTTAATCTGATTCATTTTAAAGCATTTATAAATACACGATTTGAAATGATTCCTAAAATAAATAACATGGCGCGTGGGTTCAGTGGACAGTATGCGGAACACGACCGATATTGTGACGACATCGTTACAACTCAGAGAGTCCATACGATTATTTCGACAGCGAATTTGTAAAAAATGGGATCCATACTAATATTATTGACAGGAAAAGTGTGTATGTTTATCTGTCTGTCTGTCACCTCTTCAAGCCTAAACCGCTAACCCGTTTTTGCTGGAATTTGGTATACTCTGAGTCCCGAGAAAGGTCATGGGTTGTTCTATTTTTTCGGTCCCATTTGGCCATTTTTGTAGAATCATTTTTTTTAAAGATATAACGACAAAAAGTTTTATTTAGGCTTGTGTACGTATACTTACTGTGATCCCTGAATTGCCTTAATCTGCTATTTATATTTACGATATAAATAGATGGATGGTAATGATGCAATAGACGGAAATGAAAATCGATAAGATGGAAATTTAAAGGATTGAATGGAAATGAAAAATAGTTATATGAAAGTGAAAAAAATTAAGGAATTTCATGTTAGATAAACAGAAAACTTATTATTGTTTTATTTTTATGAGTGATAAGACCAGTGTTAGTTATTTAAATCTCCTCTACTAAAAAATTAACAAAAATACAAGACTTTTGTTCAAAAGTAGGAAACAGGTCAGACATTATTATTTTATTTAAAAAATGCAACCAATCGTTAGTTCTACTATATAATCGTATATAATCAACATTCCATGTACTTTACCTCGCTATTAACTCACTAGAGTTTTTTAAAGAAAACACTATTTTAAAAAATAGTTTCACAAATCGCAGTTCTATGCAATTTAGCGCCGACTAGTTTAGTAAACTTTAGTAAACTCTTGAAAATAATATCCCAATTTGTTACACACCACTTTATACATTAACAGGAATTAGATATACTGATGTTTAGCAACAAAAATATGTATTATGTTCCTGTAACTAATAAAATCTTAAATTCTTAAAAAACAGTTTAAAATCTTAACTACTATGTTTAATCACTTAATTATGAAGTACTAGCTTGATTAGTACTACATGGATAGGTACTTATTAAAAGGAAAATATACAGGGTTATCCATGTGTTACTAAAAAATACTAGTTATTTGAAAATAATCACATATTTAGTTTCATTATGAGATTAACATGAATAATACTATTCGAAGATATATTTTCCAAATTTATTTGTCAGAAATGTGTGCTCGTCGGTTCATTGAAGGCTCCAGAAGCATATCTTTAACAGGGCGTAAATCTACAATATCGATATAGAGTTCCACAATCCACAAGCTAGGTAAAAATCTTTGTTTTGAACGTCAGTGACTTCTCCTAAGTAAATATTGTCTCAGACGTAATTAAGCCCCCCTTTTCTATCTAATGGCAGATAACAGTGATGAGACAGACAATGGACGCCCAAAATAGAACCGTTCAAGTGAACCAACTGATGATGAAGCGATCCATTCTCTGTTTTTGAGATTAGCGGTAATTTTGTACAAAATGACTCGCAGCAAGAAATATTAAAAATGGAATGTAATATATAGATAGGATTTGGACAACATCTGTTATAAAATACTTAATAATACCAAAAAAAAAATAATCGGAAAATTGGTTTAAAAATCGGAAGGAATGGATGGGAATGAAGTGGATGGAAATGAAGTTTTGGCATTTAATTTAAATTTTTATTGCATTCTTATATTTTTCAAAAGGTATTTCAATAGCCTTTATTATAATGTGTTAAAAAAATCACTAGCAACAAAAGTCATTTAAATAGGCAATGGATGGTAATGAAGGCTTACCCGTGACAAAACGAGAATTTGCAACTAAAAATTAAATTTTCTCCGAGAAACAATGCGCACATCTTATCTCGTCTATAATGTATGGCAGACATGAGCGCGGGGGTTTCAAAACATGTTTGCACGTAGATCTACAGATGCAGATTTAGTCAAAAACATAAAAACCATTTGCTCGGGACGATATGAAAAATTTCGCGTGACAAAATTAAAACCTGCGTTCTCTCAATGTTGCACATGCACGAGTTCATTCTTATGTTTAAAATGGTTAATATGAGTATTTAAGCTAATGTTCCAGTACAAAACATGATAAGATTAATTACGAAAACTCTAAGAAAATTGTGTTTAAGCTAAGCAATCTGTGAACGTATGGGCGTGGGAAATGAAATTTTGGCTATTTGATGTTAAATATCTTTTTGATTAATTATCTTACGGAAATACACAATACGTGGCAAAGTAGAACACTACAGACTTAACATTTTAAAAGGATTTGATCGAAGAAATTTATTTCGTAAATATCAAATTTTGACCTTGAAAGCAAATGGGACCGAAAAAATAGAACGACCCACATAGAAAATTTTTTATCCAGTCTCCGAAAAGGGCATAGAATACTTGTTATCCCGGAAAAATTTATGCTTTCCGGGCTATAGGTAAATCAATTGACTTGGCTGATTATTATTATTGAAGTAGCTGACAATGATTGCACAATATTAAGGCAATAAAAAGTCAGCTCATATTGGTATGCGAAAATAGTATTGCCCGTTGAGATACAGAAAGTGAACCAAGAATTTCTTTATTGAAAGCACGGATATCATTTCACAGACGATATTTAATACGTATTAATTTCAAAGTAAGATGTGAGGTTGTATTATATTGTGAGATGGATTTTGCGTTAAATAGGAAATGTGTTTGTAAAAGTACCCTTTTAACGACTTGGTTAAATAATTTCGATAGCAAAGTTTGAAACCAAAAATGTATATTATAGGCACGGATTTCAAAAAAATACGGATGGAACATTACACTATGAAGAGGTGAAGCATGCAAGGTACGACAATTTCTTCACAATTTCGTTTATTGTACACGTGACCGACACACACACGCAACTAGGTACTACAACCCGCTGTCATTGTACATAGAGTGACGGCGCCAATGACACGCACACATCCTACACGGGCGGCCATTACTATGCTTCACTCGGGATTAGACAAGGTTACGTCCGTATTTTTTTTAAATCCGTGATTATAGGATCTGACTTAAATTTAAAGGGTCGCTAAGTGGAAAGGCGCTTGCGAGCTGCAATGCCTTATGTCAAATCCCATACATTTACATATTTAACTTATCGCTATCAAAATTATTGTTATCAACTAGATGACGATGCGTTTATCGCGCGGGAAGCGTACACTTTTCCGAGATAAAAGTATCCTATGTCCTTACCCGGGACTCAAAGACAGACAGACACACTTTCGCATTTATACGTGGGAGAGCCATGCTTCGGCACGAACGGGCCGGCTCGACCGGAGAAATACCACGTTCTCACAGAAAACCGGCGTGAAACAGCGCTTGCGCTGTGTTTCGCCGAGTGAGTGAGTTTACCGGAGGCCCAATCCCCTTCCCTATTCCCTTCCCTACCCTCCCCTATTACCCTATTCCCTCTTAAAAGGCCGGCAACGCACTTGCAGCTCTTCTGATGCTGCGAGTGTCCATGGGCGACGGAAGTTGCTTTCCATCAGGTGACCCGTTTGCTCGTTTGCCCCCTTATTTCGTAAAAAAATATTAGTATTGAAGTATGGATAATAGAAGAATGATCAAATTGCTGAATATTTTTCTCTGAGTGCAGTTTGTAAATCGTATTTCGTAGTTTTTATGAACTTGAAAACGGTGAGTCGGCTCGAGTATAAAATTGATTTTCAGGTCAGTGCAATTGAATGCGGCTCCTATTATACAGCATCCATTGGTGACTGGCCATCGACGTACAATAACTACGGAGATCGAAGGCGGATACAACGTTCTGTATTGCGCCCTTTCTGATTCCGTCCGTGTCCAAAAATATTTAAAACCCTTGTTTTATTTTCTCTTAAAGGTTGTTTAAACTATATAGGTACTTACGTATAAAAATCTAACTTTCAGTTATTAAAGCTCTTAACTATATTATTGTTGAAGGTAGAGAACGAACAGCACTTTTGCTGTTTGTGTTTAGGTACTTAAAATGTAAGACTTAGTTCTTACTCCTACTAATATTATCTGTCCTGAGGTATATTTCAATTTTAAGGCTTCAACGTTAGGCTTTGTCCACATTCGTATCATGATCGCGTATCAGATCTCCGTCGCGTATCATGATCGCTAGTGTGGATGCAAAATGATCGCGATGATAGCGAACATGATACAAATGTGGACAAAGCATTAAATGCTAAACATATTATGAATAAACAAATAAATCCGTACTGTCTGTTTGTCTGCCTTTAACCGTTTCACGCCCAAACCTCTGAACCGATTTCGCTGAAATTTGGTATGGATATACTTTGAGTCCCTGAAAAATATACCTATGTTCCCGCGCGATAAAAGCATTTTGGCGCAACGGAGTTGCGGGCTTTATGTAGTAACTAGATGATGCCCGCAACTCCGTTGCGCCAAAACTCGTTTATCGCGCGGGAACCGTACATTTTCCTGGGACGAAAAGTATCCTATGTCCTTTCCCGGGACTCAAAGTATCCCAATACCAAATTTCAATTGGTTTAATATTTTAGTTTGCCCAATGCCCATGCTCCTTTTTAGGGTTCCGTACCCAAAGGGTAAAAACGGGACCCTATTCATGAGACTTCGATGTCTGTCCGTCTGTCTGTCCGTCTGCCTGTCCGTCTGTCTGTCTCCAGGCTGTATCTCAAGAACCGCTATAGCTAGAGTTCTGAAATTTTCACAGATTGTGTATTTCCGGTGCCGCTATAACAACAAATACTAAAATAAAAATAATATTTAAGGGGGCTCCCATACAACAAACGTGATTTTTTTGGCCTTTTTTGCTCGTAATCAATAATAATAAGAGGTAGGCACTTCAAACTTTCACGAAGGCCTTAAATATATGTGTTATTTAATAATCTATATCATTATATAAAAGGCTTTGTCCTGAATTACATGAAAATGGAATCACGCCACGGCCTAAACCACTGATTGTAAATGCTTGAAATTTGGAGGGAGTGTTCTTCGTATAACGTAGGCGTGCAATAAGAAGGGATTTTTAGAAATTCTTCTCCTAAGGGTGTGAAAAGGGGGGATGAAGTTAGTGTGGGACATCTCGATTCCTTAGTCCAATCTGCTCGAAAATTCGCATCATTATTATTTGATGTATTTTATGGAAGATGTAATTCATAGTTTATTGAAATTTATCCTTAAAAGTCGTTAAAAAGCATGAACAATTTACAAATTCGGTCGGTCGGAGGTCGTAGAGGCGGTGTCGCGAGGAGGGTGCCCGTCCAACTCCATCAGGACGGGTCCAATAAAGGTGGGAAGATGGGGTGACGGCTCGGTGTGGCTGAGCGTCCCCGTCGCGGCCGCTAAAAAGCTCATCAGCATGAAGCGGCTGCGAGTGGGCTGGGTCACGGCGAAGGTGTTACCGATGCTTTGATACCGGCCACCTGGCGACGACATGCCAGTGCCCGGTAGACCGCAGCCGGAATTGCTTCCGCTGTGGGAAACCGGGGCACAAGGCCGCTGAGTGCCAGGAGAAGCAACCCAACTGCTTCTTCTGCGAGGCACTCGGCAGGGAGAGCGGGCACGTCCTGGGAAGCGGCTGTCTATCAGCCAAGAAGCCGACCCCGCCTACGAAGCGCCGCAGGAGAGGAGCTCCCTCCGACAAGGCTCGGCCGCATGAGCCTGGAGCCGGTGGTGCTGGGGTTAGTCAGCCCCAGCCCGCCATGGAGGTGGAGCAATAGGCCCGTGGGCTGTTGATCGGGGGATCACCACCCGCACAAGGGGCCCCGAGAAGAAAGCTCCCTAGATGCCCGGGGAGCTCTCGGTGGAGAAAGGCGGCGGCAGAACACCAGCCGCCGCAACAGAGACGTGCCGGACGCGGCAAGCGCCGTGAGGACGCGGAGATCGCAACAGAGTGCCCGTATCCCACGGCTGTAAGGAGGGCATGGGGGGGTTTTAGTCGGTAAACCTCCGGCGCACCAAGCCGGAGGGAGTCCGACATACCCCCGTCGTCCGCCCCGTGCGCGGCGGGGGATACGTAACGTATTTCCCCCCTCAACAAAAAAAAAAGGTACATCTTCTATCTATTCTATTCATATTATAAAACAAAGTCGCTTTTTTTCCTCATGTCCCTTTGTTCCCTTTAATCTTTAAAACTACGCAACGGATTTTGATGATTTTTTCAGTGTTAGATAGCCCATTTATCGAGGAAGGCTATAGGCTATATTTTATCACGCTAAGACTAATAAGAGAATGTGGAAAAAACGGGGGAAATTATTTGAAAGGGCTTATCTAGCGAACTACTGGAGCAATTTTTATGTTATTTGGCACAGAATATAAGAAGTAGACCACGTAAAGGATCATAGGCTGTTGATTTTAATCATTTATTCAGTGGCTATATTTTATACCCGTGCGACGCCGGGGCGGGTCGCTAGTTCATAATAATATTTAAATATAATAAAAAATTAAGGGGGGCTCCCATACAAAAAACACAATTTTTAGTCTATGTTTGCTCTATAACGGTACGGAACCCTTCTTGCGCGAGTCCGACTCACACTTGGCCGATTTTTATTTATATAAGATGGGATCTCCCTACTCCCAGTATGTCAATGCTGACTGCGGTACCAGCGCGGTGGGATGCCAAAATACTTAGCAAACCAGCTTGTTCGCGTTTTTATAGTACAATTGATGGCTCCGTCTTTGAATGCCCCAGCCCAGGTATGCGTTGCACCGGAAATGATACAGGTTTCTACATCGATGACCTATTCGTTGTTACGCGTTTGGTTCGTTAGTTCTTAGTTATACGTTCTATGTTGGATGAGTTACAGTATGATTACGATAAAAGGAAGGAATGCAATGATTTGGCAGTATGTGTATGTAAGTAATGTTTGTTTTATATCTAACTCTCAAAATGGCATCAATAGATTCGTTATTAGGTTTGGTAAAAGTTATAAACTTAGTATCAATTTTGTGAATTTTGGTTTAAATTTTGATTATACTGCATTTTATTTGGCATTTTCTTAAGTTGATTCTTTCGTTACATAACGATGATTTTCTTTTGTATTTGTTCTGTAGTGTGCAGTTATTCTCTCACATTTTAAGTATTCTAAATTGCACGTAAAATGTAGTGAACTAAAATTAACTTGCTTCCTGGTATTTAATGTATCGTATTTCCACTATTCTGTGTAAATGCTAAGAGGATTGTATTCCGGAAATAATAAAGGAGACACTCAGAAATGTTCTTAATTGTTAAAATCACTATTGTAACTTATTACTATGTATAGTTTAAGTTAGGTTAGGTTTATTTACAAATATGTAATGTGGTTTTACTGCATTTTCTTCAATCTTTCGACTTATGATTTGGTTTTATGAAAATATTATGTCTTTTAAATTAAATTTTAAAAAATTAAATCAGTATTTTCATCAAAATTAAATCAGTAATTTTAGCGTTAGGAAAAGGTAGATACAATTTTTCATGTTTTATAATATTATGGATTTTAATTTTACGTATATATCAGTCGAAATGTTGATGGAACATTTTGTTTTTCATTCATTTTCATAATAATACAACAAAATGTTGCGGCAATGAGCGGCTTATTCAAAGCAAAATAAAATATAAAATCACAATGATCCCGTTATCCCGGAGATTAATCGCATTCCTCCCGAGTGACACATCTGGGATCAACGCTCGATTTTAGCTGGCGCCGCCGTTTTAAAAACTGCGCTGTTTACCAAGCTCGCGGTGTACCATTCAGGAAGTTTTGTTATTGAAAATCTTGCAGAGAATGATAATGATAATATTGATATGATAGAAGATGATAAACGACACTAAACCACAAGGCTTACAAGTCCGCAGTAGCAAAAGTTCATGAGTTTTGAGAAGAGAACAGAGTCTTGGCAATGTAGAGCCACAGTATGACGATGATTAGTAATAATTATAGAAAGAATAACACAAGCTCTTAGAAGTTACTTGAATTGTAAAAAAAATCTTCTATTTCCTCTACATCACGTTACATATAATCTATTATCTCGGAAAAAAACTGTTTTTCCTCTTAAAACAGATTAAATAAATTCGTGGGAAAGTGATCGAAATTAAAATGCTAATGTATTATTCAACAAATTTAAAAATCATAAATAAATTGAACTGATGACTCAACCGGTTGATTTATTTCGCACCAATCTGGTTTGTGTTTGAATTTAACGTTATTTAACGTACGAACTACGAATACTGGTTACGAAATATATAATATAAGAGTCCGTATACGAAATTTTGCCGATGAATGCGAAATTGCACAGGTGCGCTACAGAAATATTATTAGTTTTCCCCTTATTAGACTTAAAAATATATATATTAATTATTAGATTTAAAATATATTTAAGCGCGGAAAGCCGACTCGAACCTTGCGGCGAGTAATATAATGTGAGATTTAGGTTGTTTTGAATCGTGTTTTTTGGCACAATAGGGATGATGACAAGGTCAAAGATTAGCGAATTTTGTTAATAAAATAAAGAAAGCTCGGCAAAAAATAAGCGTTACCAAGATTTCAGCTCGATAGCATTTGTATTTTCTTTTGTTAGGCGCCTTCAAAGTTGGATAATGAAGTCGATTTTTTTTTCAATTAAATTTCTTAATATTTGTATACCATTCGATAACTTATGCAATTAAAAGCAACTTTTGGTAAGACACCACTTTCACATACGCAATATTTAATATACCTATCCAACAAAGTTCTCTCCCGATCCGTACAAACTACGAAAGACTGACGTCAGTCTTTCGTAGCACTTTGTATGGAGCGTTTCGGGCAGGTCTATTTTATGAGATGTTTGAATTGTTCATATCTTGGTGAATTTTTAAGCTATGAGAGTCATTCTTTCAGCGATGTTTCTATTTTTTAAGGGTCTTTCAATTACCAATAAGAGAAAAAATTAGTCATCAAGCCTATTTGTTTTTTTTTTCTTTTTTCTCGAATTGGATAGAACTTTATCTATAGATTATTTCTGTCGTTTTCTTTTTATGAATTACAGCTCCAAGTTGCCGAAATTAACAGCAATTCTTTGCCCATTTTCTCTAAAATTTTGCCGAGTTACATATTTTTTTAGTCAACTATTTCATATTAAAGTGGTGAACATTCCAACTTTTTATATACGACTTTCTCAACAGTACATTGTATTTTTTTCATACCGTTAAGACGTCAATACAATCTATAAACAGGTGATATTCTAAACCTTTTACAGCAAAAATCACAAAGCTGTCGCGGGTTTGAGTTGGATTATTTAAAAATACTTAAAAAAAAAAAAAAAATCTAGCTCCAACATTAGATTATAATTGAAATTATCTTACATGTTGTGCATTAAAACTTATAGAAATACTGTATTTTAACTGTTAAATCACGTCTGTTAAATCAGCGAAATCGGCAAATTTCGTATACGGGCTCTTAATACGTGAGAGAAAAACTTTGTAACCCTTCTTACGAAAAATGGGGAAACGTAGGTGCATGAAATTTCGCACAGTTATAGTTTATATGGAGAAGGAGTGCATCGAGCCAATATTATTTTAAAATTATGCTTTTATCATATAATATATTTTTAACAAATAAAACGTTACACACACTACGACACTACTACTAAAAAAGATGACAGATTTTTTAGTGATAAGCCTATACATACGAATTATACTCTTTTATTTATAGTTGAAGTCTGTTGACAATAACTTGACAAATTGAAAATGTTTTTTTTTTTTAGTTTAATTTTAGATACTATAAGCCTATGCGCACACGGGCAACTTAGTTGCTATAAAACTCGAAAAATAGAATATTGGGTGCATCCATTATGGAGCGATCGGCTGATTCTCGGGAAATTTCATACTATATATATGAAATTTAGAGCATACCCAAAGACTTGATCGAGAGACAATAAATCGCCGAGCAACTAAGTTGCCCGTGTCGCACCACCTTAGACAATGCTTTTAACAGCCAGTCTGAGTTTAGCTGAGTCCCAGAGTCAAGAATTGAAAAAAACTATGATGAAGTCAATATTTTTTTACAAAATATAGGTGGGTAATAGTCCTAATGTGGTTGCAACTTGCAAGTAAGATCAAATTTCGACCATTAAGCGATCTCTAGTTATATAAATCACACATTATATAAATTGTATAGAAAAAAACTAAATAATAGTAATATACTTAATAATAAATGTTGGTACTACAGTTCTGTCAAACATTGGTATTATACAGTCAAATCTATGAATTATTCTAATTTACCATGCTGTTTTGGAATGGTAAATTAATAATTGATTTACTGTTGAGCAAGGTGTCTTCTTCAAAATACGTAGCAGAAAGATCAGTAGCCAAAATATAAGTATACCATCTGAGAAATTGTTAGGATAGTGGATTCGTAATTCAGTCGGGTTATGTCAAGCCCAGTCGACATCTCACGATTAACATTAACTTGACATAAACTGGCCAAATTACGTGGAACTATTCTCAAATCGCAGAATTCTGTCTGTAGCGTTCATTGACTCCCTGTCAAAAAACTTATCATATTCTATACAAACCGCGATGTATTTTTCACATAGCTCTTAGACTAGAAAGGTCAATGACCGCTGGTGTCACCTTAAGTTGTCCTGACTATATTATAACTGCCTATGAATCGATTTCTTTGATAGTATGACCAGGTAGCTGGTAAACAAAGTGTGTAAACATAATAAGTGGGTCACCCGCCAAAATGATGCGCCTATCAGTTATCACGTTAATTGATAGCTCTGTTGTTATAACCGTATCACATAAGGTCATTTATTTTTAACACTATATCGCTGGTACCGGAAAATATGTTACTAATTATGTTTATGAGCAAATTGTTAAAATTAGCCGTTATAATGAGGATAATAATGATACTATAATGAAGTTACGACGCAAAAATCGTTCTTTGAAATCATAAAATTATATTTTTCGATGGGTTTATAGTCAGCAGGGATAATTGATGATTGAGTACTTATTCGACGTGAGTGGGAAACAGCTCTCTCAAGACTTTTTACAATGTGGCGGCGCGGTGTTCTATCGAGTATCGATATATTATTGTACTGCAGTAAAGAAAGCATAGGGAATTACGCAAAGATCGGAGCAGAGGGCGCCACTAGCACATACAGTAAATAATCCGACCAAAAACCAACATGTTGCACACGTCATATCGGAATTTTCAGGGAAAACGTCGAACGTCTACAAACGTTTTTGTTTATAGTCTTGTGTTGATACTGCCTTAGCTTTAGCCTGAAAATATTTCAGTAATATATTGTCTTAATAGTTATTATTGAAAATTAAACTCCTTAAACAGCCAGTATGAAAACTTGTAGGTCTGTAGTTACTAGTAGAGTAACAAATATGAAATAATAATCGACAATATCGGCCTTTTAAGGGTGCGTTTCCACTGAAACGGAGCGGAGCTTAGCTGTGCCCGAATTGACCAATCGTGCTATTCCAACGGAATGGCAGCGAAGCGGAGCGAAGATTTCGAGCATGGTGATTGGTCAATTCGGCACCGCTAAGCTCCGCTCCGCTTCAGTGGAAACGCGGCCTTAAACAGCTTATATGAAACCTTGTAGGTCTGTGTTAGTAGTAGCGTAACAAATAATAGACAATATCGGCTAACAGCTAGTATGAAAACTTGTTGGTCTGTAGTTGCTAGTAGCGTAGCAAATTATTGTCAATATCCGGTTCGCGAACAATGGCTAATCAACTGTGACGAGGGTCCGGTATTAATTACCGGGGTTCAGATATCGCCGGGATTTGTGAAACCCCCAGCCCTTAGGGCTTAGAGAATCTGTGGCCCTAGACGTCAGATTAATGTAATTACTTAAATAGTTTTAGAAATTGTAATAACTAGTATATTAGCTATTTTGTGGGATAAGTAGAGGTATATAAACCGTGTAAGTAGTAAGTTATAGCTTGTCAAGAAAGAGTAGACGTCGAACGTAAATTTACTACAAAATATTTAAATACTAAAAAATATTTTTTAGGGTTTAAATATTTAGTAGTAAATTTATTAAAAAAAAAAATTATACACAAAAAATTTTTTAGTGTTTTAATATTTTGAAGTTAATTTTTGTACAGGAACCTAGGTAATTACTATTTTAAGCTGAAAAATAACTCAAACATGTTAAATACTTTCGTATGAGAAAATTATTTTGGTATTACGTATGTATGAGAATTTAGAGGGTAGCCCGGCCTCTTAAGAGACAGGTATTCCTCATGACTAGTAGGAAACGCTATGCTAGGGGTCATTTTTGCCCCGATGAAACTACCTAGGTCTGAACCAGACCAGTAGCTCAGACTCTTTAAAAAAAATAGGGGTCACTTGGTGATAATAAGCAAATAAATGCCAAATTAAGAAGCGCGAATGAATAATATGTCGCTATAAATTGGTTTTGCTAAACTCACAGAAGTCTTGTATGAAAGTGCGTGTTGAGGGAACCTAGATCAATCTTTTCCACCAAAATGTATCCATCCTTATCCGCCTTTATAAACTTTCGTACATGCATCAAGATTAATGTGTCAATTTGGATTCTAAGTAAGTTTCTGTGTAGCACTTAATTCTCGTTTTGCTGAATTAAAAGTGATAAATAGGATAAAGGCTTGATAAAACTTGTTAGTTGTCCAGAAGGCTCTGTAATCTGTTACTTCAAATTTGAAATTTTATACCTCACTCGCTCTCACGTAGAGACTCTTCGTGAGACAAAAGATATCTCTTTTCGTTTTATATCACGAATTAATTTGTCATTGATTGAAACGTTGAATCGATGTCATATTGAAAGTTAAGAGCCCGGGTTACCCTCGAAATTCTCATACATACGTAATACCAAAATCATTTTGTCATACGAAAATATTTAACATGTTTGAGTTATTTTTTAGCTTAAAATAGTAATTACCTAGGTTCCTGAACAAAAATTAACTTCAAAATATTTGAGTTAAGAGCCCGGGTTACCCTCGAAATTCTCATACATACGTAATACCAAAATCATTTTGTCATACGAAAATATTTAACATGTTTGAGTTATTTTTTAGCTTAAAATAGTAATTACCCAGGTTCCTGAACAAAAATTAACTTCAAAATATTTGAACACTAAAAAAAATTTTTTTGTGTATAAATTTTTTTTACTAAATTTACTACTAAATATTTACACACTAAAAATAGAGTAAAACACTAAAAAATATATAAATAAATATTAAATTTACTACAAAATATTTCAACTCTAAAAAATATTTTTTAGTATTAAAATATTTTGTAGTAAATTTACTATTTATTTATATATTTTTTAGTGTTTTACTCTATTTTTTAGTGTTTAAATATTTAGTAGTAAATTTAGTAAAAAAAAATTATACACAAAAAAATTGTTTTTAGTGTTTAAATATTTTGAAGTTAATTTTTGTTCAGGAACCTAGGTAATTACTATTTTAATCTGAAAAATAACTCAAACATGCTAAATATTTTCGTATGACAAAATGATTTTGGTATTACGTTTGAGAATTTTGAGGGTACCCGGCCCCTTAATATTTCTAAACACAAAAGAATGTTTGACATTTATTAGTTACTAGCGACCCGACCCGGCGTCGCACGGGTATAAAATATATAGCCACTGAAAAAATTTTATTAAAATCGATAGCCTATGATCCTTCACGTGGTCTACTTCTAATATCTGTGCTTCAAATAACATAAAAATTGCTTCAGTAGTTTGCGAGATAAGCCATTTCAAATAATTTTCCTCGTTTTTCCCACATTCTCCTATTAGTCTTAGCGTGATCAAATATAGCCTATAGCCTTCCTCCATAAATGGGCTATCTAACACTGAAAGAATTTTTCAAATCGGACCAGTAGTTCCTGAGATTAGCGCGTTAAAGTTAGCCCTCTCAAATAATTTTCCTCGTTTTTTCCATATTTTCCTCTATTTCTTCGCTCCTATTAGTCTTAGCGTGATAAAATAGCCTATAACCATCCTCGATAAATGGGCTATCTAACACTGAAAGAATCATCAAAATCCGTTGCGTAGTTTTAAAGATTAAAGGGAACAAAGGGACATGAGGGAAAAAAGCGACTTTGTTTTAGAATAAGTATAGATACGTATATAGACGAGAATGTTACCCATAACTTCGTAGTTAGCAGTAGTCTAAGTTAATTTACAGCGCGAAAACCGTACATATTTTAGGGAAAAAAGCTATCCGATATGTTTTATGAAAACCGAATTGCTTTTGATATATTTTTCTAAAATTATTATGGAAAAATATGCATATTTACTATTTAGTATGCATGTCTACCGAATTGCTGTCAGTTGGCTGTATGTTAGCTGTCGATGTTTAGAGTATACTGAATGACAGTAGTGGCTTGTACTTATAGTTGTTCTCTGTTTGTTTCCAGGCGTGACAATGAGGGAGAAAAGGGGGGGTGCCCTGAGCAAAATGCAAAAGCTCAGGAAACGCCTGTCCCTTAGCTTTGGTAGATTATGTAAGTACACTTTTATTATACTACAGTTTATTGATATTAATAAGACGGTAAGAGCGCGTTTGCACTACCTCTGATCCGAATCCGAAATCTGATACCGAGATGCCAAAATTCATGGATGACGAAGTGATCCGAAGTCGCATTTATTGACTGTGTCTACACAACACACTAGGCCGAAGTTACGCGGCGTAAATTCCGCATAATTACGTCCGCAATGTCAACCGCATACAAAATACGGACGGAACGCGACGGAATAGTGTAGAATCGGTAATTTAAAATACATTAATAATACAGTAATTTAATATACACGGGCATAATCATGCGGAATTTACGCCGCGTAACTTCGGCCTAGTGTGTTTAGACACTAAGATATAGGAATTATAGTTTTATGTTTATTCCGCCTCTTCAAGGATACGCATCGGATTCGAATTGTACGTAACGCGAAAGTTCTGAAACGCGAAAAATATGGGAGCGCTTGTGGATTTTTGAATAAATAAACACTATCGATCTACCTAGGTCGGGAAAGAAGAAAATGCTTTTTGGTTATTCATAGCTGAAAAGTTAATATCGAAACTTCGGAATGTTGAGAAGTCAAACGTTGACTTACTTAATATTAGACGAAGGTTGATTGCTGAGTGCTGACCTTTTACTGGTCAGAGTTTGACGTCGTTTTGGGTACATTAATGGATATTAAAGATACATAGAGCTTTAAAAAAATACGTACATATTATGGCTGCATGATGCATCAATAGCAATGTTATTTGCATGTGTGTATGGTTAAATGATTTAAGGGCGTTCCTCACGGAGAAACCGTAATTTACCGTATTTCAAGCCCTATAAACTCATAATTTGAAAGCTACAAAGTTATAATAAAAATACAGCAATAATCCTCAGTATATCGACATTCCTTTCCCCGTTTTAAATTTCCTATTTTTGTTTATTATAGTCATGATATCAGCTTCCAAAGTAACTCTAATTTATTAAAATTCAAGCATACATTCAGCATCTCCTTGAGATTTACAAATTACTTTTATTTGAAACACACGCCAATAGATCGACAATATCATAAACTACATATTCCTCGTTTTAATTTTTTTTAGGTCAATTTTGAACTAAGATAAGTAAAAAATAGGGTTTTGGTGAGCTCTCGGCAACGCGGCAAATGTATGGCCAGGGTTGTTTGCTCGGGGGATGGCCTTAAAGTTGGTTGTGTTCTTTTTAAATTTAACAATGAAATTAGAACACGTAGAGTCAAAACTTTGGCTCTAAATTATATCTGATTAATAACTTTAATATGATTCGTAAGTTGTGATAAACCTGCTTAGCTATTAAAATGATCTACATGACATGACACATGAAATATCATACAAAACATAATTGACAAACACAAACTAGTCCATTGAAATGTTACAATTTTAGGACCGAATATTGCACTTATTAGAGGACGCAATTTTATTTTCGGAATATGTTGGGGGGGCTCAATAGAAGCTTAACCTCAAGTTTGTGGGGTCGCCGCCTTTGTCCCCCGGCCGCCATCTTGAAAAAAGGGGTAACAACACTATTTTCGTGATATTTCGGAAACCATAAGTCTTACAGAAAATTTTTAAGAACATAATTTGTTGCAAATTATTTTGCCTACAAATATGTTTAAGTATATATTTTTTTACCCTACATTAAAAATTTAAAAAGTTATAAGCAAAAAAGTGATAATTTTTTTAAAGGTTTATTATCGCTCTTTAACTTTGTTTAATACATTTTACAAAAAATTACCTTAGAACAACCTTGTTAATGATCTTTTGAGAAAAAGATCCCCCAATCCCCCCGATCTCATAAATTAATTTTCTGCAGATGCAAAGGAAACTGTGAAGGCATGCGTGCCTGCAGAAAAGCAGACCTAAAATGCTCTACAGTATGCCTACTATTCTGTAAAGCTTTTCAGACCTGCTTTTCTGCAGCCACAGCCTGCAATATGCCTACTACACTACATAAATATATGCAAATTGCAAACTATATCATAGTATGCCTACTATACTAGTCTGCACATGCCTACTATACTATAAAGCATTTCAGGCCTGCTTTTCTGCAGCCACACATGGTTCCACAGTTTCCTTTGTTTCTGCAGAAAATTAATTTCATGGGACCGGGGGATCTTTTTCTCAAAAGATCATCCACAAGGTTGGTCTAAGGTATTTTTTTGTAAAATGTGTTAAACAAAGTTAAAAAGTGATAATAAACCTTCTAAAAAAAAATTCACTTTTTTGTTTATAACTTTTTAAATTTTTAATTTAGGGTAAAAAGTTATATAAACATAGGCAAAATAATTTGCAACAAATTATGTTCTTACAAATTTTTTGTAAGACGTATAGATTCTGAGATATCACGAAAATAGTGTTCTCACCCCTTTTTTCAAGATGGCGGCCGGGGGACAAGAGTGGCGACCCCACAAACTTGAGGTTAAGCTTCTATTGAGCCTCCCAACATATTCCAAAAATAAAATTGCATCCTCTAATAAATGCAAAGCAAATGTAACATTTCAATGGACTAAACCCTGAGTGATAGACAGACGCGACGTGACGTCCTAATTCGTCTGTATTATATACGTGTAATGCATACAGAGTGCTGACGCAAAACTGTAGCTATCAATAACATAATATTAATTGTATTCATTTTATTGTTCTGGTAACCCCAATTATTGTTTAATAATAACCATAAGGCTTATTGGATTCATTCATTTTAAATCTATTTATCTTTTCCTGAAAACTGTAATGAATAAATAAGATAGGCCAGGATCAAAATAACTTGGGTTATGTGAACCAAGTAGTTTTTCTCCGACATAAACTCGCACATTGGAATTAATGAAAGACCTCTATTAAGTATGTGGCATAGACCTCATACTTGACTCATACTGACCATGACTGTAGTCTCTACGTAGACTCAAATCAAATCATTTATTTTTGCAATTGTAGGTTACATAAGATATTACAAAGATGTCCTGGTACTTATCTACAATTAGCCATTAAGGCGTGCAATATTAATAAGTCATAATACTATTATACTATTTATCAGAATTAGTCTTAACAATTTTTTTATAAGTAAATATATTATGCACTGATGTTAGTAACAATAATAATTATTCAATACATTAATGGCCCATTTCACTAATATCAGCTGACCCGATGAACTTGGTACCGCTTCCATCCTAATTTAAACCTTCCGTGAACTTCCACGAACATTTCAAGACCAAAATTAGCCGAATTTTTTAGCCGTTCTTGAGTTTTAGCGAGACTAACAAAATGTAAAATTAATATTTATTTATACCGATTATGTCTCTTTTTCGTTTAAGTATTATTTTAGAGTGTAATAACATTTACTTATTAAATAGTTCTTTAATTTACATTTAAAGTGTTTTAATTCTTCAATATTTTTTATATTTGTAGGTAATTTATTGTAAATTTTGGGTGCCATACAAACCATATTTTTCTTTTAAATTCCGATTTAGCTTGTATTGCTAGCAGTTTATCTTTATGTCTAGCCGAGACTCAAGAGTCTAGACGTTTGCACTAAACCCGTCTACAAAGTAAAGTTATTTGCAAGTGTGTTAGTTGCATTTTTGCAAGTAATTAATCCACTAATACCCGGTTTTTCAGGTTTTCTGAACATAGTTTATGTTTTCAATAGTGGGAGTGGGAGCGTTGTCGATTGGTTTACGTTAGTATATAAAAAACGCTAGGGTACGCTCAATACCAAATTTCAGCAAAAATAAGAGATGATTCTTTGATCTAAATGATTAGATCTACAAAGTAGATGAAAAATAAAAATATTGATATGATTTTTCATATTGGGACTATCGAACATAAAAGTGTATGTTTATCCGGCGTGCGTATGTTTTCGCATCAATTACGGTAAGAGGTTTTGGATGTGTGCCCATGCTTTGCCCTTCGAGCCTTCGCATTTATTGACTGATCGGAAATTTGATGGTAATGCATATAGTACGATTAATTTAAAAACGATAGTACTAGTTTTAGTACTTAAGGCTAACTTTTTAACAGTTCAAAGTTAAATGTTAAGGGTCCGTATACGAAATTTGCCGATTTCGCTGATTTAACAGATGTGATTTAACAGTTAAAATACAGTATTTCTATAAGTTTTAATGCACAACATGTAAGATCATTTCAATTATAATCTAATGTTGGAGCTAGTTTTTTTTCATAAGTATTTTTAAATAATCCAACTCAAACCCGCGACAGTTTTGTGATTTTTGCTGTAAAAGGCTTAGAATATCACCTGTTTATGGATTGTATTGACGTCTTAACGGTATGAAAAAATACAATGTACTGTTGAGAAAGTCGTCTATAAAATGTTGGAATTACTTTTTACCACTTTAATATGAAATAGTTGAGTAAAAAAATATGTAACTCGGCAAAATTTTAGAGAAAATGGGCAAAGAATTGCTGTTAATTTCGGCAACTTGGAGCTGTAATACATAAAAAGAAAACGACAGAAATAATCTATAGATAAAATTCTATCCAATTCGAGAAAAAAGAAAAGAAAAAGAAAAAACAAATTATGCCAAAAACACGGCTCAAAACAACCTAAATCTCACATTATATTACTCGCCGCAAGGTTGGAGTCGGCTTTCCGCGCTTAAATATATTTTAAATCTAATAATTAATATATATTTTTTGAAGTCTAATAAGGGGAAAAAACCTAATAATATTTCTGTAGCGAACCTTTGCAATTTCGCATTCATCGGCAAAATTTCGTATACGGACTCTTAATTCAGTATTTCGACGCGTTTATAAAAGAGTAAAAAACTAATGTGTAACATTTGCAGTTTAAATTCAATGCCTAAAAAATCATATTGCCTTCCTTTTTATAAATCGATTGGGGTACCAAAATACTAGCTTAGACAATGTCCCTCAATTTTTTTATTTCACTCAAAATGTATTTTGGGAGATATAATAATAACTTCATAATATTTTTTATTAAATAAAATAATCATACCTACCATGTTGTAGCTAGTAGGCATAAAGCAATGTTTTCAATGCAAAATACGAATCTAGTATGCAAAGGCATTTTGATTTGATGTTTTACATAATATTCACCTAATGTAATGAGAGCGGCAGTCCAAAAACCCTAATTATAAAGTTTAATCGACTCCAAATATTTTCACTTCGTCAGTCAAAGTGGTCCCTAATTGAGAATTAAATCATTGTACATTGTTTACCATCGATAAGGCCATTTTCCCAAATGGTGGAACGTTCCAAACGAGACTTCATACAAACGAAGTTCTCTCTAAAACCTTATTGATCAAGAAAAGTGTTTTTATTTGAGATTTCCTACTTAAATTGAGGAAAAAAGGACAAAAAAGTACTTAAGAGCCCGGGTAACCCTCGAAATTCTCATACATACGTAATACCAAAATCATTTTGTCATACGAAAATATTTAACATGTTTGAGTTATTTTTCAGCATAAAATAGTAATTACCTAGGTTCCTGAACAAAAATTAACTTCAAAATATTTAAACACTAAAAAAAATTTTTTTGTGTATAAATTTTTTTTTACTAAATTTTTTTACTATTTATTTTTTACTAAAATAGAGTAAAACACTCAAAAGTTATAAATAATTAGTAAATTTACTACAAAATATTTTAATACTAAAAATATTTTTTAGAGTTGAAATATTTTGTAGTAAATTTACTATTTATTTATATATTTTTTTGTGTTTTACTCTATTTTTTAGTGTTTAAATATTTAGTAGTAAATTTAGTAAAAAAAATTTTTACACAAAAAAAAAAATAGTGTTTAAATATTTTGAAGTTAATTTTTGTTCAGGAACCTAGGTAATTACTATTTTAAGCTGAAAAATAACTCAAACATGTTAAATATTTTCGTATGACAAAATGATTTTGGTATTACGTATGTATGAGAATTTCGAGGGTAACCCGGGCTCTTAAGGCGACGCCTTGATAATTTGGCTGTAGCGATGCCGATTTTTCTCAGCAATGACTAAAGCTAAGAAACTAAAGTTCATTGTCAGTATTCATCATGTCTTTGTCTTTGAATTGCCCATAGCATAACACGATTGGACAACTTTTATAACACAGAATTATCAATCGAAAAGACCTCTGTAAAAAAAGGGATTCCTATTTTTCCATCAGAGGAGAGTGATTTAAGGTTCCAAAATTTGTACATAAATTGGTTGAAGCATACACTTTAATATATGCATAGCTTATATGAAATGTATTTATGGTTTTTAAATTACGCGACAAAAACCATTTTGTCGCTTACGCCCTTTCCATTTTTGCTGTTCCATTGCTTGTTTTCTATGAGAGGCCGGCCCGGCCTTTCATAGAAAACAAGCGATCTAAAACATGTCCAACACGGTTTCTTACTTTAACGCGGCGTCACCTTAATGACTGTTTAGGGAAAGCATAATATTATAACTTGCAGAGGAATAATTTGGAGACCTACGTTATGTGGTCGGGTTATAACTTATAAAGTCTAGCCGGCAATACTATATATTTTGGTTTACCAAAGCTCAGTATTTTATTAAATTATAAAAAGTAGATGATGATAGAATATAGGTCTTTTAAATATTACAATTTGTAAGAAAATGTATTTAGATGATTTATTTTTTATAAGGGTTCATTGTAATAAAAGTTATTACAGTCGGGGCATTTTAATAGGCCACATTTGACATCTGTCAGATTAATCTCCATAGTGAGGTGAGCTGCGTAAAAACATCGACCAAAACGAATAAATCGATACGGACTTGAAATAAAATATTTAAATTTTATATGTTTTAAACAAACCCCTGTCCCATTATTACTTTTTCTTTTGCAAATTCAAGGAGCAAAATAAGACAAGTACATAATTTACAAAAAAAAAATGCATTTATTCGCTTCAATTATAAAAACTGTTAAATGTAGTATTATCATTATTCATTTCACATAAATATGTGTTACTTTTCACAACGTGGTTATTAATTTATGGAGATATTTCGTTACAAGTAATCAATGCATCGATACTATTTATTCGCTTCCAATTTTTAGGGTAACTTCCCTAGAGTTTAAAAAGAAAAAAGGTCAGCTAACGTGACATTGTAACGACGTGCAATTATTAAGATCAGAATTTGTTTATTACGTTTAGAATTGTTTATCAGTAAAAGAAAATCGTTAAATAATTCGTATCGGTCATATTTTCAATAAATATGTAATCGTAATTGAAAAAAGTTAATCAATTGTGCAGTTATAACAAAACGAAAATATTTGTTTTTTATGTACGTCGCTATAAGGTTACCAGGTACAATTTTGATTAACTGTCAAATGTGGCCTATTAAAATGTCCCCACTATACGTGCAAAATGATCGTTGGAGCAACAATAATAATTATTACCGCCAAAATAATTCACAAAGTTTAGAGTTTTATCGGTGTTTGTTTTTAGGGTTCCGTAGCCAAAATGGCAAAAAACGGAAACCTTATAGATTCGTCATGTCTGTCTGTCTGTCCGTCTGTATGTCACAGCCACTTTTCTCCGAAACTATAAGAGCTATACTACTGAAACTTGGTAAGTAGATGTAGTCTGTGAACCGCATTAACATTTTGATACAAAAATGGAAAAAATATTAAAAATGTTAGGGGTCCCCATAAGGTACAACTGAAACAAAAAAATTTTTTTTTCGTCTAACCTATGCGTGTGGGATATCTATCTAGGATAGGTCTTAAAAAATCATATTGAGGTTTCTAATATCATATTTTTCTAATCTGATAGTTTGCGAGAGAGATTCTTCCAAAGTGATAAAATGTGTCCCCCCCCCCCCCTCTAACTTCTAAAGTAGGGGCGTGATAAGTCTAAAAAAAATATATTATGTACATTATAATAAAAACTACCAATGAAAATTGGTTTGAACGAGATCTAACAAGTAGTTTTTTTTTTATATACGTCATAAATGGTAAACCTTAATTTAACTTTCATTTAATCAACTAAAATATAAGAATAAATCAAAAACCTTTTTATTCTATAGAAATAAATCTTATTGCTGCTGCGGAAACCTTCATGGGCGAGTCCAACTCGCACTTGGCTGGTTTTTTAACTTGTTAATTATGTAATTATTTTATGATTCATAAAATTATTTTGAAGTCCTTTGTTTACAGTTTGGGTTAATAACAATCAACTTTTTATACAGCAGTATCAACCATTACTAAGCTGAACTTTCTTCAGAAAGAAGATGACGCCAGGCTTAACATGGACATTCGCCATAAAGGCCCTTCCACACGACGTACTTTATGCGCACTGACAACGCGCGTTTTTGATGCGCTCGTCTTCTGCGCGTTTTCATCAACTTTTTTCAGATATTAAGTTTAAAACGTGTCGGATTCCTTGCGTTTGCTGAGCGTTCAACTTGCGTTTGTATCGATACAAACGAGCGTAAAAAAAAAAGTCGTATGGAAGGGCCCTTATATGCTAAAGAATAGAAACAGCTTCATATTATTTTAAAGACAAACTGACAACATTCTTTCTTCACTTCCGTAAAAAGGCTCGATTTATATTATGCTTGAACGTCCGTATTATGTACTTGAGATCAGAAAATGTCTCATTGGTACTCGCCTCCGCCCGGGATCGAACCTGCACCCTCTGCGAGTGCGAACCAAAGGGTACGGTGAAGGAAAACATCGTGAGGAAACCCGCACATGGTTGGTCCCAGACGTGTTGACTAGTTCTTTCCTCTGGACTAGGCCGACTATGTTGCGAAGAATGTCGTATGTGCTTGGGCAACCATACGGACATTTAAAAATCTTGTCTCAGGCACTACAGTATATGAGGAGTGGTTACTTCGCTCTGAAAATACTGTATAAATCATCCACAACGGATGCAAAGGCCTAGTTTTTTTCTGCTTGAACGCGCGGTTTGGCGGCTAAATGAAAGCTACATGGCTACTTCTTGAAAAAATCGTTACATACCTAAGTACTACTTAAGTATAATTGCTTGTCTCGCGATGTAGCGGCCAAACCGTTCGTTCGCGCGGACTCGTAAATGCAGCTGTGCAATAATATAAATGCAGCCGTACATGCTATTCTACTAGAATATCACGTACAATTTATGTAAGGAAGCTCTAAAATTATTAATTTAGATCCCAGAATCTTGATTATATTTAAGACATTGATGTATGTAAAGTGTTAGATACAATTTCTTATCTTGTTTATTCGTCGTCTGATTTACGCCGTACGAGCACGATAAATTTCATGTTCTAGACTTCTAATAATACTAGAGATAAAAACTTGGTGTTGTACAGATAATGCGCTCTAATAAATCTACGTCATACGAGAGACGTTGAGATTTATAGATTGGACTTTAGAGTCACGTTTCTTCGCGAGTTTTTGTAGAAATTGAGTGTGTGATTAACGTGGTTTAAGAGTATTGATTTAGCTAAGTCTTGATCCTCTGCATATTTGCTTACTAACATTGTTACTCTTACTTAGGAATGGTCTAACAGCTGTACTAACCAAAGATATTTCTAAGTGCGTCGTCCGAATCCAGTAGGCCTACTACGAAACTGTTTTGAGACTCAAACAATCGGACGAGAATGCCTCGTCCTGCTCTAACAACGTCATTTCACATTTGTTAGAGCAGGACGCAGCATTCTCGTCCAATTATTTGAGTCTCAAAACAGTAGGCCTACTACGAAACTGTTTTGAGACTCAAAAAATCGGACGAGAATGCCGCGTCCTGCTCTAACAACGTCATTTCACGTTCGTCATGTAGGACGCGGCATTCTCGTCCGATTATTTGAGTCTCAAAACAGTTTCATGGTACAAGGCCAGAGTCCTTTCTCAAGGCTCAATTCACACTGCCGCGGAATGGAAGCGTCAATTTCGCCTCATGACGCGGAAATTGCCATCGGAGAATTCACGAGAATTCCGCGGAAGACGCTCGTCCAATTTTTTGACTCGTGTGTTATAAGCGTTGATATAAAGTTCATTGTGCTTTAAACAGTTTCGTTGCAAAAAATCGCTTCCATTCCATTCAGTGGCGGTGTAAATTGAGCCGTAGCTCGTAGCGTAGAGGAGATGCGCCATTAAATTTTATCGTCAAACTAACGAACTTTCCTTTGATAAATTAGCTTACAATAAATGTTTTCGGCATATTATGCATTATGAATGAGGTTGTAACAATATTTCATGTTAAGTTATTTATGTAAGTTCAGTGCATTACTTAATGTAAACATTGTTTTGTAAACACTTGTTGAATTCTTATCATATACGTTTGAATGTTAATATGATAGTGGGTCAAGTATGATTCAATAATATTAATGTTTTTAAAATTTAAATATATTTCGTAATGTTTACTTAAATAATGTAATTGTTAAAATGTTTAATTTAAAGCAGAAGTAAGTACATCAAGTGGCTGGGTACTTATAGGTATTGATACTAGGTGGAAGACTGAGCTTTTGCTCCTAATTGAAACTATGGAAATACATAAACACTATAGACTATCCACCACTTAAATTGACAGACGAAGTAGGTATGGAGAATCAGTCAAAAGAGTTGTGGATAACCTATTCGGTACTTTATCAGGAAGTAAGTGGACAGGAAGGAACTAAAAATAGACCATTTAGGATTAGGTTATAAACATAGACACTACTTCCTCCACTGTATTCCTGGTCTTTACTCCCTTGACTTATTTAGTTTCTAACAACTTTTGTGCTAAAGACATAAGAATAATTTTAACAAAAATCCACAGTAAGACCTATATCTAATCGCATGTTTATCCTGCCGGAGGAAGTGAGTCATCGGAATTATCAGTCATTCACACACAGAAGTAAGATAAATCGATAGGCTATCAATAATGTACGTTATGCGGCAGAGCTGCCCTGCAGGGCCGGATCGTGAGTTTAGGGGGCCCTGGGCTAACTACTAGTCAGTTCGACGTACTAACTAAAACTAAACGTAGAATTTAATGGGGTCGATTGAAAGGATACGCAGGACTGCAAATTACACGATCTGCGGGGATAAAAAGGTCGCTTGTAGAATCATATTATAAATCCTAATAATATGATTCTCCACTCTCTCTTGGTCACTGTGCTTGTACAATTCATGTCTAGTAATTCGTACTAATTTGACTTTTGTCAGTTTGACAGTTTTGACAATTCATTTGCTGAATTGAGCTAAATGTGACCATTTTAGCCCCGTTGTTTAATTTAATTCAATTATGTTTTCTATTTTTGACTTTGACTTGGCTTAGCTGGGGCCCCCTTGAAGTCATGGGGTCATGCGTAGTGTCCGGCCCTGCTACGCTGCAGTATGCTAAAATCTACATTGTTGAATATTACAGAAGAGCATGGAACTTGGTAAAGTTTCGCTAGTTTTGACGGAGAAGTTAGAATTTAAATCTCAAAAATGTATGAGATTTCACATATCACATAACATACTGCTGAGTAACAAGCGTCAAGGTATTTATCCCTTATCTCATGACTTGCGTTATGGTAGCACCTTGTGGGTTGTGACTTTATTATCAGAGGAGCTTATACTTACAAGGCACTCACCTTTGACATATTCTAATCATAAAGCTACACTTGATTGAGCGCGTCTTATCTCTCACGGTTCGTCGGCTTGTATCGTCTCTCTTAGCCACTAAGTTCTTAATATTAACGTTAAAATGTCTGTAGACTGTACTAAAAGTAAATCAAAGTTAAAAAGAAACATCACTGATTTATACAGTTAGATTTAACTATTAATGATATCATAATATTGTCCCAAATACGATCGCATTACAGTTAGAGCTCAAATGTCAGCCTTTACGGATGACCTAGTGCCTGCTTTAGCATTATTAAATATCAGCGTTCCAATATTATTGTCAACATTGATGAGAGTAATTCATTCTATTTATATCTACCCAAAGTCATCTTCAAAGGTAGAGCACTTTTGAAAAAGGCCTAACGCTTTGTCTTTTTTTTCTGACACGTCACACGCACGACCTACTGTCGATTTTCGCGTTTACTTGAGAAAGACATGATGCGTTAGGCGTTTTTTGAAAATTTCCCTCTCATCGGATGATTCTGCTTACGGGCAGTAATCACTTCAAGCAAAGTTAAAAAGTGGCGACCGCTTTTGATGACGGTGCTAAAAAACTGCGATTACAACACAACGGATACTCTGTGCCCCAAAAAAACTATATCCTTGACACGCAGAATGGGCCCCTTCCGGCCGGCGGGGCTCAACATCTCCATTATGACGCCGATTGATAGCACACTTCCGTGGATTGATAGTGGGCCCCCGTTTGCCTCACTTGCCCCACTTGTACTTCAGGGCTGCCAAAGTTTGACGAATTGCTCTAGGTAGAGGAATCGAAAAATTGCGATTATGACGATGGTGCTGTCTTATCAAAACCAGCACCAACGAAATAAATTTTGAGTTTTACGTGTCTTGATTGTTTCTAGATAAATTATCAAAAAAGAATATTGTTCTAGCAGAAATGAATGAATTGAAGTAAGGATCGCGTTCACGACCACTATTTTCGTGAAGTAACGTTTCACTTCTAATAACCTCGAATAAATAGCTAACAGACCACTCCGTTCACTACTTGCTTACTTACGTATATGTAATTAGGTTTTCAGTTTTCGTCCGTGTTTTTCCCTGTGAGGTTTCCCAGTTCCTTGAAATTCAACTTAACGGCGGAAATTTTGAGAATTATCCGTCGAATCCATCTCAAACAGTCTGAAGCCGAGTTCCTCATGGGCCAACCACCCCAGACCAACAAAAGGTACTCGAAGGTTGGCAGCCCTGGCACTCGATACGGGCTCAACAAACAGGTTTACAAAGTTCGAGCAACCCTTTTAAAAGCTTTTATTTAAGTTCACATGTTCGCTGAAGACAGTTAAAGTCCAAAGTTTGCGATGTAACGTTTAACTAAGCATTAATTCACAAATGTTTGGAGACATGCTAGAGGGGTGTTACACCTTGTAAAATTATCCTAAAATATTAGATGGAATTATTGTGCAAGTAATTTTTATTTTAGGTTAAGTGTATTTCTTGCGTGTTCACATCGCTGGACACGCAAAAAATAGATTTGGTCAATCAATAAATCGTATTGTTAATTGACCAAAATAAATTATATGGTTTGGGAGCTAGCTGAGACTAGCGAGTAGCGACGACTCTAGTATTGGAAAAGTTTTGAAAATGGACAGGCAGGCATTTGTCGATGTATGTTTCGATGTTTACTATTCACCTCTAGTTACGGTATGCAATTATCGTAAATACTACTGACAGGCATACTCTAAACATTAGCAATGTTTATAGTATACATTAGCATACTCATAAGTCAATAATATGCCAATTGCCAGGTTTAAACGGTAGCAATATGATTAGAATGTGCTCGTATGCAGGAGTTGGGTGAGTGGACCGCACGACATTGTTCGATAGACGACCTCTCGTCGGCTATTGTCTGTGCAGTGTACAAACAAATCGTCAACTACTCTGGTAACTGTCGAGTTTCCAGTTAGTTGGGTGGGTGGCTGGGTATTGCGCCGATAGCTGTGTAGAGTTGTAGACAGATCAAATTTGGTTATCACTCATATTTATATACATATTTTACATGTTACCCCCCCCCCCCCCCCCCCCCCTTGCTAATTGGGAATATAATAATTGTCCACGCCGTGTAGGAATACCTGCCCCTTTAGCATGGCCACAATAGAAATGCGAAAGTATAGAAACACTGTGGAGATAAACTGAAGGTGCCTACTGCCTATAACTGTTCTGATCTTTACCGCTTATTCAAATATAACCAGAGATCGCCCAATGGTCGAAATTCGACCTCAAATAAAAAATTAAATGTAACTAAGAACAAAATTTCTGAACGGAAAAAAGCTTTTAAAGTTATTAAAAAAATTATAACAAGTCTATTGATTCGGAGTCCTCGGTCATAACCTACGAATAATAATTTTATTATTCGTAGGTCATAACTCATAAGTAGTTAATTTTTAGAGGAAGTAAATTATTGTTTTCACCATCATCAAGTATAATAATCTTACGAGAGAAAAGAGTGGGCATTGTTTATATGAAAGCTCAATCTGTGGGCCCCTAATGTTATTATAATAGAGTCTGTTGAAATTGTTTACGTACTGGCCGCGATTGTAGTATTATGTTGAGGGTTCGACGCACTGCCACTGTTTCGTGATAAGGCTGGACCCACATTTCGCGTTTTGTGGACGCGTAAACGCGCGTAACGTTTTTCGCGCGAAAAGAGATTTTTTGGCACTTTATCCCGGTAACACCTATACATTATACAAGGTGTAACAAAACTAAGCCGTAATACTTTAGTGGGTGTCCGCCGTCCGGTGCATGTGTTCCTGACATACAGTTCGCTGTCAAAGTGGCAGCGCTGAAAGAGTAACTTTTTTTTTTTCACTTTTGTATGGGAATATGCATGACGATTGGCCGCTTGCCCATATAAATCAGAAAAAAATGCTTCTTCAGCGCTGCTACTTTCACAGAGAACTCTATGTCAGGAACACTTACACCCTTTAAAGTATTATCACATAGTTTTTTTTTTTTACATCCGGAAGAGGCTGCATTACTCTCCGTTTCAGTAGAAACGGAGAGTAATGCAGCCTCTTTATTGGTAGCCATGATAAACCAATTCAAGTACCTAATATCGGATGTGTGGTATCTTTGTTTGTTATTGCCCATCGACGTCGACTGTGTTACATGCTATATACACTATACAGCTTCGCAAATATAGTGCCTATCATGGTTATCATAACCTTTTGTTTTATTATATCTTTTAACGCCAAGAAATGCATTTACGCATTCCGCGGGGATGGGGGATCCTGAGTCCTGACGCGGATATGTGGGACTCGCTCGAAAAAAGACCTACCCACTAAAACTTGGCGGTGCGCTCTCTTTCCGCCGACGTAGCCACGGGTACGACACCGCGACCGCAGCTCCACCAGCGGTCGTCTCCCTGGTGGTCGGCAGGGTGGTTATCATGACGTAACGAACGTAGAGAGAGGGTATTAAGACATCGAACAAACGTTTATCGTTACGCACTCATTTTGAGAGCCATTTTGCCAAATCGCTTGTGGCAAAACTTTGTACGCGTAAAGATTTCATTGGCTTTTATACATATATATTATGTCGAGCTTCGTCTACGAGTACTCGTAAGTCAATGCTCAAGAATCACGATGCCGCTGTGCAGTAGTTTACGTCCGCGTCGCTTGCTCTCAGACCCCCCGCGCATTAGGCGGCCAGGTCGCGCGGCCAGGTCGCTGCGGCCAACTAATTCTTCTACGATATATGTAGGTGCGCACATTACGCGACCGGCGGCCAGCTGTCACGCTCTGGTCGTACGGCCAACGAAAAACATCGCGACACACACGCGGCCACTTGGCCGCCGCGGCCAACGAGATACGGGAATTTGTATGAAATTACTCAGTGTGCGCGCACTGGTCGCCGCGGCCACACGTTTTTTGTATACAGAAAACAAAATAATTGTCAAAGTTTACTCATCAAATCACTACTCATACGAGTGTGGTCGCAGACGTGGCCGCAAAGTGCGCGGGGTGGTCGCATCGACCTGGCCGCACGACCTGGTCGCCTAATGCGCGGAGGCCCCAGCCTTAATTCCCCTTTGTCACTGATTGTTATTTCCTTATAGTCTTCTTGTGGCTCGTAAATACACAGTAACATTTAAGTGGGTCGTTAATAAGGTTTTTATTTGATCCCCATAACTTCTGTAGGGTAGTTTCGTTTGAATGCTTTCGTTGATTCAGAAGGGGCTTTTATGTTTATTTAATAGCTTTAAGGCGACACAATTACTTTTGTATAGTAACGAAAGTCTGACCGATTTAATATTTAAAACAAATTTCCTATTCAACCAATATTAAAACTTAGGCTTAATTTGCCGTAATGAAAATGTCAGTAAATACTCGGCGTAATGCAGCAACCGCTTTGTTGTTCGCCGGTTTTTAAGGCTGTAGTATTGATCTTGTAGAGCCCCGGCTCATTAGTCATTGGTGCCGAAATGACTCCCCCACGTAAAGGCCGACAAGGCACCTACAGTTCTTCTAATGTTGCGACTTGACCATCATCATGGGCGACGGTAGTTGCTTTCCATCAGATGACCCGTTTGATCGTTGTCCCCTTTTTTATAAAAAAAAGTTACTATGTCTCACATACGGCCGCACTCAGAGCTATTTAACAATTACCTAACTATAGCGTAATGAAGAGTTTGCCAGAAATTATATTACGGAGCTTATGTCACAATCTCGATTAAATTAAAGTTAAGTAATCCTCAGTTCTTGGTGAGTGCGTTCGATACTAAATCAATTTCAATTAGTCTAATAGCTCTCTGTTGTATTTTCAGCGGTTAGTTACTGGTTAGTATTTCGCAAGTCTGTTAGCATAATATTACGATATTTGATTACACTATTACGCTGTTGTTTGTGTTTATTTGTTCAAAACAAACGCAACGCCCACTGGTGTGAGTCAAATTGTGACTTATATGCGTCTACATAATATGTAGGAGTATTAAATCATAGCAGACTGTCGTATTTACAGTAGTTGTTCTATTTTTGTTTTCTAGAGTAGTAGTGATGCTCTATCGGTACAAATTATTGTCTTTAGTCTTGGATTTCTGTTGTACAGTTTGTACCAGTAGCCCTAGCGTGGCCACCAGTAGAAATGCGAAAGTATACACAAACTGTGGACATAAACTTAAGATTCCGTTCCGACCTTTTTTCGTTCCCTGGTTTATATACAGATTACAGGGTTAATATTTATTTCGTTTCAAAATGTATGCTGAAGAAATAATTAAATAGACTTCTTAATATTGGCATGTTTCTAGTTTTCTATGGCAGCCATAAATATTAAACTTAACTCTTTTTTTAAGTAGGATATTCTTAAAAAAAAAAGGTGTTTCAAACTAAAAAGTTAAGCTAAATATTCTCCCTGTATATTGTGGGCCAATAATAAATAATAATTGAAATTACGATCTTGTGCAGTTAAAGCACTTGATAAAGTCATACTCGTTAAACAGGAAATATATATCGTACTTAAAGATATTGCAATTAATTTGCGCTTAATGATTCTTAAATCTTTCAATTTTAATTGCTTAATTGCTAGTAATGTTATACGTGTGATAAGTATTTATCTGATACATTTAATGAAATATAAGTACTAGATATGTTGTGTGACGTTTTTTCGACTGAGAACCAATGTTTTTGTTATAAAAACTTTTTAAGTTTCTATATATTAAATTCATCAAATCGTTTAAACGTTTTAAGCTTGAAGAGGTTACAAGCAGGCAGACAAACAAATAGACACACTTTCGCATTTATAATATTTCAGACGACCTCCGTGGCGCAGTGGTGAGCGCGTTGAGCTCAAGCCGGAGGTCGCGGGTTCGAGTCCCGCCGACGGAACAAAAAAGTTTATAAAGTTCCTGGGTCATGGATGTATATTAAATATGTGTATCATTTAATAAAAATCTTAAATATATGTATAGTATAAAAGTATTAAATATATTTCCGTTGTCTGGTACCCGTAACACAAGTCCTTCGGGTACTTAGCACGGGGCCAGACTGACGTGGTGTGAAGCGTCCATAGATATTATTATTATTATTATTAATATTAATATGAAAGCATGAATTATAATTATGTCTATATATTTTACTCAATACAATGTTTTGTAAGATAAAACTAGCATAATCCGTGGGAAGAAAATACCTTTAGTCCAGAAAGATTTCAACCCTCATCTCAATCTAATTTTTTTTTTATATATTTATTCTTTTCAAAAACTTACAAACTAATACATTTTAAACCTCGCCAAACCAAAGTTTATCGGCGAGATACTAATGTCTGTCCTTCCACTTATATTGCTCCATAAAACAGTTAAACCATGTATCTCTCTCAATTAGCGGTCATATGTGACGTCACCTGGCACAGTGAGTCACGAGCGAGCGGGCAGACCTGACCCGGGTCGGCGGTCAACGGTGGCCCTGGCAGCGGGTTATCGGCCCTTCAATGTGTCCCACACGTGGTTGTGCGCCCCTGGTACTCTACACTTTTCTCCTCTATCTCATAGTCTTTCTGTATCTGTTGCCCCATAAACCTGTTACATCATGTATCTCTCAATTAACCGTCACATCTTGACGTCATCTACACAGTGAGTCACAAGCGAGCAGACCTGACCCGGATTGGCGGGTCAACGTGTGGCCCTGGCGGCGGGTTATCGGCCCTTGAATGTGTCCCACACATTGTTGTGCGCCTCTGGTAGTTGGTGCACAGTCTCATTAATCATTGTTCATTATTGCATTGCTACTTGAGAGTTGAGACTGTGTAGAACGTCTTATATACAGCACTCGTTTTTTGTCATTGTCTCTCAAGCGACTTTTCTAACGTATCGGATAGAAATACTTCGGACAGCTGGGGGGTGAGCCAAAAGGCTAAATGGCCTGAAGTCCTTTTCAAGAGGCAACGTGTGAAGACGTACGCGTCGCGATTCTTCCTCATCCAGTTTCAAAAGTTTTGCGTTAGGACACTTCTATTATATATTTTTTTAACCGACGTACAAAAAGTATATGTTCGTCTTTCGTTTAATCACAAAGAAAGCGACTGTAACAAAGTCGGAGGTAAGTATTTGAAATTAATTCATTTTGGGTCTTGACTAAAGCTGAAGTAGTCAGACAGCGGGTCCCTCTGTAATCTAAATACTAAATAACTTAGGTCTTGATAGGTCATCTAACTGGTGCTGAAATTACTTATGCAAATGAGAACCCCGGAGCTTAGTTAACCATACTACTTGATGAGATTAGATACATTTTATACATGGCATTCATTTTTAAATAGTGTATAGCAGGGGTTCCCAAACTGTGCGCCGCGGCGCCCTGGTGCGCCGTGAAAAGGCAATAGGGGCGCCGCGAGTCGATCCTCCATCATTATCCCTAACCACAAATATAATAAAATATTATTTTTTTTAACAAAAAATTAAAACCGACTTCCAAGGTAAAAACAATAGTAATATGAACTAAAAAGTATTAAATAAGTAACTCTTACTCTTTAATAGCACGCCTTTTTCAGAATTCGTCTAAATCTCAACTATTCCTGTACATATACTACAGTCTTCATTATTTTGAAGTCGGTACCAGCTAATTTAATCGTGAGTTCAGTAATGTCAGAACATCTGAAACTTTTGGGACTGGACACTCTTTTTAGTTAAGTATCTACAAAATTAGGCTTTATGCGTAAAACCCCAATACGAATGTTAACTTTTCACATTATGTTACTGTAAGCGAAATTGTGGTAAATGCTTGCAGTTATCTAAGCGATGCTGCATTTTCCAAAATTTTATCTTTAAAGGTTCACGAGTTCTGTTCAGTGCCTTTGCACCAAGGGACACCTTCATATGAAATTTCTCTTATTCATATGTTTAACTTACTAGAAACAGCATTTTAACCACTATGAGTGTTTTGATAAATTTCAAGGATTTCCCTCGATTGCTCATAGATCCCATCATCAGCTCACCACTTTCGTAATTGTTATACAAAATTAAGATTACATCCTATACAACAACACGAGAATTTAAAAAATCGGTCTACAAACAGCGGAATCATCATCAAAAACATCTGCTTCGATGCAAAATATCACGAAAAGTACCAATAATTGGATCATAGTGTGATGACCCATGGTATAATTATGGTTGTGATGATGATGATTATTCAAATTGATGTATTAGCTTATGCTTTCAGTTGTTTAAACAACACCGAAATCCCTGAACCTGTACCTATAAGCATTCAAAAGTTCTGTTCGGTACCTTCGGATCCAGGATATAACCTGGTGCGATTTCTTACTTTTTGGTAGCATTTACCTCGAATGCTTCAGAAAAAATCGAAATCACTATATGTTTCCATACAAAATTCAAGGAGTCCCCTCGATTCCTCAAGGATCCCATGATCAGATCACCACTTTTGTGAACATGGTACCAAATTCCAGTTAAACCCTATACAACACAAAAATAATTTTGAAAATCGGACCACAAACGGCTGAGTAATCGATAAACATACAAAAAAATAAAAAAGATACATACAGCCGAACATATTACCTCGTCCTTTTCGGAAGTCGGTCAAAAATGGAAATCTATTGGTATTCTATTGTTGTCACTTGTCGCGATCACCGGTGCTCTAATGGGGCTTGATAGGTTAAATAAAAATACTTGTTTATTATTATTTACTTGCTTAACCTAACTATATAATCATTACAGGCGTTTATTTATGTATGTTTTTGTAATGTCTAGGTAGAGCAGGGCGCCGTGACAAAATATTGGGGCATGTAAGTGCGCCGCAGGCTGAAAAAGATTGGGAACCCGTGGTATATAGCCGTGTATGAGCCGAATTTAATATAAGTTTATGAAATTGGAGCTTTTTTGGCTTTTTAGCATTAATATGGCCTTAAAAATTGTTTTCTGAATACATACATTTTAATCAAATACTTTACGTATTGACCCATCAGCTTGGTGGCGAGAACAGAAATAGTCATAGTGACTCCAAGATACATGTACAACAAGGTGTCAAAACAAGGTGACATCGTCAACACGCTACGGTCTACCGGAGAGGACACCTGTGCAGTCATGCCTGCGCAGGTGTCACTCGAAATAATTGATTTTCGATTTTGCGCCGGTCGCCTGCGCAGGCTAAAAAAACTGCACAGGTCTTATCCCACATACATTCCTGTCTACCTGCGCAGGCATACCTGCAAAGGTGGACCTCTCCGATAGACCGTAGTAGCATAATATAATTATGCCAGCTATAACTTTTCACCACCGCTCACTTCTCACCCCACCCAAAAACCATTTCATTTATATTGCAAGCTATATGCCTATCCCAGATTAGACTGTTTACCCAGGAGACCTAAAAACAATTCAGAAATGTTCTGATAAGCGATCACAAAGTTCTGCGAAACCCGTACCTCAAGATACAATTTTGCAAGCCACAATTCTAAATCCCAACAAACTTGTAACCTTACATAACAAAGATAGAGATACGCAGGACAATGGCGGACAATTTCTAATCTGGAGTCTGATGGCTTTAATGGCCAGTGACTAACTTCGAAACTGTGGGAGCTAACTTTAATGACGTAGTTACGAATATTGCCAACTTAGTTTGAGCTTAGAAAGTGAGTTATTTATAGAACTTCGGACTTGCCTTTGCCCGTGGTTCCGTCCGGGTAAATAAGGAACGTTGTGTTTTTAAAATGAAAACTTCTTTATCGGCGTTGTGCAATGTTTTTAAGTACGTAACCGGTGAAGCATAGGAGTGGAAGTAATATCCACCCGCCACCTTCTCCTATAGTGATTCGAAATGTATGCCCTGCTGCTGTTTCGTTTTCAATTCCGCTGGCACTCCGCAATGTATACAATATTTCGTCATTATTACTGTCGCCAGTACTAATTAACTTAACATTTTTAACAATCCTCTTTATATTCGCCAGTCGTATAAAAAACTTAAAGAAATTGCTCAGCGCCGCTAAAGAAGTTTTCACTATGACTATACAGCAATAAACCTTTGACGCATTCATGTTTTGTAACCATCGAGACTTTTACACGGTCGAGATTGTTTCGCGAAATTCTCCAGCCACTCGGACTGCCGGCGCCCTGACCTTTCGTGCCAATCGATACCCTGGGCTTGACATTGATGCCCGCTGAGCATATTAATTGCCTACCTGCTCAACTACCTACTTAAAAGTTTTGCTTTTGTTGGGCTTTAGGTTTGATGAGATGAGAATGTCAAGTTGAGATATAGGTCGCGATCCCTTTATCTATGGTCCAAAACACGAGGCTAATCAGTAATCACAAATCCTTATATGTATATGTACACTAGCTGTTGCCCGCGACTTCGTTCGCGTTAGCATAGTAGATCACATCCCAAGTATTATTTTATTGTACAAAAATATTCAATGTACAGAATTGACTTTCCTACGATTTTATTATTTAAAGATGTTCCGCGCGACTTCGCTTGCGTAATTTAGGAATTTCACGCACCCGTACATTTTTCCGCAAAAATAGCCTATGTCCCTTCACGTGGTCTATTCTTCATGTTTGAAAAATAACATAAAAATTGCTCCAGTAGTTCTTAAGATAATAAGCAATTTCATATAATTTCCCCCGTTTTTCCACATTTTTCTCTATTTCTTCACTCCAATTAGTTTTAGCGTGATAAATATAGCCTTTTTTTATGAATGGGCTAGGGCTTTTCGATGAATGGGCTATCTAACATTGAAAGATTTTTTAAATCGGACCAGTAGTTCCTGAGATTAGCGCGTTCGAATAAGCCCTTTCATATAATTTCCCGCGTTTTTTCCACATTTCCCTCTATTTCTTCGCTCTTATTAGTTTTAGCGTGATAAAATATAGCGTATAGCCTTTCTCAACAAATGGGCTATCTAACACTAAAAGAATTTTTCAAATCGGACCAGTAGTTCCTAAGATTAGCGCGTTCAAATAACCCCTTTCATATAATTTCCCCCGTTTTTTCCACATTTTCCTCTATTTCTTCGTTCCTCGATAAATGGGCTATCCAATAGTAAAATAATTTTTCAAATCGGACCAGTAGTTCCTGAGATTAGCGCGTTCAAACAAACAAACAAACAAACAAACTCTTCCCAATAATAATATTAGTATAGATCGAATGAAATTTTTAAATTGCTTTGTGCCAGCGTTGTTTATAATAAATTTGCCCACTGTGGCAAAATGTATTGCAACGCCGGTTTATCCATATTTAAGCCTGAACCTTCTTAACATCGTCAAAGGGCGGAAAAGAAAAAGGTTCAATGTAAACCTACGGCACCGAATTATTAGGATCAAAAATGTCAATGTCTTATTCCAAGCAACCGAAATATCCTTCGCGTCTTTTAAATTGATGTTCTTTATCAGATTTTTCCATTCGGGAATTCGTTTTCGTACATAATGATTTGACTCCTAAAGCTCAAACAGGCTGAAAGCCCTTCTATTTGGTCGACATTTCAGTGTTTAAACACAGACGTCCCGAGATAGGGCTAAGGGCGACCCACGTCACGGGAAGGTGAAACCTCATGCGTCATAGTGGACGGAGATAGAAACTATATTTGTTTGTAAATATAAATAGGGTTGGTCGATAATACGGATTAGGCTTGGTTTGCGCTCGTGTTTTTAACTATCTGATTTAACCTATAGTCGGTTGATTCGACGGTCGTGTCACGATTGTGTGGATGCAACCCGGGATTTCGTTGCACTTGCACAATATGTGCGATGAAAAAAGAAGCTCACATTTTGTGCAAATCAATTCAGCTGACAGACAGATGGACTGGCAGAAACGCTTTTGTATCTGCGTATAACACCACAGTGTTGATGAAAGTTCAGTTTAACTCTCTAAGTTATAAAAGTCTAGTAATTTTAAAATATCACTATGTATTTTCGTTGATTTTGTGGCACTGAGTAGCTATTTTTGTAAAAAATGTTTGTGGAGCCTGCAATAGGTAAAAACCTTTTGCAGGCACAACTCTATTTTAAATCATGTTAGTCCATTGAAATGTTACAATTTTAGGACCGAATATTGCATTTATTAGAGGACGCAATTTTATTTTCGGTATATGTTGGGGGGCTCAATAGAAGCTTAACCTCAAGTTTGTGGGGTCGCCGCCTTTGTCCCCCGGCCGCCATCTTTAAAAAAGGGGTAACAACACTATTTTCGTGATATTTCGGAAACTATAAGTCTTACAAAAAAATTTAAGAACATAATTTGTTGCAAATTATTTTGCCTACAAATATGTTTATATAATTTTTTACCCTAAATTAAAAATTTAAAAAGTTATAAGCAAAAAAGTGATAATTATTTTTAAAGGTTTATTATCGCTCTTTAACTTTGTTTAATACATTTTACAAAAAAATACCTTAGAACAACCTTGTTAATGATCTTTTGAGAAAAAGATCCCCCAATCCCCCCGATCTCATGAAATTAATTTTCTGCAGATGCAAAGGAAACTGTGAAGGCATGCGTGCCTGCAGAAAAGCAGACTTAAAATGCTCTACAGTATGCCTACTATTCTGTAAAGTTTTTCTGACCTGGTTTTCTGCAGCCACAGTCTGCAGTATGCCTACTACACTACATAAATATATGCAAATTGCAAACTATATCATAGTATGCCTACTATACTAGTCTGCACATGCCTACTATACTATAAAGCATTTCAGGCCTGCTTTTCTGCAGCCACACATGGTTCCACAGTTTCCTTTGTTTCTGCAGAAAATTAATTTCACGGGACCGGGGGATCTTTTTCTC
Source organism: Lysandra bellargus (assembly GCA_905333045.1). NCBI lineage: Eukaryota > Metazoa > Arthropoda > Insecta > Lepidoptera > Lycaenidae > Lysandra > Lysandra bellargus. The sequence continues at coordinate 2,099,191 of HG995343.1, forward strand.
AAAAGATCATCTACAAGGTTTTTTTTAAATGTGTTAAACAAAGTTAAAAAGTGATAATAAACCTTCTAAAAAAAATTCACTTTTTTGCTTATAACTTTTTAAATTTTTAATTTAGGGTAAAAAGTTATATAAACATTACATAGGCAAAATAATTTGCAACAAATTATGTTCTTACAAATTTTTTGTAAGACGTATAGATTCTGAGATATCACGAAAATAGTGTTGTCACCCCTTTTTTCAAGATGGCGGCCGGGGGACAAGAGTGGCAACCCCACAAACTTGAGGTTGAGCTTCTATTGAGCCTCCCAACATATTCCAAAAATAAAATTGCGTCCTCTAATAAATGCAAAGCAAATGTAACATTTCAATGGACTATGTCTAAAAGTTTACCAGGGGCGCCCGCGTCTTTACCGCAATATACATCATATAATTTATATGACTGGGAAATCCATTAACAAATTAAACCTGCTAATTATGTGTTGCCACGCGAACTAAAACCCCTGCACGGTCGCTGGCACTGTCGTACAGTTTATGGACCTTACTACTATGTTAATAAGGGCGACAAGTGTACACTTGACCGTACACCGCACTGACCTATATACTATTTCCGGGAATAGCCCAAGTTTTCCTCACCTGCCTGGTCATAATTTTCTTTTTTAGTGTGCAATAGGTCTAATGCCCGGTTTCCAAGGTGTTTTGACAGAAGTTTATTTATTAATTAGTGCTTTGGCTAACGTCAAAATATTAACCAATTAACAACACTATTGAGTATATGAACTCCTGCTATAAAAATCTTCAGAAAATGGGCATAAGTTATCACTTAACAGAATTATAATCATCGTCAATCGCAAACGGGTCACCTGATAGAAAGCAACTACCGTCGGCCCATAGACACTCGCAACTGTCGGCCTTTTAAGAGCGAATACGCTCTTTTCTTAAAGGTTTGCAGGTGGTGTTGGTTCGGAAATACTGCTGGTGACAGTTCGTCTAGAGTTTTACAGTGCGCGGCAAATTACGCGTTTAGTTAGTACTGAGGTCTGTTTCCAATGGAACTATAGATTTGACCATCATTTAGAATCCCTTGGAAAGTTTCAACTAAGAGTAAAACCCGAGAATATTGCAAATAGCTTGTTGTAAAACTTGACTGATGTAAACTACGATTGTTAGACAGGAGTTACAGTCTGTCAACAGTTAAGTTCATCAGTATAGTCAGGAATAAAGGCAGAATGGTTGTGTGACAACAAAACTGTCGGACTGCAATGGTAGTTGCACAAAGATTTGTTGTTTGTAAGTTGAGACAAAACCCAGTTCAAAGACTTTTTTTATGAAATAAGGCGGCAATCGAGCAAACGGGTCACCTGATGGAAAGCAACTTCCGTCGCCCATGGACACTTGCAGCATCAGAAGAGCTGAAGGTGCATTGCCGGCCTTTTAAGAGGGTAAAGGGGAGGGTAGGGAAGGGAAAAGGATAGGTGATTGGGCCTCCGGTAAACTCACCCACTCGGCGAAACACAGCGTAAGCGCTGTTTCACGCCGGTTTTGTGTGAGCCCGTGGTATTTCTCCGGCCGGCAAGCCGGCCTATTCGTGCCGAAGCATGGCACTCCCACTTGAATAGACTAATAGTCTATCCCTTATGATCTGTTAATCCTTATAAATAAATATTGGCTATTAAGTGTGAAAAATAGAGCTATTATTATGAAACGCTAAAGGGCAAAGGGGTGAAATCGAGGTGATTGTTCCAGCGATCGTCGCTATTACATAAAAGCTGCATCTATGATAAATCGCGTAAGGGAAAGTGACAACAGCGGGGCTAAAATGGTTACGTTTAGCAATTCCTCTCAATCAATTCAGCAAATGAATTGTCAATACTGTCAAACTGACAATTAAATGTCAAATTAGTACGAATTACTAGACGTGAATTGCAAGCAGTATTGCATTTTGCGATTTTAAAAAGTGAACCATATCATGATTCATATTATCATTCTCCAAAGCGACCATTTTAGCCCCGCAGCATCTTGAGGATTGTGGCAGATGATCCGCATGCACCCATATTGAAGAGCTACGTGCGGATAATGAATAAATTCGAGAGGAGATCTCTAGGACACAATATCCGCCCTTAGTTCTAATTGGGTGCATGATTTACTTTTTAGTGTAAGGTATTTATTTTAAGGCATGTTAATAAAATTATTTGTATAAATCGCTCTCAACAATTCGACTCATTTAGACAAGTGTGAAGTATAAATAGACGTTAAACAGGTGTATATTTAGACGGAGAATGTTGCCAGTTACAGAAATAGATTACAATTCAACGTAGTATTGTAATTTCGTAACGTAATTAGCGACAATGTGATTACTGATTACGTTTTATTTATATCGCTGTAAATTGTTTATTTTACAATACTAAGGACTTTCAACACTTCCTGATAAGGCTATCCACCACTTAACTTGACACATAGAGTATGGAGAATCTGTCAAAATATAAGCCTATCGGGCACCTTATCAGGAAGCGGTGAAACAGGCCCTAAGGACTTTCACCACTTCCTGATAAGTCCCGGATTGGCTGTCCGCCACTTAACTTGACAGATAGAGTATGGGGAATCTGTCAAAAAAGTTGTGAATAGTCTATTCGCACTTTATCAGAATGTGGTGAAACAGTTAAGGGGTTTCACCACTTCCTGATAAAGTGCTGGATCCACAACTTAACTTGACAGATGAGAGTATGGAGCATCTGTCAAGTAAGATGTGGATAGTCTATCCGGCACCTTATCAGGAAGTGGTGAAACAGGCCCTTACAATATCTTTTTTTACTTCCGTAATACTCGATAATACGATAATACTCAAGTAGTTTATCCGTCTGTCTGAAACATTACGCTCTATATTCTTTTTTGTCCCTACAGTTTTTAGGGTTCCGTAGTCAACAAGGAACCCTTATAGTTTCGGTCTGTCCGTCCGTCTGTCTGTCCGTCTATCTGTCTGTCCGCGGTTTTGCATAGAGACTATAGGACCTACAAAGGTGTAATTTGGCATGAATGCACATATTAATGATGGCAACAAAATAATTATGGTACCTTCCATACACATTAAGCAGGGATGAAAATTTTTTTTCGCCTCCACCCCATCGCGTGGGGTATCGTTGGACAGGTTTTTTAAAACTATTATGAGTATTCATAGACCATTTTCCGATTTAGGGATCCGTTTTTGAAATATTAAGTTTTAAAGTGGAAAAAGTAATTAATAGTCGATAAACTAAAAAAAATGTTTTCGACGAAGTATAAAGGAACTTTTCGTTCAAATTCATTTGCAAGTAACTGAAATGATGTTGTTAGTAATGTAAAACACCTTATAAATGTACATTCATTGACCACACAAAAATAAAATAAAAATACTAGCGGTATTACGGAACCCTATATTGCGCGTGGCCCGACATGCACTTGGCCGGTTTTTTTTTTTATATAGCCTATACTATCTCACTGCTGGGCAAGTACCTGCCCCATAGTCTTCCATTTTGCTCGATCCTGTGCCACCGTTGGGCTGGCCTGGTATGCCTCCAGCTCGTCGCGCCATCTTTACCTTGGCCGGCCACGGTTGCGTCGTCTGCCATCGGATACCCACTCTGTCGATATCCTTGCCCAGCGGTTGGAGTGCATGCGATTTATGTGGCTAGCCCAATCCCATTTTAACTTAGCCGCCTCAATTCCTACTTTGATTTTAATAACAGAATCGGCCACTCAGCCTACAGGTAAAATATTCAGCAGTCAACCTTGCGTTATGAGTTCTTTGACCAATAACACACAAAAGCATTTCAGTTCGCTATTGCGGCGAGCAACTTTGCGTTTCGCTCTGAAAGGTAAACCGTGTTTGTGAATTGATTTCACTGGGATTTTGTTTTTAACTGGTGAACTCCTTGTTTGTTGTACATTTATAATGAAAATAGAAGGGTGGCACAAAGAGCATCGTTGGATGTATGAACGAAATAAATAGTAATTATACGTGTATTGGTTTGTGAAGCTTCATCCGGTTGCGACTGAATGCGAGCTTTTCCCTTCAGGAAGTTAACTACTTAGATATTTTGTATGCCTTCCATATTTTATCAGTTGTCAGTCGTCACTAGAGGCGTTTTTTCGATGCCATACGAATTAAAGTTGAAACTACTCGCCGTGACAAAATCTAAAAAAATATTAGATATATCGATTGTATAAATGTACAGTATACAGACATTAATATTATTGTATAACAGCTATATTCTGTAATTAGTATATTATACAAAACCGGTGTCTCTACATAGGGTATGTCAATGTCTGTCTAAGTTTGCGGATACGTGGCGACCTTGCGACGTTGCGGTTTCTAATGCACCTATAGGATGTTAGCGTAAGCGCGTTTACAGTACACGATACGATATCGCGACGATATAATACAGAGATGAGCTTTAGTTTAAATGAAATGAAAATTTTAAAATGAAAATGTTATTGTATTATAATATGTCTGGCGTCATGTTAATGTCATAAATTTCATTTGGGCGACCTTTTGGCGAAAATCAACTTTATATCTACTATACTGTACTCGGCGAAACATGGCGGTAGCGGTCATTGACTCCCTGTCAAAAACTTGTCATTTTCTATTTAAAACGCGATTGACAAAGAAGTGTCAGATGTTGTCAATCCCAGCTTTGTATAGAAAATGACAAGTTTTTGACAAGGAGTATTGACTCCTTGAGCGGTCATTGGACCGCTACCGCCATGTTTCGCCGAGTACAGTTTTTTATAGTGCTAGTGTCACGCAATTACGAATACGGGAAACGAATTCGGAAATCTAATACTGCAATGTTTTCATTAGAGCCACGACGCGAAATTCGCGTCGTGGCTCTAATGAAAACGGCCACGACGCGTTCTGGCAATCGCAAAAAGTCCATAACGCGAAATTCGTGTCGTGGCTGATATGCTATTCGTTTTTCTTGATCTGTTCTTGATTGATTAATTGTCCACAGGTATGGAAGATTACATTTGAATTACCACGCGTACTACAAAATATTTTTTCTTTTACTAAATCACTGCATAACGTGTTTATCATTATTATTTATAAAATATCCATACTTCCATACTATCCGTACTATTATTATTACTGTCTGTCTGTCTGGCGCAACATAGTTGCGGGCATCAACTCTACTAGTTGTATTATATTTAAATTATATATAAATAAATAAAAAACTAAATACTTATTATTTATTAAGATCAGATTACCTTATATATAAAATAAAAAAAACAATAACAAACAATAGCACTTTGCGCCAGACAGACGGACAGTAATAATATTAGTACGGATATTATGGAACTATGGATATTTTACAAATAATAATCCTTCAGGCCCCGCGCGAGCACCGGTGATCGCGACAACAATAGAATACAATAGCAATTCCTGGAAATTCCGACTGAAGTAATAATGAAAAACTTGATATGCAGTGATTTTGTAATAGAAAAAATATTTTGTAGTTTGTAATTCAAATATAATCTTCCATACCTATGGACAATTAATCAATCAAGAACAGATCACGAAAAACGAATAGCAAGTCAGCCACGACACGAATTTCGCGTCATGGACTTTTTGCGATTACCAGAACGCGTCGTGGCCGTTTTCATTAGAGCCACGACGCGAATTTCGCGTCGTGGCTGTTTTACTGTGACCACAACGCGTTGTGAGCAGTGGTGTTCCTAACGGCTATATTTTCATAGCGCGCTAGATGGAATACGCTACATTTTTCAAACGCGCTATTTTTGACGCTACGTTATAACGAATAAAATCTCGATTCGTTCAAGCGCGCTAGTTTTGATGCTACGTTATAACGAATTTCAAGCGCGCTAGTTTTGACGCTACGTTATAACGAATTTCAAGCGCGCTAGTTTTGATGCTACGTTATAACGAATTTCAAGCGGGCTAGTTTTGACGCTACGTTATAACGAATTTCAAGCGCGCTAGTTTTGACGGTACGTTATAACTTATAACAGTTATAACGAATGAAATCTCGATTCTTTCAAGCGCGCTAGTTTTGACGCTACGTTATAACGAATGATACGTTATAACGATCGATTGGACACGTTGTAAAGTTACCGACGTTATTTAAATATTTCGCTAATAATAATTATAACGCGGTGGGTGAGTTAATATAATATAACGTGTTTGTATATAACTTAGAATAATATAATCGTTTCAAGGCATTATTATTTATTTGGTCAATTTTATTATGTTTGAAATATTTAAATTAAAATGATACAATATAATTATATAATAATATTATATTGAAATTGAAAGGAATCGGTTTATATAAGTACAATTCTTTTTTTTATAAGTTATTTAAGTGGTTTTTAATTCTTAATTTTTTTTTTGGTAATATACTTAAATTATTTTTATACCTTTTTTAACATTTTATTTACTTACATTTAAAAATATAATAGAGTATCCAGATTTAGAAAGAATACATTCACATGGAACGGAAGTTACCATTATATTATAGTACAGTGCTCTTCGGAGCAGGGGGTCAATTACTGATGATTTTAAAACATTATAATTTACCTATGCACGCAACGCAACACTGAAGAAATTATGACAGCCGAATTCACCCGATTTTGACCCGAACGACACGACAACGAAAGTCGCGCGCGATCGGCAGCGCGGGCGGCGCCGCGCTAGGTCAGTGACCGGGCGATACGTTATAACGTCGCGTCTTATGCATAGTTTTATAGCGCGCGCTATTCGTTGCGAAGAAATAGCGCGCTACTTTTTTCAGCTATACGTTATATTAACCACCACTAGTTGTGAGCCTTTTTTTCGCTCATTAAACGATTTCGGTCTTTGAGCGTAACATATGCAATACGTCAATGTTATTATTATATTTATTATGACTTAGAACGTGTGCATTATATCAACTATTTGAAAACAACTTTCTAAATTATAAACAAACTATGAATTTATAATTAATTTCAATTATTTTCATATAAGGGCTTTACAGACGAAAAGCGGCTGCGATTTCCAAAGCAGGTTTTTCAATCTCTTTAACTTAACATTTGACAACTTAACTTTTTTCGTGGAGCACTGTTTGCTGTCATTAAGGCTACTTCTAGCGCAATAAAATGCTCCCAAATAATAAATGTAAATCATATTTTGAATTTAGTAATTTTCAACACTTAATAATTGTGCGTCTATACTTATTATTCTCATAGAGATCATCATCGTAAATAAGATATAAATGGACTTTTTACTTAGAAGTGATTCGTTAGTCGCTGAATACAGATTGTAGAAAGACTTAATTTATATTAAGTCTTCCATACGTGATAAATATTTACATTCTACAATCTACATAGGGGCAAAAAATATCGAAAATATCGGTATTTAATACATACATACTATAATAATATCGTAGGTTTACGCGAGGATTACCTATACATAATAATTAAGATGTTGTTTAGATTAGTTAGTTTAGATTTCTTTTAGAAATAAGCAGTTACATTGTGTCGTCTCTCTGTTGTTTAATCACTTACAGAATGTGTATGGTTTGTCAAAAATAAACAAAGCTTCGACCAATTGTAAGCCAAATTGACTCACCAACCTATTGATTGGCTCAGTTTGAGTGGCAAATATACTTTCACCACTACTCAAACAGACTAGAGTAGTCATGGTAAGTGGAAAACATTTTTAAGACCTTTACGACGGCGTTAGGCGTGAATTTCAAATTGGTTTAACTTCTCGCGGGCCATTGATAAAGTCCCGGCGCGGCGGGCCGTATGTTGAGTATAGCTACTAGCTATTAGTTAGTTAGGGCTATATAAATTATTCGTAGGAAATATTTTGGTAACCAAAAGCAATGGCAAAGATAATCTTTTTCACGGTCAACTAATAAAAGATCTTGACTGTATAATTATTAGGAGTCGTTACACAAAGTTTGGTCCTCGCTTGCCGTTGGGGAAGTTGATGCTAGACATTGTGCTTGACATGACGTCTTTAAACACTTTTATTACGTTCGTATCGAAAAAGATGGTCATTATAAATTCTTTAATGACTTTTTGCCCTCCAGCATTACTTATCGATATTTTTGTCTAATACAAATCGCAAAGCCGCATGCAGTGTGACGCGCCATAACGGGCTTAAGGTCGACTTGTCTGAATCACGTCCACGTGCGATTCTAGCGATCAAGTGAATCACAGATTAACATACAATTCCTGTTAAATGAACGCTATTCTATATCATAATGTAATTTATGTGCTATTATGAGTTATGACACAAATTCGTGCTATTGTTCTTGTTTCTCTTTAAGGCCGTCCCCCGAGCAAACGACCTTGACCATATATTTGCCGCGTTGCCGAGATCGCACCAAAACCCTATTTTTTTACTTATCTTAGTTCAATATGGTCCTAAAAAGATTTAAACAGGGAATATGTAAAATATGTTTGTTTCAAATAAAGGTAATTTGTAAATACTAAGGAGATGCTGAATGTATGCTTGAATTTTAATAAATTGGTTTTACTTTGGAAGCTGATATCATGAGTATAATAAACAAAAATAGAAAATTTTAAACGGGGACAGGAATGTTGATATATTGAAGATTATTGCTGTATTTTTATTATAACTTTGTAGCTTTCAAATTATGAGTTTATAAGGCTTGAAAATCGAAATACGGTAAATTACGGAATCTCCGTAGGAAGGCCCTTTATATATTGGATTATCAGTGTAAAGCGGTAAGGGTTGCAATCTTTACATCCTCGATTCCGTCCTCTCTTTTTTCTCAGATATTTTTACGAGTTTGTTTCCATAGATTGATTGATTAAAGAGGTTAGAATATAGTTTGCGTTACATGATTACGCTCAAACAATAATTACTTAAACCGATTTCGATTAACCTTGGTATGGAGATACTTTGAGTTCGGAAAAGTACATAGTTTAGCTAACCAAGAAAAATGTACGGCATCAGCACAATAAACAAATTGTCAGCGCAACGAAGTTGCCGGTTATGTCTAGTATATTATAGACATTTTATAGACTAGATGACGCCCGCAACGCAAACGGTACATTTTTCCGGGACTCATAAAATCTCCATACTAAGATTAATCGAAATCTGTTTAGCGGTTTGGGCGTGAAGAGATACCAGATAGACAAACGGACAAACACGCTTTCGTATTTATAAGTATGGACTATGGATAATGAATAAGGTCTACATAGTTATCGTCGGATGAAGTTATTGAGAAATAGTTGTATTGTTTGTCATATAGTTGTTTAAACAAGTTGATGGGATCTTAGTCACGTGTTTCCCACACTTCTTTGTCTATACTCTATAGTTTTCAGTCACCGTGCTGAAAGAAGTTCACGTTATGTAGGCGGTTTCTGAGGTTTTAACACGAGTTTATTTATTCAACAGCGTTGTTGATTGGTTAGGCTGGTATAAATAGTTAGTACTCGAGATGCATCTCGGTCTCAAGACACGGTTTGGCCTCTGTGATTGGTTGGCTGTCAAAATTTGGACCAATCACAGAGCTGAACCGCGTCTTGAGACCGGGTCGCATCTTAAGTACTGACTATTTATACCAGACGTGATACTGCTAATATATATTCTGTGACCAGACTTAGGGCGTGTTTCACTACTTCCTGATAAGGTGCCGGATAAGCTTATTTGACAGATTCTCCATACTCTATCTGTCAAGTTATGTGGTGAATAGCCTTATCAGGAAGCGGTGAAACAGGCCCTTAATATCTTAATTTAGCCAATCAAAAGCTGGTGATAAAAAAAAACTCCTGTCAAATACCGTGGAAACCTGGTTCTCCTGGTGTTCACCATCACCTTTTTGAGAAAACCATTTTAAAGTTTAAACTTCTTTTTCGTTGTAATATTGAAAGTACATCATAAAAGTGTTCATCATGCATCCGTTGTCTGATTGCCATGACACAAGTTTTTACTTAACATGGGATTAGACGACGTGATGTATGATACTTAGCTTTTTAACCGACTTCCAAAAAACGAGGAGGTTATATGTTCGGCTGTGGATTTTTTTTTTTTTTTTGTATGTTCAACGATTACTCCGCCGTTTGTGAACCGATTTTCGAAATTTTTGTTTTGTTGTATTAGGTTTCACTCCAATTTGGTACCATGTTCACAAAAGTGGTGATCTGATGATGGGATCCATGAGTAATCGAGGGAACTCCTCGAAATTTATATGGAAACATATGGTGATTTTGATTTTATGAGAAGCATCCTGAGCATATGCTACCAAAACGCAAGATTCTTCACCAAGGTATACTATGGTTCCGAAGATACTAAGAGAACTCTGGATTCCTTTTAGATACAAGTTCGGGGGTTTAGGCGCTGTTTTAAGAACTGAAAGCATATGCTACTATACAAATTATATTCATCATCATCATCATCATTTTCACGTCAGGGTCACCAATGTCACCAAAATTGAACATAACAAAATATTCAACCTTATCTCCAGAGCGTAAGGCACACATTTGACATTACTTCTGAGAAGTAAGTTGCTTCGATAATACAAGTAACATGCTAGAGTGCACAGCTGTCACACTTACCAATCACGGCCACGGGCGGCCGTAGACTTCTCAAGCGATACTATGTATTACAATAATAAAGATAAAGTTTAAAATCATATGACAATGAAAGCCTCGCCGCTGCCGCGCTGCTAAAATTCCGCTTTGGCGCGGCTCTGGCACGTGTCCACTTCGATTTTTTTTAATGTATTGTTCAAAATAATCTGCAGCTGATATTATATTTTGTAAGTGTGACTGTTAACAAATTGTAATAAGATACGTTGAATAGTATACAGGTGTATTAGGGCCGATTCACACCGGAATGGCGCAGGCGAGGCGAACAGTTTCAGTGTCATATGATTTTAAACTTTATCTTCATTGTTGTAATAGATAGTATCGCTTGAGAAATCTACGGCCGCCCGTGAATGCTCGTGGACTCTTGCGGCCGCCGGCGGCGTCAATTTCTCAAGCGATACTATGTATTACAATAAAGTTTAAAATCATATGACACTGAAACTGCTCGCCTCGCCTCTGCCATTCGGTGTGAATCGGCCCTAATCTACGTATAGTATGCGATGATTTTACTAGGTAACTAAAAAGAGTGAAATTATTATTTTTAACAAAAAATTAAAACCGACTTCCAAGGTAAAAACAATAATAACATCCTTATAATATGAACTAAAAAGTATTAAATAATTTTTCCTATCTCATGGTGCCTTTATCCGAATTCGGCTAAAACTCAACTATTTCTGTACTCAATCTTCATAATTTTGAAGTCGGTGCCAGTTACAAATGCTTCAAATATTCTGGCATCTGGATTCAGCTATATCTGGTACCGACTTCAAAATTATGAAGATTGAGTACAGAAATAGTTGAGTTTTAGCCGAATTCGGAAAAAGGCACCATGAGATAGGAAAAAATATTTAATACTTTTTAGTTCATATTATAAGGATGTTATTATTGTTTTTACCTTGGAAGTCGGTTTTAATTTTTTGTTAAAAATAATAATATACTATTGTATATTGTATGCTTAATAAATAATTTGGATTTGAATTCTGCGTAAATGGTCATCTACGGAAGTAGGTTCATACGAAACCTTCCTGAAATACCACTTGGTGCTCTGCTTTGCTGAGTGATCGTGGATACCAAATGGCTTCAACCCTTCGAGCTTTGTATGCATCCTTAGGCGGCAATAGCTAAAATATATCAGTTTCTCGTTTACCTCTATTTAAATAAGATAAACAACACCATGTATAATCCTCGCACGTGGCGTAACGCGATTCTCCCACAGTAACCGCAGCAACACGTTGTGGTCGTGCGAATGTACCTGGTTCATTTCCGCGCCGCGTCGCGTAGCTGCTGGTCGCGTGATGGTGCACCATGACCCTGTTGACGGTGATCCCGTGGAGGACGGTGAGTTGGAGTGAGAGAGTGGGTCTTGAGGGCCAAAGTAGAGAAAGAGTAGTATTACTCGAAATGGTGGTAGACGATAGGCATATAGGATGAGGAGAGTGTAATTGGTTTCTGACTAATTTGTATATATTATTGTTAAAACTTATTTTTCTTTACTCCGTTGCACCAAAACTCGTTTATCGGTACCTTTTTTCGAGATAAAAAGTATCCTATGTCCTTTCCCGGGACTCAAAGTATCTCCATTCCAAATTTCAGCAAAATCGGTTCAGCTGTTTGGGCGTGAAGAGGTAATAGACAGACACACTTTCGCATTTATAACATTAGTATGGAAGTATGGATGTAGTAGAGAAGGAATAGAGATAGTGTATAGAGAAAGGAATACTATAATATGCCGCTAATCGCAATCCTCATAAACTAATTGAGTAGTTTGAATCGGAAAGCTCAGAAACTTGCCTGTGTTTGTCACAGCAAACCTAGGCAGTAATAGACTAATCCTAAATTACTTCCCTGTTTCGTCAAGTACTGGAAAACTTTATAACACGTTTGTTAGAAAGATTTTCATAAGATATAGGTCGGGGGTCACTAAATGGCGGACCGCGGTCCCATTGTGTGCGGACCTCCAACATGCTGTTGGAGGATGAACTTAAAATAAATTTCGGTCTCGACTAACTGACCAACATTTCCAGGATTGCACGTCAATAGCTTGCACCAATTTCACTCCAAACAAAAATTGTCACTTTTCTCATTGATATGGAAATAAAATATACCTTTGTAATTTCCGTAAATACCTACCTACCTTTGTTTCATTTTTTTGTATAAAATGTGTGGACCGCGAAGGTCATTTTCATTTCTTAAAATGGTGGCGAAACTAATTGGTGACCCCTGATATAGATTGTAGACTAAAGCTGAAGTAGACCATAATTGCTCTTCCCTATCCTGACATACTCAATTCATCTCTTTCCTATTCAAGTTCCGGACACTCGCCTTAGTTTTGGTGGTTCGTCCTGATATCAGTGATATTGAAATAACTGTTTATCAGTAATTAATTAATAACAATTAACAACTAAAGCAGCGGCATTTATACGCAACTAGCGACCCGCCCCGGCGTCGTACGGGTATAAAATATATAGCCACTGAAGAAAATGATCAAAATTGATAGCTTATGATCCTCCACGTGGTCTACTTCTTATCTGTGCCAAATAACATAAAAATTGCTCCAGTAGTTCGCGAGATAAGCCCTTTCAAACAATTTCCCCCGTTTTTTCCACATTCTCCTATTAGTCTTAGCGTGATAAAATATAGTCTATAGCCTTCCTCAATAAATGAGCTATCTAACACTGAAAGAATTTTTCAAATCGGACCAGTAGTTCCTGAGTTTAGTGCGTTCAAGTTAGCCCTTTCAAATAATTTTCCTCTATTTCTTCGCTCCTATAAGTCTTAGCGAGATAAAATATAGCCTATAACCATCCTCGATAAATGGGCTATCTAACACTGCACAGTGTTTTAGAAATCCCCAAAATCGGACATGACTAATTTAATGCAATGAGTCGATGGCGTCTTATATTTCAAATGCAAGAGTAGAACTCCCGTGTGCGCATTTCACTTCGTTTTTGAGAAAATCGATTTTTAAATTGGTCATTTTTTGACTCTCTAAAAACGAAATTATTTTATTTAAATTAATTACGAGGGTTTGTTAACTTGCTACCCAGCTGATTAGATTAATCATTAAGAGACAGAAATTTTGTACTTTATTTCATTCCTACAATTCAAGTAGTTCCTGAGATTTTAATGTTTTTAAATATTTAGACTTTATTTTTTTTCTGCTTTCCTATGTGATTTCCGCACTTTCAGTCAATACTGAAAAATACTTTGGTATACTATTTACACTACAATATTTTTATTTTTTGTGAATCGCCTCTCATACCAGAGACTTACGAATTCCTAATTTTTATTCGCGCCTTAAAAAATTAATAGCTAAATTTCATTAAATATATTTTTTTTTATTCGTAAATCTCTGGTATGAGACGCGATTCACAAAAAATAAAATTATTATAGTGTAAATACTATACCAAAGTATTTTTCAGTATGGACAGAATGCGGAAATCACATAGGAAAGCAGAAAAAAAATAAAGTCTAAATATTTAAAAACATTAAAATCTCAGGAACTACTTGAATTGTAGCAATGAAATTAAGTACAAAATTTCTGTCTCTTAATGATTAATCTAATCAGCTGGGTAGCAAGTTAACAAACCCTCGTAATTAATTTAAATAAAATAATTTCGTTTTTAGGGAGTCAAAAAATGACCAATTTAAAAATCGATTTTCTCAAAAACGAAGTGAAATGCGCACACGGGAGTTCTACTCTTGCATTTGAAATATAAGACGCCATCGACTCATTGCATTAACTTAGTCATGTCCGATTTTGGGGATTTCTAAAACACTGTGCACTGAAAGAATCATCAAAATATGTTGCGTAGTTTTAAAGATTAAAGGGAAGAAAGGGACATGAGGGAAAAACAAAGTGACTTTGTTTTATAATAAGTATAGATAAGTATTAAGTATAGATGAAAGACTTCTAAGGAGTCTATTAATCGCCTTAAAAATGCTAATTGTATTCTTACCTACTGAAAGTATTTAAAATACCTACTTCCAGTTCGCACAAAATAATTGTAATTCAGTTCGAAGTATAATTGACAAAACATTTCAAAGGAAAAGTTAAAGGCCAATGTGAACGTTTCAGTAATTTCCAGTCGCAGGGAAACATCTTGCTTTTCATTTTTTGAGCTCTGTAATTGTCATGGATACCATTGATTGGGAGTAATTGAAACGAAGCTTTTGAAAATTTTATTAAAAGCGTGATATATTCAATTTAAGTTTTATTTATTCTCTACAGGGTGTAACAAAAACTAGTGATAATACTTTAGGATGTGTACGTGTTCCCTGTAGAGAGTTCACTGTGAAAGTAGCAGCGCTGAAAGACCAAAATTTTTTTTCACTTTTGTATGGGCAAGGGCCCGAGCGTCACGAGTTTCCCCATACAAAAGTGAAAAAATTTTTTGGTCTTTCAGCGCTGCTACTTTCACAGTGAACTCTCTACAGGGAACACGTACACATCTTAAAGTATTATCACTAGTTTTTGTTACACCCTGTATACTTAAACGTATTATAATCGCGGAAATGTGTCTGTTTGTCCGTAACTACTCGCATAAACCGCTGAACCGATTTTGCTGAAATATGGTTTGGAGATACTTTGGGTCCCGGGAAAGGACATAGGATAATTTTTGACCCCGAATAAAATATGTACGGTTCCTCCGCGATAAATGAGTTTTATCGTAACGGAGTTGTGGGCGTCATCCAATTGTCCATAATAGAGGAAAATATCTAAAACATGTGAAATTATATCAGCTGGATGTGTTTTTGTCTCGTGCGCGATGGTCCGTGCGCCCCCTGAACTAATATCGTAACCTCGCCGTGTTTATACTGATAAGTAAAGTTCTGTTATGCCACATAAGTCCTTGGTAAACATTAGCTGGTTATAAACAGTTACATAATTATGTATGGTTAACAGTATATATTATATCAAATAAAATAAAATAAAAATTTACGTTAAAACTTTATTCCATGTTGCGTCAAGCTTGTAAAAATGAAGCTGTGTAGATTTTAAAGTGTGTTTGCCTCATATCTATTTTAAACGATTATATTTTTTACAGCATCAATGAATAAGCGAATTTTACAACGCATCAGACAAAGACAAAACATTGTATAATTATCAGATCAGGAAGTACCTCTATATTAAGTAACAGGTTTACAGTTACACATTAGAGCATCAAAGTGACATTTCTATACTCGTGTATCTTTTTCACGAGGAGATAAAAGAAAATAATTACCATTTTTATTGACATTTTAAATGCCGGTACCTTCAATATCGTCTAACGTTGACCTTTTAGTAAGTACGCCTTATAATTCTATCTACACGATAAAATAAAGTTAAGATAAGAGAGAGCCGGAAAAGAGGATTAAATAGCTCTTGATTTATATTAAAACCGTACGTTTCAATAACCTCTTAAGGCTCTCCCCCTATACTAAGATGCAGCAAAATACCGTTTTTAGTCTTATTAACTCATTATTTGAAAGCTACAAAATTATAATAAAAATACAGCAATAATATTCAGCATGAACATTCCTTTCACCGTTATTAATTTCCTATTTTTGTTTATTAAACGCATGATATCAGCTTCAGAAGTAATACCAATTTATTAAAATTCAAGCATACATTCAGTTATCTCCCCTAGTATTTACAAATTACGTTTATTTGAAACACACGCCAATAGATGGACAATTTCATTAAGAGACCGTATACGAAATTTTGCCGATTTTGCCGAAATTGCAAAGGTTCGCTACAGAAATATTATTAGGTTTTTTCTCCTTATTAGACTAAAAAAAATATATATTAATTATTAGATTTAAAATATATTTAAGCGCGGAAAGCCGACTCGTACTTGCGGCGAGAAATATAATGTGAGATTTAGGTTGTTTTGAATCGTGTTTATTTGGCACAATTTGTTTTTTTTTTTCTTTTTCTCGAATTGGATAGAATTTTATCTATAGATTATTTCTGTCGTTTTCTTTTTATGAATTACAGCTCCAAGTTGCCGAAATTAACAGCAATTATTTGCCCATTTTCTCTAAAACTTTGCTGAGTTACATATTTTTTTACTCAACTATTTCATATTAAAGTGGTAAAAAGTAATTCCAACATTTTATAGACGACTTTCTCAACAGTACATTGTATTTTTTTCATACCGTTAAGACGTCAATACAATCCATAAACAGGTGATATTCTAAACCTTTTACAGCAAAAATCACAAAACTGTCGCGGGTTTGAGTTGGATTATTTAAAAATACTTTAAAAAATAAAAAATCTAGCTCCAACATTAGATTATAATTGAAATAATCTTACATGTTGTGCGTTAAAACTTATAGAAATACTGTATTTTAACTGTTAAATCACGTCTGTAAAATCAGCGAAATCGGCAAATTTCGTATACGGACCCTTAACTACGTAATATTTGTCGTTTGAATTTTCTTAGGTAAATTTTGAACTAAGATAAGTAAAAAGTATGATATTGGTGCGATTTCGGCAACGCGGCAAATGTATGGTCAAGGTCGTTTGCTCAGGGGATGGCCTTAAGCATGAGTTATTGTACACAGAATCGAAATCGATACTGAATATCGAAATACAAATAATGTATGGGAGCTCTCACTAGGCATATCCAATATTTTCGATACTCTCAAATTATTTCCGTAACCGAAGGCGTCTACTATAATAATTCACCCTCTGCTTCCAATGTCACTAACTATACAAACTTATTCATATCCATAATAATCACAATCAATTAAAATTAATAGTGACTAGTCTCTACAGAGAACCATGTCGCTGGATCGCGAATTAGCTTCGGGGAGTTTATAATTAATTTGGTAATTGGACTTTCATGCGAGATAATAATTGGAATTCCATTGAAATTGCCGCTGATAAATCTAAAATTAGATGTAATTAAACTAAAATAAACATATAATTTATATGATTGTTGATAAACATAAGCTAGTTGTTATCATATTTTGTTTTAAATGCGTTTAGTCTGATTAGCAAGTGCCATTTTCGTCAAAACCTGATCTCATGCACCGAAAATTATGATTTTAGGCTCATTCGATTCGGAATACCATCTAGAACATTCTATCAACATTCCAAGAGGGGCTGAAAAAAAATGCAATAGTTATAAACAATTAAGTAAATATAAAAAGAAGGGTTTGGATTTTTTTTAATATTTCGAAAACTATTTGAGATAATCAAAATTTAAAAATAGATCCTTAAAGAGCAGGAAATTTTCTAAAAAAAATCTTAGATCCTTTAACCTTACCAATAATCCTTATAGCTTTAAATGAGCGGCGAAAGTAACGGTAAAAACGCGTAGTTCGGGTTTCGCGTGAATTGCCGCAATCTGCCACGCGAACTAAAAAATATATTTTAACTGATTAAATATTAATATAAAGAAGTAAAAAAATTTGGATACTAAGTAGACATATCAATAAACAATAATCCGTCAGCAAAAATAAATTATCACAATTTGTTTAAATGTTATGCTTTTGTTCATTTGTTAATAGTCACCATTTTAATGTTAACATAAAAACGCTGATTATTTCTAAACAAGAAATCTAGAAATTTTTATTATTCTTTTGAGCTAATCTTAAAAGGGTTTAGAAGAGATATCCGGTTGAAAATTTCAATAATTTTGATTTTTCACTTTTTTATGAACAATCAAAGGCATTCATGAAATTTTCATGTAAATAAAACAATTAGGGTTTTTTCATCAATAAAAATGATTATTTAAATTTTATTAGTTATAAATATAAAAATATATATTGTTATCTGGCTTCTAACAACAACAAAACAAAACAATAACAATAATTGGATATAAAAGTACCGTAATTGCTTTATTTACATGAATAATTTTGGAATGCTTTTGAATGTTAATAAAAAAGTGAAAAATAAAAATAAAAAAATTGTCAACGGGAATCTCTTCTAACCCCTTTTAAGATTAGCTCAAAAGAATAATAAAAATTTCTAGATTTCTTGTTTAGAAATAATCAGCGTTTTTATGTTAACATTAAAATGGTGACTATTGACAAATTAAGAAAAGCATAATAATTAAACAAATTGTGATAATTTATTTTTGTTAACTGATTATTGTTTATTGATATGTCTACTTAGTACCCAATTTTTTTTATTCCTTAATTTTATTTAATCACTTAAAATATTTTTTTTAGTTCACGTAGCAGATTGCGGCAAATCACGTGAAACCCGAACCACGCTATTTTACCGTTACTTTCGCCGCTCAATTAAAGCTATAAGGATTATTGATAAGGTTCCAGGATCTAGGATTTTTTTTAGGAAATTTCCTGCTCTTTAAGGATCTATTTTCAAATTTTGATTATCTCAAATAGTTTTTGAAATATTTAAAAAAAAACGAACCCTTTTTTATGTTTACTTAATTGTTAATAACTTTTGCATTTTTTTCCAGCCCGTCTTGGAATTTTGATAGAATGTTCTAGATGGTATTCCGAATCGAATGAGATCAAAATCATAATTTTCGGTGCATGAGATCAGGTTTTGACGAAAATGGCACTTGTTTACCAGAGTAGTTGTCGTTTATTACAACTGCTGAAAGCTGACTGACTGATAGATTGAGTGGCCAAACTCTAAAAGCTAGAAACTTTATTTCGCGCACGTGTTATACATATTTTATGAAAAATTATTATTATGATGATATTTTTATCGTCATGACATTGTGTACATACTACACAGTACAAGGAAAATACATTACTACATACTTAGAATTTTTGTAAGAAATGTATGAATATGATCTACCTATTTTAAGTCACGTGCATAAGATAATTTATTATTAGGTATAAGTAAATAAATATACCAGAGAGGCTCATCAAAGCCGACAGATTATTCAGCTGTTAGTGAATTGAAAGTCAGCACTTTACTTCGGCTGGGCTAATTAGCCTCTAGCTGGAAGCCTCTCGTGCTAATTGCCAAGCTAATGATCAGCTATTTATTTTGTGCTCTTGATGGTAGCAGTTTTTATTCTAGTGGTGTAACTAGAGAGAAACTAATTATGGCTGGAAATGGCTCGAAATGTGGAAGGCAAAAGACTGCGCGGTCGAAACTAGATGCTTGGTTCGATCATATTCGTATACCACGTCACTCGTACAGTGATGAACTCAAAGTGCATCGTGTGGCGACGTGTAAAAGTGGTGACATACGTCGTACGCGTAAGGATAAAAACCATAGAAACTTGGGGGACCATCTTATAACACCCCCATCCGATCAGTCGTGCCCATAATTTCGTTACCTTGAAGCCAGAACCTCACATTTTTCTGCGAAAAACATCCATTAAAAGGTCCATTTTTTTTTAAACTTTAGTGAACCTTTTAACCTAACTCAGCATTTCTTTCGGGCTAAGTCACATGTATTTATATTGCTTTATCTAATTACTTGTAATTTTCAGTGTACGTATTATTTATAGTCCACGAAACAAAGAACAATTCACATAACAGTCCCAAGGTTACACGATTAATTATATTTTACATGTATTTATTTATTGCTATAAATATTTTGAGATGGTTTTATTGACTTAATTAGTAACTTGTATACTTTAAATAATTTAATGTATTTTGTAGGTACAAGTTGGAAGCCGACTACATGAAGCGGCAGCAGACGACGTGTCGCCGCGACGCTACTGGTTTAGATATGTATTTCTATGAAATACCCTGCGCAGCTAGCGACACGAAGCTAGCGACACTTTCATAAAAATACATAGAAACCGTAGTGTCGCAACGACACGTCGTCTGCTGCCGCTTCATGTTCCCATACCCGGTTGCCAACCGGCATCTTCACGATTATATTGTATAGCTGTTCCGCGCGGCTTCGCCCACGTAATTTAGGACTTTCACGCAACCGTACATTTTTCCGCAAAAATAGCCTATGTTCCTTCACGTGGTCTATTCTTCATGTTTGCCAAATAACATAAAAATGGCACCAGTAGTTCTTAAGATAATAAGCAATTTCATATAATTTCCCCCGTTTTTTCCACATTTTCCTATATTTCTTCGCTCCTCTTAGTCGTAGCGTGATAAAATATAACCTATAGCCTTTCTCGATAAATGGGCTATCTATCATTGAAATAATTTTTGAAATCGGACCAGTAGTTTCTGAGATTAACGCGTTCAAGTAAGCCCTTTCAAATAATTTCCCACGTTTTTTCCACATTTTCCTCTATTTCTTCGCTCCTATTAGTCTTAGCGTGATAAAATATAGCCTATAGCCTTCCTCGATAAATGGACTATCTAACACTGAAAGAATTTTCCAAACCGGACCAGTAGTTCCTGAGATTAGCGCGTTCAAACAAACAAACTAACAAACTCTTCCGCTTTATAATATTAGTATAGATTAACATTGTCAAAATGAAATTAAATAACCCAAATCTTCTAATTTGGGTTATTTACCTTTTAGTTAAAATAAAAATAACACAGATGCCATAGTATAAGGAGGGGAAGTAAGTTATCTTCATACAAAGGCACCGCGCGCGGCTTGTATGTGTGCGCCATAGTATCAATGCGTCGCCGCACGCACACTGGTTAAAATCTCGGACCGTTTTCGGACCGTACCAGTCGGGGCTAACACTTTACGCTGCACGCCCGCGTCGCGCCACGCCGCGCCAAACGAATCAAAATGTCCGATCATAATCGCAGGAGTAATAAATATTCCTGTGTGTTAATTGTAAATCAGATATTAATTATAAACATAAAGCAAAGTTCGAATCATAACAACAGATTTGTTTGTAGTAGGTACCTACCGTTAGCAACTTGTAGTCGTTTGATGGGTTTTATATTTCATTCTAGTTCGTGACATTTGTGAACATACAATATACGTATACACAATAATAATGGAAAGTTGACCTGGTGCTCCAGCATCGCCTGGTAATCAAAAGGATATCCAACTCCTCGCCAACGAGCAAAGGTTTCGTGTTTGGGCTCATTTTAATTACAACAACCAGTAAGAAGTAGATAAACAGTAAAAAATTTACATGCCGCTGCTGCAGCATCACCTGGATTCTATGGGAGCCGAGCTTCGTATGAACCCAAAGTGGAGGTTTCATGTTTGGGCTCATATTAACGGCCTCATCGAAAAGGACATTAATAGATGGTGGACGGGTGGATGGGATGGAACACAAGTTTGAAAAGTATGAAATTAAATTAAATTAATAAATTTAAAAAAAACCCCGCCAAACAACTTTAAAAAGTAATGAAATAAAATTTACTGCCTTTAATTTCAAATAATTCCTAACTTGTTTAAAGTAATATTTTAGTACATAATTGTTGTCAAGGTGTGTCGGGGGACCGCTAATGTAGATGTTTGATTTCACATAACAAGTTTATGGATCAATTCACAGCGAACTGAATCGAGATAATCAGCGACTTGGCGGTCCCCCGGGCCCCGACACACCTTGACAACAATTATGTACTAAAATGTTACTTTATACAAGTTAGGAATTATTTGAACTTTTAAGTTGCCTTTAGCCTTGCCTTTAGGCAGTAAATTTTATTTCATTACTTTTTAAAGTTGTTAAGCGGGGGTTTTTTGAAATTTCTTAACTTAATTTTATTTTTCCTTATAGCGGCTGATTCTGTGTGTGAAACGGGCAAATATAAAAAATTATCCTATGATCAAGGATATTTTTCGAAAATTTGCCATCAAAATTTGCCGTAGGCCTATAGCCCATTCTAAAGGTCAAATGATTTGTTTTAATGTATGTGTGCATTGAAAATTGACATCATTATCAATTATTAGAATGTCAAAACATTAGCTTTAATTTATGTTTGTCTTGTTTCAGCCACAAAAGACGAGTCGGAAGGCGAGGGTGACCTGCGGCGGCAGAACGGTAGCGGGCGGGGGAAGCTCACGTATAACGGCTATTCCGAGGAGTGCCTAGACAGGCTAGAGCCCAATGGCAACATACCTAATGATAAGGATTCACATTATGGTAAGTGCTTATTAGCATTTACCAAACATGCCGTTTTTGTTATTTGCCTGTTACCAAATACTAGCAAAAACAAGATTAAATTAAGAAATTGAAAAAAAAAACGATACAAAACTCTATTAACCCTTTACTGCATAGCAAGCCATTTCTGGTTCTTCAGATTAAACATTTTTTTCTGTTTTTACTATGATGAGAATGGATTATATATTTGCACTCTTATATCTACTACTTCTCCGTGGATCGAAACGTATTTTTTTGCTAATGGCAAAATGTCATCTGCGAATGTAATTTCACTTTTTAGCGGCGCGTGCGCATGAAACTGACGAAGTAAAATTTTATGTGACTTTAACACACGAATATCTTATTGAAAAACAGTAAGATATTCGTGTGTTAAAAAATCTGATTATAATGTTCAAAGGCTCTTTTTACTTTCCGTAATATTTGTTTTATTATAGATTTGGTTTTTCTGCTATATTTTCTGAATTTTCCGCGGAAGC
This sequence comes from Lysandra bellargus, assembly GCA_905333045.1. NCBI lineage: Eukaryota > Metazoa > Arthropoda > Insecta > Lepidoptera > Lycaenidae > Lysandra > Lysandra bellargus. Next base: position 2,122,223 of record HG995343.1, read on the forward strand.
CACTTCTGGCTTCGTATGCATTCACCGATCTCACTTGCACGTTTTTATGGTACCAATAAGTTCTCAAGAACTATCCCTGATGATGATTTCATTAGTGATAAGTTAGGATCTGACTCGAATGAGGATAAATTACCGTTTTCTAACTTTCTCTAATTCAAATACAATAAACGCATGGTTATTGTGGCGATATGTGGAGGTCCAACTAGTACCTACTACAATTCTGCATCGCACTATCGAAGATTTCTAAACGTGTCGGATAATAATATATTCTTACATATATACCACTTCGGCTTGACCGAAAATACACCTTTGACCAGTCGGAAGGTCTTCCGACTTTCCAGGGTCACCATATGACCACATAAGTGACCCTCGACAAAAACACCCCTATAACATCAAAATTAATAATTATGTTTCGATCGCATATAAAATGTAAAAATTGTTACGTTTTCTTATACCTAAACGAGAAAAGAAACTGCTTCAAATACTTTTACAAAGCTAAATTATGTACTTGTTATGCATACGCGAAGCCATTAATGGCTTCTAAAATTATTCTCTAAAATAAGGTACTAAAAAAATTTTTTTCCTAATAATATTCTTAATTAACCATTATGAAGCAATATTAACCAGCAAAACATTTTTTTCTTCATTCTATCATAATTCATGCAATAGAGGGTTAAGGGTTAGGAATCGAAATGCAAATATAATATGTTAAGTATATTATATATAGTGGTATAAGTTGCTTACAAGCTTTCATGAATTGGATAAAGCATTTTTTTCAGCACTGAGCGGGCTAAAGATGATGAACTGTATCTGAGAACACCCTCGATCATGTCAGCTTTAAAAAAAACTAAGCCAAATTCAGTTCACTCTATTAGATGCTACAAAACCGGGCACAGACATCAAACTTATAACACTCCTGCTTTTCCAGCGAGGGTTAAAAAGCGATATTTTATCAAGCGACACGTCGCGTCGCGTCGCGCGTGTGTGAAAATAAATCCACTGCAACACTTTGGGGTTGGTCAGCAATGCCCTGGTTATATTTTATTCCGGTTTTCATAGCCGACTACACTAATCTTTTACGTGCGCTACGCTATTTCTATAAACCAGAATTCATCTTGATATGAAGGCTTTTAAAATTATATTGTGATATTTTCAAGCAGACAGTTTTTCAAAGATTCAAAGACTTTATTTTCAAACTATATAATATGCAAACAATTGTAAGTAAAGATTTAGTACCTTCAAACAACGTAGAGATAAGGTTAACCTAAGCAATAACCAACAAAAACCTAGAAAACCTGGCAACGAATTATAATTAAATATACCTAAGTATTAAATATTTATTTCACAAGTCGCAACGGAAAATAGAACTAAAACCGATGACGTAAATGGGGGTACCAATTAACGTTTCTTTCACCAGTATTTCACCGTCAAATGAGCATGGCTCATCAGCGGGATCGCAACGAGCCTCTTCACTCACTAATTAGAAGGCTGTGCATCAGATGGCTGTAGTACATGATCTAATTTGATGCAGTGAACATGTCTGATTGGATTTCGTCCGTCGCTGAGGGTCGCTTCGAACCCAAACCTGTTTGCTCAAGCAAAAGTGTGTTTAATATTAATTGACATAAAGTTTAAAATTGTTGTTAGGTGTCGTGATATCAAATTTGGTGGCAGCGGTGGGATAAATTACAAGTCATTTTTGCACTTACATTTTAAATTAAATAGCTTTTAAGAGTTAAAGCCTTTAAAGGAAATGTAGAAAATAGTCATATAAAGTAATAATTGTAAAACTATACTGTTGAAAGCATTCGGTCCACGTATCGTTATTATAACAACGGCTCATAAATGAAATCCGTAATACATATTTGTTGCTGCAGTAAATATTCATTATTAATACATTAATTTGAAATGAGTTTTCCAACTCCGATATGTAAATTAAATCCCACCAAAAACTTTGAGCTTGGCAGGTTGATTTGATTACATAAATACCAATATTAAATTTAATTATGCAATTAATCAAATGCTACGTATGTCATAAAAACCTGCCAAGTCCCAATTTAGAAGTATTAAGGATCAGGCTGTTAATGATGATGATTATGATCGATTTTGAAGTGCATCTAAACTTGGCATTGGATTGGATTTCAACTCTTTTTTAAGGCGAATAATTAACCAATAGGAACTTGGCCCCATTTTTAACAGGTATGTTTTTGGTGGGATTTCAATACTTTTTTTCGAGAAATCGTACGGTCTATTTTTATAGTGCCACACCCGCATGTATTGTTATTCTAAGTCATTCTGCGTTTCAAAGTAACTTTGCTAGCGCCATCTATTGAAAGTATTTTATAAACAATATTTTCGATAGATGGCGCTAGTGGTATTTGTTAACCTATCAATAGAAGCGAAATTTTTAAGGTAGCAGTATTTATGTATAAGCTATACAGTGTGCATTATACATGACAATATTTTTAAACCCTTCTCTCTCCTCCCACACGTATTCACTGTTACATAAGACATTTTTCCTAAAATTCGTAGATGAGCCGACTCACGCTTGACCGATTTCTTAAATTTCTCAATTTTTTTGTTAATCTACATATAAAACCCAACCTGTGTGCCAAATTTCATAGCGCTAGGACAATTGGAAGTGGCCTAGAGGTTTTGATTACCGGTCAGTGAGTGAGTCAAGTTTTACAAGGACATATTTCAGGATAACAACGCTATATCTATGAAATTTGGTATATTGCGTAAGTACTAGTACATGATTACGTACGTATAATTTTATCTTTGTACTTGCAATAGTTACTGAGCTACAGGGGGGTCAAAAGTGCGTCGAAACCGTTCTTGTAAATAGTGCACGGCATGCGCGCGGCCTGCTGGAACTTGGCGGCGCACGGCCGTGCGCTTTGATCACCCATTCATTTAATTTCATATGAAGTCACGTAAGACTAGTTATGTATTGTCATATATCATGAATTCATCATCATCAACTCTTCCTATGTTACCAATGCGGCCATATCAACATAATAAGTTCTCAAGTCACAAAAAAAAAACTACATAATATTGAGAGTATTTGAGAGGATACTTACGAAAGTACTCGAAACTATGATAACGATAAAAGGGAGGGAGGAAGGGAGAAAAATAGTTTTACCTCTTCTTTTTTCCGAATATGAAAGATGTTATTATTGCTTGTTTATAAACTACTAGCGACCCGCCCCGGTGTCGCACGGGTATAAAATATATATAGCCACTGAAAAAATTATTAAAATCGATAGCCTATGATCCTTCACGCGGTCTACTTCTTATCTGTGTAAATTGCTCCAGTAGTTCGCGAGATAAGCCCTTTCAAATAATTTCCCGTGATAGCGTGATAAAATATAGCCTATAGCCTTCCACAATAAATGGGCTATCGAACACTAAAATAATTTTTCAAATCGGACCAGTAGTTCCTGAGATTAGCGCGTTTAAGGTAGCCCTTTCAAATAATTTTTCCCGTTTTTTCCACATTTTCCTCTATTTCTTCGATCCTATTAGTCTTAGCGTGATAAAATATAGCCTTCCTCGATAAATGGGCTATCTAACACTGAAAGAATCATCAAAATCCGTTGCGTAGTTTTAAAGATTAAGGGCCTTCCATACGGAGAATCCGTAATTTACCGTATTTAGAGCCTTATAAACTCATAATATGAAAGCTACAGAGTTATAACTTATAATAAAAAAACAGCAATAATCTTCAGTATCTCAACAATCCTTTCCACGTTTTAAATTTTCTATTTTCGTTTATTATACTCATGATATAAGCTTCCAAAGTAAAGCCAATTTATTAAATTTCAAGCATACTTTCAGCATCTCCTTAGTATTTACAAATTACTTTTATTTTACAATATCATAAACTACATATTCCCCGTTTGAATGAACTAAGTTAAGTAAAAAAATAGGGTATTGGTGCGATCTCGGCAACGCGGCAAATGTATGACCAAGGTCGTTTGCTCGGGGGACGGCCTTAAAGGGAACAAAGGGACATGTTTTATAATACGTATAGACTAGCCATATTTTGATAGTATTTTTAGATTTTGAGTACGAAACGCGTAGGCTTTTTCATGTTAAAAAATGATTATTAAAGTCTATAATATTATCTGCGTTGCATACGCGAATCAAAAAGAGCCTATGTTTTCTGTTATTGTTTTCATTACAAAGAACACCAATATTTTTATGTATTTCAAAAATTCTACATTTTTGAAATACATATTTACAGATTTTGCAAAAAACTCAACAAAGTTGATTTTCCGGTTGGACTTTTACAATTCCGTTTTCATTCGGCACCGGCCGCTCGGTGATGTTATTACTGCGACGTAACGAAGTCTGAATGCCCGATCGACATGTTTGTTGAATACTCCAGTGGCGTACCTAACTTGAGGACTTTGGGGCCCTGATAACGGATAATACAACGGTAGGCTCTACGCCTAACATATATTGTTGTAATGAGAGCAATTTATAGCAACAAGAAAAAAAAAATACATTTGACTACATTAAGCCCGCGACTCTGGTGCACCAAAATACGTTTATCGCGCGGGAACCGTACATTTTTCCGGAATAAAAGTATCTTATATCCTTTCCCGGGACTCAAGCTATCTCCATATCAAATTTCAACAAAATCGGTTGAGCGGTTCGGTCGTGTTGGTCCCGGGACCCTAAAATATGTATGAATTGAGTTTTGAAAGCTTAAATAAACAAACTCTTGCAGTTGGTAACATCTGCTGTACTCGACTAAAAAATCGAAGGGTGCTTTAACATATGAACCAAAACAAAATGATGAAACTAATAAAACATAGAGTTGAAACAATAGCTCAGAGTTTGAACTGGGGGCCACGAGTGGTTGAGAGAATGTATAAAATAATAAGAGAATAGCAATAAACATAGAGTTTTTAATACAATACTTTTTGAGCTTTAAATTGGAATAGCAAAGTAATCTACACTTACATAATATACCCTAGATTCGAGTGGCGTGGGATTTCTATAACTCCATTCCTATCGGTTTTACATTTTTCTGATATTATGATAGCCGAAATGCAACTTTTTATCTATTGACTTCAGGCTAGGACTTCCCTTAAAATATGAACTAACCTTCATTACGTCTTGGCTATACAAGTTTTGTCACCAGAAGCACAGAATACATAGAAGTTAAAAATACCCATTGCAATACGTGTTTCAAAATCCATACTAATATTGTTTTTTTTTGTATGCGTTTGTCTGTTACCTCTTCACGCCCAAACCGCTAAACCGATTTTGCTGAAATTTGATATGGAGATACTTTGAGCCACGGGAAAAGACATAGGGTACTTTTCTCCCGGACAAACGTACGGTTCCCGCGCGATAAAATAATTTTGGCGCAACGGAGTGGCGGGCGTTATCTAAACAGACTAGATGACGCTTGATTATTTTGTTAAAGATTTTTCTTTAGGCTTTTTTTAAAGACATTCGTGATAATTACTGTTTCATCATATTTTAGCATCATATTACTGAAATTCATAAGATACGGCAAAGATTCCGAGAAGGAAGGGTTCTTCCTTCAATTCCTCTGTTCTGTGACAGAGAAATTATACTTCATTGATTTATCCTGTAAAAGCGAAGTTACTACAGCTTGTAATAACATTATGTTAGTTACCAAGTCGGTGTATTAATGTTCGGTTTCATATTGAGTTCCATTAAATCATTTTATAACTGAGCCTACACGAGTATCATTTACATTTGAATGAGATAGGCTGAAATACATACCATACCATTCTATAATATTATGTACTTTAATAACAATTGGAGACATATAGGCAAGAATAAATCTTTCGCAAAATGTTTATTAATTGTTGTTCTAGTAATTGGTGTATATGACACTGTCAAATTGTAAATTGAGTCAAAAAATTACATAGGCTCGAACACCACCCTTCGACGGTCGCGTATGTCCCCCTGTCCAGGCTACAAAACTACCCATATAAAATGTCCGTTGAACATCATAATATACACATATATTGTCCTATGCCCCGATTCTCAAGCATCGAATATCGTTTTGATCTCGGGCCGTCTCACTCGCGAGTCAGACAGCCAGTGCGCACCATGGGTGTGAGATTGCTAATACTATCGACATTCTACGCTCGAGAATCGGGCTCCACTCCGTAATACACTTTCCGTATGAAACGTCATAACGCTCGCGTCCATTTTAATTCGGCAGATATGAATAAATGAAAGACGGCGGGCCTCGGGGTGCCGTAAACATTTTTATTTCACGAATTGGAGTTATGGACACTCCCAGGCCGAGCCGAGCCGCGAGCCGAAGCCGTAAATATTGCGGTTTATAGCGTCATACAGTAATGGGTAATATTCTATTTACGATATGCCTGGGGACATCTTCGGTTCTAGGTGGAGATAAGTTATGATGTAATTTGTTGAATGTCTCAGTAGATGTTCTATGAGATATTATCTTTGTAGTCGTGTTCTAATATGTTTGATATCATTTAGGCCTTTACGTTGGGCTACTTTGAACGCTACGATTGTAAAGCTCTGTACAGAATGAAAGGAAATTATAAAAACACTAGATGACGCCTGGACCTCCAAAATAAGTTTAAACCCGGAAAAATGTACGTATGTAACGTTCATTTTCCGGGATAAAAAGTATCCTATGTCCTTTCCCGGGACTCAAACTTTCTCTCTTCAAATTTTGCAAAATAGGTTCAGCAGTCTGGGCGTGAAGAGGTAACAGACAGACAGACATACTTTCGCATTTATATTATAGTAAGGAAGTATGGATTGTTCATAGGCAATCATAGGCGAATATGCCTCTCTACATGTTCTTAATCGCTCATTTCTTTTAAGTATAAATAACTATTTTATTTCGCCAATAGGTCTTTAACACCTACCAAGTATTAACAGTTTACATCTAGAGTGTAAACACGGAAGTAACAAGTCTGTTTACTGTTTAGTCTACACACTGTGGTCGGTAGTGTAAAAAGTTAAGTTAAATACGATAACGGTTGGTTAGTAAACTAAATCAATGCTACTATTTTAATCGTTTAATACTGTTTTGATCCATTTCCGATATATTATACGTTACATCGGTCATTGAAAGTTACATCGTTTCATAATATTCTATTATTTAATTCGATTGTGTAATGAAAATAATGTTGAATAATAACCGTGAAGGCCGAACTGTACAGTGTACATCCTTAATTATAACTTAAATAAAACATTAATTAATGTTATTATATTAAATTAGCTAATAAAACATTATTTTCCACTTAGGTTAACAGCACAGCATAAATATTTTACAGTAGACTCCTTACTACATAGTCCGAATCGAGCGCTTGATTTTTCTTTATGCAGCCAAAGCTATGCTGTATTACACATGTAAAACTTGTCTATATGTGAACATGGACGAATTTCGCTTTTGTATTATTATTATTGTGTTAAGCTTGGCTGCACTTTTCTATATTTTCTATTATAAATGAGTCACTCAATAAAACAGAGTTTGCATAACTTTTATTATAAATATAAATAACGCCAAAATGATTGAAGACCGTATCATAAAATATTGCAATAAAAAGTAACTCTAATCCCACATGCGCAACATAAAAATAAAATATGAAAGTGAATAATTTTATAGTCTCTTACATTTGGGCCACACATTCAGTGAAGCAACTTCCAATGTTTATGCTCGGTTTCTAAGGGTTTTTAACAGGAATTAACGGAAAGTTGTTGGTGATCCTAGAAGGTGGGTACCCTTTGTGGTTCTGCACCAGCTCCAATCACATCGTTAAACTCGGTTTTCGCAGCAGCACTGTTTTCGGTTTGGTAAATCTCCACTTGTGCGTAGGAGTCATAGTGAATCGATGTCAGGGTTGTAAAGACCTGCCCTCTCATCAAAAAACCTTAGTGTCTTCTAGGAGGGGATAGAAAATGAGCTTTTCCTAACCAAGTTGTTTATGGCGTATTTTCACTGGTCGATCCGGGGTGCGGAAGATTTCTAAAATACATGCCGCGACCAATCAAATTGCGCCATTAGTATGTCATAGACTCCCCGTATGCTGTATAAGGTATACCGCACGAGTTAACGACTGAAAATGCGCCCTAATGTCAAACCGCGTCAGGTTTTTGTTTTATGGGGTGTTTGCAGTGGTACATTTTTATTTAATTTCGCTCTACCATCCACATGTAGTATAGCCGTAATATTATGTTCCAGTGCCATAATAACGCCATAATCTCTTAGTGTGGGTCCAAGTGTATTTTCCGCACCGCTTGTCTCTTCAGAGTTATTTAACCTCTGACATGACCTCTATGCCAACGACATTAGGATCACACGTAAATCCTGTAAATCCTCTGAGTTAACCTCTGGACGGTAGTGTGATCTGAGTGTTTAGACAAACGTCATTCGAAAATATGGACAGCAAAATTTTGATACGATTCGTCATAGTAACATGTTACATGACGCTTGCGATGCTGCATATCAAATTCCATACATTTCTTATTTCTATCTTCGCAATAATCGAATGCGAGTTGTCTAAGTGCCCTCTGTTGGCGCGTGACCTATTTCCAACGTTCCCGAGTGTAGCTTTTACCTAATTATACGTGAGGGTTGTGGGTTCGAAGTTCGGAGCCATTATGTAAGTGTATAGGCTATGTAATTGTATTAATTTGGCAGTTGGAGTCGATAGTAACAATATAATAGACAAATGTATAAAACTAGTTGATGCCCGCAACTCCGTTCTAAAAAAACTATCCTATGTCCTTTTTCGTCTCTCAAAGTATCTCCATATGAGATTAAATCTATAAAGCGGCAGGAGGTAACAGACAGACAGACACACTTTCGCATTAGATAATCTTACGGATATGGATTACATGTAGAGTTGCATGTCCCTCTACACGTGCCTGTGATCGACGTGTATTGTACATGCTGTAGACAGCTGGCGAAATGGAGATGACAATGATGATTGATGACTATCCGATATCCATCATCCCTTAACGTAAAGGGCCTATTGAGTAAACGTTGACTGTAATGCTGAATCTGACTGTTTTTGGTTAGGTTTTAAGACCCAATTTCACCAACGTCGGTTAGTGTTAACTTCCTGATAAGGTGCCGGATAGGCTATCTACAACTTATTTGACAGATGATCCATAATCTATCTGTCAATTTAAGTTGTGGATAGCCTATCCGTCATTTATCAGGAAGTGGTTAAATAGGCCCTTAATGTTTTAGTTTAATATTCTAGCCATTTCAAGGTAGCTATCAGTAAACCGCTATTAAAGATAAGACGCTGGAAATAATTACGTATGAGAAGTTTCGGTATAAAATCTTTACGGCTTCGCTTGGCAGAAGTTTATCATGCATCAGCTTCTAGTTTATAACTTTGATGTGACGTTTGGGAGATGCCAAAGTGCCAACAAAGTTCTAAAAGTTTAGGACACATTTTGTGATAAAGTTTCAGAACAAGAGTTTTTGTGATTCATCATATTGTTTTGGAAACGTGCAGTGCAAATGTTAGAAATTGTACCTCTGCCGCTGATTACTATGGTCAAACCGGTTTGAAACAGGAGGCACAGAACCATATTTTAGTTAAAACTGCAAGAAATTATGGTCCAAACTAACGAGGCCTGTCACAAAATTTCGCACAAATTTTATCGGTCACAAGAAATTTTTGTCACTCGCGCTCAGTAGAAATACAAAAGAATAGAAACATCAATAGATTTTAGGGACAAAATGACTTTTCTTTATCTATCACATTGTATGCTTTGGGTGGTAGCAAGAAACTGTCTATAGTAGCCTTGCTAAACTTACAGGAGTACCAAAACTTAACGTAAGTACAGTTAAAACTGCACAAGACTAGTTACTACGTACTCTGCTATAAACAACACTAAACTCTTACCAAAGCCCATTAACCGGGGATTTTAAGCGCCTATGCTATCCAGTGGGGTATCTACTATCTATCTATCCGGTAGAAGCTGCCTCCCCCAAGGTATTCCATCTGTTCGAGTCGTTCTAACTCCACCGCAGGCCAGCCTTTCTCTTAGGTATCCAGCTAATACGCCATCTTTTAGGCCGTCGACAACGGTGATATCATAACCGGGGATTATCATAACAATTTTCTTTTTTTTTTCAGAATGGAGCGACGGCACCGGCAACGGCGAGTACCGGGTGCGGCGGCAGCTCTCCGTGTCATCAGACTCCAAGCTGCTGGACGAGGGGGCGCGGGAGGACGCCGCAGTCGTCATGAGGCCGAAGCGGCCCCCCAGACCCAAGTCCGAGGCCTACCTCGGCCCGTCAGAACACTCTAACCGTCGCACCAAGCGATTTAGTGCCTTTGGGGTGAGTAGATAATGATGGATTTTAAAAGACTGGTTGTTACGAGGTGTTTTAGGGTCTATTTGTGATGGTGGTAGGTTTCCGTCAGGTCATTCGTTTGCGCGTTTGGCGTATTTTCACAAACAAATAGAGAACTAAGAAGGGGTCCCAATCAAGCTGCGTGTGTAAACTATGACTTATTTGATATAAAACCACAGCTCGAATATTGAACCCCTTCCTTGTTTTTTATTCGTTGAAAAATTTAAGACTTACATATCATAACCAAAAGCGATAACCATAAAATAACTACCTGCTTCTAAACGAGCATTCCACTCCATAGTCCAACGAATGATTAATATTGTTGTCGCTACATTGTAGTCTGTAGCGCTTTCAAGATAATGACAAAACACAAGTGCTCCCGAATGTCCACTCTGCATTGACGCATCATTACCCCGGTCATAAGGCTCGTGCCTCGTACCATTGAACGCAGGAAACTGCGGTGCGTTTTTAACACAAAAGGCTTTAGATTTTGTACCCTGGTTAAAAATATCTACAAAATTATTATTTTAACGGTACGTTTTCAAGCAGCTAGGAGTATGGCTTGAAAAATTGAAACTCCACAAGTAAAAAGAAATAGTTCGATGATATTATTTAAATAATTGGTAGCACTTTAGCGACCCATATACTCAAAGATACTTAAAGCGAAGAAATTGATAAAGGCTTCTTAGATTCTATCTTTTCTTATTAATATCTATGGACGCTTCACACCACGTCAGTCTGGCCCCGTGCTAAGTACCTGAAGGACTTGTGTTACAGGTACCAGACAACGGAAATATATTTAATACTTTTACTATAGGACTCAGTGGCGAAGCGTCCATATAACCCGATTCCCATCGGCTTCCCTTAGCAGGGACCTATTAATCCGCTATACGGCTGTAGCGGTATCGATACAAACCGTTTTATTTTAAATATCCATATGCAGGGTTTTCAACTATGCTCTTGTCTTAAGCGGTATTAAACCGTTTAATATAGCTGCGGTGATAACCGAAAGAGACAACAAATTAGTGGGGGGCGCCGCGGCTGGGATCAAAGCCATGAAAATCGCGACAACAATAGAATACAATGGCAATTCCGATCGTAGCGTTCCGCGGTACTTACAATATCACCTATCCTTTTTTAACACAGAAAAACGAATGAAAATGAACCTTAGTCATAAACGGTTTATTTATACCGTTAATTCAGCTGTATATACGGCTGATGCGCATGTTAGGGTTTTTCAGAGAATCGTATAAATTAAACAGTTTAAAACACCAAAATGGGTAACCTTTTCGGTCCCTGTCCCTTAGGGCTTAGAAAAATCGAATATATGGGCCAACGACATATTTATCTAATAAATATTTTACATACCTACTTAAAAAACTTTGAATTCACAATGTTATATGCAATACATTTTTCTCTCACTTGAAATACATAGTTTGAATTAATAACTATCGCCTACAAATTTTAAAAGGCAATGCAATGTGCGGGCGCAGAGAATCAAATAAGCCGCAGGATTAGCGGCTTATTTCTCCATACAACGACAGTTCATAGTAAGCATCTGTCCTTTTCATTCCTGTGAACTGGTCGTCATGTTCTGTCTCGTTCTAGCACGCGCGATATATATTTGGAAATAACTCGATGCCCGACGAGTTATTACGGAGAAAGGTTAATTAGCAACGCACAAGTGCAAGCGAGATAGATGAGTCATGAAGTAAAATTGTTATGATTCGAATTTAAGAATGAATGTAGCGACATTATACTTTTGCTGGCGCGTAATACACTTTATTTTGGTAGGATTTTTTGTAATACGACTTTATTAAGAATGCCTTTAGCGGTACTTAATATGACAGGCGCGTAATACATTTTTATTTTGCTGGTTTTTAGATTGACATATTAATATGGCGGATAGTGTGTTTGTAAACAACATGTCGTTTGTTTTGTTTTGTCGAATTTAAATTTTGTTTTAGCGTTAGAACTTAGAAGAGTGTCGTGAATTAAATTAATTTATATTGTGACTTGTGAATTGTGAGTCGTACGACGTAATCGTGTAGTTCGGAAAATATGGCATTAATTCAGAAAGACTGTTGTCTGACAGATTATATTTTGCTGTCGAAGGAAACTTTGTTTTCCAAACTTAGTTTTGAAAATTAAAAGCATGTCATTCAATTATAAATTACCAAAATTGGTAAGTAGATTTTTTACTCCGGCTTCCCTTCTCAAAATATTCACCCCTCGCCACTGATAGGACTCGAACCCGCGAACTCCGGCTTGAGCTACCAACGCGCTCACCACTGCGCCACAGAGGTCGTCAAATTATTCTATCTTCGGATAATAATAATCGTATCGAATTAATAGGAATCGTAGCATCTCGCCGATAATTGCGTTGCGTATTCTCATCGGGCTTATGTCCCTTCTCTTTAGGCAGTGGACTGTAAAACCGGAAATTTTTAAGGATAAAGACGATCTTTATTTTCCGGGATAATCTCAACTCCGTGGACGGTGATGGATGACCCAAGTTTAGAGGGAAATTAAATTACAACTTGCAAATTATCTTGTTTATAACGTTGTTTTGATTGGATGATGATTTTAGCGTTACCCTAAAAATGTTTGAAAATATTAGATTTTTAAAATGTTGAATACTATTTTGTTAATGTATTTAATATTACCTAATACCATTAACCCTATGTACTTAATCTTATATATAAAATTCTCGTGTCACAATGTTAGTCCGCGAACTCCCCCGAAACGGCTTTACTGATTTTTACCAAATTTTATATGCATATTCAGTAGGTCTGAGAATCGGCTATTGGGTAGTTTATATATTGATAAGTGCATTTGTTGAATAAATAATAGTAAATTATGACAACCTGAGACTGACGGCGACCATTATGCGACGAGATAGCGATCGACGTTGCCATGGTGACATACTTATTTAATCACTTCAATAAAATAATATCCAGGGCGAATGGGCGAAATACTTTATATTATGGCAAAGCAACGTTTGCCGGGACAGCTAGTATCTATTATATTATTATGTAATAGTTAATATTATTACTGATTTTATTTCGCAAACAATTCAACAGGCTATGTAATAGTGAATGGATTTTTGTTTTTGAGGTGTCATTTTCTTTTTTACACTATAACTTGCAAAGTTTACCATATTTTTTTTGTGCTTTTAATTTTTTAGTTACTCAATTAAAAATTAATATTCAGAATTCCGGTCCAGAATTTTTTTTTTTCTTGTTCCTGTTATTTAATGTGTCTTATCCGATTGTTTACGTTGAAAGTTAACCAAATACACAATTTTTAAAAAAGAAAGTTTGCTTTGCTAAGCTAAATACAACTATAAGGTTTTTGCAAAGTTTTTAGAGATTAACGCTCGTCGTAACCAAGATAAAAGGGTTTGGGTGGATTTAAGGGTTGTAACGAAAAGTGTGTTAAACTTACTTGTTGTGCGTATTTAATTTTTAGAGAAATAACAACTTTTAAGTACTTAAAAACGTTTAAATATCTCAAAATATATGTAAAATAGACCGAAAATATTTTTCTATATTTTTTGCGAATTTACTTAAGTGAGAGCTAAAACATTAAATGCATCGACAAATGAAAGACTTTTTCTAGTCTTTATATTATATTTGAACATAAATATAATATATTTGAACTTCCTACTTAAAGCCAGAAAAAAAATTGGGTGCTACAAATCTCACGTACATACTAAAGACGCATGCTGCGACCTATGATTGGAAAATGCTTACCTGAATACAAAAAATATCAGTTCTTAACCTAATTTGTATTTTTTTCCTTTAAGTATGTTTTAGCATATATAATTAATGAAAAAAAGAAATCAATTTTATTCTGTAAAAACCTAACCAAAAGAAATAAAATACAGATTTTCTTCGAAAAATCCGTGAAAAGTTTGTGCTACATTTTCAGAAAATTTAATAAAGTAAGAGCTAAAAAGTTATACACATTAAGAAATAGAAGGCTTTATCAAGCCTAAAAAATACTTTTAAACTTCCTATTTAAAACCAAAGAAAAATAGGAACGCCATTTACCTGGCGAGGCACACAACAAGCACATTTGTAGGTATGCTCATCTACATACAAAAATATTAATTTTAAATCTAAATTATATATTTTTTCAACTTATTTTATTTCTTTGGAATATAAGCAACGATACCAATAAAAAAAATAATATATTTTATTATTTTACTATATATTTAAAAGAAAGAAATACGCAAATTTTCTTCAAAATTTTACAGTTTATGAGTTTACTTGAAGTAGAAGAGAATAATTTAAAAATCAAAAGCACAACTTTTCAATAGGTAAACTATTATTTATGTTATCAGCTACACATTACTTTTTTTTCTTTTCAATTTTCATCCACTATTGCAAAAATCGGAGGTTTGCACGATTTTTACGCTCTGGGAACTCCACTAATAAGTAGCTGTATTGTCCACAAATTTTAGACGTTTACTAGCTTTTGCCCGGAGTTCTTCCTGTAAAAACTTTTTTGGGATAGAAATTATTTTAATATTATGTTATTGCAAAGCCTAAAGTTCAGTAGTTTTTGAGTCAACAAGTAAAAAATATCCTCAGAAACTTTCACCTTTATAACATTAGTGTAATATCTTGGATCAGGATTCACGGCACTCCAACTGGGGCAAATATACAGTGACATACAAGGAATTATTTTTCCGGGTATATAGATACAGGATATATAATGTACGAGGATGTCACGTTTCGCCCAGTTCCGGACAAAACTTTTAACGAGGCCGTATATCCAGGATAAGGGTGTCACTTGTAAAGAGATCTACGTAGATCCTACGTAAATCCACGTTTAATATTGTATGAACACAAACGTGATCGTTTAATCTTTCAATTTAAATGGTTGGTGTTTTGTGCTAAAAAGAATACTTACAGTAGGTAATGTAGAAAACAAAGTATTTGTTAATTTTCCAAGCTTAATCGCATTTGTTTTCAGTTTTCAATTGATTATATTGAAAGTTAGCTGGTTGAAAATAGAAACACTCATCTTGTATTTTGCTATAAATATCTTCCACTTGAATATTTCAAACTTGTGCCGAGTTTAAATTAATGCAGATCTTAAAAAGAAGTGAAGAAAATCGTTGAAAAGAATTTAATTGTGAGCGAAGTATGAAGCGCTTTGAACGGCTCAGAGTCGAAGTATTCGTCGAGACTTTTTGTAGAATAAGTTGGGGAACAGAGGGGACGTTCGATGGAAATAAGCCTTCTGACGCTCCCCATATGAAATCTTGAGGATCTAAGAAGTCTGAGTATATTTTATTAGTTTTCATGATAAAATGCCAATAAAGTGAATAGTAGAATATACAGTAATGAAAGTGGACTGTCAACCATACATAATAATATTGTTATTAACGAAATGTAAATAATGTCCAGTCCAGGCAGCTATAACGCTACCGTTAAGGCCCTATAGACCCGAAAATTAGCAGGTCGATCTCTGTCAGTACGAATACCGACGTAAAGGACATTAAAATAACATTCATATCAGCGCGCCTTGTACAGTGGCGGTTACGACGCTCGCCGCGTACTTGATAGGGCGAAATAGGAGAAAAAAAACCCTTTTTCTTTGATAATTAAACCAAAATGCAAAATGTAACCACAAATTATTCTTCTTTAAGTTATGAGCTTTTCGTAGATGTGATTTTTAAAAGTAAAACTATCATAATCTTCATGAAAAATAAGAAATATATCACAAAATATTCGAAATTAGCCTCCTCTTCGGAGTAATTTTTGATCGAGTGAAGTTTTCAATATTGTGTTTCGAACCACAAATTGTCAAAGTACATTAAGTAAACAACAATGTGTTTTTTTGGCTTTTAAAAGTCTCTATTTGTTTGTTTATTATTGATTAAAAGTCATGTAAAATTGGGTCTATAGGGCCTTAAGATGTCACTTTTTCACGGTGCCATAAAGAATAGCACAATAATTTTATGAAATTTCAATTTCCTATTCCTATTTACATTAAAATTAATTGAAACAGATCATAAAATATATAACAACTAGCGACCCGCCCCGGCGTCGCACGGGTATAAAATATATAGCCACTGAAAAAATAATTAAAATGGATAGCCTATGATCCTTTACGTGGTCTACTTCTTATCTGTGCCAAATAACATAAAAATTGCTCCAGTAGTTCGCTAGATAAGCCCTTTCAAATAATTTCCGCCGTTTTTTTACATTCTTCTATTAGTCTTAGCGTGATAAAATATTGCTTATAGACTTCCTCAATAAATGGGCTATCTAACACTGAAATAATTTTTCAAATCGGACCAGTAGTTCCTGAGATTAGCGCGTTCAAGTTAGCCCTTTCAAATAATTTTCCCCGTTTTTTCCCCATTTCCCTCTATTTCTTCGCTCCTATTAGTCTTAGCGTGATAAAATATAGCCTATAACCTTCCTCGATAAATGGGCTATCTAACACTGAAAGAATGATCAAAATCCGTTGCGTAGTTTTAAAGATTAAAGGGAACAAAGGGACATGAGGGAAAAAAAGCGACTTTGTTTTATAATAAGTACTAGCTGTCCCGGCAAACGTTTCTTTGGCATATTATATTAAGTATATCGCCCGTATTATTTTATTGAATTAGTGACTAAAATATAAGTATATCACCATGGCATCGTCCATCGCTATCCCGTGACCCGCGTCGCATAAACAATGGTCGCTCTTTATAGACAAATAATTTGCAATAAATTAAAATTGCGACTATAATTTGAGATTTAAACTACCCTATCTCTCAAGTTGGATCGAACTGCACATGGTGTGCGAATTTTATTATAATCGGTTAAGTGGTTTAGGAGTCCATTGAGGACAAACATTGTGACACGAGATTTATATATATTAAGATAAGATAGATGTATGGTTAAAATTTCTTCTTTTTTTTCAACTTTATCAAAAAGTTCGAGTAACATACAGCAAAATAATTGCGTCAGAAAAGCATGAACAGCAAAATATTTTGTAAAATATGCCAACTCTGACAGCGCGTGTGAATTTAATTTCGGAGTAGGTCCTTCACTGCCCTCGCCGGCCGGATTCAACTCAATTATCGTCAATCATAACGCAGGTTCACATTAACAGGTGTAACTCTATTACTTCCTGTCAAATTGCTGCAAAATCCGGTTTAATCCGCTTTTATTCCGATTAATAAAGTTGCAGTTAGGTACAATACTCGTTTTAGTGGTTGTCTCTCTGTTTGGATGTTTACTCTTAAAGTTTTTCTTAAGATTGTTGTCGTTATACTGTGAAGAAGGCGTCTCGTTTATTCTAGGATATGGTGTACAAAAAATTTACTTTAAGCATAATATAATTATAGGAGCAATACAATTCTTCTGGCAGTCGTTGTATGTATTTAATAAAAAAATACTTGTCATTTCCATAGACGATAATAAAAAGAAGAGTTTATCAAATGAACATAAATTATGTAGCCCCGTGCTTTTTATCCACTATACATACTAATATTATAAATGCGAAAGTGTGTATGTCTGTAAAGTCTTTACGTCCAAACCGCTGAACTGATTTTGCTGAAATTTGGTATGGAAAGGACATAAGATACTTTTTATACTTACCCAAAAAATGTACGGTACCGCGCGATGTACGAATTAATTGATGTCATTCAATTGGTGCAGTGGAGTTGCGGGCGTCATATTGTTTATTAATTATTATATAACAGAAATTCAATGTAGATTTCAGTCCTACATAATATTATAATAACTGTTATCAAAGTATTCGGTTGCACGTTCAATGTGTGCATACACTGTTCATTTACAATTTAGTTCGTTTACATGACGAGTGTCGAGAACATGCAAACTTATTTATCCGACAGTAATAGAATTAGAGATGCGCTAATGTTGTGTCGATGACCGATACTCATTCTCAGCTACTAGTGCTGACTGAAATTATCGAGTGTCGATAAACATGAAAGGAAGGAAGATTCTATCCCGCGGGATTCGTAAATTGTTTTCGGGATAAAAGTATCCTATGTCTAATGTCTATACCAAAGGACAAGATCCGACGTCCATACATTTTGGGCTAATTTTAAAAGTGCCGGCCAACACAAATAAACCCATTATTTAAATAGAACATAATCTAAGGAATAATTTTTATTATTGCACCAAAGTTCTAAGTCCGAGTTGTTATTCAAGGTCAAACTTTTTTTTATAACATAATATTATGTAATAAGACTTATTTTATTAAAAGCAATAAGCAATCGATCCCAACTTCCCTATCCGAGTCATAGAACAGATTAAGAAGAAGCCAAATACATACAAATGATTTGGAAAAATTCAAAGGAAGGGGAATACTCTACGTGCAAGGCTACTTTGAAGAGCTGAGACTACTTTGGAGAGATAAGGCTGCTTAGGGGACTAATCAGAGAGGCAAGGCTGCTTTGGAGAGCTAAGGCTGCTTAGGGGACTAATCGGAGAGCTAAGGCTGCTCAGGGGACTAATCGGAGAGCTAAGGCTGCTTAGGAGAGCTAAGGCTGCTTTGGAGAGCTAAGGCTGCTTAGGATAGCGAAGGCTGCTTAGGAGAGCTAAGGCTGCTTAGGGGAGCTAAGGCTGCTTAGGGGACTACTCGGAGAGGTAAGGCTGCTTTGGAGAGCTAAGGCTGCTTAGGGGACTACTCAGAGAGCTAAGGCTGCTTTGGAGAGCTAAGGCTGCTCAGGGGACTAATCGGAGAGCTAAGGCTGCTTTGGAGAGCTAAGGCTGCTTAGGAGAGCTAAGGCTGCTTCGGAGAGCTAAGGCTGCTTAGGAGAGCTAAGGCTGCTTCGGAGAGCTAAGGCTGCTTAGGAGAGCTAAGGCTGCTTCGGAGAGCTAAGGCTGCTTAGGAGAGCTAAGGCTGCTTCGGAGAGCTAAGGCTGCTTAGGAGAGCTAAGGCTGCTTCGGAGAGCTAAGGCTGCTTTGGCTCTCTACTAGGGATACTCTACGACCTACATGCTTAGGGTAAGCACGACATTTTCCTATACTTTATAGTATTACAAGTAAGCAATGAGTTGTGTCCTGCAAGCCCCAAGCACGTAGAGGTTTCCTCTTCCTGTGAATTTTCCAAATCATTTGTAGGTACCTATTTGGCTTCTAATCTGTTCAATGACTCGGATAGGGACATTAGGATCGATTACTTATTGCTTTTAATTAATAAAATAAGTTTTATTACATATAAAGTTATAAAAAAGTTTGACATTGAATAACAACTCGGAGACTTGACTTTGAACTTTGATGTAATAATAAAAAATATTCCTTAGATTATGTTCTATTTAAATAATGGGTTTATTTGCGTTGGCCGGCACTTTTAAAATTAGCCCAATTTGGACCTTATCCTTTCAAATCGGTTTATCCGTTTTGGTGTTCACACCACACCACACACCTCTTCAGAGGTAACATACAGGACAGACAGACAGACTGAAAAACTTTCGCACTAACAATAATATTATCAAGTAAGTATGTTATGGATGCTGTAAACAGAAATGCAAAATATGTATTGCAAGTGAAATTCAATTAAAAAGATTGAAGTTATAAATTTAATTTACCAGACCTTACGGCGACAGAGAGAAATTGGAGGGGAAAATGCCATAACGCACTAAGTATTGCAAACTCAAAACATGTGTTTTTTAAACTCAAAAGATATAATAGATATATGATATAAGTAACTTAAATTATAGAATATTAAACTTTATCTAGGTAGGTAATTAAAAACAATTAATTTTTAATACTTTTAAGATTGTAATGGTATACCCCGTAATACTTACATTAAGATAACGTAAGTTTTGCTCGATTACGAGAGAGATCTTAGGTTTATCGTTGTGTCAACACTGGAATCTTAAAGACTAATATACTAATGGCTTAATGGCTTTGCTTTAGTAATGTTAACTCGTTAAGAAATCAGTTGGTAAAGAGATTTAAGTGCGGCTAGTCGGTTTTTTAGTGGTCTGATTTCTATCCAAACAAGTGTATTTTTTGGACTTTTTAGTATTGTAAGGTGTGCTTTGTATAAGATATTTTTGAGGCAAATGTGCTGCTTGGTGCTTCCGTTATTCTTTAAATAACTGTAAAATATGTACTTTTGGGGTACGAACCTTTGTGGCATACCTAGCCGCCGGCCATCTTGATTTTTTTCTTCCTTTGGACTCATAAGTCATACTAGCTATATGACCGAGCTTGGCTCGGTATTCAAGAAATTCAAAAAACACACATAAAATGACATTTTATGAAAATGATTCCTAGCTAGATCGATTTATCGCCCCCGAAACCCCCTATATACTAAATTACATGAAAATCGTTGGAGCCGATTCCGAGATTCCAATTATATATATATACAAGAACTACTCTAACTAAGAACGAGAATATACAAGAATTGCTCGTTTAAAGGCGTAAAATTTTTATGGTGATCTTTACTTCTAAATATCTCGGAAACGTGACACTTTAGGATACTATATTATATACATTTTTTTTGTTTGCGGGCATTTTCAAAAAAACGTGTACTCTTGCAAAAATATGTCTATATTTTTTAAGGTCATTTATTTACCTATATTTGAATGTCATATACAAGGAAAAATATTGAACTAATGGAATAAGTTAAAAAAATCGCCGAAAGCGTTATATTATTCTAATATTATTGAAACAAAATCGAATTTTCGCCGAAACAGATTCTGTTGTGTGACTAAATGTAAAATATAATTTAATACAAAAAATACAGCAGTAAATGGATTTCTACATTCATTTCATCTAGTGAAATGCATATTTAATTGTTTATTTAAAGAAAATATAGATAATTTCAAGGATCAACAAGAGTAGCAATTATTTTTAATCCGTAGTGTGACTTTGTGACCTACCCACTAGTCTATTTTTTTTTACACGAGTAGTAATATTTAACATATTTAAAGAAGTTTTTATAACACAAAAACCTTTTATTTAAACATTTTTATTGTTGCACTACTTATAAAAGTAGAAAATTCTTTGATTTCACAGATTTAACTTCATTAATTAGAGGGACGAACATCTCATAATCAAAAAGATGTGTTCACATGTCTACGAATTCCTAAGTTATTTTTAGAGACCGGATTATATGCAACATAAAAAGCTTGTTATATGCATGCAAATATGCATAAAAATGTCTGAAATATGCATGAAAATTGACAGAATATGCAAAATTAAATGACAATATGCAAATTCAAAATCTGCATAAAATAAGGAAATTATTTTTTGATAGGCGATAATAGGTACAGTAAAATTATAATATGACATTAAAATTATTTAAAAATTTTGTAAACGTAAGCAATCAAATATTTAATTTGTAAATTTTCAGTTGTAAGATTGTGTCTGCGATCATTTAGAAAATTTTTGTAAATAGAAAAGGTGCGCTCCACATTCGCTGAGGAAACTGAGCAGAATTTGAACTTAGGTGCTATGTTAGCACTTACAGTTTTAGGCAAAAGTTCTTTGTAGTTGGCAAGCGTGACGTTCTTCTTTCTCTTTCATCTTAATCCTTCAAGCCCTATAAGGACACCGGTAACCGCGATAACAATAGAATAGAATTTCCAAGAATCCCCGATCGAAGGATTATTATCGTAACTGTCAAAACAATAGACGCGCATAACTACTGGCTGCATTCGAAATGCAGTAAAAAGTCACAACTATTACTGAATTTGTAATTAAGTACTGTTATTGTTATTAAATTTGGTCGCATTTCGGAACGCAGATAAGTGAAAAATGTAAATGTACCGATAAAATGCATCAAAACTAGATTTTAGGTAAAATATGCTATAATATGATATAAATCAGCGATAATATGCCATTACCGCTGAGAATGGCTAAAATATGCAAATGCATATGAAAATATGCAAATGCATATAATCCGGTCTCTAGTCATTATAAATCTGCAAATATCAATGACACAAAATGACTTTCAACTTTACTGATGGAAAAGTAGTGGAAATAAAATCAAAATTATTTAAGAAATAAAACTTTGTGGTACATTTTAAATACTATAGTCGTTATTGTTAAGTCGATGCCTTGATAATTTGGCTGTAGCGATATCGATTTTTCTCAGCAATGACTAAAGCTAAGAAATTAAAGTTCATTGTCAGTATTCATCATGTCTTTGTCTTTGAATTACCCATAACACGATTGGTCAACTTGTATAACACAGAATAATCAATCAAAAAGACCTCTGTAAAAAAAGGGATTCTTATTTTTCCAACAGAGGAGAGTAATTCAAGCTTCCAAAATTTGTACATAGATTGGTTCAAGCATACACTTTAATTTGCCCATAGCTTATATGAAATGTATTTATGGTTTTAGAATTACGCGACAAAAACCATTTTGTCGCTTACGCCCTTTCCATTTTTTGCTGTTCCATTGCTTGTTTTCTATAAGAGGCCGGCCCGGCCTAAAGTAAAACTATCAATCAACAAAACTAAAGAACAAGAAAATTAGCAATCTAAAACATATCCTACACGATTTTTTAGTTTAACGCGGCGTAACCTTAACACATAAGTAATAATAAAAATATTTGTACGTCAATCGTACCAGTTTAAAAATGTCCAATTTTCTTAATAAAATCTGTGAATAAAAAAATAATTTATTTAAAATGTGAACCAAGCTAAGCTTATGCTTTCCATCTGTTGTGACTTGTCCGTTCCATTATAGGTGACCATACGAAAAGTCACAAATCGGAAGTCACATAATGCTACTTTCTTTTACTTTTAAAGTGTTTATAAATAACCGATAATAGTTATCACAATTTCATTTTTTATACTAAATACTAAACGAATTTTGCAATGTGTCAACTCAAACTCAAACTCAAACTCAAATTTTTTTTATTCAGAATAAATTTTTGCAAATATTTTCTGAAAGTCTACATGATGCCTACCACCGGTTCGGGAACTAACCCGGCGAGAAGAACCGGCGTAAGAAACTCGCAGGGGGCCCACTTTATTTACCAAAAAAAGTGAGAAAAAAATTAATCTTTTAAAATAAAGTTTACAATGCTGTAACTTAAAATTATACAATGTCAACATACATACATAATTGTAAGTCATAAAATAATGTAGAAGTAGCCTTGCAAGCAGCCATCCTACTCCCAAGATGTGCCGTCGTTTATGAAATCATTGATCTTATAATAGGCTTTGGCACACAAACGTTCTTTGACTACTTTTTTAAATTTATTAATGGAAAGATTTTGAACGTTTTCTGGGATTTTATTGTAAAGGCGTACACATTGACCTTTAAAAGATTTACTAACTTTACTAAGTCTGATCACCGGTATTTCTAGTTTATACTTATTTCTAGTGTTTACAACAGTAATAACAGTTGGAGAAAGTATATTAATGCTTACAAAATATGGTCACTTATCTGAACAAAGAAACCGTTTCTGAAGAACCATCCAACCTGCGTCCGCGTCTTGTTGCAGATTTTTAACTACTAAATTCAAATTGGAGTTTCTCGATGTACAATGAAATATAGTGCTATCATTTAGTGCCGAAATATTTTTGTAGTATATTTATAAAACTAAAAAAAAAACGGTCACTAAACTGAACGGTCGAGTCGTTTTTTCATGATTATAATTTTAATTAATTTTTAGTTAAATTATGTTAGATTTTTCAATAACAACACATTCAATTGATACATTAACTATTTAGGAATCTAAAATATGATTTTAAGCAACTTACTTTAAGAAAAAAAATATTTATTAAAGATTTTTTTACAACTTCTGGGAAGGGGACAGGTACATTTAATAGTTTTTGGTACATAAAAACCCTTATAAATCTCATACTAAATAAAATTTTATACAAGCGTGAATTTATTTTAATAAAAGAAAACTTGTTTTTGCTCCTACAGTAAAATAACATTATGTTAGTGTGTAATTTTTTACAAATAATCTGTAGCGAAGTCAAGGGACAAGGTAAAAACCAAGGGTACAATTTTTTTTGAAAATGCCCTTGCATAAAAGTGTCTATTTAAATATACCAATATGTCATTTTTTTCGTGCTCGGAAATTTAAAAAAAAATCAAAATGGCCGGCGGCTAGATATGCCAGGCTCCATATAAAAATTCGAACCCCTTTATAACATTTGTTGGTGTCATCGTAAGCGTTGGTAAATTTTGACTTAAGCACTGCAAACTTAACGCAAACAAACTCGCCGTACGGCTAGCGCCAGCAGTGATGGTCTAACTTTAGCCAATCGCTATGCTTGTTATTTCTAAACTTGGTGCTGAATTTACATTGATACAGTAGCAGGCGCCAATATTCCAACGCTTATCGAAAACTATTTAGGGACATTAGTACAGTGCTGACTAAACGCTAGCGGTAAGCAGGTCTAACTCTGAATGCCAGGTTGAAAACATGCTTACATGCTCATTGCTGAAGAATACAAGCGGAATACTGGAGCATGCAGTATGTAAGCATGTTTCCAACCTTGCATTCAGAATTTGGGCCGCTTTGCGCTGACTACTAAATATTATGTCAACTGTCCAGTACACTGGATGGAGTTTAACTATGCACATTTTTCCAGTCCAGCATCCAGTATTACGTGCACCATATCAAAGTAAATAAGCACAGAAATAGTATTCGATTGTACATTGTTATTTCGTTACATAACGTCGATAGCGCGTCATCGCATGCAAATGTGTTATTGTGAGTCGTGCGAAGTCAGTCGTGTAGCGGCGGTCGCTGCCGGTGGACCATGGAGGCTGTTGTCACTCAGCCCGTGAGCCAGGTGAGTTGAAGGTGTGTTCTGAAGGTCCCGAAACTCTAATCAGTAGCTGGAGAATGTAGGATGTTTCAGTAACCACTATTCAATCAGAATGTTGTGATTTGCACTGGCTCTTACTGTTTGAGTTTTGGAATTTTTAGTTGCCAGTGGATAATAGAGTTATCACTCGGCCTGTCAGTCTGGTGAGTTGCTGCAGATATGCTATAAAAGTTCTGAAGGTTCTGGAGCTTGAAGCAGTAGCTCAGTGTTACAGAAGGACAGTATATCAACTGTTATGATTCGGTAGACAATAAAAATTGCCGCGCCGCGCTGGATTCTACTGTTAGAGTTTTGGAATTCGGGGCTACTGGTGTACCATGGAGGCACTCCGCTGTTATGACCCAGCCTTGTGACCCAGGAGTTTCTTAGTCTCGACTCTCGAAGTTCTGAAACGAACAATGCCAGGAGCCATTTTTCAGTAACTTGTTTTGAACTTTCAGAGCATAAAAACAGAGTAAAACAAAATCTGACTCTTTCGGATATGAAACGAAGATACGGCGTTTAACAAGAATTAATATAGTGCTCCCAAAACAATAAATTCCTCTTGAAAACATACTAAGCGTTGACCGCATGTTCAAATCGAACAGCTGCAATAAAATATTGTCTCGATTTTTGGACGTAGGAGTTGACAATCTACGGATTTATGGCACATTAATCTTGAGAACAACGAAGGCTTATACATACGAGATAAAACAATACACGAAACATTCAATGGATTAGAATTCCGCTTTTTGAAAGTTAATCTAGTGTTACAGATTGCGATATAATCTCTGTTTATTATCAGTGTGGTTTCAGTATCATTACGTGAAAATGTTTCTGACATATGTTATAGTAGGTAAATGTTACACAGGATAAACTAAATTCCCCCTCGGAAAATCGCGAGGCCTTATAGTAGGGGAGGAGAAAAGGGGATTTTGGGAGTAGCTTGAGCGTGTCAGATTAAGCTTGCATAGGCTTCCGACATGTGTCTAGTTATCATAATATAGAAATCAGATTTCTCACGTGGTGGGTAATTTTTTTTTTTTTAATATTGAAATGTCGTCGGATCTGTCAGATTAAGATAGGGGATGTTTATTTTTTTATCAGCTTTAACTAATGTACAAAACCTACTAGGTCTCCATGAATGACGCTCGAGTGACTACAAAAATAGCACCCTCCCCTCCTCTACTATTACAGTTGGCATTGAAATTAAATAATTTTTTTTCTACTTTGAGTACTACTATGTTTTAAATACATAAATATAAAACCTACTTTTGGTTATGTAACGCTTACGGCGTATGTAAAGGCGAGAACGAATTAACAGCTGATATACTAAGCACGTCTGAAGACAATGTTTCAGTTGTAGTACCGACTACCGAGTACAGTATTATGTGCTACGTATTTATTATAGAGTTTTTTTGTTTTGCTTATACATTGTTTTCTTACCTTGATTACAATTTTATTTGAAGCTTAGTCAGGTTTGTGTATTAAAGATTGATAAATTACAAGAATAAATAGTAATCCTATTGTCGAAGAAGAAAGATATTGTAGACTGTAGTATAATAATTGCTCAGTCTTATCAAACCTAGCCAAACTCTGCGCACGTGACGATTCTACTTTCATTCTTTCGTGATGGAAAACAATGTATTATGTAGCACTCTAATAAAAATAATCGGCCAAGTGCGAGTCCGACTCGCGCACGAAGGGTTCCGTATAGGGACTGAATAACCGGAAAATATCGATCGAGAAATTTAGCGGTATGACGGTTTACGGACCTTTAAATTACGGTACCGTTATATACAGGTATTGAAAAATTACGGTATCGATATTTTTTTAAGGTACCTTTATAAAAAAATAAAGGTTTTGTTTGCACCCCGCTATCCGCCGGAATATCAAGCCTAAATTACTTAAGTCGGTTGAATCTTGATTGGATTTTACTGACACTCGTGTCCTGCCTGTAACGATGCGCCGCGTAGGTAGCCATTAATAATTAGCGCGTGTAAGCTTCGTTTAAAATAATAAATAGACAGACACCAAGATGAAAAAAGTAAAAAAAATACTATTTATCATTACATAAGTATTATAGCAGTTTGTACCAAACATGTTTCCACATAGTCTTGTATGTATGTATGTATGTATGTATTATTATTTTTTTAATGGATCGGAACACCGGTGTGTTTGGACACGTTGTATATAGACTATATTATACAATATGTCCAGACACACCGTTAATTTTCGAGATAAGATAAGAGAGGAGTCAGACAGGGTGACCCCTTACCTCCCAAGCGATTTTCGGTGCAGGAAGAAATATATTTATTTTTATATTGGGAAGAAAAGGTCCTTAATATAGACTGAGAGCGCCTAAAGCATTTGAGGTTTGCAAACGACGTTGCGGTTTTTGATGAAAACTCAAAGGAACTAAACTATATGTTACAGGAGCCACAAAGTAGGACTACTGCTTAACGCTACAAAGACAAAAATCATAGGTCATAAGTCATAACTAATGGATAATGAAATTGAAATAGACGGAGAAGATGTGGAATATTGGAATATATGAAAGAATTAATATACTTCCAAAATCAAACTGAAAAGGCGATAAAACTGAGTAGTGCTGGAAAAAATACTGAAACTTAACATAAATAATGAAAACTAAATGTCAAAAGGAAACTTTACGAATCTAATTTACTGTCATGCTTAATGTACGGTTACCTAGGCGCTTAAAAAAGACGAAAAGCACCAAAGCACTAAGTCATACAACAAAGAAAACTGGAAATCATACTTCATGTTAGGGATAAAACTAAGACACTAGATACCCAATACAATAATAAAATTGGAGAGAAGACTAAAATATGTAATATAAAGAATTCGTATGATAAAATGGAATTGGACTGGCTATATTTGCAGACTAAAAGACAATAGAATATATATTATATACACAAAGAAAAATAGAATGAACAATGAGAAAAAGACGTTCAAGAGTAAGATGGAGATGACATATTCAAACAATACTGTGACCCAACACGGCAAGTGAAGGCAAACAGAGAAAGTCATGGAAAAATGGTGTATAGGGAGACCTACGCCGACGAAGCGACTACATTGAGCTACACAAACTACTAAATATATAGACGATAATCTAATATTGTTAAACTAGGAACCACAAAAAATATAATAACATTTATTACTAACTAAAAATAATCGGCCAAGTGCGAGTCGGACTCGCTTACCAAGTGTTCCGTACCGTTTAAGCCTGGAGACAGACAGACAGACAGACAGACAGAGAAACATCGAAAATCGTGTGTGTGTGTGTGTGTGTCAACAAACCAACCCCAAAACAACACCATTGTCACTACATGTTTCCCAATAAGGCTGCCGCAGCCGCGCGGCAGCCGCACTGCTTGCGACGTAATGTGAAGGCGCTCTAAAGTAAGTGTTCCTTTGATATCTCATGGATCCCATATCATGATATTTCAACACTGTTGGTCGTAAGAATAAGTTCAAATTATATCCTATAAAAACTGACTAAAGAATAGTAATCAAAGACATCCGTATTTTTTTATCAAAAGTAATAATAATAATTTGAGTCACCTATAGGTGGTATTTAATTTTTTTTGTCACTATATTTATCACTATTTTGAAATGTTTGATAGATACCCTGAAGGGGCGTGTGTGGTCCCAGCATGGTAGCCAGTAGATGCGACATCTTCCGGCTTATTCGGGTATGATGCTCTATCCTTTTCCTTTAGATGTTGTGGCATAGGCTTGGTGGAGAGGGTCAATCAAGCTGGGTCGAGTTTCAAAGATGTTAAGAAGATATTGAAATGAACTAAAACTCTAAACTATGAAAGTACTAGTTACACAGTAGGTGAAATCTTACACCAGAATTTCAATACACAAAATAATGGCGTTCTTAACATCTGTCACATAAATGCCCAAAGTGTACCTAGTCACTTTAGTGATATGAGGCCGAACCTGCGCCTTGTAGAGTTGTAGGCGTTGGTCCGGATTGAAGTACTGTCTCGCTCTGTTAAGAACACCAAACTTCTTCGAGGCTAATTTGGCCTCACCCTCTAGATGATATCGGAACTGGACTTCGCTCGATATTTTGACGCCAAGTATCTCAATGCTAGGGGAGATGGTTAAAGATACCTTCGAAACGAGGATATACGACCATTGGTGACTTTTTAGTGGTGAACGCGCAGACTTGTGTCTTGGCGGGGTTGAATTGGACCAAGTTACGTCTACCCCATTCAGATACATTCTCCAATGAATTCTCCACCTTAGACACAAGTTCGTTTCGACTCTCAGTGACATTTTGCCGAGAAATATTGGGGGAGCCGGTATATACGGCATCACCTGTACTATCATCCGCATAGCAATTAATGCCGCTGGTCTACAACATGTCATTGATATGCAGTATGAATAAAATAGGCGATAGCACACAGCCCTGAGGGACACCAGCATCAACAGACTGAGTTTCCGAGCATTCGCCGTCAACTACGATCTTTATGCTTCTATCTGCTAAGAAACCAGTGACCCACTTACATAATTTCTCAGGCAGCCCGTATGATGGAAGCTTTGATAGCAGCACTTTATGCCAAACCCGACCAAAGGCCTTCGCAATGTTCAAACTAACAGCCAATGCCTCTTCCTTCGACTCAATTGCTTGAGCCCAACGATGAGTCAAGTACGCCAAGAGATCACCAGCCGAGCGACCCTTACGGAACCCGTATTGTTTGTCGCTTAGTAATCCCTGGCCGTCCAAGTATCGAAGAAGCTGGCTATTGATAATGGATTCCATTATCTTTGAGAAGAGAGAGGTTATAGCGATTGGTCTGTAGTTGGAAGGATTTGAGCGATCACCTTTTTTGGGGATCGGGTGCACCAAGGCTGTCTTCCAGGGAGCCGTTACGATGCCAGTGTAATAGGAGAGCCGAAAAAGATGCGTCAAGACCGGAGCCAACTCTGGAGCACACTTTTTCAACACAATAGGCGGGATTCCGTCAGGCCCATTCGACTTTTGGATATCAAGGGAACGGAGGGCTTTTCGCACTGAGCGCTGATGAAACCGAATATCCGACATGATGCTCGTGCATCGCGGTATGGTCGGCGGTTTCTGCCCCCTCGTCATCCAGGGTCGAGTTTGACGCAAAGAGCTTGCCCAGAAGATCGGCTTTGTCTTTTGCGTCCTGGGCCAACGATCCATTTCCTACGTGTAGGGATGGTAGGGTTGGCTTGCAGAAATTTCCTTCAATAGCTTTGGCCAGGGACCAGAATGCACGGGTTCCCGAGGGGAGGCGCTCAAGTCTCTTGCCAATTCTGTTGACGTGCTGTTGCTTTGCCAGAGTAATCTCTTTCTTGAAGGACCTAGAGGCAAGGTTGTACTCCTTTTTATATGTGCTGGTATTTAAATCCCGAGCAGACACTGCTGGTTTCTGTCCTTGTTGGCCATTTTGGTGTTATATTATATTATATTATAAAATTGGTTGACACCTCCAAAGATCGTTTTATAAAGCTGGCCACAGCGTCCCCATCAGTGTCAATGTAATAGACACAAGTGTTAGTGTGCTGAGATATAGCTACCACTGCATAAGACAAGCTATCATGAATTCCCAGTTTTTGGGTTTTGGTCTGTACGATGATCACTGACGGACTCGTTAATCCCTGAGCTTCGTGAATTGTGAGGACGCGAGAGCCCGTTCTCGATCCATAGCCTATACTAATTATAACTACTTTCTCCTCCTGTGTGTGTACGAGATACAGGTATTTAGATCGGTTGGCGCCTATTAATTGATTTGCCATGACAATTGAGCCGAATTGGTTCATGAGGGCCTACCTAGTTTGTCCCATTTACCAGCATGGAGGCCATATTTTTAACTTCATCCGTATTGTTGAAAATACCATGAGAAATATCAATAATAGTCAAAGCGTGATGAATGATAATGTATGGTGTAACAAAGGTGGTGATGATGATGATTAATGTAATTTACGTAGTGGCATATACTTAAATCCCCAAACATGACAACTACAAGGACTTTAGCGGTCTATCGGTCCATTCGGAACCAATGTATCAATATATTGGTGCAAAATCTTACTTTTTGGTAGCGTTTCCTTAGATTACTTCATAAAAAGTTTAAATCAACATATTAATATGTTTCTTTGATTTCTCATGAATATCATGTCACCATTTTTTGTAAAACCCATTACACAATTGTTAAAAAAAAGAATTTTATAATTCGGACAAATGTCTGTTACTCAGACATTTGTCCGAATTTTAAAATTCTTTTGAATAAAAAAATTTTTTTTTTTTAAATGTAATTTGGGGCCGTCTATGGGCCGTTCGCCCTGGATATCCTTTTTTTACTATCTTTGTATGTAGGTTTTTCGCACCAAGGATAATTTAAATACAATATTATTAATTGTAATCATTGTAGTCCATCACGCCATGGACTTTTTTTTAATATATTATATAATAGAATATAATAAGTATACAGGATGTTAGGTTTAACACCGTTATCCTTAAAACTATCAAATGAGCTTATATTTTAATGGTTTTAAGGATAACGGTGTTAAACCTAACAACCTGTATGCATAAAAAAAATATGTTATATATACAGCCAAACGTATAACCTCACCTTTTTTGGAAGCTGCTTAAGGAAACACCAAATATAAAATATTCTGAACTTATTAAAACTACAACTCAATAAGCGAGCGAATTAAATATTAATAATTATGGCTGGAGGCTGGAATGAATGCAACTTATCCCCGACTGTCCAAGTCTTGACATGACAAATTGCGGCGTTGCCAATTCGGAAATTGGCAACGCCGCGCTCGCGCCCTTGCATTTTTTCGGTACCGAAATGATTTCGGTTGGGATACCGATAAAATAAAGAGATATATCGTTACCGTAAAAATAAAGGTATATTTCGTTATTTTGCGGTACCGCAATGGTGAAGACAACCGCTTTAAATCAAAGCAATACCGTAATTTTATACCGGTATATACCCTTTATAACGGTACCGCTTTCAGTCCCTGGTTCTGTACCGGTATACAGCGAAAATAGACATAAAAATGTGTTTTTGTATGGGAGCTTTCCTTATATTTATTTTAATTTTATTATTAATTATTGAAGAACAAATATAATTAGGGATTTTATGAAAATTTCAAGTGCCTAGCTGTTACCATTATTGATACGAGCAAAACAGGCCAAAAAAAAAATTACATTTCTTGTATGGGAGCCCCTCTTAAATATTAACTTTATTTTATTTTTAGTATTTGTTGTTATAGCGGCAACAGATATACACAATCTGTGAAAATTTCAGAAGTCTAGCTATAACGGTTCTTGAGTTACAGCCTGGAGATAGACAGACTGACAGACAACGAAGTCTTAGTAACAGGGTCCCGTTTTTACTCTTTGGGTACGGAACCCTAAAAATACATACCTAGAAAGCAGATGACTGATACGATTCATGAGAATACCACATTAGTTAAGATCAATATTAACTGTTGCTAAGAAAGCGAAACGCTGTTGAGTTATAGTGGCAGAGAACTGGGGTGTTATGATTTCACTCGCTTAGAATCTAGTGTGGGTAGATGAATATTAGTAATAGAATATTAATGTATTCTATATGACTTCTCTCGTTTACTTTACATCTATAACCCGATGGAACACACGACTGGTGAAAGATCAGGAACCGACTTGATGTTGGCTTCTCTACATTGAGCTTGGAACCAACGTTTGTCTTGCCGGCCGGCCAGTCTTGCTTGCCTAGAAACCGCTTGTATTGGACCATCATGATGGCTTAACGTAAAGATGTCGCATTAAAAGAAAACCTTATCAAAGAATACCACTTAAATTACGAAAGTTACCTAAGGTATAGATAACTTTCGTAGCCTCTTCGATTTCATTAATATGTTTCGAATGTGAAAAAATCGGCCAAGTGCGAGTCGGACTCGCGCACGAAGGTTTCCGTACCGTTATAGAGTGAAAGTAGGGGAAAAAATTGTTTTTGTATGGGAGCCCCCTTTAATTATTTATTTTATTTTAATTCTATTATTAAATATTAAAGTACACATAATTGAGGACTTGGTGTAAATTTCATGTTTTTAGTAGGTATTTGTTGTTATAGGGGCACTAAAAATACACAATCTGTGAAAATTTTAGAAGTCTAGCTATAGCTATTCTTGAGATACAACAATTCCATTTACTCTCAGCCCGAGATCAGAATATAAAATATCCCTGCTAATCCAGGTATCCTTTTCAGAATATACGATGAATTTGGTTTTATCTAATCACTTACATCTGGTAAACATGTTTGTTTATTCACTTACTGTATTCTTAAACTGTATTCGTATTCTTTTGTTCTGTTATTCTCCTTTAGTCATGATTCATACAATTTTCTACAAAAGGCGTATTTTTGTACTGCATAAGTGTTGCTATTATAAAAATATTTTCAAAGCCGGCTACGTTGTGCGATGGGAATTGAGTTTGAGATAAAATGTGCAGTCATTCTTTCAGGTCCCGTATTTAAATAAGCACAGAAGATTTTATCATATTCATGTATGTTCTGAAGATATAAAGAACTAGAGGATCCAACAGATGTTGTTCTTAAATATATTTTTTTTGTTTTAAAAATTGTTTTAATGTGGACCATAAAATTAATTTAACTGCCTGAATTGTATATCTAAACTAAGTTATTCTAGAGCGAACTTAAACAGATGAAAAATTTTATTAAATTCAGCAGATTAGGAGAAATTTTAATAACGCACACGTCATATTAAATACTAGAAGACCCCCGCAACTCCGTTGCTCCAAAACTATAAGTTTATCGCGTAGGAACCGTACATTTTTCCGGGATAAAAACTATTATATATGCCATTTCCCGGGACTCCAGTATCTTCATGTCAAATTTCAACAAAAGTGATTCAGTGCAGCGGTTTGAGCGTAAAGAGGTAACAGACAAACAGACAGACACACTTTCGCATTTAAAATATTAGTGTGGATTAACACGTTGAAATAAAAAAAAGTGTATCTTTCTTTATGAAGTTTATTACTTATGTTGACTTTTTATAAAGCAATTATTATACCAAATATAATTTGTATGAATAAATTTTAACACCAGTAATAAGGTTCGTTTGTGGAGTGGTAAAAAATGTGAAATTTTTCACTACCCGGTGGCTAACGAGTGAGTTCTTGATTGACCCAGTCAGGTAATTTAGCATGATCTAGGTCACAACAATAATTATTGTGAACCAACATAAATAAGAATAATGAAGAGTTTTCAGTACTGGCTGGAGGTCTTACATAACTAGAATAATCTGAACGCATTAGACTAGAAAATACTGAAGAAGCGGCCGTCACGTGTAGTAACATTATAAATCTCTTTCTGCAATGTAGAAAACAGAAAAAATAACGACGGAAGACTTGCGTTTAGATGAACTTTTTTTTTTCAAATTATTAGGTAACAAAAATTAAAGGTGTAAACGTACTTATTTCCACGAAGTAAGCTATTTGAAATCGATGAAACTATTTGTTATTTACATAAACTTTGTTATTTTATTTTTCTTCGGCTCACGTATTTTTAGTAAAGGAAAATATATCCATTCTTTCGTAGCGCTCACGTACTTGATAACGTTATAAAGGTATGTGAGCATGTTATTGTTAAAAAAATCGATAAGTATTCTATATTGTCTTTACCAGTTTTGTAGTATTAACAGGTCAGCCACTGGACAGGAAATTTCTTTTAAGAACACGTTGAAATAAGTTTATCTCTTTTTGGGGCAAACATTTATAATGGTTAGCAATTTTAAACCGGCCATTATCTTGTATTGGATATTTAGATAATCACTTACGCTGAGCTTTGTGCCCCGTAACGAAAATATATGAGTGATAAGCTGCTCCCCGCCCGGAACATTTGTCACCGCGCGTCGTCGTAAATATCGCAGGATTACTATGATTAATGGTGATTCCAATACGTATGTATGAAATGACCTATTTTTTGTTATTGGGGTTGTATGTCCATTAAGTGTACGGCCGCACCTTCCGATAATTCAATTTAATCGACTAGGGGTCCGATTCTGATGCATCAAATGTCGCTTTGGTCGCAGGCTGTGTCACTCGCTAATGAGATAGAAACAACGAAGGCTAAACCAAAGGGCCTCATGTATTGAATTCGATTTACGAGGTGTCAATACAATCGTAATAATTATCCGCAGGTTGATCTATGATTATGTATCTTGCGATAGTTTTGCCTATTGCATTTGATGTTGCAAGTAATTTTCGTACAGTTCGCTTTCGTCTTGATTAACATTTTCGTTTTATTGTCAACAGGGTGACTCTCCGTTCGGAAAGTCGGAGGCGTACATCAAGCTCGAGCAGCTCGGCGAGGGCTCGTACGCGACTGTATTTAAGGGGTATAGCAAGTGAGTATTACAGCGCCTATGTTTTATAATTTAAATCAAAATGATGAGACTGGAAATAGTTTTCATATAAAATGCGCAAAAATGTATTGAACCTGGGACCACCCTCCAATAGCAATCATCTTTTTCACGCTTTATAATAATATGATGAAGTAGGCCTTGATTCGCTTGGACTTTTGATGAGAGGTTTGTAGCACGTGAAAATATGGAGAACATTTGGCACGCACTTTTTGCAGGCACGGTCGCAGCCTGAAATTTGGGGGGCTGTCACTCACTAGTCACTGCTAATATTTATATATTTTTTTATCTGCGCCACTGACCTCCATTATACAAGTACGCTGGACTGATGATACCCAGATATATTTTGTGCCTATTTGAAGCGGAATCAGCTCCCCCAATATTCGGGACGAGAACTAAATCTGACGTAACTTGCAAATGGCCACTCAATCGCTATTGGTTGTTGAAACCACAGATAATAGTATACCTCCATTGTAGAAACTAGTATTAGTTCCAAGTACTACTGCTATCAGCGCCAATATGGCGACTTTCAGTCATCATTTTTACGTCAAACTTAGTTCTCTTCCCGAATATTGGAGGAGCTGATTCCGCTTCAAATAGGCACAAAAAAATAGCTGTCATTTCAAAGGGTATCACGGACCGCGCCTGACCTGTTGGTACTTTTCTCAGAACAGAATATGGTATTCCATTGAAAACCATGCACCTTAAAACTTATCTAGACAGTAAAATTGAAGTCTGCGCTTAGAATCAAGTTATTTCTTCTTTAAGTGTTCAATGCAGGAAATTCAGATCTAAACTTATTGTAGATCTGTTAGGTGAACTTGCTCTTTCTGTAAAAATAAAACCTACAAATAGATACGTCCACGAACACAATATATAACATAAAAAGCACAATATTAATACGAATATGACACATAAGTTAGGATTAACATAAAAAGGCAAGTGGTTATTCATGGCGTGTGGGCCGCTAACGAGACACCCATTGACGCCGTGTCTCGGACGCAACGTGAATACCGCCTTTGTAACAGTTGCTCGGGACTTCTGTCTAGGCGTAGTTTTTGTATGCGAATTTTTACCTCTGTGATTTAGCATAAAGATTGTGAAGAAGATGACACCCGCAACTTTTTTGCACTGAATTTCGTTTATCGTGCGGAAACCATATTTTTTTTTCTGGGAAAAAATATCTTCTATAATTTCCAAGCACTTAAAGAGTACTTTCAAGAGTACTTAAAATCAGTTCAATGGCTTAAGCGTGGAAAGTTAACAGACACACACAAACTTTCTAACCTTAGTCTTTAAAAATAAGTAATATTACAATACTCAGGGCCTGTTCTTAGGCCTGTTATTAGGTATGGTATATAAGGCCTTAGCACGGTTCCATAGCTATTTACATTTAAAAAAGTTTGACATGTTCTCCAAACCCATGTTAAATTAAGTGGTGGATAGCCTATTCGACACCTTATCAGGAAGTGGTGAAATATGCCTTTACTGTCTTAACCGCTAAACTGGCGCTTTAGATGGATATGTAAATACTATTAATGTTTGGTATTCACGTGATAAAGTTGCTCGTATTTTTCGTCATCATCTCAAAAATTCTTAAGATCATTGAATTTCTGATGAAGTCGAAATTTCTCATCCATACGAAAATGTGCCATAGATTGTTATTGTTTGAGACCATCGCGAGTCTCCCACGAGGCAACAAAGGGAGTGATTTATTGCCGTTTTCGGCGGTATCATTGTTGTTGCAATGTGATTTTTCCAAATTAATGTGAATAATATGAAATTATTTATGTTTTCTTCGGAAATTCGGAAAGCATTCTTTTTTCCGGGCGTAGCACGTAATTACTATTGAAAAAAACTCTCGCTACTTTCTCTATTCATAATTCTGGCTGGGATTCAGGCTCCTCCAAAACAGGTTTTAAGGAAATTCGCTTCATCTTTTGTTGGAAAAGCTAAAGCACGAAGAAAAAAAAAGGAAAAGTACGAAATGAAAACTATAAAATCAAATATCGCTTGCCTCAAGCAGAGAACTGTTTCCAGTTTATAAAGATTGCCCCGTGCGAGTTTCTCACACTGGTTCTTCTTGCCGGGTTAGTTCCCGAACCAGTGGTAGGCCGTAGGCCTCATGTAGACGTTCTTAAAGTGTTCATTTCTAACAGAATTAGAAATAAAATATATTTCATTTTCATTAAACTTTGAGCACATATTTAACTTATTTTCTCCAATCCACAGTTTAACACAACAAGTGGTGGCGCTGAAGGAGATTAGACTGCAGGAGGAGGAGGGCGCGCCCTTCACGGCGATACGCGAGGCGTCGCTGCTCAAGGAGCTGAAGCACGCGAACATCGTCACGTTACACGACATCGTGCACACGCGGGAGACGCTCACCTTCGTCTTCGAGTTCGTGGTGAGTAGCAGGAGCTTGACATTAACAGACGACAGCTACATTGACAGATGACAGCAGCAGTATTTGATTGCCTCTTCAGTTTTGCAACCGTAGTGGCAAATCACAATCGTTTCTCATTCTGTGATTGGCGTTTGTCTATCATGCCCAAACATAATATTATTATATTCCTAAACATTGACCCAGCTTCTTATTAGCTCCTGTTTTTAGAAGCTGTTTGACATTGACAGCCAAAAATTTGACACATAACAAAATTCACCTCCATCTAGGCCCTGGGGAATAAAATTACACGAGCGATTAACATAAATACTGGAGGAATTCTCGCTTTTACATATTATCGATCTCAGCAGCCATTACCATCATTTGCTTTGCAAATTGGCACATTACATTGAAGCATAATCTATTCTAACATATGCATGAGTTTTTACCAATGCTGCAATGTTGGATGGAGGGAGTTCTGATTTCATATTTCCTTAATAAATCCCATGTACTTTCATGAAACCGTTTTGAGAATCAAACGAACCGAAATGCCGCGTCCTACTCTAACAAACGTGAAATGACGTTGTTAGAGCAGGACGCGGCATCTCGTTCGATTGTTTGATTCTCAAAAAAGTTTCGTAGTAGGCCTCCAGGATTGTGCCCAGCGTTGCCAGAATTTTTTTTGCCAAGTCGGGACGTTGGAACTTTTTGAGTGAAAAGAGCGGGATTCTTCCGTCAAAAGCGGGACATTGTGCCCTACAATTGTAGTATGGAAGACCTCAAATATATCTCTGTTTCAGGACACGGATCTCTCACAGTACATGGAGCGGCATCCCGGCGGGCTCAACAAACACAACGTCCGACTCTTCATGTACCAGCTGCTGCGGGGGTTGGCGTACTGCCATCGCCGGAGGGTGCTGCACAGGTATGTGGGAAACACGGCGGAAATGAGGGACAAATGGCGTTATGTAGCCGTAAAGCCTATCGTGTCAATTGTGTAAAACAGCTAGCATTTGTCACGACATAGCTGTCATATTATGCTTGTCTGACACGACATTTGACAAAAAAAAGCCGATGCAATCAGTAAAAAGGCTCCAGGAGAGCAACCAGTCTCTAGAAACCGACCAAACCGTGCTGAAGGGTTCCCACTTAGACGGTCCATATGATATCAAAACATTTTGTTTTCCAGCATCCTGATCTGGAAAATGCGGAAGGTTGATTTTTCATGAGTTTGGGAGAATTCATAGCTACAAATGGCGCTATGTAGCCGTAAAGCCTATCGTGTCAATTGTGTAAAACAGCTAGCATTTGTCACGACATAGCTGTCATATTATGCTTGTCTGACACGACATTTGACAAAAAAAAGCCGATGCAATCAGTAAAAAGGCTCCAGGAGAGCAACCAGTCTCTAGAAACCGACCAAACCGTGCTGAAGGGTTCCCACTTAGACGGTCCATATGATATCAAAACATTTTGTTTTCCAGCATCCTGATCTGGAAAATGCGGAAGGTTGATTTTTCATGAGTTTGGGAGAATTCATAGCTAGGCAACGATTGGAGGTAGATACCAAGTGTAAAGGACAAAGTTGTAGAGAATTTTATTAGCTTTTCTTATGTAGTACAATAAAATTTCGTACGAAGCACCGTTTTCGTAAATTAGTCTAAAAACCAAAAAATGGGTCCTTCTTTTCCCCCCCTCCCCTCCGGCGCACCTCGGAGGGGTCAGGACTTTTAGTATGTTTATCTCCTAACTAGTCCAAACAAAGTGGCGTAGTCATAATTTCTGCTTTCGACATTTCCAACCAGAATAATTCGTTTGCCAGGCTAATGTTACGAGAGCAATATCACGTCGAAACTATCGAGCGTGAAATCGAATCAAACGCGCTTCCGAACCTGAAACAGATTCTCTGTCGATCATTTCAGACATATCGAGATTTCAGACAGATACTATTCAAGTTATCGCTATTATATCCAGTAGCGGCTTTAGGGGTGGGCCCAGGGCGACGGATAAAAAAGGCCGCCTCTCCGAAGGCAAACAAAAATCGAAACAATGGTCGCTGGTAGTGCTAAAATCGGCACTGATTATATTTACAGAAGATTGGTATCGCTTTATGTCTCTGTGTGGACAAAATATTATGTTATGTTTCGAGTCTTAGCAAATATGTCTGCTAGAATTGCCCTAAATTGAGGTCTACGTCTCACTCAGTCCTATGGGAAATCAACGTGAGCATACTGTATTATGTACCTGATGCATAATATTATTATTATAATAACCGGCTATAGTTCATGTCAATTCATTTTGCTGTGAACGCAAACAAACAATTGCACCAAAATTCTTGTACAATCTTATTGTGCTTTTTACTTATATGCAACTGAATCTAGAAATATCATAAATTTTTTACTATATTATAAAAACTACTTTTTTCATTAAGTATAATATATTAAACGTTAAATAAAATCTAAGTTGTATAGATGTCGCAGCCCACTGGTTAAAATAGACGTTCAATCAAACAGCTAGCCCTTTGACTGAACACGGCTATACGTCGTTTAGACGACTTGTTGACTGCAACGTTCAACACTACAGCTAGACGACGCTTAGCCAACTGGTTAAATGGCAAATTAACTAAGGTGACCATTAGTTAATTATGTAATTTGAGAGAATAAGAAAACTTTTTGTAATTTCTTGGGAGATTTACGTATATTTAGTTCTTTCTTTCCGAAAAATATTATCTTGAAACAATCCCAAACACCGCCATAGTTGACGCCATTTTGTAAACAAAACGCACCTAGCGCCGCGGTGATGAGCGCTGAACTAATTCAATCAAACGGCGGCTTTTGAATCAGCTGTAGTGTTGGACGTTTTGAGCGACTTAAATATTAAATGCGAGCGAGGTAATGCTGCTAGCCTAATTGGTACTTTGCCCGCAGCCTCCGATTTAGATTTAATTTTTTTTATTTATAAATAGTGTTTATATATACTAATTAATTTATTTATAGTTGTATTTTTATTGTCTTTGTTTCAGTATTTATGTTTGGAAATAATATTAAATTAAAAAGCTAGACTTGTGATTGAATGGCGTTGTTCAGTCAAAGGGCTAGCTGTTTGATTGAACGGCTATTAAAACCAGTTGGCTGCGAGTTGCGACATAGACATTAGACACGCTAATAATAATTATTAGATAACGTCGTTTGTTTCATACATAATATTGTCAATTCTCGATAGAATAATAGCTATGTCCACACTGAACTTTCATCTTTAATTTTCGTCATCGAAAGCGAAAGTTTTGGATACGGTCAGAGGGCATGCGTCGCGGGCATGCCTCACGTTCGCTGTTGACTGCGCTATAATGCATGCCCTCGATGAACAAAAAAGGCACAGTGTGGACAAAGCTAATCACTATGAGTCGTTTTGCTATCGGTTTGTGTCGTGTTGTGACACGACATAATAACACAACACAATATCAAAACAGTCAACAAACATCAGGACCATAGACAAGACAACAGTCTATGGTCTAGTAAATTGAATTTTCGCAAACTATACATACGAGAGCGGTATTGAAATTGATGTGACAAATCAGAGGATTCAAAGACTCCTTGATTGTGGGGTAGACGATATGTTGCACAAACTATACATCCGGCCCAGACGGCGGAAGTTTACCCGGTCACAATCAACCGCTTAGCGATCTCATATCCGGTGCCGCGTCTTCGTAATAAAATGTGGGCGGGTTTTTTGCTCGACGGGGTCTCGTCTGGCTTAAATCTCGTTATGTTGTGAAGATCTACCTTTGACTACGTACGGATTTGTGTCTTTGTATCGTAGGTAGTGCATTTGAAGGCTTGATTGTAAGAGGCTCATTTATTATTGGGAAAAAATGATTTTGGACATAGTTGATGCTTCCAACGCCCAAATTGTTGGCGTGGACGTATTGATATGGCGTCACAGTTTTTCAATAATATCCATAAAGATTAATCAGTATCTGTCGATCTGTCAGTAAATAGGAAACCTTTATTGAAGTGCCCACTTCTCCCAGTTATCTCTCATCAGAGAAAATTCTTAGATGGATGACGGTCCTACGTTTGAATTAGGTCGCCATCAACTTATATGAATCAATTTTTTCTATTGATACAGCAGTGAACATCAGTGTCACTGGATTGTGCGGATAAATCAGACACTGTTCCAAAGTAAATGTGTCTTGTGTATGTACCGCATCCAATAACTGGTGCATCTTGCAGTTATATTATTAAGGGCCTGTTTCACCGCTTCCTGATAAGGCTATCCACCACTTAACTTGACAGATGGAGTATGGAGAATCTGTCAAATAAGCCTATCCGGCACCTTATCGGGAAGCGGTGAAACAGGCCCTAAATGTTCTTGTTTGATCAGGGACGTGAAACCCCAGAACCTGTTAATCAGCGCGCACGGCGAGCTGAAGTTGGCGGACTTCGGGCTGGCGCGCGCCAAGTCCGTGCCCAGCCACACGTACTCCCACGAGGTGGTCACGCTGTGGTACCGCCCGCCAGGTCAGTATCAGTAGCACCAGAAGCAGCAGTAGCAGGGATGAGTAGCCACAAAAGCTATTGAAGTTCGGCAGGGTTTCATTACATAAAAGGGATTTTAATTTAGCAGTGGTAGAATTGCTGTACACTTAACAGCCGCTCGGTGGCAGGACATATTGCAGAGGATGCAATACTTCTGCCGAACTTGCTTAGATATAAAGAAACAAAAATTTTATCAAGTACCAACACTAAAGATAAATATTGCCTATGCCTTGCAATAGTACCTTTGATTCCTTTTATAGACGAGGCCCAACTTAAAACCTTTACGATTCTTGATTTGATGTTTTGCATAAAATAACAAATTTTATTTTATGCAAAATTTAAAGTTATGCAAACATTTAAATTAGTTATAGACTGGCCATAGACGGACCGCAAGTTGCAATCGGGACCGACTGTTCTAGATCGATCGCGATGAAATTTGTACCTACCGCTCAAGAACGGCTCGAGCGGTCCGTGTATTGCGGAATGCGGATATGAATTTGGTATGAAAACTGCAGACCGCCTTGCGGCGACCGCATTTTGCATATCGACTGCAAGATGCGGTCCGTCTATGGCCGGCCATAAACTTGCATTGAGCAGTTCTAAACGTTGACTCCTCTTGCAGACGTCCTCCTCGGCAGCACGGAGTACAGCACGTCGCTGGACATGTGGGGCGTGGGCTGCATCTTCGTGGAGATGCTGAGCGGCGTGCCCACATTCCCTGGCGTCAGGGATACCAACGACCAGCTAGATAAGATCTTCAAGGTGAATACAACCCAGCTATTATGGGGTTCAAATCTAATATGGTTACCATGATGAGCAGTGTGAGAAAGACTAGATCTTGAAGGTTGAAGGAATTCAACTCTATTGCCATTGTAGCTTACCTCCCAGTGTGGAGGTATAGGAATGTTACGTTGGGTAAATTATAAGACAGGAGTGATGATGATGAAGGAGGCGTGTCCTGTCAAGGGTCATCAATGTGGGGATATGCGTGGTGGATGCTCGGTCGGCTCGAGCCGAGCGAGATGAATTTCAGCCGTTGTATACATACCGACGCACTAAGAAAACTTTGATAGCGCGATGCAGGTATCTGGCGCTAATTGTGTGTTCCGACACAGTAGTATTATTGAATATCTTTTGTCCTGATATATCAGACAATCAGAATAAACATAAGATTTTGGGTAAAAAGAGAAATATTTTTGGCAGAGAGACTTTGTGAGTGGAAAATCGTGCAACATAATTTTTGTTACACATAATATGACGTTTCACAATATGTTTTTTTTTTTAATTAACAGCCACACACAGATATGCAAAGATATTCCCCATTTGACATTTCACACTATCGTGAAATTACACGTTATTTTGTTAATCTGTTAGGATATGCTTTGACTCGTTATTTTTTAAGAGAGAAAAGAATACAAAATTCGAATTTAATAATTGAATTACGAATTTTAATTATGGATGAAACTGCCACAGGCGGTTTTGTAGTTCAATTTAGTTTTATCACCTCCCTTATTTCGTATAGGCGTTGCCGGTATTTTTCAGTGGTTTGCCGGGCGATTGTATCGCTTGTAGCCGTCAGTTGTGGCCGAAATGTTTACCGACGGGTTTGATGTGGCGACCCACCGCCAACTGTTTGAATTTCGAATAGCCTGTACGGTATTTCTGTTTGTTGTTTAGAGCTTTTATTTATTGAGAGAGTAGATTGTATTTTTTACCTGGAATTTAAAAGTTAAAGAGGAATTGTGAATGGTGATAGGCTTCAGTATTGAATTTTTAACTAGAATTTAAAACTTGATAGGCTTTTTTGTTTTTTTAGTATTTTTGGTCAACTTGTCACCTTCAGTGACTGTCATAACACACAGTATGCAGTGTGAATTCCGTTTTTATATAAAAAAACTACATAGATTACGTACTGTAGTCAGGCAGGCAATATAGCCATAGAGGTTCTACCTCTATGGCTATATTACATAATAACAACATACACAATACATAAATGTTTCAAACCGCGAAGCATAATGTAACAATTGAATTTAAAATTAGTGAGAACTGAGAAGCCTTGTGATTTGAATCATAGC
Source organism: Lysandra bellargus (assembly GCA_905333045.1). Taxonomy (NCBI): domain Eukaryota; kingdom Metazoa; phylum Arthropoda; class Insecta; order Lepidoptera; family Lycaenidae; genus Lysandra; species Lysandra bellargus. Next base: position 2,166,777 of record HG995343.1, read on the forward strand.
CTTTTAAGCACAGCGTTTGGCAAGAGTACTAAATTATTTTTGTATTATGTCCAGTCCTATCTATAAAAACATTCTCGTATCGTTTGAAGTATACTAATATCTCTCTTTCCCCAGGTACTAGGAGCGCCGTCCGAAGATAGCTGGTCTGGCGTGTCCCGGCTACCCGGGTACCGGCAGCACGCGGCGCGTTGGGCTTCCTTCGCGCCGCGTCCCCTCTCCGCTCCCTTCCCCCGGCTACGTGAGGCGGGGAGGGAAGCGCAGCGTCTCGCGGCGGCGCTGCTACAACCGGACCCGACGCGCCGTCTCGCCGCCCCCCGCGCGCTCTCGCATGACTACTTCGCTGATCTGCCGGGGCGACTGTCGCATCTGCCGCACGGTACGTATTACACACGCACACAAGCGTACCCTGTACGAGCATACTCTACGTATGTGAGACGCAGTGTCTTGCTACGGCGCTGCTGCAGCCAGACCGCGCAGTGGCGCGTAGATGAACGAAGTAGCCGCTGACTACTTCATTTGCTAAATACTAGCGGTCTTACTACAAAAGATTTAAACACCCGTTGAACAGTTGATTAGAGAAAATTTCAGTACAAAAATATCGTTTCAAAACTACTGTTCAACAGATGTTTAATATTTTGTGGTAAGACCGTAAAGATCTACCGGGACGACTTTCGCATTTGCCACACGGTAAGTGGTACATATTATACAGTATACACGCAGGTTCACGCGCGTTTAAAATGCGTATACGCACGCAAGCTGCATACGAAACGTACTGCATATACGTAAGCTCATACGTAGCGAATTGTATAAACGTAAAGTTACGTACACATGCTCACATAAAGCGTGTCTGACGCGAGGAATAACTGCGTACGATCGTAAGAAATGCTCGTATTATAATGTGTAAATACACATACAAACATGTACATTTGTATGTACGCACTACGCGCGTTTGCACGCACTTGCATAATATGTCCGGGTTACGTATAAATATTTACGCGCACGTTAACAGACATAACATTCAGTACTCAAATACTCGATAACACTTCACACTTACAACAAGTAAGTTTTTATTATAACTTACAATGTTATTGCTGTTTTACATTTATCCATTAGTACGATTAACGTAAAATATAAAAAAACACGCTAATATAAAGATATTAAACAGGGTAAGGAAACTCCGGGTCGCACAAACACAAGTCGAATAAATTATTCGCTAGGTATATGCGGGTGTAAATCGAAAGAAGGACGTGGAAGAAGGAAGGACGACGATTAGGACGTGAGGTATAGTCGAATAAATAGGAGTTATACGCATGTTAATTCAAGGATTATTTGTATATTTAAGGAAAGGGAAGCCATAATATTAGAAAATAACAAATAAAATGATTTCATAGTAAAACCGTTAATAGCGTCACTGATTTTAAATAAGCGGCAGTTCTTAAAAAGGACTTTAACGTGTTCTCATACTAGGTAACTTACGACGTTTTTCTCTTATTGATATTTGACTCAAAGCACCCCAGGAAAATAAAAAGATTTTATAAAATGAGATGGCCTAATAATTGCGTGTCCATTCACACTTAATTCATAAAAATGAAAAAATTAAAAGCTACTGAAAGGTATAAAACAATAATTAACATACATACATAAACTTTCCCATCAAGCTTCGTAGTCGGGTAAAAAGATAAGCATAAACAGTAGGTCAACTCATACAATTCATATAATTCAGGCTTCTGTCGGTGAAACTGTGTCGTGGAGGGTATATCGTTTTGGGAATGCGATCGCCATAAAATTCGCATTAGACCATTTCCCTTAACACTTATTGCGCACACAAAACTACTTTTTACGGCTTATACAGGGCCATAAACGTATTGATTGTGGACACTGGAAATAGGAAAACCTTGACATAGATAGGTGGTCAAAAGTGAGTTTAGGTGTTTGTTTTAGCTACTGAAATATAATAGCTAAAATCAGCCTAACAATATAATAATTATCGCTCATAGCTTTTTCTTTTCATAACTTCATTTGTTATTTTCTTATTGGATAATTCTATTAATTGGATATCTAATGAACGAGTATTCATTCCTGTAAATAATAGCTTAGGTTTTATTCCCTTTTATTATACACTTTTACATTTGAATAATTTCCTATTAGAATAAGTTATACTGTTGTCTCATTTTTGTGTTATTGCTGTCCCTTTCGCACAGAAATGTAGTGTGTTTCACACAATTGATATTGTTGTCCCTTTCTAGCATAAGTATAGTGTGTCTCACTCTAATGTTGTTGTTGTCTCTTTCGTTTTATACATTTATTTACGTTTTTATTGTTAATTAGTCTTATAAGAATGCCTGTTTACTATTGTATTAGCTTATAAGAATATCCTTTGTATAAATCTGTATTTTTTCAATAAACGGACTGCGCATACCTGTCAACAACTGATAGAACCTTATAGGCTCTAACAGTACAAAATTCACATAAAAACACGCACTTTCTCAGTGCAAACACACTCGCAACACGAACACCACAGAAGCAAGTCGAATCCCTGCTGGACCGACTCTCGACCGTGACTGCAGTACCAAATTTCACCTGGCGTTTCTCTTCTACTTGTACCCTACCTTCTTCAGGACTGAACCCTCAAAAGATACAGTCCACTTCAGCCTACTCCAAATTGACGATAAGGCCCTGCCGAGTTGCCATGTCGTCAATAATTCCTTTAGTGCGCGTTAAGACGTGCGTGTTTTCTGCGTGTTTTTACACCGCGGATTCACGTCGCGATTTTAGCAAACTTTACAGCAGAAAACGCGCACTAAGTAATGCCTAAGTTATGGGTCTCTGACCAACGCGCCTAGTGGTCAAAATGACACCAGCATTATTTCTTATTTTGGTTATGTCTTGGATTAAATTTACAAGATGGCGGCGTTTTCTTGACAAGAAGATCCTTGTAGGACTGTACAGTGTACATGACGTGACCACTCAACTGTTAAACGTTTTTGTTTTTAATATTTATTTTCTTTTGTTGCAGAGGTGTCGATATTCACGGTGGAAGGCGTCTCCATGCAGCCCGAAGAGTGACCGCCGCGGTAGTTAGTTCCCTATAGTCTACTCGCGGGCCGCAAGGGGGTGGTGGCTGATCATTATACCGTAGACAGGTATAGAGAGACAGAAGTGACGTCACATGTCAACAGATGCGGAATTGTGACGTTGCGCCTCTGTATTCGTTAGGATATAATCAAGTTAGTAAAAGAGACAGATGTATAGAAGAGTGACGTCAGTATTTTGTTTCTGTTGATCGAGACATCGTATTACATAAGTAGACAAAGATAGTAAATTATGACGTCACTCAGATTGACAAATGTATCTTCAACTTAATAATAGATCTATGAATAGAAGGTCGAAAGGAATTCAGAAGTTGAAGGTCGAATGATCTCCAAGACTTAGGAGGTCGAAGGTCGAATCTACAAGACTTCATAGAGTAGAGTAAAGTGACTTAATAGAATAAACTTTATAAAGTCTTGTAGATTCGACCGTCAACCTCTTAGGACTTAGAACCTCTGGTCGAAGGTCAAATTATCTCAAAGATCTTTGAGGTCTACGGTCGATACGCGTCACTAATATTCAAAGGTCAATGAGGTCGATTGACCTACAAGGTCGAAGATCGAAAGGTCGAAAGTCGATCTGAGCCATCACCCCGCCTATCCCACGTCCATCCGTCAAACGCTTACGACAAATGTTTAGCGCTTGTTAAGCTTCTAATTGTATCCATCCATGTAATTCAATTATTGTATGGCGACAAGGTAACGGTGTGTCGAAAGTGCACCCGCAGGCGGCAACATGTATAAATAATTTTTAAGAAAATGTATACAAAGTATGCTAGAAAAATTAAGCAAAAATAAGTGGTATGGATATACCAGAAAAATAGTAATGTTGGTATTATTAAGGAATGTTTGCATTTCATTAAAATATGAATACATGTTATCCCTCGCGGGTGCAATGTTAATTTGTATAAATATATATATAAACAGAGCTGCGTGCCATGTATCTATAACGGTTAAAATACGAAGTTATTTTAAAGAAAAATGGAAAGAGTTTTTATTCTGATACGCTCGTTTTGGGAAGTTTTGAATATTTATTTATACTGTTGGGGTAAGATGATCTACTGTTCCTCTTACCCCACACGAGTGTCGCACGCCCCTTTTCAGTGACGCATTGAGCTTAGCGATTTGTTTCGATTCTTATGCACATTCCTTCCACGGTGCTAGAAAAATGCACTTAAATTCTATTTTCCGTCACTCAGTCTTTAACGTCTCAATTTATGCGCTAAAATACTGTAAAAGGCTAATTAAAAAAACCTTAGCTTTTTTTGTTTGTGAACTATATTGGTTGGTAACACAAGCTATCAGAGCAAGAAAAATATGCCGTCAATTAATTTCAAAGCCACATAATATTCTCAAAGGAAGGTAATATTAAAGCTAAGGAAGTATTAAAAATCACTAATCAACATTGTAAAGTCATATATGCACGTTTGTTGAGGCGTTAAAGACATAAACCCTTAGGCAAGCGATGGACTGTATTTATCAAAATTTAACACAGATCTCAGAGGAATTTTCGTCATGAAAAATGTTTAATTCGCAGTCTAGTTTCAGTCGCATTTCACATCATGAGAGTGCGAGATATAAGTTATTGAGATCAGACTGCAAATTGAACATTATTAATGTTGAGAAGCCCTCAATGTGAGTGCGGGGCCGTCCTTAACATTAGATGGTAGGGTGGCTCCTAGGTGTAGAGAATTAGCTAAATTTTTAGGTCCCTCGTGTAAAGTTAGGGCGCAGATCACCCGCTACACGGGGCAATAGTAACGACAAACGCCGTTTATTATTGTGATGTTAAACTTTTAACGTCGATGATGATGATTAGTTAAAGTTGTTGTTTATCATGCTGTATCTCTCGTGTATTAGTTTTTTTGCTAATTGAGCAATGTAAGACTTTGAGAGTAACATAAAACAATAAAATAAAAGATAAAAATAATAATATATAAAGATAAAAAAATAAAGGAGTTATAAAATCTTGCTAGAATATTTCTCGTTCGTCGATTGCCTATATATTATAAAAAGCAGGACATAATAAGATCTAGATTAGCGCAAAAAAGATTTATGAAAACAAAAAAATCTTATAAACGCTAACTGGGGTAAAAGAAACCATCGCGCTAATAAACGTTTGTTGTTACTGTGGCCCCGTGATTAGAGTAAATTTCGGAGTAACGTTAACACCAATTAGTGCCAAGTGTAAAAACTCGATCCTCTCGTAGACTCTAGTTCCGAATAGTGTACAACACAATAACAACACAATTCGAGGTACTTTGAGCGTTAAGTGTCTGTTTCTCGTTTTAAATGGGACACTTTTACCGAGAATTATATTTTTCTTCAAACAATATCTCTTCCGAGAAATTATCTTTGTTGCTGTTTGAAGTAAATTGCCAACTTAAAATATTAACTTTCCACTTTTTTTTGTTTAAGAAATATTAAAGATTTTCCTTTATTTTTAAAGTTACACAAGAAATAGATGAAGGATTAAAAAGCCTTAAGGGTTAGCGTGTAGTTTAATGTACATAGTAAACTAACAAGTAACAGCGCATATGTCTTAACTTTGCACTGCCATTGTAGTAAACAGTCCTATCATAGATGCGACGTGACATAGCTCTTGCTCGTTTGTCTAACAATCACAATATGTTATGTCTAAAGTGCAAAAAAGGCACAAAAAAGCTTTACGAAATCACTTTGGCACGTCAAAAGCATAATATGAAGAAAAAACAAGTTAAGGCTGGCCCGCATACACACGTTTTCCGTATTCGATTGCCTAATGTCGAATTTCGATGCGGAATTCCGTGAGACTAGCGCAAACGTTCGTTTTTCTTTACTCGCGAACGGCGAACGCGCCTGCTGGCATACGAAACGCACGTGCGGAATTCGTTCCGTTCGGGAAAAAGCGAACGTGTGCGTCAGTTAATTTATTTTCTTTTGATTCCTTGCATTCGAATATTTCGGAATGAATTTACGGAAAATGAATTCGGAAATCGAATACGGAAATCATATGTATGCGGTCAGCCTAATAAGGTCTTGCGTCTATAGTTTTATGAAAAAAAAATGGCGCAAAAAAGCTATAAGGTCGAGATAGCTACGTCGCGTCGCGTTTGTCGCTAGGAGAGAGAGCGGGTGGTCGCGCGGTAGTAGAGTAGTGAAAAGCTTTAGGATATACAGGTGAGAGAATTGTGGGTACTGTTTTGTCGCTTTAAGTATTTACATTAGGAAATATCTAGAAAACACTTGACTTTTTTTGTCGCTAAGAAATAAGAAGCGATATAAGGTCTTGTTTCTTGGAAATATCTAGCAAACTTTACCATCAATTTATATGTTTATGCAAATTTTTTGTAAAATATTGGCATAATTTATAAAAGTACCTCCAATTCTCTCCCCTGGCGCTTAGTTAAATCGTAATTGGGCTCCGAACACCAAATTAGCATGTAAATTGTATAGAACGCAATACTTTCATTGTATATGATTTGTTGAGTTGTGTGCTAAGTGTATATCTAGTGGTCACCCGTTGAGTGAGGCACAGGACTTGGACGAAATAACGAAGCGATAACGAAGATAGACATTTAGCGCAGAAATTACTCTACAATTCACTATATCGACAAATTTTGTCGCTTAATCGATGGGTAATGTAATTTTCTAAATTCGTTATCGCTTCAATATTCATCTAAGCCAGAACTGTAACATACTGTACATTACGTGGGGTTGAGCATTTATGGAGTAAACTCGATGTGAACATTTGTTTCAAATCTCTTTTAAATTTTACACGTCGATGGACAGAGAAAATTATAAATATAATTTAGTATTATTAGAATCATTTTCAATTAGAATCGATATCGATTTGTGATAATAAAATAGTGAAGAGACGTGGATCGAGTGTGGCGGTCGCACTGTTTTGCATTTGTACTTTGAACTGACGACTAATTGTAAGCGGTTGTAAATAGTTCCGATACGCTCATTCACAAACCGACGCATGAGCACTTAATATGCGCACGCGCCTACTTATCACTTTAAAATAATCGAGCGTGCAGAGTTGCGTCGCGTGCACGCAAAGTGCGCGCGCGTTTGCGTATACGTACGCAAAGTGCGTGCACGTCTGCGTATACGTACGCAAAGTGCGTCCGCGTTTGTATAAAATGTGTTATTTAGCATTTATCTTCACTGGACAATCATTTGCGATATTTATTTTACCATCTAACAGTTCCTTCCATTATCTCATTCGTTTTAAAGTTATTTGGTAAAATGGTAGTAGGTTAAAGGTGTTTTAGAGATACATTTATATAGTCAATGTTTTTTTTCTCCTAATTTCGTTTAGTACGTGAGTTTGAGTTGACTCTGTCGATGGGTAGTCAATACTTGTTAAGTTTTATTCCTAGACCGATGTATCGATTTGTGAATGGTACTTTATTCGATTGAGTCGTTCACTCGAGCGGGAAGGGTTCCATCGCGTTAGAGCTTTACGAATAGAAATTGTAGGTATCGATTTTTGATTTTTTCATTCAATTTTTAAATAATGACAACGACGTTTTATTTTAATCTATTTTTATTTTGCCAATAGTCAGTATGTTTTAGAACAAATGTATTCGCAATTGCAGATGTTTTGTTGTAGTTATTGTTACTTACACTTTGTATATTCAATTATGTAGGATATGTTCTTATAAATGAGCAATATTTACCCGTGGATTGGAGAAATAAAACAAGGATAGTTTCGTAGGAGGAAACTAATACCAGATCTTTAAGAGCCCGGGTTACCCTCGAAATTCTCATACATACGTAATACCAAAATCATTTTGTCATACGAAAATATTTAACATGTTTGAGTTATTTTTCAGCTTAAAATAGTAATTACCTAGGTTCCCGAACAAAAATTAACTTCAAAATATTTAAACACTAAATATTTTTTGTGTAAAAATTTTATTTACTAAATTTACTACATAATATTTAAACACTAAAAAATAGAGTAAAACACAAAAAAATATATAAATAAATAGTAAATTTACTACAAAATATTTCAACTCTAAAAAATATTTTTAGTATTAAAATATTTTGTAGTAAATTTACTAATTATTTATAACTTTTGAGTGTTTTACTCTATTTTATAGTGTTTAAATATTTAGTAGTAAATTTAGTAAAAAAAATTTATACACAAAAAAAATTTTTTTAGTGTTTAAATATTTTGAAGTTAACTTAATGTTCAGGAACCTAGGTAATTACTATTTTAAGCTGAAAAATAACTCAAACATGTTAAATATTTTCGTATGACAAAATGATTTTGGTATTACGTATGTATGAGAATTTCGAGGGTTACCCGGGCTCTTAATACTTTGCGAACGAGAACTTTGGAAATGCCTACTTTTTACAGCTTTTAGGTACCAAAACACGTGTCTATGAATTAATACGTACGTTAGAGTACCTAACATGTGCTTTAATAATATCTGGACAAGTAGTTGCCAAAATATTTGTCATGTAAAACTATCCCTGTATTATTTAATGTAAAATGAGATCACCAGTCGTCATTAAGGCAATTCTTATGAGATTTTTTTATTTGTAAAATAGGTTATTCACAATTTTATTTACTTTATTAATTTTTATGTTAAGCGGCCGCTCGTACGGAGTAGCGGAGCGGGGAGGGAGCGGAAAGCGGGCGGGATGAGATACTGCTATTGTGTATTATCAATGGATTCATTATTTTTATAAATTCTTGAAATATGCATACAGGTACTAGTTGTACAAATATAAAACAATTTGAAATACAGAGCCAACTGCACTGTAATTTATTGACGAATTTTTGTCATGTATTATTCTGTAAAGTTTTTGTGCTCTGATATACTGATGTATTTTCTGTAATTTATGTAAATATAAAATTATATTGTCGATATTTTTGGAGGGTGTTTGTAAGGGAGTGATGTGTGTGTAGCACGCTGTCCGCTCCGCTTGTCGCTCCGCCTATCTCAGTTCTCAGGAGCGGCTGCGTTACTGATGTTTCAATAATGTGCTTCTAATTAAATAAATGAATGTAAATACGATATTTGAACTGATAATAATAAAATTTTTATTTCTTAACGAATTGATGTCTTTTTATTTTACCTTTAGTTTATGAAAAGTAATACACAAACTCAGGCATACAAATTATTTAATGGTTGCTATTAACATTAATAAAAACATTTAGTTTCAAGCCTATGCCGATCACAGACTAAAGTAAGTTGACATTTATTAAGTAAACGACAAATACTATCTAACATTAACTAAGTATGTTAGCTACCCGTAGGTAATAGTTTACGTTTATCTATAGCGTCTACCTAATATTATGCACGAGTTACCCATCAATCCAGTAGCCCCATGTATTTCTAAAAGTTAGTGTTCATTAACAAAACTAACGTGGTACTAAACTACAAATACTAACAAAACTCTCCGAACGAAGTTGTAACTCAGACCGAACTGAAATTGTAGCTCAGAACGAACTGAAACTAATCGTCTTCGGTCAACATTACTCTGGCGAATGGGATTGGATTTTACATCTAATATAGAAGGATAGAAGCTAAAACTTATCTTTTATCTAAGTTTTAGAAATAAATGCGATTGTGCATCTGTCTGTCTGTTACTACATTACGTTTTTACGTTTTAATCGTTGATAGGGATGAAAAATTCCATGGAGATGCTTTAAAGTCCCAAAAAAAAGCAAAAAAGTTTTTATCCATTCATACAAATCCATCGTAGTTATTTAAACCTAATTCCATTTTTTAACAGAACGTACCTAAATTGAGGTTAAAAATTAAAGCTAATCCAGGTTACAACTTCACCTGCAGACTATCAACTATAACTTGACTATCATACCTTTAAACCCATTTCAATACCCAAAGATAAGGTAGCACCAAAGTGCTTTGCCATGGTCTATGGTAGATAGTTAAACATAGCTATCACAAGTTTAATGAGTGTGATAAAAGAATAATGAACCTCTTATAAACATTAGTTTTAGTTAACGGTGGTTAAATAAAGGAAAATATATCCAATGGCTATAATTATCTAATTATATTCCCTACGGACACTGTAATAGGCAGACCACACGCAACCAACTTTATTTCTATTATAATGCTATCATATTATTATTTAGGTAGGTAGTAATATCAATAGTTCTGAACTATTGATATTACCTACCCACATCACGTCATTTCGAAGAAACTGCTATAGTTTACTATTTACTATTAATAAAAATCCAATAATAATTTTTAGTAGCAGTGTAGTCTTTATATTTTCTTTTCTTTTTATATTATGGAGCACTCATCCTAAGGTGTTGGTGATTAACGCTGTGATCTTGAACGCTGAAGGAAATCCCGGGGACCTTACATTTTGCTGCGATAACGGGTCCGTATAATGTAGGTATAACTGTATAAGTGATCTACTCTGTATAAAATTTTATCAAAATCAGTGATATACTTTCATAGCCTAATCGTTTGCAATTTGCAGATCGAAATACATAAAAATTATAAGCTTCTGAATCCTGAATGAAATAAAATTTATTATGAATATCGAAACAACAATTTTCATCTCACAAAGGCAGATTAAGGATATAAATTATAATTCACTTCCTAAGCCGAATAATTCATCGGATTTACTCCACAGACGAGAATGAACGAATGAATGATTCCGTTCTCAGTCCCTGCTCCCCTTCTCACTCGTCAGGCTTCAATAAAGCAAATTGCATTTCATTCCTAAAATACTAAGATATAAATAATATAAGTAGGTTAAAAGTTAATGAAAATAATTATTGAACATAGCATGGGAGAGTTTTTACATTCATTTAAAAAAAAAACAGGCCAAGTGCGTGTCGTGCCACGCGCAATATAGGGTTCCGTAGTACTGCTAGTTTTTTATAATTTTTGTATGGTCAATAAATGAACATTTATAACTTGTTTTACACTACTAATATAAGAATATCATTTCAGTTACGTTCTAACGTTCATAATTACCCCAGGAAAATTAAACATTTGACCTCGGAATAATTCGCATAGAGCTGAAAATTGGAAGAGACCTTAAATACACCATTATAAATAAAACCTCAAAAGTCCCCGGCGATCCTCCTTGTGCAAAAAATTTTATTCAAGGTCAAAGGTATGAAAATGAGGTTTTTCCTTTTTTTTCCAAACTGTACATTTTATCACAAAAATAGGTAGGGCAAGAGTGTAAATCATAGAATTCTCTACAAAAAATGTTCAGACACTTTTTTTCATACGACTTCCCATTCCTTGTAAATGGCGGGCTTAAAGTTCTGGACAATCATATCTATGCTTATATTATAAAGCTTAATAATTTGTGGAACTACTGCTTTGAATTGAAGAATTCGTTTTTTGTTGGATATTCTTATTTATCGAGGAAGACTTGAGCTATATAACATCACGTTGCCACCAATAGGAGCAATGAAACAGAGGAAAATGGGGAAAAATTGGGAAAATTATTTGAAGGAGCTTATCTTACAATCGGCTTAAGCAATTTGTATGTTATTTGGCACAGATATAGAATAGGCCACGTGGAGGAACATAGATTATTTTGTTTTACAGGAAAATTTACGGTTTGCGTGAAATTTATAATTAACGCGGGAGGAGCCTCGCTTAACATCTAGTACTACATTAGTATTTAGTACTTTGGGTTGTTTGAAAAAATTGAAATATTCTCGGCCTGACATACTTCTGAGTGACTTGCAAGCGTACTGTTGCTCTTCGCGACTCCAAAAGTTTAGATTTGGTAACGGTAATAAGTCATACAGAAGTATGTTTGGCTGTGAACAGCCCTCGTATGCTGTAGTACAAGAAGTTCCGCTCCGCCCTGTTACAACATGAAACCGTACATTTTCCCGAGAAACAAAATAGCCTATGTAATTTCTCGTGGTCTACGTTATATCTGTGCCAAATAACACAAAAAATGATTCAGCCGTTTGTGAGATAAGCTCTTTCAAATAATTTTCCCCGTTTTTCCCCATTTTCCTGTGTTTCTTTGCTCTTATTGGTGCCAACGTGATGTTATATAGCTCAAGTTTTCCTCGATAAATAAGACCATCCAAGAAAAAACTAATTTTTCAATTCAAAGCAGTAGCTCCACAAATTCTTTAGCTTTTTAATATAAGTATAGATATGATTTTCCCAAACTTTAAGCCCGCCATTTATAAGGAATGTTAAGTCGTATAAAAAAAGTGTCTGAATATTTCTTGTAGAAAATTCTATGATCTATACTCTTGTCATATCTACTTTTGTGATAAAATGTACAGTTTGGATAAAAAACGGGGAAAACCCTATTTTCATACATTAGACTTTGAATAAAATTTTTAGCACAAGGAGGATTGCCGGGGATTTTTGATGTTTTATTTATAATAGTGTATTTAACGTCTCTACCAATTTTCAGCTCCATGCGAATTATTCCGAGGTTACGATTTTTTTGCGTCTAATTAGACCGGGCTAAATATACGAGTCCCTTTGTACTTCTACGAATACATTTTTTTTAACTGATCGACTATTAAGTACTTAAAAAACTTATCCAACGGCACCGCACACGGTGGGGTGGACGCGAGAAAAAATCACCCCCGCATTGGTGTGTAGGAGAGGTACCGTAATTTTTTTTTTTCTTACGATTTTGTACACCAATTTGTCGGCATCATTGCCTTTATGCCGAATTGAAGCTTTGTAGGTCTTATAATAGTCTCTAAGCAAAGCCGCGGACGGACAGACCGAAAATATAAGGGTTCCTTGTTGACTACGAAACCCTAAAAACTAGGGTTTAGTATCATATATTTAAAACGCTAATAAAGTAGTGTTTATATGATACTATACCTATCCTAGTTTTTAGCGTAAGTACTTACGTAATAATATAATATACATATTTTTAATGAACATCAAACTTTTATGACAAGTATTGATAATAATATCTACAATCTACCTACATCATCTAAGTATTTATCATAATTAGTATATATCTATTTTATTTTAATAATTATATAACTTTATGGGTTTAAATATATATATATATTTTCGTCACTATTTCTTACACTAATAAGTATTAACTATACTTCCGCTTACATTAAAGTTCTCCAGTTAACACAAAGGTTGTCTGGAAGAAATCGCTTTTAGCGATAAGATCGCCTTTGCCCACATACCTACCTAGTTTTAATATTATCTAATAGTGTATGTTTAGTGTAATTATTTTTTGGTATTTGTGAGCAATAAAGTGTTTTATTATTTATTATTATTATTATCATTTCAACTCTATAAACCAACTATGTATTAGGCGAGTACTGATTTAGTACTGAGTAATATTACATATTATTTAATAAGAAATACATCAGAGTCAGTCAAAGACAAGCCGACAAATAACATTTAAACTTAAAACAGTGTAATTAAATATATTTTGAAGACGATCCTAATTATTATTAGCTTTCCGCTCTGTAGGGCTGCCTCATCCCTTCTGTAATAAATAATAATAAATTAAATGATGCGACAACAAGATGTTTTAATACAAAGGATTTGCATTAAAAAAACACTGATTTATCTTTTTAGAATAAAAAAAGACGGGTTGCATTCCGGGAGTGCCGGCAGAAGTGAAAACTTTAATATTATCGTTGTGCATTAAATTTTTAACCCATTTTTATGAAAATCGATTTATAGAAAATCAATTTTTTTAATTAATCGAAACCCTTACAATTTTTTAACCCATTTTTTATGAAAATCGATTTTTAAAAAAATCGATTTTTTTAATTAATCGAAACCCTTACAATCGATTCAAAAATATCGACAATCGAAAAAAAACAATCGATTGTTCAATTAATCGATTTCGATGTTACAACACTACTCTCCAACCGTCTTACGGTTTTTCGATCAGCACGAGAATCTGACGCGAGTTTCACAGTTTTTACCCATCCCACAAAAGTGCTCAACGCCGCTAAAGAAGTTTTCACTTCAAACATTTTAATAACGTAAATCGTTAAAAACAGGTTTACTTGTTGCATGAAAATACCACAAATTACCTACATACTATTCAGATTAGGAAATACGTTGTAATTTTTTTAAATTCCTGAATGAATTTGAATCAAATACTTTCAGAACATCCTACATGTTGCCTACCACTTCACTGGTTCGGGAACTAACCCGGCGGCGGGATGAACCGGCGTAAGAAACTCGCACGGGGTTGTATTTCTCAATTGACATAATATTTGATATTATCTACTCATGGGCGTATGCAGGTAAGGGCAGGGCAAAATGAAGTGTTAGAAACAAAATATCTCTTCAGTCAGATTAATATTTTCATGATTTTTTGTTTGAATATCATCAACATCAATTACATAGTTAACTACGATAACATGGCGCGCCCCTCCAAAATTCAAAACGTTTGAAGTGCGTTGTCTTGCGCGGTAGGCTAGTTATGATTAGTTGACTAACAAATCTTGGTAATAAGTGACATTAACTGAAATATTACGTGTACTGAGATTGGATAGGTATTCAACTTACTACATACAAACTCTTTCATAAGGATATTGTGACTACACACATTGAAACAGTCATTTGGAGGGGCGCGCCATGTTATCGTAGTTGATCTCTACTACATAGAAAGCTGTATTCATTATATCCTTTGTAAGAATCGCAGCTGGAAACCCTGGCGGAAGAGACAATGTTAGGAAGCCGATACAATACAGTATAATTAAAAGTTGTACCAAGAACTTCGCTATTGGATTGCTGACTACGGAAATCTCTATTACACGAGAAAATTACTATAGATTGTATAGTGTAACACCAGAGTAGACAGGTTTACTATAAATTATAATCTATTAGGAACATACAAAGTTATCATATTCTACTAGATGACGCCTGCAACTACGTAGCGCCAAAATTCATTTATCGCATCGCATCGCATATTATCGCGAAGCATTATAAGTGCTCTCGAAAATAGAACCCCTAGCCCCTAGGTTAAAAAAATATATATTTCCATCGCATCAGCAAATCTACACTATGTGAATAATAACAGTATTTTAAAAAGATAAAACCAACTTCAAATTTTTGTACGTAATAAAGAATTAAAATCCCCTATCTCAAAAACTACTGAACCGATTTTCATGAAACTTGCAGTATTCCCTAAGTTGAACAATACCTAGTACAATTAAAAAAATAATCACTAAAATCGGACTTGTGGTTCCGGAGATATGCGTGCACAAACATAAAAACATACATACATACATACACTTTTGAAATTTGGTACATTTGTTCAGAAGCTGTTATAGATTAACATATACAAAAACTGGGCAGTTCTGGAAATATTACATGATACATACGCGTCGAATTTATAATCTCCTTTTTTGAAGTCGGTTAAAAATAATTTTTAAATATTGTTAGCCTCATTAAAATTTGGCTAATTTTAATTCTTAACATTACAATTCTTAAAATATTCCTGTAAGTCCAAGGAAGGTTTAGGTATATTAGAACTTAGAAGGGAACTGGGAAGTGATATGAAGTAAGTACGGTCTATAATATAATAATAATTATTATAATTCTGGTGGAAAGGCGCAATAAAAACGATTAATATTATCTTTTATAATAAAAAATATTTATACAGTTTACTAAGTCCCAGCAATCCACTGAAGCCAAGTACCCTTTTAGGTTGTAAATTGAAATTTGTATTTGACATTTATTTTTATGTTTTAGCTACTTTAGTCTTTAACTCTGTTGGAAGTGATTAATGGGGAAATAAACAACAATGTTTTGCGTAAAAACAATGTAATCATTCCAGATAAATTGTGTTTTTTAAACAAAACTACTTATTTACTAAGAGGAAAAGGTTTTAATAGTACACCCGACATCGTACACATCAATAACTAAACGCATAAAACTAACTATTACATTACTCACAATACTCCCTAATTGTTATTTTCAGAAATAAGAAACCTATTTTTCGCAACCGACATCTTTTATTCGTATAAATTGCCTCAAAGTGAACAATTAAGGTTTATTTCTGAGCACTTGCTTATCTCAGAACTAGAGATAAGTGATTCTCAGGTCGGCATGACCCAGTTTCGGGGTCACGTGGTACCCCCGGGGCACCCCGGCGATCGCCCCTCGCCCCTCGCCCTAACGCCGCCCCTGGCCGAGCCGGAATATTAAGCGAGACGAATTAAATAAACCTTTTTTAACAAATTACATCTAGGCCGCTGGTCGGCAGCGAATTAAGCTTAATTTGAATCAAGCAAGCTTAATTTGAATCCCAAAGTGATATTAAAAATCGAATCATATACATATTATATTAAATCAGCAGAAGTATCATAGTATTTTTTACTATTTACATACATTTCCCTACTTGCACTTAAAGATTATTAAAAGGGATGACTTGAGAGACCACCATTGCGACTAGGAAATGCAATCCCGCAAGAGAATTTCAATCCCGGTATTTACGGGATTGAACCATCACAATCCCGCTGGATCCCGGTATTTGCGGGATCCCGCTGGGTGGACTTAAACTTTAAAAATAAATCGTTATAGTGACTTTACTTGATAGAGCCCGTTTTATTCTTATGGCCTGTTTCACCGCTCCCTGATAAGGTGCCCGATAGGCTTATTTGACAGATTCTCCATACTCCATTTATCAAATTAAGTAGTGAAACAGGCCCTTAGAATCTTAAATAAAACAAACTTTGTCGGACACTTCTTTTTGGGTTTATTAACACCTCCATACTTCAGACTTTATAAAAAAATTGAAGAAAAACTTATTATTTTTTGGAAATGGCTTCGTGATAATAATAGTTAAAAAAACTTAAAAAAGTAAAAACTAGCTTATTTATTTTCATCTTTTATAACAAAAATCTAAATATAGGTAAAAACTAAAAACAGTGCCCAAAGATTCGGTTCCGGAAAAGCTCGCTCAGCATCCACGCTGGTTGGCTCAATTGTCATTTAAAGTGAATTGAAGGTAAATTGTTTAGCTGGCTGCCTGTAGCCAGTTCACGACTCCCGCGCGCAAAGTTACGCGTATGAATCATATTTCTTTGTAATCCCGCCAGTCCCGCGGGATCCCGCAAAATTTTCGACCGGGATTAGTCCCGCAAAATGTATGCGGGATCCCGGTATCCCGGTATTGCATTCCCTAATTGCGACGGTAAAAGTTTTATCTCTGAAAAAAAGTTAACAATTAATAATTCCCATACAAATAAATATAATTCTAGCTGCATACAAAGGATCAGAGGTTGTTTATAGTTAAGGAGGAGAAGAGGGGATTTCGGGAGTAGCTCGAGCGTGTCAGATTAAGCTTGTATAGGCTTCCGACATGTGTCTAGTTTGCTGCCTGCCTGCTGCAGTTTCTGAACCCACCGCTAAAATAAAAATAAAACCCTCTTATTATTTTTTTATCAGTTTTACCTAACGTAAAAAACCTACTAGGTCTCCATGACGCTCGAGTGAGAGGAGTGACTACACAATTAGCACCCTCCCCTCCCCTACTATTAGAAATATAAGCTTGTCGTGTGTAATATTAGCGGTGTCGTGTCATCCCTAACAAGATGGCTGATGTGTTGTGTCGCATTTTTATTGCCTTTTTACTTTCCCGCCGCAAAACTGTGTCACGAAAAATTAGGCGACAACCGCTTTAACATGACGTGGTAACAAGCACTAAATTATATTTTCAGAATTTGCGCTGCTACGATTTTCAGAATTTAAAGTGCATTTTTACAGCACCTAATCTTATATTATTATGCCAGTAGTTAAGACATGAAAAGGCGCTTCTTGTCACTATAGTGTTCATCACTGATCGTTTGATTAAGTGTGAAAGAGAACGAGACTGCGCGTAGTTAAATATTAACTAAAGAAAAATATACAAAATCGGTTCAACGGTTTGGGTGTGAAGACGTAACAGGGGCGTTCCACGCCAAGCGGACAGGAAAAAATAGTCGATGTCTCCGATTTTGATAATATTTCGATATGTTATACCTGCACGTGTTATTAATATGTGTGCCAAATGTTTTTGTAATATAATGGCTAGATTAAAAATGGTGGGACTTTGAAACGTGACTTTTCTATTCGACACTCCGTGCTTCAAAGTCGATTATAGATTTAAAATATATATATTAGAATAATTAAACCACTGAATTTGTTACTTCATTTAATGAGCTCTTTAAGTGCATTTTTGGAAACAAAAAAAAATGTTTTTTTCTTTGAAAAAAATGCAAATTAATTTTTTTCTCTTGATTTTCTCAAAGAGGGACCCTTTTGATTTTTCTTATATTTTTTGTGTAAATAGCTAATATTCTATAGAACATTCCTGCACAACTTCTATAATGGGCCCGGAAGTGGAGCTAGACTGAAAATACTTCCGAAGGGTGGCGTCCAACGCCATACTGTACTATGGGCAGAAATCGCTAAGTAGTGGAAATTGCCAAAATACTTCGATTTTGATGTGGAGAAATGAACCCTGAGATAAGTTTTTTTAAAGAGTAACATAATTTAAAAAAAAAGAAAATTTTTTTTTTTTAGAAAAAAAAAATTTTTTTTCACGAATTTTTTTTTTCTTGTAAGTAAACATTTTTTGTCTATTTCTCTTTCAAAAATCTATTAAATGTTACTCATCACTATATCGAAATTGATGTTATTTGGCAATTTCCACTATGTATCGATCTCTGCCCATAGTATTGTATGGCGCTGGACGCCACCCTTCGGAAGTATTTTCAGTCTAGCTCCTAATCCACTTCCCGGCCCATTATAGACGTTGTGCAGGAATGTTCTATAGAATATTAGCTATTTACATAAAAAATATAGAAAAAATCAAAAGGGTCCCTCTTTGAGAAAATCAAGAAAAAAAAATTAATTTACATTTTTTCCAAAGAAAAAAACATTTTTTTTTATTTTCAAAAATACACTTAAAGAGCTCGTTAAATGAAGTAACAAGTTCAGTGGTTTAATTATTTTAATGTATATATTTTTTAATCTATAATCGGCTTTGAAGCACCGAGTGTTGAATAGAAAAGTCACGTTTCAAAGTCCCATCATTTTTAATCCAGCCATTATATAACAAAAATATTTGGCACACGTATTAATAACATGTGTAGGTATAACATATCCAAATATTATCAAAATCGGAGAGATCGACTATTTTTTCCTGTCCGCTTGGCGTGGAACGCCCCAACAGACAGACAGACAGGCAGACAGATAGACAGACAGACACACTTTCGCATTTATAATATTAGTATGGGTTAACTATTTGCGACGCTGTTTTTATTTCATCTCTGATTTAATTTTTGATAAGGTTCTGAAATCATTAAAGTGTGAACTCTGAACCCGACATTTTTAATGTGGCACGAATTCCGTTGCTTTTCTGAAAAGTCGTCGACTTAATGCATTATCAAAATGATAGGACCTCTTATAAAGGCGGGATATAAAGCCGCGTACACTGGGAGTCACAGCAATACACTTTATAACGCGGCTTTGTCATGGAAATATCGCGCAAGCATCGCGACAATATTACTGGGAGTTTAAGAGGTTTTGTACAGGAATAACAGGATACTTTCATAAAGCAAAAATGTCTACATACTATAACAATGTTAAATAAAAATGAGTCTGTTTTGAAAGCGGTTTATTTAAGTATGAAGTATATTTTTAACTCCCGACAAAAAGAGGGGTGTTATAAGTTTGACGTGTCTCTCTGTCTGTCTGTCTGTGTGTGTATCTGTCCGTGGCATCGTAGCATCCAAACGGGTGGACCGATTTTTGATCTAGTTTTTTTTTTTTGTTTGAAAGACGACATGATCGAGAGTGTTCGTAGCTATAATTCATCATCATCAGCCTGCTCAGTGCTGGAAAATCAGGGTTTATCTGGTTCAAGAAAGGCCGTTAGCAACTTGTAGTCGTTTGATGGGTTTTATATTTCATTCTAGTTCGTGACATTTGTGAATATACAATATACGTATACACAATAATAATGGAAAGTTGACCTGGTGCTCCAGCATCGCCTGGTAATCAAAAGGATATCCAACTCCTCGCCAACGAGCAAAGGTTTCGTGTTTGGGCTCATTTTAATTGCAACAACCAGTAAGAAGTAGATAAACAGTAAAAAAATGCCACTGCTGCAGCATCACCTAGATTCTATGGGAACCGAGCTTCGTATGAACCCAAAGTGGAGGTTTCATGTTTGGGCTCATATTAACGGCCTCATCGAAAAGGACATTAATAGATGGTGGACGGATGGATGGGATGGAACACAAGTTTGAAAAGTATGAAATAAAATTAAATTAAGAAATTTAAACAAACCCCCGCCAAACAACTTTAAAAAGTAATGAAATAATATTTACTGCCTTTAAGTTCAAATAATTAGTCCATAATTGTTGTCAAGGTGTGTCGGGGGACCGCTAATGTAGATGTTGATTTCATTTCACAATCAATTCATAGCCAACTGAATCGAGATTGTCAGCGACTTGGCGGTTGTATGTTGTAGTGTCTTGGCGGTCCCCCGACACACCGTGACAACAATTACTACTAAAATATTACTTTACACAAGTCAGGAATTATTTGAACATAAAGGCAGTAAATATTATTTCATTACTTTTTAAAGTTGTTTGGCGGGGGTTTATTTAAATTTCTTAATTTAATGTTTCATTTAAGTACATTACTTTTGTATTATTCCTCAAACTTTTAGTTGATTTAGTTGTTTTAACAAGTAAACGTAAACTTAAAAAATCATTTTACGTACTTATGCAAATGCGAGGGAAACTAGTGAAGTAATACGTAATATAGTATAGTAACGAGGAATATTACATTTTATAACAGTTTAGAACATAAAATTGTGTTCTGCAATTCGATTTTATACGAAGCTATCAAAGGCATTGCAGGAAGTGCCCTGGAGGCGCCTGGCTGAGCTCCGCCCCTGCTTCTTATGAGACCGGTTATCAAACATTATGATAGAGCTTTTAGATTTTACAAGGATTAGATTTTAAGAGACTAGAATCTAGAATATTGTCAGTGCTTTTAAGTTTCTAAAAGGATTTTTAACTTTTAGCATTTTGTAACTAGGTACTTTAATGCTTAGTGAATATGATTTAAAGGCTTGCTTTCTACAAGCTACGTAATGTGATTTAACATTATAAGGTTTGTGATTTCTTTGCAATTAGTATATAAAGTAGAGATGTGCCGACTAGTCGCCGACTGGTCGGTAAAGGCGACTATCCGGCCACTTTTGTAGTCGACGAATAGTCGGCAAAAAGCGCTGACTATCCGGCTTATTACTTTTTTTAATTTTTGCTATAATTATTTAAATTACAGTTGCAGTATTAGAAAAACATTGATTATTTATAACTACTACTACTATTCAAGGAGTTATCCCAAAGACTGGTTGAGAAAACTAACGATCCCAGAGCTGGCGCTTACCTCGGCCAACGTATCAGTCTTGCGATACAGCGAGGTAATGCTGCCAGCCTCTTGGGTACATTGCCCACAGCCTCCGACTTAGATTTAGTTTTTTATATATAGTCTTTCTTTTTTTTTTATTATTCTCCCTCTGTTTTATATTTTAGTAATATATTTTATAGTTATTATTAGAAGTAAAAATAAAATTATAATGTGTTCATATCACACTTCATAATTCTTACACATTTTAAAATTAAATGAAGTGTTTCTGAAATTACTTGCTAGTGAAGAAATATTTTTTAATATAGTTTTTAACAACAAATTAGGTAGGTATTATTAGATCAAGATTGCATGTATATGGAATATTTCTTTGATACCAATTATTGTATCATAAAAAAGTAACGTACGCGAAGTAGGTAAACATAACACGATCCGACACCTTCGCAGGCGGCGTGTCACTTACCCACGAATCAGCAGTAAAAAAAGTATTACTGCAGAAACATCCCGAAACCATGATCGGCTTGGCTGACTAGTCGGCTTCTTTGCAACCGACTAATCGGCTAGTCGGCCAAAGATATGATCGGCACATCTCTAGTATAAAGTATGTCTTAAACAATACACAAAAGTTGTTCACTGCATAATGCATATGCAGCAAAATTGTAAGACGTTGATTCTTTTATTTTATTGTTTCGCAGAACTTGCAGAATTTAAGCTTTAAACTTTTCTTATTCGCGACTTCTTGGTTCTGAGTTTCTTCTCTCTCCTTATATTCGGAGGGTACTGCAAGTCGCCACATTCGAATCTTTAATCTTTACCGTAGGTTATTGAAATCCGCAGTAAATCCCACCACAATCTCTATCGGAGACGAAAAATGACGGAAAATATCCTGCGCTAAGGAACTCTGAAGCCGCAGGGAACTAGTTTTCCTAACAAAGATTTAAATCGTTAGATAAGCCATGCGAAAATAGCGTACAGCACGACCATGCTTCTAGATGTTTCATTTCGGATCGAATGTTTCGATCTATCGCAACGGAACCATATAAAATGATTTCTAATTATATTCGCTTTTTAAGAATCTGTTCAAATATTCGCTGATTTGAGAGATCGATCGATTAAAATTTAGTTTGTTATTATTTTTAGCAATATTCCGCGAAATAAACCTCCACTTTTAAGTAAATGAGTGAGTGCAAGCATAGGCATGCGTACAGCACCTCCCTCCTCCCTCCCACACTGCATATGCGTACACTCGCATGCAAGAACTTGCAAACACCACCACCACACAAGCAATAATGTTGGCAAATCCGTGCAAGGCCCCTCACCACCATGCAGGTTGAAAACCTCGACGCGCGTTTCGCTCCAACACCGGAGCATCCTCAGGATGTGGACTCTACGAACAACGTACGTCAAGTGCCGCCGCCGGCCATAACACCGCCTTTTATATCCTATCGAGCCCCGCTACTATCCCCACTACCCCCACTACCCTCACTAGTACCCCCGAACATATTAATAAGCGGTGACGTAGTCAAGCAAGTTTGGTCATTCAACAATGCAAGTCTGTTATTTTTCTTTTCTTTTATGATCTCTAATTGTTCCAACACGCTCAGCCGAAAGCCTTTATCGCATTTATGTAAAACTTTATAGGAATGGCCATCGGGCACAATATGATTACTATAATAAAAAATATATAATAAAATAGTATACAATTAGTCAACAAAATTAAAGATGTGACTTTGCCACCTCGTTGCAAATTAGTTTCACTTGATGTCGATAGTTTATTCACTAATGTTCCACGTAAGGAAACATTGGGTATTTTAAAGAATGCATTAGAAAAACGTTTACCTCCTGGTGAAAGTAATGAATTGCTTACACTTACTACAACCTGCATGGAACAAAACTACTTTCGATTTAACGGCGAATTCTTTGTTCAAGACGACGGTCTAGCTATGGGTTCACCTTTAAGTCCTTTGATGACCGAAATATTTATGGACGATTTTAAACAAAGAAATATCATCGTTAATAAAAGTATTTTATATTACTTTAGTTACGTAAATGATTGTTTTCTTTGTTGGACGGGTACACAACTTTAACAAATACGTTCAGGCAACTGAACGTATTTGTTAAAGAACTAAATAAAAAACATATTAAAATTAAATTCAAATTAAAATGTGAAGATAATAACACCCTAAATTTTCTCTATTTATCTATTTCTAGAGTTAATAATAAACACAGTTTTGGAATCTTTCGCAAGCCTACAAATACTAATACTACTACTATACTATTCATGCTTCGTCATGTCATCCCAACACAAACTCGCGGCCTTTCATAGTTACATTCATAGATTATTATCGATCCCTCTTAGTAAAGATAATAATTATCAAAATGAGCTTAATATCATTTTCTAAATTGCGATATCCAACGGATACGAGTATAGTCCAAAAATTATTAATAATATTTTGAAAAATAAAAACAAGAAAAAACTTGTTAAGTTTTTGTACGCAGGTCCTATTGATAAGGAGATAGTTAGATATAAGTCCAGTTTGACCTACATGGGAGAGGTATCTGCACGCTTATCCAAAATAATGAAAAACAATGATATGCATGTCGCATTCAGGACAAATAATACTTTAAAACATCATTTGTGTCATAGCAAAGACCGGATTGATGAAAAATATCAGTCCGGTGTCTATAAGATCGATTATCCTGAATGCGATAGTGTATATGTGGGTCAAACTGGACGCAGCTTTGAGACTCGGTATAAAGAACATATCGCGGCTTATAGGAATGGTCATCGTGATAAGTCACATTTTACTAAACATCTTTTAGATAGTAATCATACCGTGCCCGATTGCCATTCCTATAAAGTTTTACATAAATGCGATAAAGGCTTTCGGCTGAGCGTGTTGGAACAATTAGAGATCATAAAAGAAAAGAAAAATAACAGATTTGCATTGTTGAATGACCAAACTTGCTTGACTACGTCACCGCTTATTAATATGTTCGGGGGTACTAGTGAGGGTAGTGGGGGTAGTGGGGATAGTAGCGGGGCTCGATAGGATATAAAAGGCGGTGTTATGGCCGGCGGCGGCACTTGACGTACGTTGTTCGTAGAGTCCACATCCTGAGGATGCTCCGGTGTTGGAGCGAAACGCGCGTCGAGGTTTTCAACCTGCATGGTGGTGAGGGGCCTTGCACGGATTTGCCAACATTATTGCTTGTGTGGTGGTGGTGTTTGCAAGTTCTTGCATGCAAGTGTACGCATATGCAGTGTGGGAGGGAGGAGGGAGGTGCTGTACTATGCCTATGCTTGCACTCACTCATTTACTTAAAGGTGGAGGTTTATTTCGCGGAATATTGCTAAAAATAATAACAAACTAAATTTTAAACTATGGATTTCCGCAAAGTAACGCCTGATTCCATTAACTAGATCGATCGATAGCAACGAGTGAGTAAAGAAAAATATTATGATTTTCGATAGGTGTTATTTTCATTCATCGTTCAATCTTGTCGTTTTTTTTAAATATGTGCTTAGGTATACACAATACAGATACCTATCAAAATCATCAAAAAATGGGATTGCTCTCTGAAAAAATATATTGAGGCATATCTTTGTATTTAAGTCTTTGTTCTCCTCGACGGTGCATCGCTGCGTGCACGAGACCAGATTTCATTTTACATCATTATTTTCGAGTGGACTAGAATTTTCCCGAAACACTATTTCGGCTCAGCATTTGCATACAAATTGTTGCGATAGTTAAACTGTCATTTTATTAAAGTCGGTGATGAGGAGTGCCGAGTGACGGCTTCATTACACAGTTTTTGTGCACAGTGTTTTTGACCCCTTGCAAATTTTATCAAGATATGCGCTAGAGTTGTTATGTCAAAGCATGTTAACGTCCATCTAAAATCTGTGTTAACGTCCATGTACTCTATAGACATGACGTGACGGAGTGGCAATAATGCAACAAATTATAAAATGAGTCGTTTTTTGACCGAATGTATAGATTTTTAATCCATTTTATGCTTTTCCAAGGCACATATTTTATGTAAGACAACAGGTAACATATTTTTTAATTTTGAACTTTGTAGCGAGATTTTCACTTAATATGCAAGTCATAGTATAGAGTGAAAGAGTTACAAACATACATACACGAAAACTTTCATGTTTTTTTTTAACTATATGACGCCCGCAACTCCGTTGAGCCAAAATACGTTTATCGTGCAGGAATCGTAAATTTAACTAAAAAAAACTTATTTCCGTACATTTTTCCGCAATAAATTAGTATGGATTGAATGTGAAGAAGCAGTTAACAGGCAATCCATCTGTCCGTCCGCCGTTACTTGAAAGAACTTGGAAAATACGATATGAGCAAGTTTTTCTTTTCAAGAAAATTGCATATTACGGCAAAAGTGGTAGTGCTAAGAGTTTGGGTTATCAGTGAGATCAACTTTTCAAATTCCACTCTTATGAAATTCTTGTAGCTTTAGGATTCGTAATTTTCTATTGTGTTCAAGAAACAGTTTCTTCGTTATTTCGGTCAAGTTTGTTCAGCCTTTGTTATATTTTGCGATCAAATATTACTTGAGATAAACTGCCTAACCTAACTGATTTATTAGGGTAAAACGATCTAACTAAGACATAAATTATGAGGTAAGATTATATAGTTTTATTAACATAGAAGATATAAGAAGGTCTGCTTAGCTAGATAAGTAGAAGTTATGAGCAAACAATATTTTACTTTATAGTTCATAGTCCATACAGCTGTTTACGTTATCAATTTATACGAAAGTACATATGTGTAATCTCTTCACATTTAAACTGACCAATCATGATAAAACTTCGCATGTACTTAGATACTTTGAATCCCGTGATTACAGAAAAAAGCGCGATTCCCGCACCATAAACTAAAATCGATAAAAAGTTACAAAAAGTTATTAGCAACATCAATCATTTGAGAATAATAAATAATAATATTAAGTATACTTATTGTAATCTACTAGGTACTTATGTCATATTTAGGCAGCCTACCCTTTATATATTTTGCATTTTAAGAGTCCGTCCTCTCTTTTCTACTGCTCTCTTCACACTCACGCCCGTCTTTCATATGCCAGGTGAAAAAGGACGATCGCCAAGTTTGCGGGCAGATAGAGGTTTTCTGTTTTTAAAGGGTTTTTTATATTGAAGTGGTAAAAAGTAATTCCAACACTTTATAGACGAGTTTCTAAATAGTACATTGTATTTTTTTCATACCGTTAAGACGTCAATACAATCCATAAAAAGGTGATATTCTAAACCTTTTACAGCAAAAATCACAAAACTGTCGCGGGTTTGAGTTGGATTATTTAAAGATACTTAAAAAAAAATCTAGCTCCAACACTGAAACAACATTGAAATGATCTTACATGTTGTGCATTAAAACTTATAGAAATACTGTATTTTAACTGTTAAATCACGTCTGTTAAATGAGCGAAATCGGCAAAATTTCGTATACGGACTCTTAAGCCAAAATTGTTATTAAAAATTCCAATACGCTGCCGCTGGTGTAGGAAAGCGCAGTAAATCGTTTTTATTATATTTTTATCGCATCACGGATTCGCCCCTGGAGTAATGGCGCGCAGAAATTTGCATATGAAAACTCAAAACTGCCGAATGCGTGCGCTTTTTCTATTACCAGTTTAATGGCAGGGACAATTTAATATCGAAGCTTGATTTAGAATTTAGATAATTTCATAGAAATATTTTAAAAGAAGTTATTGCCCGTAAAAAAATGTTTAAGCGCAGATTAGGAAATAGATAGTTATATACCTACTAAGCTACGTGAACTGTTCATTCTCAATTCTACTTTTATAATAACAATGCACGCTATGTCTTTTGCCACAAAATATCACAATCGTAATATTATTATTCTTATGATAAGTCAAATACTTTCAGAGCCTGATGTGCAATGATCTCGTATCATAAGTAGGTGAAATAAAACCCAGTAACAAAATTGAATTTTGTGTAAAACACCACGACCATTTCGGACCGAAGGCGCGGCCCCACGAATTCAAATAAGAAGAGGGAATCGTCACCCGTAAGTGCCCCATTTTGGCGGGAAATAGCCGGGCAAAGCCTTTCAGTGCGAGCTTTTGAGGAAGTCTTGAGATCTGTATGTTTATGTCTCATTCTCACGGCCTTTGTGTTCTTTATTCCTTGTTTTCGTAATTGTTTTGAAGTGAATACTTTTTTAACGTATTGTGTATTTTTTGGAGGTGGGTAAAAATGTTAAACTCTCATCAAGGCACGTGACTACCGATTTTTTTTTTTATTAAATAAGGGGGCAAACGAGCAAACGGGTCACCTGATGGTAAACAACTACCGTCGCCCATGGACACTCGCAACATCAGAAGAGCTGCAGGTGTGTTGCCGGCCTTTTAAGAGGGAATACGCTCTTTTCTTGAAGGTTTGCAGGTCGTATAGTTCTAGTTAATTTCTGCGCGCCATTTTAAGACGCAATGAAGACCGCCGGCGCGGTTAACAGAAAGTAACTAAACTTGTTATTTCAAGCGCGTGGCGAAATTGTCTGATCCTGCTGGTTTAGGTCTACGCGCACTTCCGAAGTTTTTAATGTTTTTAAACGTATTCGGTCTTACTACAAAGGATTAAACACCTGTTGAACAGTTGATTAGAGAAAAATTTAGTACAAAATGGTTTCAAAATAACAGCTGTTCAATAGATGTTTAACCTTTTGTGGTAAGGTAAATATTTTTATTTTGGAAAACTACCAGATGGCGTTACTCAGAATATAAATCGCGTCATTTTTTTATTTTACATTAATTTTGAATTTCCGTGTCTACCTTCTGTGAAATCAGAAAGAAATCAGAAAAACTTCACTTACAATGTCTTAATGAACCGCCCAAACAACATTTACATTGTAAAGTCAAACGCAACGGCCGCGGCAGTTCGTTAGCGTAGAAAGAATTCTTACAGCCATAATGAATTGACCCGAGGCACTGTTAAGGCGCTATATCGAAAGTAATTTTACCGCAAGGGCAATTTCATACTTAATTTGTATGACTATAAAGTCGTGAATACGCTGCGGCCAGAAGCTATCGGCTTGCTCGGAAAACAAGCGACAAAACAATAATTATTTAAAAAATAACTAGGAGCATTTTAGCAAAATGCTTCTATGCGATTTTGAGTTGCAAAGGTGTCTAGTTATCTATCTAATTAACTAGACTAATTTCCTACATCTATTTTCGTTTAAAAATAATCTTCAAATTTAGTATTTTTAAGAGGTCATTTCGAAAATTAAATGTATCGAGGCAAAATATATTAATCGTGTTTCTAGTTCTTCTCAAACCTAGATAAGGCTATGAAGATATGTATATCTCATTACCAGATTTGTAACATTTCTGAGGGTCCTATAGTATTACTTCAAAAATGAAAGTTTTTTCAATATAGCGCCTTAATAAAGCTACTTTAGACACTCTATCGCCTATGAGAAAACTAAGATTCATTTTACTACCTCAATCGTGGGAATAGCAGACACAATAGATTTTCAATTGTTATGCGACAGCTGGGTGCCGCTTGGGGATTGATGGGTTAAAAACGTAGATCTCATAGATAAATTTAATGCGCCAAAGCATAAATACATTTTTACGAGATAAAAACTATTGTCCTTTCTCGGAGCTCATAGTATCTCTATACGAAACATCAGCAAAATCGGTTCAAAACATTTTTTTTATAAAATAAGGGGGTAAACGACCAAACGGGTCACCTGATGGTAAGCAACTACCGTCGCCCATGGACACTCGCAACATCAGAAGAGCTGCAGGTGCGTTGCCAGCCTTTTAAGAGGGAATACGCTCTCTTCTTGAAGGTTTCCAGGTCGTATAGTTAGTCGTATATTTACGTTTTTACATTTAATATATTAAGTGCAGATTGTAACAATATCTAATTAAAATTGTTAATTAGTCTGAAATCTGAATGTTTACAAAACAATGTTTGTTTCGAATAAATGTAAGTTTAAGTAGCTAAGCGAAAACCAGTCTCTCCAAATAGAATCCCAGACTATTTCAGTGTACAGCTAAATCTAAGTTTCCACTTTCGCTCCGTCTAGGTCCTGAAATTGAAGCTTCGATTAGGTTCAGGTAATGAACATTCGGCTGTGCTGGTATATTTGTAGGTTTCTTATTACATCTGATATATTTATTTACTTTCTTTATCTACCTATTCCACGAGCTACCAGCCAAGTAATGAAAAGAAACAATAATAATAATAATAATATGGACGCTTCACACCACGTCAGTCTGGCCCCGTGCTAAGTACCTGAAGGACTTGTGTTACAGGTACCAGACATCGGAAATATACTTAATACTTTTACACTATACATATATTTAAGATTTTTATTATATGATACACATATTTAATACACATCCATGACCCAGGAACTATGAAAACTTTTTGTTCCGTCGGCGAGATTCGAACCCGCGACCCCCGGCTTGAGCTACCAACCCGCTCACCACTGAGCCACAGAGGTAGTCGGTAAAAAACAATAGATTATGTACTGTTAGTTCAAATTACTATACTATAAGGCTGCGTTTCCATTAGATGAGATGTGTTGCGAGGAATGTGTTTTTAAGGGGCCGGGTTCCATAGAAATTCTCATACATACTGTTACGTGCTAGGGTTCGTAGGATTCGGAGAGAAAGACCTGGTGACTCTCTTGAAGACTTTATTCACAAACACTAGCTCACACAAATCACTAAGTCCAAACACTAAGCACTAGATCCAAATCACTGAGCACTATCACTGTCACTCACTATTGATCACTTGTTCTCACTTCGAAGTCGCCTTGATGATCGCTTGTATCAAACTGAGCTGATTGCCGGCTTGTTTACCTTTTATATGGCCCGCCATACTTTCTGGAACGTTCCATTCTGGATTGTTTACGTAAACACGCAATTCACATAAACAAGGGTTGGACTTTTCTAGAAAGTACGCGCAACTGCCGTGCGCAGGTAAACAACTGCCCGTATCCGTAACAATACGTAATACCAAAATCATTTTCTCATACGAAAATATTTAACATGTTTGAGTTATTTTTCAGCTTAAAATATTAATTACCTAGGTTCCTGCACAAAAATTTACTACAAAATATAATTAAACACTAAAAAATATTTTTTGTATTTAAATATTTTGTAGTAAATTTACTATTTATTTACATATTTTTGAGTGTTTTACTCTATTTTTTAGTGTTTAAATATTTAGTAGTAAATTTATTTTAAAAATTTATATAAGTACTTATTAAAAAAAATTTTTTAGTGCTTAAATATTTTGCAGTAAATTTTTGTGCAGGAACCTAGGTAATTACTATTTTAAGCTGAAAAATAACTTAAACATGTTGATTTTTGTATTACGTCCAATAGAATCGCTGCGCTGAGCGAGGTCACGTCAATGAAGCGATTCTATTGGTTCTCACAAACACATTCATTAATTGAAAATCTAAAATTAGTGAATGAAAAAAGCAAAAACTATTAGTGAAAACTTTTAATTGGTTTATCTATTCTATTTTTAAACTTCACTGTATCTGTAGCAGTAAGTTTTCCATTTATAAAAAAAACAATAATATATAAAATATCTTCTTTAGGAAGGGGGTAAAACAGTGCAGGTAACAAACACTTCATAACTTAATCCCGTGTACAATAATGTTAATCTTTACGGCTCTCCATGGCGGTCCCCGGACAATACACAACCCTAATTAATGTTAGATCGCTCCGGAATTACGAGGAGCAGCCATTTTGAGGTTATCACGTAAGTGCTGCCTCCTGGGAGACAGTAACTGCCGTCCCGCGCTTTGTTCCCCGAATAAAATAACCTTTATTATTATTTTCAGGAAACGTTTTTGTGTTTGAAATGGTTGAGTTTGTATGCATTATATACCAGACAGTTAAGGAGGCTGTCTTTTGTTTTTAGGAACTTATTCAAGAAACGAGCTAAGGATCACCTGATAGGCATAAACCGCGTAAAACTAAAATAAATCTATTTACAGTGGTCAAAATAATATTATTGCTGTGAGAGAATGTGATTCTGCAAAAAACTGCAGTTTGCTATCAAGCTCTTGTCAATAAAAAGATAGCCCTTATTTATGTATTTATTTTTCTACCTCTTATCAATATTCCAAATAAATATGAAACTATATTATCTGTTAGTATCTCTTCACGCTTAAGCTGCTGAAAATAGAGTTATATTCAGAGTTTCAGGGATTTTTGGAGAGTTTTACATATTATGGAAAAATATATTCACGCCATAAATGAATTTCCACACTCGCAGTTCCGGTTCACTACTGTGTTCAGTGTTGTAGGTACGTAAGGGATAGCTTTAAATAGGTCATAGGTAACCCTTTCGCCATGCCCTGTACCTGCTGATAGGCATCCAGGTCACCCCGCACTGCCCTGAGGCAATTCTCAGAACTTTACACCTAACGATACAGAAAGTAGAAAATATTACCTGCCGCATATCAAAAAATAAATTTATTTAGTTCACGGACTATAATATTATGTACCTACCTACTACGCTACAATCTATGTAAGATGCGATTGTCTAGAATGGGTACTTCAGGGTGCCTAAATATTTTAATTACAATGGGGTGAGGCTCTAAAATCCTTATGACACCCATTTTAAATGAAAAGAATTTCAAGAATAATGAAAGCAGAATATTTATGTATATTTTTTGTAGGCGCTATTATGCTAATCTGCAGTATCAGAGTGTTAATTTTTACATTTTATCATTTATGTAACACTCAAAGATAATAATATACTCAAGTCCTAATCAAGGCAAATAAGGCGGAGATGAAACCTATAAGTCATCTGTACGTCCTTTGACCCTTCACGTCATTACCATCAGGACATCCCTTCTGTAGACAGAGATAGAGTAGACTACACGAATGTGTGTGTGTTTGTATGTGTCATAATATGTTACACTTAATATGTACGACCAATCAGATCTGTTCCGTTTAATCTCTTCCGAACAATTTGAAATTCAAAATTGGACTTTGACAGATAAGTGAAACAAAAGATACGAAATGCCATTTACATAAAAGAGACAGATTAAATAAAAGACGTCCCAATTGGGTCGTATTTGAGTCTTCACAACTCGCGCGGTAGTAACGTATCTGCTTGTACGACTGACTTGGAAGTTGGAACTAATAAAATTAAAAGTTTCTTTTTTAATCTGCAAAAATTAACAGTTTTATCTGAATTAATATTTTGAATTCAAAGTTTTAAAGTATGCCTGTAGAACATAGGATAATTATTATTTTTATTAAAAAAAATTAGTTCCGTCGCCATGGCGCATTTCGGCGCAAGTTGCGGGCTTCATGGTATAGATCAGCCTTTCCCAAAGTTGGCGATAAGGGTCTAAAGGGCGGTGTGGGATCCAGAAAAAATGGGGGCGTTGTGTAGAGGCTTGGGGGGTGATTTATTTCATCTGGATGCATTTTAAATTGAAACAATGGGGACGCTAAAAGATAATTTGTTCTCAAAGTGGGGCAGTAGCCAAAATAAGTTTGGGAACCCCTGGTATAGATTTTCACATCTTTACAATTTACAATTTTGTGGTTCTCTTCTTTGGAAAAAGCCTCTTAAAAAAATTAAAAAATACTTTAGTCCAGTTAACAGAACAGTTAACAAATATTTCAACTTTGGCAAATAGCATCGCTTTGTTACGTTATGCGAACGTTACATCTGACGTTAAACGTGAAAGTTTACACTGAACAATACGAATTAAATTGCAAAGAAAATTCTGAACAATGAAATTAATTTTAGAATTGTGTTCACTATGTGAAAGTACAAAGTAATTTTACATTATAATTTATAAGTTATAACTGAATTTAGAGACACGATTAATATAATAATTTTAGGAGTAGGTATTTAATTTATGACTAAGTGTTTTCAGCAGTAATAATATATAAATACCTCAGACCAATAAAAAAAGAAAGACGGAGTATTTACAGGTAATGGGGTGAAGTCGCTGTCGATCAATGTGTGCGTCACGCCTAGCATAAATACGCTAGGCGTGCGCTTGTGTGCAAAAAAATAATATTGCCAACTCAGGGTTTCAGATTGTCAAACTCCCATCCTGTTGCAGTCTTATTAAACTACTAAGTAATGACTACAAAAGTTGCTATCAAACTAGATTGTTAATCATCATTCATTAGTAATAGCTGAAAAAAGTAAATACTTAAATATCTATATCTAATAAATTATGTGTTTCAACTAAGAACAGACAGACGGACATACATACAGACAAAAATTGTAAAGAATGTTGTTTGGTGCATGCAGTATGTATCGTATACAGATTAATATGCAAATAGTAAAAAAATCTTTCAATACTACAAACAGACACTCCAATTTTATTTATATTAATAGATTTTAAATGAATAACGAATTTTAGGTTAAAAATAAACATTTGTCAGGATAATACAGCACGTAATAATATTTTTCCCCTATTATGGGGAAAAATATCTTGCGACCAGCATGCAGCACTGGTTGAGGTTCTGTGTTCCGAGACTCCCGAGACAATTTTTAAAACTAATAAATTAAATTCGTTATTTCGGTGGTAATACATAAATATTCAACTAATTACTTGTGAAACGTAATCCCACAAGGTTTCTTTTGAGCACAAGAATTGTTTTTGCACCATTTAACGATGCAGGACGGCATATTTTGATATTTCTTGACACATATGAAAACGACATGCGCCGTCTTCCTATGGCCGTATCGGCTTCCTATTGCCTGCCTCACCGCGTAGCATGGATGGCTCTGTCTATCTTTTTTTATTGGTCTGAGATAAATACTAGATGTCCCGGCTAACGTTGCTTTGCCATAATATATTTGACATATTATTTTATTGAAGTGACTAAATAAGTATGTCACCATGGCAACGTCGATCGCTATCCCGTCGCACAAACAATGGTCGCCGTCAGTCTCAGGTTGTAATAATTTACTATTATTTATTCAACAAATGCACTTATCAACATATAAAGTACCGAGTAGCCGATTCTCAGACCTGAATATGCATATAAAATTTGGTAAAAATCAGTAAAGCCGTTTCGGATGAGTTCGTGGACTAACATTGTGACACGAGAATTTTATATATAAGATTTCAAGAAATATATTATTAGGCTTAGTAAGCCAAAGACAAAAGGGTTAGTAAGTTTTAAGTAGTTACGAACATTATTAAAAAACGGTTTATTTCTTTGAAGTTTAGATTTTAGTTCAATCTCTAAACTTCTCCTATAGTAGTAGGGTTAGTAAGCCAAAGACAAAAGGGTTAGTAAGCTTTAAGTAGTTACGAACATTATTAAAAAACGGTTTATTTCTTTGAAGTTTAGATTTTAGTTCAATCACTAAACTTCTCCTATAGTAGTAGGGTTAGTAAGCCAAAGACAAAAGGGTTAGTAAGCTTTAAGTAGTTACGAACATTATTAAAAAACGGTTTATTTCTTTGAAGTTTAGATTTTAGTTCAATCACTAAACTTCTCCTATAGTAGTAGGGTTAGTAAGCCAAAGACAAAAGGGTTAGTAAGCTTTAAGTAGTTACGAACATTATTAAAAAACGGTTTATTTCTTTGAAGTTTAGATTTTAGTTCAATCACTAAGCTTCTCCTATAGTAGTAGGGTTAGTAAGCCAAAGACAAAAGGGTTAGTAAGCTTTAAGTAGTTACGAACATTATTAAAAAACGGTTTATTTCTTTGAAGCTTAGATTTTAGTTCAATCACTAAACTTCTATAGTCCGTGCAATCCACGAAGACGCGCCCCACCACTTTTTGGGTGAACATATTCTTTAACTTTGATCGTGACGCTTTTTCTTAATTGGTCTGTTTATTGTAGTCTGAGCGAGTACTGATAGGTAATTAGTGCGTACCGACAACACTAAACATTGGCGAAAGCTTGCACACATATACTATAAACAATTGGAGGAATAGTGGGGCGCGTCTTCGTGGATTGCACGGATTATAACAAGATTAATCTTTTAAATAAGTACAATAAATGTATATTTATTTTACTTATTTAAATTACTTAGTATTAAGTAAATAAATCAGACATATTCCCCCAGCTAATCGATTGTAGAGAAATCTCCCGCCATAGAGCGGACAGAGAGATTAATTTCACACCCCATCCGCTTACCGTTATTTGACCCCATCGTTCTGTCCCTGTCACACACAAACAAAGGAAAGGGACGGAGGAGTTTTCCGGTTGGGGTAATGAGGATTGTTAATTGTAATCGCTAACGATTAGAATTAATAACAAAAATTTGAAGTGGGATTTCAGGAAAGTGTCCTATTTTATTTTAATTTGATCGCAAATGAAGGTGCCAAAGTAGTTTAAATACTTTTTGTTATATTTATACTTATAATGCAAAATAAGTTTATTCTAATTACCTACTTGTAATTCTAAATGGTTAACACTTACCAACAACACAAAACGTAACACACACAACATAATAATATTTATTCTTAGTTATTCGAGCATTTAGAATTATTATTTGAATATTGCTAAATGCGAAAGTCTGTCTGTCTGTCTGTCTGTCTGTCTGTCTGTCTGTTACCTCTTCACGCTCAAACCGCTGAACCGATTTTGCTGAAATTTGGCATGGAGATACTTTGAATCCCGAGTCAGGACATAGGATAATTTTTGTCCCGGAAAAATGTACGTATTCCCGCGCGATAAACGAGTTTTGGCGCAACGGAGTTGCGGGCATCATCTAGTAGAATATAAAATACATTTTGTCCTTATAATAAAGACGTGAGTGGAAGAATAAGGTAAGTAACATGAAAAATCTTCCCGTTTTTTTGCTTGAATGGAAGCTTTAGGGTCGGAAAAAATATTTGAAATAGAAAAACTATGGATTATATGTGTAGCCAGATATATTAGCTAGGTTATGAAGTAGATAAGTTACAAGTTTTATGAAAATAATAATGGAAAAAATTAGTTACTGTCCATATGTTACGAAATGTTACTTGTTCGATTCTTCCACTCACGTCTTCATTATTGAGAATGGTGCTTTCTATAGATATTATTGAAAAGTGTATAAAACACGACACCAGATAATTGAAATGGGACCATAACTGTTTATAAACACTCGGAATGTCGTATTGAAAAACGTAAAAGTCGTAAGTGCTTATGTGGAGGCCACAAAACGCGTACGTGAGCGTTTCTCTCCCGGGGGATACTACAGGGTTACACATTGAATGTGAATACGGTTTTATAATATGTGTGTTACAAACGTGGTATATAAGGATTAAGGTGTGGTAAAATCACTTAACGACCATCTGGACATATTGAATTTTTTACATTGTTAAGTAATTATATCAACCATTAGATTAGTAGTAAGTTCATGCTCGAAAAAATATCATTTTTATTGGCTGGTATTATCAAAAGGTCTCCTCTAAATACTGTAATCGGTGATTACAGTATTTAGAGGCTGAGTGAAGGGTTATCGATACATGATTTTTTTTAGCTTTTTTTATATATTTAAAATTTATACATACACTAGCTGTCCCGGCAAACGTTGCTTTGCCATAATAATATAAAGTATCTATTTCGCCCATATTATTTTTTTGAAGTAACTAAATAAGTATGTTACCATAGCAACGTCTATCGCTATCCCGTCGCACAAACAATGGTTGCCCTCAGTCTCGAGTTGTAATAATTTACTATTATTTATTCGACAAATGCACTTATCAATATATAAAGTACCCAGTAGCCGATTCTCAGACCTACTGTATATGCAATATAAAATTTGGTAAAAATCAGTAAAGCCGTTTCGGAGGAGTTCGTGGACTAACATTGTGACACGAGAATTTTATAAGTAAAGGGTTAGCGATCGGCGTTGCCATGGTGACATACTTATTTAGTCACTTCAAAAAAATAATATGGGCGATACTGATTTTTACCAAATTTTATATGCATATTCAGTAGATCTGAGAATCGGCTACTGGGTACTTTATATATTGATAAGTGCATTTGTTGAATAAATAATAGTAAATTATTACAACCTGAGACTGACGGCGACCATTGTTTGTGCGACGGGATAGCGATCGACGTTGCCATGGCGACATGCTTATTTAGTCACTTCAATAAAATAATATGGGCGAAATACTTTATATTATGGCAAAACAACGTTTGCCGGGACAGCTAGACGCTACTCGAAAAAATATCATTTTTATTGGCTGGTATTATCAAAAGCATCGGTACAGTATCATACAGTATTTAGAGGCTGAGTGATGGGTTACCGATACATCATTTTTTTACTTCGAATATGACCATTGTTTTTTCCTAAACGTTTTTACATAAGCAGTTAATATAATATATAGTTACTAGCTGTCCCGGCAAACGTTGCTTTGCCATAATATAAAGTATTTCGCCATTGAGATGTATTTCGCCACTGACCTCTATTATACAAGTACGCTGGACTAAAAAAACCCTTTGAAATGACAGCTATTTTTTATGCCTATTTGAAGCGGAGTCAGCTCCCCCATTATCAGGGATAGGAACTTAATTTGACGTAAAAATGACGTTTGAAAGTCGCCATCATGTCGCCATATTGGCGCTGATAACAGTAGCGGGAGTATTTGGAATTAATACTAGTGATGTACAACTATCTTTTCTATTATCGATGAAATGTTTCCAGATTCAGATAATGTCGACCATTAAGACAAAAATATTAAATTGAATAATACAAACGCTACATATTTGTATTAAAGATTACAGACTTCCTCTCCGTAATTTAGATAGGCGTAATAAATTAACAACGATTTCATACGTAGATAACGTGAAGTAGCAGTACCTATCTATAATCCATTTATATTTACCAGTTAGCACTACGAAAAACTAAAAACAAAACTGAAGATAAGCTTCTAACAAAAACTTTGTTAGAAGCTTATCTTAAGTTTTGTTTTTAGTTTTTGGTAACGCGCGGAACGTCTAGTAATAATATAAAAGTTCCCTCTTTTATTTATGGATCTAGCAAGCCAATTTCGATCAATTTACTTTATCTCATTTGATTTTCGCCATTTTGGCGCTGATTGCAGAAGTGCGAGGGAAATTAACTAATTGGATAATGCGATCCATAAATAAATATGGAACGTTTGAATACATTTTTTATTGGGGTGGAGTAGGACAGGTAAGGTATTTATAAATAATAAAAATATATGTGCGATACTTTAACATTATATTTTATTAGTTACCATTACACAGTTACAGTCTGTCAAGAAAGAGTAGACGCTGAAATAAATTTTCCAAACATAATCACGATCAAATGGTAGTTTCTGCGCCTTGTATTTTCACAGAGAACGTTTGTACACTTCAAATAGTAACGGCAAGCGGTAGTAGCAATTTTCGGACGTCAACCAGGCTTTTCAATTTTTTTCAACCATAATTCCAGTTTTCCTTTGTCAGACGGAAACCTATCAATTATTTTAAGAGCATTATAATATGTATTTGATAATAAAAATCAGTTATCGGAGATTTCAATACAATTATTATAGATATCGATAAGTTTTATCGACAGAAAACTCCAGCACTATTGAATTTTATTGTTTATCAAAAATCGGTAAAATAAAGGTAAATATGTGGTGAATACGGTATAATAAGATTAGTGCCACATTTTTAAATGCCTATGTTATCAATAAAAGTTTAATATCGTAGAAATTAGCTGTTAAAATCACTTACTTGTGAAATGTAACCCCACATCCCTTTTTGTACCGCGTTTTACATAACATACACTCTTTCATAGTTTAACCTTATTTATATATTACTTAATCGCGTAAAACCTACGTAAACCCTTTTAAAACACTTTAAAAACACAAAAACAATTCAAACGATTAAGCCATAGAGAATTAAAATACATACATTGTTACCAATGGTTACGTCAAATTTAGTTCTCTTCCTTGATAATGGGGGCGCTGATTCCGCTTCAAATAGGCACAACAAAAAAGTGTTGGCCCGTATTCACTTTCATTAGTAATAAGTGCAAGTGATTAGGGCAAGTGATTAGTTATTAGGAAAAAGTAAGTGTGGACAGCGACTGTTTAGTGCAAGTGATTAGCCGGCTGCGTAGTAACGTGATTAGTTCTGTATTCACTTTGATTAGTGATTAAGTGCAGGTGACTAGTACAGGTGATGAGTGATTAGTAGAAAGTAAGTGTGGACAGCGACTGATTAGTGCAAGTGACTAGTCGGCTGCGTAGTAACGTGATTAAAAGCGTGTTCTATTTTTTGCGAGTGCAAGTGCGTGACAGATGAAAACCAATTTTGGTTTCGTTTGACAGCTCGAGATTGTTACTATTATTCCGCTAGGTATATCAACTTTATGGGCCAGACTGACGTGGTGTGCCGTGTGAAGCGTCCATAGATATAGTATATCATTATTAAATAATATACCTATTAAAAGTACAAAAGGACACCCTTTCAATTACTTCCATACTAATCCATACTTATTACTTACTAATATACTAATAATATTATAAATGAGAATGTGTGTCTGTCTGTCTGTTACCTCTTCACGTTTATACCTCAGAAGTCAGAACCGATTTTGCTGAAATTTGGCATAGAGATACTTTGAGTCCTGGGAAAGGACATATAAAAATACTTCGTGGTCTTTATATATAAAACTCAAAGGTGACTGACTGACATGTTGATCTATCAACGCACAGCCCAAGCCACTGGACCGATCGGGCTGAAATTTGGCATGCAGGTTTTTGATCATGAGGCATCATCATGAGGCAGAAAGGATTTCGATCAATTCTACCTCCAAGGGGTGAAAATAGGGGATCGAAGTTTGTATATAACAATACTCTTAACGCGAACGAAGCCGCGGGCAAAAGCTCGTTTTTAATAAAACCAATATTAAAAATGAAGGACATGTCAAAATGGCAGTTTTATTTTGAAACTTGGACGCTCGTGTTGACAGCTACTACTGAATTTACTAAATTAAATTACTAAAGAGCCACTAAACAAGAATCGGACACTACTTGCACTACACACCTGCACTCCACTGCCTCAATTACTAGTCACTTGCACTTGCACTAATCAAAGTGAATACAGGCCTGATCTAGCGTACTTGTATAATGGAGATCAGTGTATTTCGCCCATATTATTTTATTGAAGTGACTAAATAAGTATGTCGCCATGGCAACGTCGATCGCTATCCCGTCGCACAAACAATGGTCGCCGTCAGTCTCAGGTTATAATAATTTACCATTATTTATGTAAAGCCGTTTCGGAGGAGTTCGCTGACTAACATTGTGACACGAGAATTTTATATTTATGATATAGTCATGTTTCAATCGATTAATCTCTTGACTCGAAGATCGTGGGTTCGATTCTCACCACAGAAATAGAGGTCTGTGATTCTCACGTTTGAAAAATATGTTTTATATAATTATATAAGTGTACTAGCTGTTGCCCGCGACTTCGTCCGCGTTAGCATAGTATTATAACGGAGATGGATTTCATGTTCCTAACTTAAGAAATGACGGACTTTCATTCAAACTTTCAACCCCTATTTAACCCCCTTCGGGGTAAAATTTTCAAAATTCCTTCCTTAGTGGGTGTCTACTTAATAAAATAACCCTACTCACCAAATTTCGTGGCTGTAACTTTAATAGTTTTTGCTCAGCGATGATGAATCAGTCAGTCAGTCAGTCAGGACATGTAATTTTATAAGTATAGATTGTCACCATATTCCACACCAAACAACACACCAAAATAAGTTTTTTTTAACACTACAGTATAACAAACCATGGGCGCCGGCAGAAATAATTTCCAAGGGGTGCAGATTTTACTTTTCTTTCTTTTCTTTTTACTTTTTACGAACAACAGCTGTGACTGTCTATTTACGTCAACAGAATACATTTAATGCCGAAATATTACGAACTATTCTTGTACGGCATGGTAATAGAGTTACAAAATGCTTTTTATTTCAATAATTCCTGTTGATCCCGAGATCCCCAAGGGGTGCAAGTGCACCCCCTGGCACCCCCCTGCCGGCGCCCATGTAACAAACATACTTATAAACACAAAATAATCATATTAAATTATATAAGACAATACAGTACAACAAACATACTTATAATTAATACAAAATATCCGTATCTTAAACAGGGCTGATAATGATCATGTTGTAATCAAGCCTCTAAGGTCTGCGGCGTTAATTACCGTGATTTAATTACGCCACGTCGCGTCACCTCGCGTCACATCCATCGTGACAATCTGGTCGCTTTATTGCGGAGGAGTGACTTGGAATTCCTTAATGAAAACTCCTTGATTTGGAATATTTAAAGCCGCAGCTTGGCAAGAATGTCGTCGCCATAGAAATAAATAAGGTGTTGTGTGAGAAGATAAGCTGTAACAATTTTTTTTTTTAGATATAAGCAGATCTTTTGTAACCTCTTGCTTTAAGGCTCTATATTGTTAAAGTTTCGGTTGCTATTACATTGTTTAAAATAGATTTGTAGATCATTTTATCGAACGGAATTAACTGTAATTTGTATGACACGGAAAGATAAAAACAGCAGCTAGATTCTAGGCTTAGTTATAAGTTGTAATGTAAATAGATATTTTTTTATGAAATAAGGGGGCAAACGAGCAAACGGGTCACCTGATGGAAAGCAACTTTCGTCGCCCATGGACACTCGCAGCATCAGAAGAGCTGCAGGTGCGTTGCCGGCATTTTAAGAGGGAATAGGGTAATAGGGGAGGGTAGGGATGGGAAGGGAAGGGAATAGGGTAGGGGATTGGGCCTCCGGTAAACTCTCGGCGAAACACAGCGCAAGCGCTTTTTCACGCCGGTTTTCTGTGAGAGCGTGGTATTTCTCCGGTCG
The DNA here is from genome assembly GCA_905333045.1 of Lysandra bellargus. NCBI lineage: Eukaryota > Metazoa > Arthropoda > Insecta > Lepidoptera > Lycaenidae > Lysandra > Lysandra bellargus. The sequence continues at coordinate 2,209,079 of HG995343.1, forward strand.
AGCCGGCCCATTCGTGCCGAAGCATGGCTCTCCCACATAAATTGTAGCAACTAGCAAGTTCTTCACGGCGAATAGTGACAAAGACTCGGTCTTAGCACACCAATTTGTGTACACACTCGGGCACTATCAAATTACTCCTGTAGCTTCAATGAAACCGGCTACTATTTTTTATAATTTGAAGACCTATGTTATGCACTACATTGTTGCAATAAATATATTTCATTTCATTTCATTTCATTTCATTTCATTTACCGTCACCAACATCAGTATAGATAGGTTTATTCACCGGATTATGTATTGCGCACACACTGCAGAACTATAAAATGCCTATCTTCAATGCAATATTAGTACGGATCTATCTTAGATTGAAGGTTTCCGAGTGAGTCGCAAACATCTTTAGCCAAGCTCGGAAATCTCCACACATGGCATTGGCGCGGGTCCAACTCGGCTTATACTTTTCATAACTTCCATCGAATATGAGATATTTAATATCTGTCACCGATTGTGACGTTTGTGCCACGGCCCACGATGTTAATGGCTTTCGGCAATTGTTTCTTTTTTTTTATTGAATAAGGAGGCAAACGAGCAAACGGGTCACCTGATGGTAAGCAACTACCGTCGCCCATGGACACTCGCAACATCAGAAGAGCTGCAGGTGCGTTGCCGGCCTTTTAAGAGGGAATACGCTCTTTTCTTGAAGGTTTGCAGGTCGTATGTATAGGTCCGGAAATACTGCTGGTGACAGTTCGTTCCAGAGTTGTACAGTGCGCGGCAGAAAGTTACGCGAAAAACGCACTGTGGAAGACTGCCACTCATCAAGGTGATGAGGATCGTATGTTTTTCGCGTGGGACGATGGCGAAAAGTTGCAGGTGGTATGATTCCGAACAACTCCTCAGAGCACTCCGATACAACCGATAGAGGATGCAGATTGATGCTACATCTCGGCGTAATTCCAAGGGGTCCAAGCTGTTTGAAACACTATGGCAGTCAACAATTCGAGCGGCCCTTCGTTGGATACGATCCAGAGGGAGCAGTTGGTATTTTGGCGCCCCTGCCCAGAGATGAGAACAATATTCCATATGAGGCCGAACCTGCGCCTTGTAGAGTTGTAGGCGTTGGTCCGGACTGAAGTACTGTCTCGCTCTGTTAAGAACACCAAGCTTCTTTGAGGCTAATTTGGCCTTACCCTCTAGAGTCTAGATGATATCGGAACTGGATTTCGCTCGATATGTTGACGCCAAGTATCTCAATGCTAGGGGAGATGGTTAAAGATGTGCTTCTCATAATATTGCAAGCTGCAAAAGAAAAGAAGATCGAAGACGATTATGTTTGTTTTATCGTACCTGTTTATATCTATTCGGCGAAATATGGCGGTAGCGGTCATTGACTCCCTGTCAAAAACTTGACATTTTCTATATAAACCGCGATTGACACTGAAGTGTCAGATGTTCCTAGTTCATTGTAAATCGTGGTTTATATAGAAAATGACAAGTTTTTTGACAGGGAGTCAATGACCGCTACGGCCATGTTTCCTACCTGGGTACTTGTTTTTATTGACCAAGGTGGTAAAAAAGATATATTTCAGCAGATATTTTATAAATAAAGGTGAAATACCAACCAAGTTGAGGTTCGAATTCTGTTAACATAAACAGATAAAAGATAAAATATTTTTCAAAAATCAACGAAATACACAATATTCTCTATAACACTCATAATTTAAATAAGGTCAATATTGAATTACGGAAATCAATTAATTGTATTACTCAGTACTCACTGTATGTATCGTTACACTATATCATAAGCAAATTATTGAGAAAGCTACTTCCTTCATTATACTTACTAATAAACCCACAATGGTTTATTGTGTCTATAAAATAACTACACTTTGCACACACCAATTATAATAATAACCGTGTATGCGCAGCGTGATTGCATCCAAACCATAAAGTTATAGTTTGTTCGTTTTATGATGATATGCGTGACACATTATAATTGACTATAGTAGGGAAGTTACCTAAAAAAATTAATCGAATAATTTAAAAATATCGAATCACCTCGTAAAGGAATTGCAATCGAAATTATCGATTTCGTACTGATGTTTCAGAGTGACGCCGGCGATTTAAGATGGCCGCCCTTTTTTATCGATTTGATTTCGATTCAACTGTGTCAATCTCTATTGACATAAGTTCCGTTTCATGCATCTGACATTTTTCAAATATTTTCGTAACAATAATTTTATACTCCTATTTCAAAGTTAATATTTATAATTTTATATCAATAAGTTAGCATTTAGCAACTTTTCATTTTTATTCATTTACAATTACAGGAAACATTTATTTTTGTAGATGGAATATAATTTATTACATTCTGATTTTTTTTGTTTTCTTGTAAAAAAAATCCGTAGCAAGGAATATGAGAACTGTCACCCATATCATCTTAGAACGAACAAACTATAATATACCTATCGGAATAGAGAAACAAAGGCCTGAGCAAGCGAGATGTCACTATCAGTAACACTGCGTGGTAGAAAGAGAAGCGTGATTTGAGGTTGCATAGCTTTTTTTTCATCTGTTTGACAGCTGTCTGACCCTGTGCCGATCGTTGTCAATTTGGAATCTCAGAAAAATTGTGATTTTAAGTTAAATAGATAATGAATAATTTTTAGAAATACTGCTCTAGAAACACGGTTAAATATTTGTGGAATGTTTCTGGATCCACACATCGAAAAAACCCGGACAAATATTCATTTCACAGGTGAATTATTCTACATCGACAGGACCTAGTTTCAAGTTTATTTTTGCCAATTCCCTACGAGTTATTGGTATTGATTTTAATAATTCACTTCTTTAGATGTTTAATTATATGGAAAACATAACTTGACTAGCCATGGTGCACAATTTAAGGATATTTTGTGTAAACAATTTTCATCTATTTTACACTAGGGCTGCATCAAGTTATCGATAAGTTGTATCGATATGAAAATATTTTTTAGTTAAGTATACTAATTATCTAGGAATGTTAAAATGATAACATACTCATCCGTAGTTTATAATTAGTTTAAGTATATTAATATTTTAACATACATAATTTATCGTTTTTAAGGTTCCACACCCAAAGGGTAAAAAGTCCTAGTAGTGGGGTCCCGCTCTATTACTAAGACTTCGTTGCCTGTCCTTCTGTCCATCCGTCCGTCCGTCTGTCTGTCTCCAGGCTGTATAACAAGAACCGCTACAGTAATAGACTTCTGAAATTTCCACAGATGTAATGTAATGTCATTCTACATCCAATATGGCTGCTCATCCAAGGTAGGGGAATAGTTGAAAGCACTTCTGCAAGATGGGCATCAAATAAAAGGGCTCATTGAGAGTGAATTGAAAATTAATAGGGTCTAGTGAAGTCGTGTCGTGTCGTGTACTGATGTGACGTGACGTAACCTGTCGTGTCGAATCGTGTCATGAATGTCGTGTCGTATCGTGCCGGGTTTTAGAAAATACCCGGTTCAATCCAATCCAATCCACACTTGGCCAATTTTTCAGATTTCCTGCTGACCTAGATACCAGAATGAATTCATGGCTTAAAATAATTAACCGTCCAAACTGGACTCCGAAGAAAAATTCATCCATACTTAATTATTATGCAGCAAGCATTTTGAAGAAAAGTCACACTTTACTTAAAAATTTCAATTTTATTATAATATATCTATGCAGTTTTATTTCATCCCATTTTATTATTTTTACAATCTTAGAATTATTATTCCATGATCGATATTTTGTCGAATTACAAGATGTTTGTATATCACTGACACGCACACGTAAACATAATTGTATACACAGATGTAAATCAAATTTTGGTTAAGCTTGACAGCTCGAGAATGTTTCTCTATTCCGATAGGTATATTACCTTTATGATCCAAACACACCATCCTCGTCACTTTGTCACGTTGTCCGCTACGTCAGTCTCACACTACGTCACAGTGTCACGCTTTGTCACAGTACGTCACGCGTCACAGCGTCACAGCGTCACGTCTAGTGTTTGCATATTTACCGTGTCGATGCATAACTTAAATCTCTCTACAAATATGTTTGACGCGGATGATGTATAATGGTGTGTGCTCTCAAACTATTCCATTCCACGAGGCATATTCTACATATTATTTAGAACTATACTGTACTCGGCGAAAAATGGCGGTAGCGATCATTGACTCCCATCAAAAACTTGTCAATTTCTATATTTAAAATCGCTATTGACAAAGCAGTGTCAGATGCTGCCAAGATTTCACGCAATATTTTCTTAAATTGTACAAGGTTTTAAAACATGTGTTATATTATGCGAGTTGTATAAAATTTCTCGGTCATAAAAAAACTTTAAACAATTTTTCCTATAAACTTTCATGATGCTTTTAATTTTAATTTTGATTACTTTTCATTTATTTTCACCACAAAAGTGAACTGAGTTCAATTATATTAATATGCCAAAAAATACCGAAAACACAAAACATGTAGCGCGTACCTTTATCAATAAAAAGTACAATTTTATTTGTTTAGGCCATATACGGGGGCTTAGAGACAACGGGTTTCTACGTTACGCGATACAAACAGACATAAAACGTAACGACACCACGTAGCGACTATTTCGACCCGAAACTTATTTGCTTACTGGATCTTTTTTCTTTTACCTTTTTGTCTATCTCCATCTTAAAGAGTTTAGTGAAAATAGTTTTGTATTAACTACTATTTTCTATACATTAACTGCTGTTGAAACATTTATTTTCAGTGACTTTGTAAGCGGATTTTGTTCTTCACAATCGCATTAATAGCGCGTTTGTGAGCCTACATCGGGACGAATCTTAAGTGACGTAATCATCCATACTAATATTATAAATGCGAAAGTATGTCTGTCTGTCTGCCCGTCTGTCTGTCTGTTACCTCTTCACGCTCAAACCGGTGAACCGATTTTGCTGAAATTTGAGTCCCGGGAAAGGACATAGGATACTTTTTGTCCCGGAAAAATGTACGGTTCCTGCGCGATAACCGAGTTTTGGCGCAATGGAGTTGCGGGCGTCATCTAGTAGTAATATATCACTTGTTATTGGTATATACTTATAGTGTACCTATACCACTTTTTTTGTTTTTGTTTTGGTAGTTATAATATTGTTACGTGCTTGGGTTCGAGGATTCGGAGAGAAAGACCTGGTGACTCGCTTGAAGACTTTATTCACAAACACTAGGTCACACTAATCACTAAGTCCAAACACTAAGCACTATCACTGTCACTCACTATTGATCACTTGTTCTCACTTCGAAGTCGCCTCGAAGATCGCTTGTATCAAACTGAATTGATTGCCGGCTTGTTTACCTTTTATATGGCCCGCCATACTTTCTGGAACGTTCCATTCTGGATTGCTTACGTAAACACGCAATTCACATAAACAAGGGTTGGACTTTTCTAGAAAGTACGCGCAACTGTCGCGCGCAGGTAAACAACTGTCCGTATCCGTAACAATATTAATTAAAAAAAAAACTGATTTATAGGCAGAAGGCAGAGCTATGTTAGTTGATCTGTTTATGTCAAGTCAATGCTAGTCGTGACTCGTGGTTAGGCTTGACATTACCCGACAAAATTAATTCCCTATTAATTCATCTAACTGATAGTACATTTCACTTAACGGAAGCGGAAAGCTTGTAACCGTGACGTCAACCCTCTGAGATTAACCCCCCCCCCCCCCCCCTCCCTCTTACCCCACGTGATTGTTACGTGAACAAAGGACAAGGGATAGTTACTAGTTAGTATTGATTGTAGTCAATATCGACGACATAATTGTGACATACATACAGTATCATGGGTTTCAACCTTCAAGTTAATCTATAGGTAAATATCATGACTTTTTCTTAAATCTTATGGAATTTTTCTCGTTCATGATAATTATATTCAGAAAGATAAGGTTTTAAATAACATAGCATTTAGAAAGACACAGATTTTCTCTAAAATTACTTTCATCAATCGAAAATGCTATTGAACTTAACAGTAGTCTTAATTTCGTTATTTTTGTTTGTAACCCTTTTAAATACACGAATACTCATTAAGGCTATCCCCCAAGCAAACGACCTTGGCCATACATTTGCCGCGTTGCCGAGATCGCACCAAAACCCTATTTTTTTACTCATCTTAGTTCAAAATTGACCTATAAAAATTAAAATGTGGAATATGTAGCTTATGATATTGTCGATCTATTGGCGTGTGTTTCAAATAGAAGAAATTTGTAAATACTAAAGAGATGCTGAATGTATGCTTGAATTTTGATAAATTGGTTTTACTTCAGAAGCTGATATCAAGAGTATAATAAACAAAAATAGACAATTTAAAACGGGGGAAGGAATGTTGATATACTGAAGAATTGCTGTATCTTTATTAGAACTTTGTAGCTTTCAAATTATGAGTTAATAAGGCTCTAAATACGGTAAATTACGGAATCTCCGTAGGGAAGGCCCTTAATTTAAATTTCAACTTTGCAGTTACAACTCTGCACACCAAAGTAAACTACGAAGCTCGTAGAGGTGCTACATTAGCGTAGTGACGTCAGCACTAATCTGCTACGCCGTAGCGCGCTACGAATGTGCTATACTCTATAGAAAAGGAAAATAGCTTACTGTGTAGTGACAGAAACAATAAAATTAATTTTAATAAAAACAATGAACTCAGTAAATATATTTTGTAGTTATTTAATAATTAATTGATATTGTTATAATTATAAAATACTAGATGACGCCCGCAACTTCGTTGCGCTAAAATTCGTTTATCGCGCGGGAACCGTACATTTTTCCGGGATAAAAACTATCCTATGTCCTTTCTCGGGACTCAAAGTATCTCCATGCCAAATTTCAGCAAAATCGGTTCAGCGGTTTGAGCGTGAAGAGGTAACAGACAGACAGACACACTTTCACATTTATAATATTAGTATGGAAGTATGGAAGTATGGATCTAATCTTTCTTTCTTTTGCTTTCTTAAGAAAATAATTTTAAATTATTTTATTTCTTTCTACACGATTTTTAACATGACCAAAATAACTTTACATTTAATATTTTCACATAACTTTGCAAGAGAAAATAACTATTGATAAAATATAGCCTATAGCCATCCTCGATAAATGGGCTATCTAACACTGAGAGAATCATCAAAATCTGTTGCGTAGTTTTAAAGATTAAAGGGAACAAAGGGACATGAGGGAAAAAAAGCGACTTTGTTTTATAATAAGTATAGATATTAATAACTTTGAAAATATTCGTATAATTAAATCGGGGGCGATAAATCGGTCTAGCTGGGAATCATTTTTAGAAAATGTCATTTTATTCGTGTTTCATCGAATACCGAGCAAAGCTCGGTCAAATAGCTAGTTTAATATAAATAGTTCCAGTAAACGCTTTATATAATTGTTGGCTTTGTGAAAATTCCGAGAAATTTCCTTTTGAGCACTGCGTCCAATATCGTTTCCAATTTATATTACGTTAAAAATATTACATACTTTAATCATTAATATAATATTTATTTATTTATTTTCATGTTCACTTATTAACTCAAGTAAATTGCTTATAATATTATAAATGTGAAAAATATTTGTATATCGTCTTCATGCTTAATACGCTGAACCGATTGAGATTATGTTCTAGGCTGGGAGAGCTATGCTTCGGCACGAATGGGCCGGCTCGACCGGAGAAATACCACGTTCTCACAGAAAACCGGCGTGAAACAGCGCTTGCGCTGTGTTTCGCCGAGTGAGTGAGTTTACCGGAGGCCCAATCCCCTACCCTATTCCCTTCCCTACCCTCCCCTATTCCCTTCCCTCCCCTATTCCCTTCCCTTCCCATCCCTACTCTCCTCTATTACACTATTCCCTCTTAAAAGGCCGGCAACGCACCTGCAGCTCTTTTGATGCTGCGAGTGTCCATGGGCGACGGAAGTTGCTTTCCATCAGGCGACCCGTTTGTTCGTTTGCCCCCTTATTTCATTTAAAAAAACTATTTTGCTGACAATAACATAATATAGTGCTTATCACGGCAAAGTTCAGAACCTAAAATATAAACTGAATTTCGGGCGCTATCTACTTATTATTATAGCTGAAGTTATGTTGCAGTTGACTAAGCAATTAGTGCAATTGATGTTAAATTATCTGGGATCTAGATTGTCTAGGGCCTAGGTTAATCTAGGTTACCTATCACTAATACCTAGCCACTTAGCAGATTGTTCGGTAACACAGTTTGAAACTGACGTGCGAGTGACGTCACAACATATTATGTCCATATTGTTACGTGCTAGGGTTCGAGGATTCGGAGAGAAAGACCTGGTGACTCTCTTGAAGACTTTATTCACAAACACTAGCTCACACAAATCACTAAGTCCAAACACTAAGCACTAGATCCAAATCACTGAGCACTATCACTGTCCTAGGTCGTAGCCGAGTCGTTAGTTCACTATCACAATCACTCACTATTGATCACTTGTCTCACTTTGAAGTCGCCTTGATGATCGCTCGGATCGAACTGAGTTGACTGCCGGCTTGTTTACCTTTTATATGGCCCGCGTCGAATTCTGGAGCGTTCTATTTTGGATTGTTTACGTAAACACGCAATCACATAAACAAGGGTCGGGCTTTTCTAGAAGGTACGCGCAACTGTCGCACGCAGGTAAACAACTGCCCGTATTCGTAACACGTAAACAACTGCCCATATCCGTAATACTACTCCCCTCTTAGAGATGCTCGTCCCGAGCATCGTTGTTACTGCCATGATAACGCGCCAAACGGTCTATGTGTACCACTTTGAATGTGCCTCTTGGTGGCTTTTGAATCCTGTAAGTCACATCATTCAATCGGGTAACCACTTTATATGGGCCGTCCCACTTGGTCTGCAACTTTGGAGATTTCCCTTTTCGGCGAGTTGGGTTATGCAGCCATACCAGTGACCCTTCTTCGAAGCCGCTCGTGTTCGCTTTCCGGTCGTATCTGGTCTTCATGTTCTCACTTGACTGTAACCCATTTTCCCGAACCATGGCGTGTATGTAGTGCATCTTTTCCCTTAAATCGCAGACATAGTCTTGTACGGTCTTTGGTTCCCCCGGTGACGCTCCTGTCAAGAGGTCTATTGGTATTCGTAGTTCTCTACCGTAATTGACAAATGCCGGGGTAGCTTTTATGCTCTCATGCTCGGCGGTACGGTACGAGAGAAGGAAGAGTGGTATATACTTGTCCCAATCCTTTTGTCTATCATCTACCAATTTCGCCAAATGCCTCTCTAGAGTCTGGTTAAATCTCTCAACCATTCCATCAGACTGTGGATGGTACGCGGTGGTCCTCGTCTTATGCATTCCCAAAATTCTGCACACTTCCTGGAAGACCTGCGATTCGAAGTTCCTGCCCTGATCGGAATGGATTTCGAGAGGCACACCAAAGCGAGATATCACTTCTTCGACTAGCTTAGAAGCAACTGTTGTAGCTTCCTGGTTTGGTATGGCAAACACTTCGGGCCATTTGGTGAAGTAGTCCATGACGACCATAAAGTACTTGTTTCCCGATTCCGTCACGGGAAATGGCCCAGCTACGTCAACTGCAATTCGTTCCCACGGTGCGCCAATGTTATACAACCGCAGGTTCCCACGGCTCCTGGTCTGTGGTCCCTTCACTGCAGCGCAAGTAGTGCATTTGCGGCACCAATCCTGTACATCATCTCGACAATGCAACCAGTAGAATCGTTCTCGCACTTTTGTTAACGTCCTCTTAACACCTAGATGACCTCCTGATACGCCATCGTGTATTTCACGGAGAACATCCGGTACTCTCGTTCTTGGGACAACTATCTGAAGATGGAACTCTCTGCCGTTAGTCTTCTCCCATTTTCGGTAAAGTATTCCATTTTGAAGTATCAGACTGTCCCATTGCGCCCAGTACGCCTTAGTGACAGCGCCAGTGGGTGCAACCTCACTCCAGATTGGTTTTTCGTCACCTCGTTTCTTCCATGTGATGATGTGCCGTAGGTCGTCATCTGTTTCTTGAGCCTCCCTCATAGCATCATTCTCCCATGGACCCCAAGGACTTGTTTTCGTTAACTTTAATGTCACTTCATTAGATTCCTGCTTAACACAATGTTTGCAGTCCTCTGAACACGGTCTTCGTGAAAGGGCGTCGGCATTCCCATGCGCCTTTCCGCTGCGGTGTTCCGTCTTGAAGTCGTACTCCTGGAGCTGTTCAATCCATCGAGCTACTTGACCTTCAGGGTTCTTGAATTGCAGTAGCCACTTCAACGCTGCGTGATCAGTTCGCAGTAAAAACTGTCTGCCAATGAGATATTTGCTGAAATGTTGTAGCGTCTTTACAACAGCCAAGAGTTCTCTTCTTGTCACACAGTAGTTTCTCTCTGGCTTAGATAAAGATTTGCTGAAATATGCAATTACAACTTCTCTTTCGCCCTGTTTTTGAGATAGCACCCCTCCAATGGCCGTGTTGCTTGCGTCAGTGTCGACTATAAACTGACTTTCAGGTTGTGGATACCCCAGGATTGGTGTTTCACACAGATGTTTCTTCAGTTTCTGAAAAGAATCTTCAGAAGTCTCGTCCCACATAAACTGTCGTTTATCTTCCGTCAGCCGATGTAATGGCTTGGCTATCTCTGAGAATCCCTTAACAAAACGCCTGTAGTAGGAGCATAGGCCGAGAAATGCCCGCACTTCGGTTTTGTTCTTAGGGGTTGGCCAATTTTGAACTGCTTCCAGTTTCTCCGGGTCCGTCTGGATTCCATCACTGGAGATGACATGGCCGAGATAGTTGACCTTACTCCTGAATAAACGACACTTTTTCGGATGCAACTTTAACTTGGCCCCCTCTATTTTAGCGAAAACTCGTTCTAGGTTTCGCAAATGGTCCTCGAAGTCGCGGCCAACAATGATGACGTCGTCCAAGTAGACTAAGCAAGCCTCTCCAACTAAGCCTGCCAGTACACACTCCATGAGTCGCTCAAATGTGGCAGGTGCGTTGCACAATCCAAAGGGCATGACGTTAAACTGCCACAAACCTTTACCGGTAGAGAAATCTGTCTTCTCCTTGTCTTTTGGATGAATTTCGACCTGCCAGTATCCAGATTTCAGGTCCAGGGTCGAGAACCATTTCATGCCACTCAAGGTATCCAGAGTGTCGTCGATTCGAGGTAATGGATAGCTGTCCTTCTTAGTGACATCATTGAGACGCCTGTAGTCCACACAGAATCTTGTGCTGCCATCTTTCTTCTTCACCAACACAACAGGTGAGTACCACGGACTTGCAGACGGTTCAATAATCTTATGCCTTCTCATGTCCTCCAAAAGGCCTTCAACTTCTTTTTCCTTTGCAATAGGTATCCGTCTTGCTCGTTGACGAATTGGGTTCTCGTTTCCGGTATCTATCCTGTGCTGAACCATCGACGTTCTTCCAAGGTCGCCTTCCTGACTGGAGAAGATATTCGCGTGGCGTTGTAAAAACTTCTTGGCTTTCATGCTCTGCGAATAAGTCAGATTACTCTTGCAGTCATCGAGTAGCTCAGTCACTATTCCATAGTTGCTGCTGTTGGCTGAGTCTGAGCCTGTGATCGAACTACACTTTCTCATCCAGACAACTTCCTCGCACTTTCCAATGACGTCACCTTTGTTCAAGCAGATCTCGTGATCACCCAGATTCAAAACCCTGACCACAGCGTTACTGCTTCCACTAACAAGGGTTCTCGCCGTCATCAGTTTTCGCGCTGATGTCTTGGTAGGTATGTCTTCGATCAACACGCATCTGTTTGACTTCTTCTTTCCAGCTGCCGGTAGTTTTACGAGCACTCTAGCTTCCGCTCGTCCAGGTATGATGACTTCCTTTACACATGCGACTTTCCCGCTGGCGCCTCCAAGGATGAAAATTTCTTCTTCACCACACTTGAAAACTCCGTCAGCAACATTAATTCTGCAGTTATGCTTCTTCATGAAATCCAAACCCAAGATGCAATCATCCATAATATCAGCCACAATAACGTCATGAAGGTATGAGGACCCCCCTACATTAATCGTAACTGACATTTCTCCCAGGACGGGTATTGGCTGACCGGAGGCAGTAAGAAGCCGACAGTCACTTCTCCTCTTGTGCCTCCTTGCGGCTTTTACCAAATTTGGGTTCACTATTGTTCTAGAGGCTCCCGTGTCTAGAGTCATTTTGCAATCCGACCCGTTAATAGCCCCCTGAACCACAAGACTATTCCCGCTGCTTGCTTGGGAGGCAACAGTTATTGGGGCTTCCTCCGCGTCAGCCAGTACTCGCCTCTTAGTCCTGGCTGAAGCCCCCTGTTTCTTCAGCTCCTCTATTTGTTTCATGCGTTCCTCGAGACTTTTCATCCTTGCCAGATGGGTCTCCTTCTGCGGGCAGTTGAGCTGAAGATGGCCCCTCTCACCGCACTTATAGCACATGGCTCCATAATTTCTCTTCGTAGGGGCCTTAACCTCCCTGACTTCCTCGGGGACCTCGCGGATCTTATAGGTCTGCCGTATGTCACGCCGAACAGCCTCGACCTCTAAAGCATGCGCCAACGCTTCCTTTAGCGAGGTGTGGTGACGTAGCCTTACTGCAGCTCTGACCTCCAGATCCCTGATTCCGTCGACAAATGCTTGTACAATATTCGTGTCGACCATTTTGGAATCGGCTCCTGGGTGTGCCTTCTTGACGAGTTTTTCAATTTCCAACGCCCATTGCTGTAGTCCCTCTCCTGAGCGTTGGACTCTGTCGCGAAGTTGAGCACGGAACACGTGCTCCAGGTGTCGCTCCCCGTATCTGGATTCAAGGGCCTCCATCAGGTCTTGGAACCCCTTCCCTGTATGTGCTTCTAGGACCGACAAAGCTTGCCCTCTGAGCGCAACAGTGAGAGCGGTCAGGCATTGTTCGTCAGTCCATCCGTTGGCAGAAGCAACCGTCTGGAATTGCTGACGATAAGCGTTCCATGAAGTAGTACCGTCGTATGGTGGCACTTTAACTCTTGGTCCTTGTACCACTTGCACCACTCCGGTAGTTCCACTTGACACCGCCACTCCTGTGGTTTCCAGGCGCACTACTTTCTTCTGAAGTTCAGTGAGGCCGGTTTTCACATTTTCCACATCCAATCCTAACCCCGTCACTCGTTCGTCCATTACGTTGACATCTTTACGAAGCTTTGTCACCGTGTCATTGACATCCTTTATAGCTCCAAGTGCTTTTTCTTGGAGGACTTTTTGTTGCTCTTGTGACTCCTGCAAGGCGCTGAGCTTGCGGTCTTGTGCCTCCATCATTGCCCTTTGAGAATCTTGCAAAGCCTGAATTAACCCAATTATGCTTTCCAATTGAGGAACCATTTGAGGGGCCGTAGAAACTACGGGCGTGGCAGGATGGACGTAGCTAGTCGACGGGGCCTGAGTGGGCGTGGCCTGGTGGGCGGAGCCAGTGGGCGTGGCCATGTCCAGAGTGGGCGGGGCCTGAGGGGCGTGATTAGTGGGCGGGCCCCGGTGGGCGGAGCCAGTTGGCGTGGCTTCACCCGAAGTGGGTGGAGCCTGGGGGGCGTGGTCAGTGGGCGGATCCTGGTGGGCGTGGCCAGCGGGTGGGGCCTGCCCCGCAGTGGGCGGAGCTTGGTCCCCAGTGGGTGTGGCCTCCGCAGCTCCACCTCCAACTTCTCTCTCGGAGTCAATGGCAGCAGCTCGCTGCGCCCTTGTCCTGATACTCCCCTTGAAGTCCTCTCTCGGAGTCAATGGCATCTCCAAATCTCACTTCCGACACCAGTTGTTACGTGCTAGGGTTCGAGGATTCGGAGAGAAAGACCTGGTGACTCTCTTGAAGACTTTATTCACAAACACTAGCTCACACAAATCACTAAGTCCAAACACTAAGCACTAGATCCAAATCACTGAGCACTATCACTGTCCTAGGTCGTAGCCGAGTCGTTAGTTCACTATCACAATCACTCACTATTGATCACTTGTCTCACTTTGAAGTCGCCTTGATGATCGCTCGGATCGAACTGAGTTGACTGCCGGCTTGTTTACCTTTTATATGGCCCGCGTCGAATTCTGGAGTGTTCTATTTTGGATTGTTTACGTAAACACGCAATCACATAAACAAGGGTCGGGCTTTTCTAGAAGGTACGCGCAACTGTCGCGCGCAGGTAAACAACTGCCCGTATTCGTAACACGTAAACAACTGCCCGTATCCGTAATAATATTGTTATGACAGTATGTCAATCTATTGAGTGGACTGTACTTAATACATTAGGTAATATCATATTGATGGGTAACACACATTATAGTACTGGTGGACTCTGTTAAATAATAATAATTGTTTTAATTTCAGAATAGACTTCAATCAAATATTCTCAGAACGTCCTACATGTTGCCCGCCACCGGTTCGGGAACTAACCTGCCACCCGGCGACGGCGAGAAGAACAAGCGTAAGAAATTCGCACGGTGCCCACTTCTTACCAAAAGAGTGGAAAAAAATCATCTTTTAAAAATAAAATTTACAATGTTGTAACATAAAAACAATAAAGTTTCGATGCAGACAGACTAATAAAACTTACAAAATGGTATTCTTATAAAATGTCGTAACTGGCGATGAGGAGAGAAATCGGACCAGAAGATCTGGAAGACAAAGAAAAACTCCAGATTATCTCAAGCACTATGTCCCCCGTTAATTCTAAAGGCCGGATGAATGTAGTGTACATTAAGACCTTCTTCAGCATCTTTTGAAATGCCTGTCGATATAATGCCTGATATGATCGCACCGCATGAAAAAAGTTGAAAACTATAAATGCGAAAATATGGATTTCATTCGGGAAAAATAATTCTCAGTCTCTTGCGATAAACGAATTTTGGCGAAAGTCGTGACGGTGTTAGAGGCGTCATTTAATAAAAAATAATAACCGGAATGTCCTACTATTTCGGCACGATGGTCACCGTACTGAGCCGGCTCGGTTGGCACACCGCCAGCGCGCAGCGCCGGACGATCTATCAAATATCCGCGCAAACACACCCCGCGTTGTCACTCTAGCTTTACATAATACCCCAACAGCTGTCTGTTTGTTTGTGTTAGTACGATTGTATGCTATTCATTGAATATTAATGTTTTTTTATAAAATAAGGGGGCAAACGAGCAAACGGGTCACCTGATGGAAGGCAACTACCGTCGCCCATGGACACTCGCAACATCAGAAGAGCTGCAGGTGCGTTGCCGGCCTTTTAAGAGGGAATACGTTCTTTTCTTGAAGGTTTGCAGGTCGTATAGGTCCGGAAATACTGCTAAAGTTTGAGCTGCACCTCTATAAAGGGTGTTAGGCTTAACACCGTTATTCTTAAAACCATCAAATGCCGTCTTCATACCTATACAAATTGTGGATCACGGCAATTTGTATGGGTATGAAGACGGCATTTTTTTTTGAGTTTCCACTTTCCAGCATTGTTCTCATAGAAAAAGTTGTTCATTTCGACGGGCTCATTTGTTGGTTTCAATGATAACGGTGTTAAGCCTAACAACCGTATAATATAATGGCTAAAGCACCAGGTATAGGTTTTAAAAAAATATTTTCGATGTTTTTACTTCGGATTTGGATCTGTAGAGTTTATAAAGTTAAATTATTGTTACATAATTTCAATAAGAAAAAATAAAAAACCTTAAAAGGCAATCATAGTATTTATAAATTCGGCAACGATCTTTCCTTCGGTATTGTAGATGTCTAGGACGACGGCTGTCACTTCCCATCAAAAGATCAGTCTGCTCATATTTTATTCCCTACTTTATAAATTACCGAGTTACGTTGCTACGAGCTACGTTGCTACGTGCTACGGTACCACGAGCTACGTTGCTTCGAATGCTACAAGCTACGAGCTACGTTGCTACGGGGCTACGTTGCTACGAGCTACGTTGCTACTAATGCTACAAGCTACGCGCTACGATGTTACGAGCTACGTTGCTACGAGCTACGTTGCTATGAATGCTACAAGATACGCGCTACGATGTTACGAGCTACGTTGCTACTAATGCTACAAGCCACGCGCTACGATGTTACGAGCTACGTTGCTACTAATGCTACAAGCCACGCGCTACGTTGCTACGAGCTACGTTGCTACTAATGCTACAAGCCACGCGCTACGATGTTACGAGCAACGTTGCTACGAGCTACGTTGCTATGAATGCTACAAGATACGCGCTACGATGTTACGAGCTACGTTGCTACGAGCTACGTTGCTATGAATGCTACAAGCTACGCGCTACGGTGTTACGAGCAACGTTGCTACGGGGCAACGTTGCTACGGGGCTACGTTGCTACGGGGCTACGTTGCTACGGGGCTACGTTGCTACGAGCTACGTTGCTACGGGGCTACGTTGCTACGAGCTACGTTGCTACGAATGCTACAAGCTACGCGCTACGGTGTTACGAGCTACGTTGCTACTAATGCTACAAGCCACGCGCTACGATGTTACGAGCAACGTTGCTACGAGCTACGTTGCTACGAATGCTACAAGCCACGCGCTACGATGTTACGAGCAACGTTGCTACGAGCTACGTTGCTATGAATGCTACAAGATACGCGCTACGATGTTACGAGCTACGTTGCTACGAGCTACGTTGCTATGAATGCTACAAGATACGCGCTACGATGTTACGAGCTACGTTGCTACTAATGCTACAAGCCACGCGCTACGATGTTACGAGCTACGTTGCTACGAGCTACGTTGCTATGAATGCTACAAGATACGCGCTACGATGTTACGAGCTACGTTGCTACGAGCTACGTTGCCATGAACGCTACAAGATACGCGCTACGATGTTACGAGCTACGTTGCTACGAGCTACGTTGCTATGAATGCTACAAGATACGCGCTACGATGTTACGAGCTACGTTGCTACGAGCTACATTGCTATGAATGCTACAAGATACGCGCTACGATGTTACGAGCTACGTTGCTATCAGCTACGTTGCTATGAATGCTACAAGATACGCGCTACGATGTTACGAGCTACGTTGCTACTAATGCTACAAGCCACGCGCTACGATGTTACGAGCTACGTTGCTACGAGCTACGTTGCTATGAATGCTACAAGATACGCGCTACGATGTTACGAGCTACGTTGCTACTAATGCTACAAGCCACGCGCTACGATGTTACGAGCTACGTTGCTACGAGCTACGTTGCTATGAATGCTACAAGATACGCGCTACGATGTTACGAGCTACGTTGCTACGAGCTACGTTGCTATGAATGCTACAAGATACGCGCTACGATGTTACGAGCTACGTTGCTACGAGCTACGTTGCTATGAATGCTACAAGATACGCGCTACGATGTTACGAGCTACGTTGCTACTAATGCTACAAGATACGCGCTACGATGTTACGAGCTACGTTGCTACTAATGCTACAAGCCACGCGCTACGATGTTACGAGCTACGTTGCTACGAGCTACGTTGCTATGAATGCTACAAGATACGCGCTACGATGTTACGAGCTACGTTGCTACGAGCTACGTTGCTATGAACGCTACAAGAAACGCGCTACGATGTTACGAGCTACGTTGCTACTAATGCTACAAGCCACGCGCTACGATGTTACGAGCAACGTTGCTACGAGCTACGTTGCTACGAATGCTACAAGCTACGCGCTACGATGTTACGAGCAACGTTGCTACGAGCTACGTTGCTATGAATGCTACAAGATACGCGCTACGATGTTACGAGCTACGTTGCTACGAGCTACGTTGCTACGAATGCTACAAGCTACGCGCTACGATGTTACGAGCAACGTTGCTACGAGCTACGTTGCTATGAATGCTACAAGATACGCGCTACGATGTTACGAGCTACGTTGCTACGAGCTACGTTGCTACTAATGCTACAAGCCACGCGCTACGATGTTACGAGCTACGTTGCTACGAGCTACGTTGCTACGAATGCTACAAGCTACGCGCTACGATGTTACGAGCAACGTTGCTACGAGCTACGTTGCTATGAATGCTACAAGATACGCGCTACGATGTTACGAGCTACGTTGCTACGAGCTACGTTGCTATGAATGCTACAAGATACGCGCTACGATGTTACGAGCTACGTTGCTACGAGCTACGTTGCTATGAATGCTACAAGATACGCGCTACGATGTTACGAGCTACGTTGCTACGAGCTACGTTGCTACTAATGCTACAAGCCACGCGCTACGATGTTACGAGCTACGTTGCTACGAGCTACGTTGCTACGAATGCTACAAGCTACGCGCTACGATGTTACGAGCAACGTTGCTACGAGCTACGTTGCTATGAATGCTACAAGCTACGCGCTACGATGTTACGAGCTACGTTGCTACGAGCTACGTTGCTATGAATGCTACAAGATACGCGCTACGATGTTACGAGCTACGTTGCTATGAATGCTACAAGATACGCGCTACGATGTTACGAGCTACGTTGCTACTAATGCTACAAGCCACGCGCTACGATGTTACGAGCAACGTTGCTACGAGCTACGTTGCTATGAATGCTACAAGATACGCGCTACGATGTTACGAGCTACGTTGCTACGAGCTACGTTGCTATGAATGCTACAAGATACGCGCTACGATGTTACGAGCTACGTTGCTACTAATGCTACAAGCCACGCGCTACGATGTTACGAGCAACGTTGCTACGAGCTACGTTGCTATGAATGCTACAAGATACGCGCTACGATGTTACGAGCTACGTTGCTACGAGCTACGTTGCTATGAATGCTACAAGATACGCGCTACGATGTTACGAGCTACGTTGCTACTAATGCTACAAGCCACGCGCTACGATGTTACGAGCAACGTTGCTACGAGCTACGTTGCTATGAATGCTACAAGATACGCGCTACGATGTTACGAGCTACGTTGCTACTAATGCTACAAGCCACGCGCTACGATGTTACGAGCAACGTTGCTACGAGCTACGTTGCTATGAATGCTACAAGATACGCGCTACGATGTTACGAGCTACGTTGCTACGAGCTACGTTGCTACGAATGCTACAAGCTACGCGCTACGATGTTACGAGCTACGTTGCTACGAGCTACGTTGCTATGAATGCTACAAGATACGCGCTACGATGTTACGAGCTACGTTGCTACTAATGCTACAAGCCACGCGCTACGATGTTACGAGCAACGTTGCTACGAGCTACGTTGCTATGAATGCTACAAGATACGCGCTACGATGTTACGAGCTACGTTGCTACTAATGCTACAAGCCACGCGCTACGATGTTACGAGCAACGTTGCTACGAGCTACGTTGCTATGAATGCTACAAGATACGCGCTACGATGTTACGAGCTACGTTGCTACGAGCTACGTTGCTACGAATGCTACAAGCTACGCGCTACGATGTTACGAGCTACGTTGCTACGAGCTACGTTGCTATGAATGCTACAAGATACGCGCTACGATGTTACGAGCTACGTTGCTACTAATGCTACAAGCCACGCGCTACGATGTTACGAGCAACGTTGCTACGAGCTACGTTGCTACGAATGCTACAAGCTACGCACTACGATGTTACGAGCAACGTTGCTACGAGCTACGTTGCTATGAATGCTACAAGATACGCGCTACGATGTTACGAGCTACGTTGCTACGAGCTACGTTGCTATGAATGCTACAAGATACGCGCTACGATGTTACGAGCTACGTTGCTACTAATGCTACAAGCCACGCGCTACGATGTTACGAGCAACGTTGCTACGAGCTACGTTGCTATGAATGCTACAAGATACGCGCTACGATGTTACGAGCTACGTTGCTACGAGCTACGTTGCTACGAATGCTACAAGCTACGCGCTACGATGTTACGAGCTACGTTGCTACGAGCTACGTTGCTATGAATGCTACAAGATACGCGCTACGATGTTACGAGCTACGTTGCTACTAATGCTACAAGCCACGCGCTACGATGTTACGAGCAACGTTGCTACGAGCTACGTTGCTACGAATGCTACAAGCTACGCACTACGATGTTACGAGCAACGTTGCTACGAGCTACGTTGCTATGAATGCTACAAGATACGCGCTACGATGTTACGAGCTACGTTGCTACGAGCTACGTTGCTACGAATGCTACAAGCTACGCGCTACGATGTTACGAGCTACGTTGCTACGAGCTACGTTGCTATGAATGCTACAAGATACGCGCTACGATGTTACGAGCTACGTTGCTACTAATGCTACAAGCCACGCGCTACGATGTTACGAGCAACGTTGCTACGAGCTACGTTGCTATGAATGCTACAAGATACGCGCTACGATGTTACGAGCTACGTTGCTACGAGCTACGTTGCTATGAATGCTACAAGATACGCGCTACGATGTTACGAGCTACGTTGCTACTAATGCTACAAGCCACGCGCTACGATGTTACGAGCAACGTTGCTACGAGCTACGTTGCTATGAATGCTACAAGATACGCGCTACGATGTTACGAGCTACGTTGCTACGAGCTACGTTGCTATGAATGCTACAAGATACGCGCTACGATGTTACGAGCTACGTTGCTACTAATGCTACAAGCCACGCGCTACGATGTTACGAGCAACGTTGCTACGAGCTACGTTGCTATGAATGCTACAAGATACGCGCTACGATGTTACGAGCTACGTTGCTACTAATGCTACAAGCCACGCGCTACGATGTTACGAGCAACGTTGCTACGAGCTACGTTGCTATGAATGCTACAAGATACGCGCTACGATGTTACGAGCTACGTTGCTACGAGCTACGTTGCTACGAATGCTACAAGCTACGCGCTACGATGTTACGAGCTACGTTGCTACGAGCTACGTTGCTATGAATGCTACAAGATACGCGCTACGATGTTACGAGCTACGTTGCTACTAATGCTACAAGCCACGCGCTACGATGTTACGAGCAACGTTGCTACGAGCTACGTTGCTATGAATGCTACAAGATACGCGCTACGATGTTACGAGCTACGTTGCTACTAATGCTACAAGCCACGCGCTACGATGTTACGAGCAACGTTGCTACGAGCTACGTTGCTATGAATGCTACAAGATACGCGCTACGATGTTACGAGCTACGTTGCTACGAGCTACGTTGCTACGAATGCTACAAGCTACGCGCTACGATGTTACGAGCTACGTTGCTACGAGCTACGTTGCTATGAATGCTACAAGATACGCGCTACGATGTTACGAGCTACGTTGCTACTAATGCTACAAGCCACGCGCTACGATGTTACGAGCAACGTTGCTACGAGCTACGTTGCTACGAATGCTACAAGCTACGCACTACGATGTTACGAGCAACGTTGCTACGAGCTACGTTGCTATGAATGCTACAAGATACGCGCTACGATGTTACGAGCTACGTTGCTACGAGCTACGTTGCTATGAATGCTACAAGATACGCGCTACGATGTTACGAGCTACGTTGCTACTAATGCTACAAGCCACGCGCTACGATGTTACGAGCAACGTTGCTACGAGCTACGTTGCTATGAATGCTACAAGATACGCGCTACGATGTTACGAGCTACGTTGCTACGAGCTACGTTGCTACGAATGCTACAAGCTACGCGCTACGATGTTACGAGCTACGTTGCTACGAGCTACGTTGCTATGAATGCTACAAGATACGCGCTACGATGTTACGAGCTACGTTGCTACTAATGCTACAAGCCACGCGCTACGATGTTACGAGCAACGTTGCTACGAGCTACGTTGCTACGAATGCTACAAGCTACGCACTACGATGTTACGAGCAACGTTGCTACGAGCTACGTTGCTATGAATGCTACAAGATACGCGCTACGATGTTACGAGCTACGTTGCTACGAGCTACGTTGCTACGAATGCTACAAGCTACGCGCTACGATGTTACGAGCTACGTTGCTACGAGCTACGTTGCTATGAATGCTACAAGATACGCGCTACGATGTTACGAGCTACGTTGCTACTAATGCTACAAGCCACGCGCTACGATGTTACGAGCAACGTTGCTACGAGCTACGTTGCTATGAATGCTACAAGATACGCGCTACGATGTTACGAGCTACGTTGCTACGAGCTACGTTGCTATGAATGCTACAAGATACGCGCTACGATGTTACGAGCAACATTGCTACGAGCTATGTTGCTATGAGTGTTACTACGAATGTTACAAGCTACGCGCTACGATGTTACGAGCTACGTTGCTACGAGCTACGTTGCTATGAATGCTACAAGATACGCGCTACGATGTTACGAGTTACGTTGCTACTAATGCTACAAGCCACGCGCTACGATGTTACGAGCAACGTTGCTACGAGCTACGTTGCTACGAATGCTACAAGCTACGCGCTACGATGTTACGAGCTACGTTGCTACGAGCTACGTTGCTATGAATGCTACAAGCTACGCGCTACGATGTTACGAGCTACGTTGCTACGAGCTACGTTGCTACGAATGCTACAAGCTACGCGCTACGATGTTACGAGCTACGTTGCTACGAGCTACGTTGCTATGAATGCTACAAGATACGCGCTACGATGTTACGAGCTACGTTGCTACGAGCTACGTTGCTATGAACGCTACAAGATACGCGCTACGATGTTACGAGCTACGTTGCTACTAATGCTACAAGCCACGCGCTACGATGTTACGAGCTACGTTGCTACGAGCTACGTTGCTATGAATGCTACAAGATACGCGCTACGATGTTACGAGCTACGTTGCTACGAGCTACGTTGCTATGAACGCTACAAGCTACGCGCTACGATGTTACGAGCAACGTTGCTACGAGCTACGTTGCTATGAATGCTACAAGATACGCGCTACGATGTTACGAGCTACGTTGCTACGAGCTACATTGCTATGAATGCTACAAGATACGCGCTACGATGTTACGAGCTACGTTGCTATCAGCTACGTTGCTATGAATGCTACAAGATACGCGCTACGATGTTACGAGCTACGTTGCTACTAATGCTACAAGCCACGCGCTACGATGTTACGAGCTACGTTGCTACGAGCTACGTTGCTATGAATGCTACAAGTTACGCGCTACGATGTTACGAGCTACGTTGCTACTAATGCTACAAGCCACGCGCTACGATGTTACGAGCTACGTTGCTACGAGCTACGTTGCTATGAATGCTACAAGATACGCGCTACGATGTTACGAGCTACGTTGCTACGAGCTACGTTGCTATGAACGCTACAAGATACGCGCTACGATGTTACGAGCTACGTTGCTACGAGCTACGTTGCTATGAATGCTACAAGCTACGCGCTACGATGTTACGAGCTACGTTGCTACTAATGCTACAAGATACGCGCTACGATGTTACGAGCTACGTTGCTACTAATGCTACAAGCCACGCGCTACGATGTTACGAGCTACGTTGCTACGAGCTACGTTGCTATGAATGCTACAAGATACGCGCTACGATGTTACGAGCTACGTTGCTACGAGCTACGTTGCTATGAACGCTACAAGATACGCGCTACGATGTTACGAGCTACGTTGCTACTAATGCTACAAGCCACGCGCTACGATGTTACGAGCAACGTTGCTACGAGCTACGTTGCTACGAATGCTACAAGCTACGCGCTACGATGTTACGAGCAACGTTGCTACGAGCTACGTTGCTATGAATGCTACAAGATACGCGCTACGATGTTACGAGCTACGTTGCTACGAGCTACGTTGCTACGAATGCTACAAGCTACGCGCTACGATGTTACGAGCAACGTTGCTACGAGCTACGTTGCTATGAATGCTACAAGATACGCGCTACGATGTTACGAGCTACGTTGCTACGAGCTACGTTGCTACTAATGCTACAAGCCACGCGCTACGATGTTACGAGCTACGTTGCTACGAGCTACGTTGCTACGAATGCTACAAGCTACGCGCTACGATGTTATGAGCAACGTTGCTACGAGCTACGTTGCTATGAATGCTACAAGATACGCGCTACGATGTTACGAGCTACGTTGCTACGAGCTACGTTGCTATGAATGCTACAAGATACGCGCTACGATGTTACGAGCTACGTTGCTACGAGCTACGTTGCTATGAATGCTACAAGATACGCGCTACGATGTTACGAGCTACGTTGCTACGAGCTACGTTGCTACTAATGCTACAAGCCACGCGCTACGATGTTACGAGCTACGTTGCTACGAGCTACGTTGCTACGAATGCTACAAGCTACGCGCTACGATGTTACGAGCTACGTTGCTACGAGCTACGTTGCTATGAATGCTACAAGCTACGCGCTACGATGTTACGAGCTACGTTGCTACGAGCTACGTTGCTATGAATGCTACAAGATACGCGCTACGATGTTACGAGCTACGTTGCTACGAGCTACGTTGCTATGAATGCTACAAGATACGCGCTACGATGTTACGAGCTACGTTGCTACTAATGCTACAAGCCACGCGCTACGATGTTACGAGCAACGTTGCTACGAGCTACGTTGCTATGAATGCTACAAGATACGCGCTACGATGTTACGAGCTACGTTGCTACGAGCTACGTTGCTATGAATGCTACAAGATACGCGCTACGATGTTACGAGCTACGTTGCTACTAATGCTACAAGCCACGCGCTACGATGTTACGAGCAACGTTGCTACGAGCTACGTTGCTATGAATGCTACAAGATACGCGCTACGATGTTACGAGCTACGTTGCTACGAGCTACGTTGCTATGAATGCTACAAGATACGCGCTACGATGTTACGAGCTACGTTGCTACGAATGCTACAAGCCACGCGCTACGATGTTACGAGCTACGTTGCTACGAGCTACGTTGCTATGAATGCTACAAGATACGCGCTACGATGTTACGAGCTACGTTGCTACTAATGCTACAAGCCACGCGCTACGATGTTACGAGCAACGTTGCTACGAGCTACGTTGCTATGAATGCTACAAGATACGCGCTACGATGTTACGAGCTACGTTGCTACGAGCTACGTTGCTACGAATGCTACAAGATACGCGCTACGATGTTACGAGCTACGTTGCTACGAGCTACGTTGCTATGAATGCTACAAGATACGCGCTACGATGTTACGAGCTACGTTGCTACTAATGCTACAAGCCACGCGCTACGATGTTACGAGCAACGTTGCTACGAGCTACGTTGCTATGAATGCTACAAGATACGCGCTACGATGTTACGAGCTACGTTGCTACTAATGCTACAAGCCACGCGCTACGATGTTACGAGCAACGTTGCTACGAGCTACGTTGCTATGAATGCTACAAGATACGCGCTACGATGTTACGAGCTACGTTGCTACGAGCTACGTTGCTACGAATGCTACAAGCTACGCGCTACGATGTTACGAGCTACGTTGCTACGAGCTACGTTGCTATGAATGCTACAAGATACGCGCTACGATGTTACGAGCTACGTTGCTACTAATGCTACAAGCCACGCGCTACGATGTTACGAGCAACGTTGCTACGAGCTACGTTGCTACGAATGCTACAAGCTACGCACTACGATGTTACGAGCAACGTTGCTACGAGCTACGTTGCTATGAATGCTACAAGATACGCGCTACGATGTTACGAGCTACGTTGCTACGAGCTACGTTGCTATGAATGCTACAAGATACGCGCTACGATGTTACGAGCTACGTTGCTACTAATGCTACAAGCCACGCGCTACGATGTTACGAGCAACGTTGCTACGAGCTACGTTGCTATGAATGCTACAAGATACGCGCTACGATGTTACGAGCTACGTTGCTACGAGCTACGTTGCTACGAATGCTACAAGCTACGCGCTACGATGTTACGAGCAACGTTGCTACGAGCTACGTTGCTATGAATGCTACAAGATACGCGCTACGATGTTACGAGCTACGTTGCTACTAATGCTACAAGCCACGCGCTACGATGTTACGAGCAACGTTGCTACGAGCTACGTTGCTACGAATGCTACAAGCTACGCACTACGATGTTACGAGCAACGTTGCTACGAGCTACGTTGCTATGAATGCTACAAGATACGCGCTACGATGTTACGAGCTACGTTGCTACGAGCTACGTTGCTACGAATGCTACAAGCTACGCGCTACGATGTTACGAGCTACGTTGCTACGAGCTACGTTGCTATGAATGCTACAAGATACGCGCTACGATGTTACGAGCTACGTTGCTACGAGCTACGTTGCTATGAATGCTACAAGATACGCGCTACGATGTTACGAGCTACGTTGCTACGAGCTACGTTGCTATGAATGCTACAAGATACGCGCTACGATGTTACGAGCAACATTGCTACGAGCTATGTTGCTATGAGTGTTACTACGAATGTTACAAGCTACGCGCTACGATGTTACGAGCTACGTTGCTACGAGCTACGTTGCTATGAATGCTACAAGATACGCGCTACGATGTTACGAGCTACGTTGCTACTAATGCTACAAGCCACGCGCTACGATGTTACGAGCAACGTTGCTACGAGCTACGTTGCTACGAATGCTACAAGCTACGCGCTACGATGTTACGAGCTACGTTGCTACGAGCTACGTTGCTATGAATGCTACTAATGCTACAAGCCACGCGCTACGATGTTACGAGCAACGTTGCTACGAGCTACGTTGCTATGAATGCTACAAGATACGCGCTACGATGTTACGAGCTACGTTGCTACTAATGCTACAAGCCACGCGCTACGATGTTACGAGCAACGTTGCTACGAGCTACGTTGCTATGAATGCTACAAGATACGCGCTACGATGTTACGAGCTACGTTGCTACTAATGCTACAAGCCACGCGCTACGATGTTACGAGCTACGTTGCTACGAGCTACGTTGCTATGAACGCTACAAGATACGCGCTACGATGTTACGAGCTACGTTGCTACGAGCTACGTTGCTATGAACGCTACAAGATACGCGCTACGATGTTACGAGCTACGTTGCTACGAGCTACGTTGCTATGAATGCTACAAGCTACGCGCTACGATGTTACGAGCTACGTTGCTACGAGCTACGTTGCTATGAACGCTACAAGATACGCGCTACGATGTTACGAGCTACGTTGCTACGAGCTACGTTGCTATGAATGCTACAAGATACGCGCTACGATGTTACGAGCTACGTTGCTACGAGCTACGTTGCTATGAATGCTACAAGATACGCGCTACGATGTTACGAGCTACGTTGCTACTAATGCTACAAGCCACGCGCTACGATGTTACGAGCTACGTTGCTACGAGCTACGTTGCTATGAATGCTACAAGATACGCGCTACGATGTTACGAGCTACGTTGCTACTAATGCTACAAGATACGCGCTACGATGTTACGAGCTACGTTGCTACGAGCTACGTTGCTACGAATGCTACAAGCTACGCACTACGATGTTACGAGCAACGTTGCTACGAGCTACGTTGCTATGAATGCTACAAGATACGCGCTACGATGTTACGAGCTACGTTGCTACGAGCTACGTTGCTACGAATGCTACAAGCTACGCGCTACGATGTTACGAGCTACGTTGCTACGAGCTACGTTGCTATGAATGCTACAAGATACGCGCTACGATGTTACGAGCTACGTTGCTACTAATGCTACAAGCCACGCGCTACGATGTTACGAGCAACGTTGCTACGAGCTACGTTGCTATGAATGCTACAAGATACGCGCTACGATGTTACGAGCTACGTTGCTACGAGCTACGTTGCTATGAATGCTACAAGATACGCGCTACGATGTTGCGAGCAACATTGCTACGAGCTATGTTGCTATGAGTGTTACTACGAATGTTACAAGCTACGCGCTACGATGTTACGAGCTACGTTGCTACGAGCTACGTTGCTATGAATGCTACAAGATACGCGCTACGATGTTACGAGCTACGTTGCTACGAGCTACGTTGCTATGAATGCTACAAGATACGCGCTACGATGTTACGAGCTACGTTGCTACTAATGCTACAAGCCACGCGCTAC
Organism: Lysandra bellargus; assembly: GCA_905333045.1. NCBI lineage: Eukaryota > Metazoa > Arthropoda > Insecta > Lepidoptera > Lycaenidae > Lysandra > Lysandra bellargus. Next base: position 2,237,072 of record HG995343.1, read on the forward strand.
GATGTTACGAGCAACGTTGCTACGAGCTACGTTGCTACGAATGCTACAAGCTACGCGCTACGATGTTACGAGCTACGTTGCTACGAGCTACGTTGCTATGAATGCTACAAGATACGCGCTACGATGTTACGAGCTACGTTGCTACGAGCTACGTTGCTACGAATGCTACAAGCTACGCGCTACGATGTTACGAGCTACGTTGCTACGAGCTACGTTGCTATGAATGCTACAAGATACGCGCTACGATGTTACGAGCTACGTTGCTACTAATGCTACAAGCCACGCGCTACGATGTTACGAGCAACGTTGCTACGAGCTACGTTGCTACGAATGCTACAAGCTACGCACTACGATGTTACGAGCAACGTTGCTACGAGCTACGTTGCTATGAATGCTACAAGATACGCGCTACGATGTTACGAGCTACGTTGCTACGAGCTACGTTGCTATGAATGCTACAAGATACGCGCTACGATGTTACGAGCTACGTTGCTACTAATGCTACAAGCCACGCGCTACGATGTTACGAGCAACGTTGCTACGAGCTACGTTGCTATGAATGCTACAAGATACGCGCTACGATGTTACGAGCTACGTTGCTACGAGCTACGTTGCTACGAATGCTACAAGCTACGCGCTACGATGTTACGAGCTACGTTGCTACTAATGCTACAAGCCACGCGCTACGATGTTACGAGCAACGTTGCTACGAGCTACGTTGCTATGAATGCTACAAGATACGCGCTACGATGTTACGAGCTACGTTGCTACGAGCTACGTTGCTACGAATGCTACAAGCTACGCGCTACGATGTTACGAGCTACGTTGCTACGAGCTACGTTGCTATGAATGCTACAAGATACGCGCTACGATGTTACGAGCTACGTTGCTACTAATGCTACAAGCCACGCGCTACGATGTTACGAGCAACGTTGCTACGAGCTACGTTGCTATGAATGCTACAAGATACGCGCTACGATGTTACGAGCTACGTTGCTACTAATGCTACAAGCCACGCGCTACGATGTTACGAGCAACGTTGCTACGAGCTACGTTGCTATGAATGCTACAAGATACGCGCTACGATGTTACGAGCTACGTTGCTACGAGCTACGTTGCTACGAATGCTACAAGCTACGCGCTACGATGTTACGAGCTACGTTGCTACGAGCTACGTTGCTATGAATGCTACAAGATACGCGCTACGATGTTACGAGCTACGTTGCTACTAATGCTACAAGCCACGCGCTACGATGTTACGAGCAACGTTGCTACGAGCTACGTTGCTATGAATGCTACAAGATACGCGCTACGATGTTACGAGCTACGTTGCTACTAATGCTACAAGCCACGCGCTACGATGTTACGAGCAACGTTGCTACGAGCTACGTTGCTATGAATGCTACAAGATACGCGCTACGATGTTACGAGCTACGTTGCTACGAGCTACGTTGCTACGAATGCTACAAGCTACGCGCTACGATGTTACGAGCTACGTTGCTACGAGCTACGTTGCTATGAATGCTACAAGATACGCGCTACGATGTTACGAGCTACGTTGCTACTAATGCTACAAGCCACGCGCTACGATGTTACGAGCAACGTTGCTACGAGCTACGTTGCTACGAATGCTACAAGCTACGCACTACGATGTTACGAGCAACGTTGCTACGAGCTACGTTGCTATGAATGCTACAAGATACGCGCTACGATGTTACGAGCTACGTTGCTACGAGCTACGTTGCTATGAATGCTACAAGATACGCGCTACGATGTTACGAGCTACGTTGCTACTAATGCTACAAGCCACGCGCTACGATGTTACGAGCAACGTTGCTACGAGCTACGTTGCTATGAATGCTACAAGATACGCGCTACGATGTTACGAGCTACGTTGCTACGAGCTACGTTGCTACGAATGCTACAAGCTACGCGCTACGATGTTACGAGCTACGTTGCTACGAGCTACGTTGCTATGAATGCTACAAGATACGCGCTACGATGTTACGAGCTACGTTGCTACTAATGCTACAAGCCACGCGCTACGATGTTACGAGCAACGTTGCTACGAGCTACGTTGCTACGAATGCTACAAGCTACGCGCTACGATGTTACGAGCAACGTTGCTACGAGCTACGTTGCTATGAATGCTACAAGCTACGCGCTACGATGTTACGAGCTACGTTGCTACGAGCTACGTTGCTACGAATGCTACAAGCTACGCGCTACGATGTTACGAGCTACGTTGCTACGAGCTACGTTGCTATGAATGCTACAAGATACGCGCTACGATGTTACGAGCTACGTTGCTACTAATGCTACAAGCCACGCGCTACGATGTTACGAGCAACGTTGCTACGAGCTACGTTGCTATGAATGCTACAAGATACGCGCTACGATGTTACGAGCTACGTTGCTACGAGCTACGTTGCTATGAATGCTACAAGATACGCGCTACGATGTTACGAGCAACATTGCTACGAGCTATGTTGCTATGAGTGTTACTACGAATGTTACAAGCTACGCGCTACGATGTTACGAGCTACGTTGCTACGAGCTACGTTGCTATGAATGCTACAAGATACGCGCTACGATGTTACGAGCTACGTTGCTACTAATGCTACAAGCCACGCGCTACGATGTTACGAGCAACGTTGCTACGAGCTACGTTGCTACGAATGCTACAAGCTACGCGCTACGATGTTACGAGCTACGTTGCTACGAGCTACGTTGCTATGAATGCTACTAATGCTACAAGCCACGCGCTACGATGTTACGAGCAACGTTGCTACGAGCTACGTTGCTATGAATGCTACAAGATACGCGCTACGATGTTACGAGCTACGTTGCTACTAATGCTACAAGCCACGCGCTACGATGTTACGAGCAACGTTGCTACGAGCTACGTTGCTATGAATGCTACAAGATACGCGCTACGATGTTACGAGCTACGTTGCTACTAATGCTACAAGCCACGCGCTACGATGTTACGAGCTACGTTGCTACGAGCTACGTTGCTATGAACGCTACAAGATACGCGCTACGATGTTACGAGCTACGTTGCTACGAGCTACGTTGCTATGAACGCTACAAGATACGCGCTACGATGTTACGAGCTACGTTGCTACGAGCTACGTTGCTATGAATGCTACAAGCTACGCGCTACGATGTTACGAGCTACGTTGCTACGAGCTACGTTGCTATGAATGCTACAAGATACGCGCTACGATGTTACGAGCTACGTTGCTACGAGCTACGTTGCTACGAATGCTACAAGATACGCGCTACGATGTTACGAGCTACGTTGCTACGAGCTACGTTGCTATGAATGCTACAAGATACGCGCTACGATGTTACGAGCTACGTTGCTACTAATGCTACAAGCCACGCGCTACGATGTTACGAGCTACGTTGCTACGAGCTACGTTGCTATGAATGCTACAAGATACGCGCTACGATGTTACGAGCTACGTTGCTACTAATGCTACAAGATACGCGCTACGATGTTACGAGCTACGTTGCTACGAGCTACGTTGCTACGAATGCTACAAGCTACGCACTACGATGTTACGAGCAACGTTGCTACGAGCTACGTTGCTATGAATGCTACAAGATACGCGCTACGATGTTACGAGCTACGTTGCTACGAGCTACGTTGCTACGAATGCTACAAGCTACGCGCTACGATGTTACGAGCTACGTTGCTACGAGCTACGTTGCTATGAATGCTACAAGATACGCGCTACGATGTTACGAGCTACGTTGCTACTAATGCTACAAGCCACGCGCTACGATGTTACGAGCAACGTTGCTACGAGCTACGTTGCTATGAATGCTACAAGATACGCGCTACGATGTTACGAGCTACGTTGCTACGAGCTACGTTGCTATGAATGCTACAAGATACGCGCTACGATGTTGCGAGCAACATTGCTACGAGCTATGTTGCTATGAGTGTTACTACGAATGTTACAAGCTACGCGCTACGATGTTACGAGCTACGTTGCTACGAGCTACGTTGCTATGAACGCTACAAGATACGCGCTACGATGTTACGAGCTACGTTGCTACGAGCTACGTTGCTATGAATGCTACAAGATACGCGCTACGATGTTACGAGCTACGTTGCTACTAATGCTACAAGCCACGCGCTACGATGTTACGAGCAACGTTGCTACGAGCTACGTTGCTACGAATGCTACAAGCTACGCGCTACGATGTTACGAGCTACGTTGCTACGAGCTACGTTGCTATGAATGCTACAAGATACGCGCTACGATGTTACGAGCTACGTTGCTACGAGCTACGTTGCTACGAATGCTACAAGCTACGCGCTACGATGTTACGAGCTACGTTGCTACGAGCTACGTTGCTATGAATGCTACAAGATACGCGCTACGATGTTACGAGCTACGTTGCTACTAATGCTACAAGCCACGCGCTACGATGTTACGAGCAACGTTGCTACGAGCTACGTTGCTACGAATGCTACAAGCTACGCACTACGATGTTACGAGCAACGTTGCTACGAGCTACGTTGCTATGAATGCTACAAGATACGCGCTACGATGTTACGAGCTACGTTGCTACGAGCTACGTTGCTATGAATGCTACAAGATACGCGCTACGATGTTACGAGCTACGTTGCTACTAATGCTACAAGCCACGCGCTACGATGTTACGAGCAACGTTGCTACGAGCTACGTTGCTATGAATGCTACAAGATACGCGCTACGATGTTACGAGCTACGTTGCTACGAGCTACGTTGCTACGAATGCTACAAGATACGCGCTACGATGTTACGAGCTACGTTGCTACGAGCTACGTTGCTATGAATGCTACAAGATACGCGCTACGATGTTACGAGCTACGTTGCTACTAATGCTACAAGCCACGCGCTACGATGTTACGAGCAACGTTGCTACGAGCTACGTTGCTACGAATGCTACAAGCTACGCACTACGATGTTACGAGCAACGTTGCTACGAGCTACGTTGCTATGAATGCTACAAGATACGCGCTACGATGTTACGAGCTACGTTGCTACGAGCTACGTTGCTACGAATGCTACAAGCTACGCGCTACGATGTTACGAGCTACGTTGCTACGAGCTACGTTGCTATGAATGCTACAAGATACGCGCTACGATGTTACGAGCTACGTTGCTACTAATGCTACAAGCCACGCGCTACGATGTTACGAGCAACGTTGCTACGAGCTACGTTGCTATGAATGCTACAAGATACGCGCTACGATGTTACGAGCTACGTTGCTACGAGCTACGTTGCTATGAATGCTACAAGATACGCGCTACGATGTTACGAGCAACATTGCTACGAGCTATGTTGCTATGAGTATTACTACGAATGTTACAAGCTACGCGCTACGATGTTACGAGCTACGTTGCTACGAGCTACGTTGCTATGAATGCTACAAGATACGCGCTACGATGTTACGAGCTACGTTGCTACGAGCTACGTTGCTACGAATGCTACAAGCTACGCGCTACGATGTTACGAGCTACGTTGCTACGAGCTACGTTGCTATGAATGCTACAAGATACGCGCTACGATGTTACGAGCTACGTTGCTACGAGCTACGTTGCTATGAACGCTACAAGATACGCGCTACGATGTTACGAGCTACGTTGCTACTAATGCTACAAGCCACGCGCTACGATGTTACGAGCAACGTTGCTACGAGCTACGTTGCTATGAATGCTACAAGATACGCGCTACGATGTTACGAGCTACGTTGCTACGAGCTACGTTGCTATGAATGCTACAAGATACGCGCTACGATGTTACGAGCTACGTTGCTACTAATGCTACAAGCCACGCGCTACGATGTTACGAGCAACGTTGCTACGAGCTACGTTGCTATGAATGCTACAAGATACGCGCTACGATGTTACGAGCTACGTTGCTACTAATGCTACAAGCCACGCGCTACGATGTTACGAGCAACGTTGCTACGAGCTACGTTGCTATGAATGCTACAAGCTACGCGCTACGATGTTACGAGCTACGTTGCTACGAGCTACGTTGCTACGAATGCTACAAGCTACGCGCTACGATGTTACGAGCTACGTTGCTACGAGCTACGTTGCTATGAATGCTACAAGATACGCGCTACGATGTTACGAGCTACGTTGCTACTAATGCTACAAGCCACGCGCTACGATGTTACGAGCAACGTTGCTACGAGCTACGTTGCTATGAATGCTACAAGATACGCGCTACGATGTTACGAGCTACGTTGCTACTAATGCTACAAGCCACGCGCTACGATGTTACGAGCAACGTTGCTACGAGCTACGTTGCTATGAATGCTACAAGATACGCGCTACGATGTTACGAGCTACGTTGCTACGAGCTACGTTGCTACGAATGCTACAAGCTACGCGCTACGATGTTACGAGCTACGTTGCTACGAGCTACGTTGCTATGAATGCTACAAGATACGCGCTACGATGTTACGAGCTACGTTGCTACTAATGCTACAAGCCACGCGCTACGATGTTACGAGCAACGTTGCTACGAGCTACGTTGCTACGAATGCTACAAGCTACGCACTACGATGTTACGAGCAACGTTGCTACGAGCTACGTTGCTATGAATGCTACAAGATACGCGCTACGATGTTACGAGCTACGTTGCTACGAGCTACGTTGCTATGAATGCTACAAGATACGCGCTACGATGTTACGAGCTACGTTGCTACTAATGCTACAAGCCACGCGCTACGATGTTACGAGCAACGTTGCTACGAGCTACGTTGCTATGAATGCTACAAGATACGCGCTACGATGTTACGAGCTACGTTGCTACGAGCTACGTTGCTACGAATGCTACAAGCTACGCGCTACGATGTTACGAGCTACGTTGCTACGAGCTACGTTGCTATGAATGCTACAAGATACGCGCTACGATGTTACGAGCTACGTTGCTACTAATGCTACAAGCCACGCGCTACGATGTTACGAGCAACGTTGCTACGAGCTACGTTGCTACGAATGCTACAAGCTACGCACTACGATGTTACGAGCAACGTTGCTACGAGCTACGTTGCTATGAATGCTACAAGATACGCGCTACGATGTTACGAGCTACGTTGCTACGAGCTACGTTGCTACGAATGCTACAAGCTACGCGCTACGATGTTACGAGCTACGTTGCTACGAGCTACGTTGCTATGAATGCTACAAGATACGCGCTACGATGTTACGAGCTACGTTGCTACTAATGCTACAAGCCACGCGCTACGATGTTACGAGCAACGTTGCTACGAGCTACGTTGCTATGAATGCTACAAGATACGCGCTACGATGTTACGAGCTACGTTGCTACGAGCTACGTTGCTATGAATGCTACAAGATACGCGCTACGATGTTACGAGCAACATTGCTACGAGCTATGTTGCTATGAGTGTTACTACGAATGTTACAAGCTACGCGCTACGATGTTACGAGCTACGTTGCTACGAGCTACGTTGCTATGAATGCTACAAGATACGCGCTACGATGTTACGAGTTACGTTGCTACTAATGCTACAAGCCACGCGCTACGATGTTACGAGCAACGTTGCTACGAGCTACGTTGCTACGAATGCTACAAGCTACGCGCTACGATGTTACGAGCTACGTTGCTACGAGCTACGTTGCTATGAATGCTACAAGATACGCGCTACGATGTTACGAGCTACGTTGCTACGAGCTACGTTGCTACGAATGCTACAAGCTACGCGCTACGATGTTACGAGCTACGTTGCTACGAGCTACGTTGCTATGAATGCTACAAGATACGCGCTACGATGTTACGAGCTACGTTGCTACGAGCTACGTTGCTATGAACGCTACAAGATACGCGCTACGATGTTACGAGCTACGTTGCTACGAATGCTACAAGCCACGCGCTACGATGTTACGAGCTACGTTGCTACGAGCTACGTTGCTATGAATGCTACAAGATACGCGCTACGATGTTACGAGCTACGTTGCTACGAGCTACGTTGCTATGAACGCTACAAGATACGCGCTACGATGTTACGAGCTACGTTGCTACGAGCTACGTTGCTATGAATGCTACAAGATACGCGCTACGATGTTACGAGCTACGTTGCTACGAGCTACATTGCTATGAATGCTACAAGATACGCGCTACGATGTTACGAGCTACGTTGCTATCAGCTACGTTGCTATGAATGCTACAAGATACGCGCTACGATGTTACGAGCTACGTTGCTACTAATGCTACAAGCCACGCGCTACGATGTTACGAGCTACGTTGCTACGAGCTACGTTGCTATGAATGCTACAAGATACGCGCTACGATGTTACGAGCTACGTTGCTACTAATGCTACAAGCCACGCGCTACGATGTTACGAGCTACGTTGCTACGAGCTACGTTGCTATGAATGCTACAAGATACGCGCTACGATGTTACGAGCTACGTTGCTACGAGCTACGTTGCTATGAACGCTACAAGATACGCGCTACGATGTTACGAGCTACGTTGCTACGAGCTACGTTGCTATGAATGCTACAAGATACGCGCTACGATGTTACGAGCTACGTTGCTACTAATGCTACAAGATACGCGCTACGATGTTACGAGCTACGTTGCTACTAATGCTACAAGCCACGCGCTACGATGTTACGAGCTACGTTGCTACGAGCTACGTTGCTATGAATGCTACAAGATACGCGCTACGATGTTACGAGCTACGTTGCTACGAGCTACGTTGCTATGAACGCTACAAGATACGCGCTACGATGTTACGAGCTACGTTGCTACTAATGCTACAAGCCACGCGCTACGATGTTACGAGCAACGTTGCTACGAGCTACGTTGCTACGAATGCTACAAGCTACGCGCTACGATGTTACGAGCAACGTTGCTACGAGCTACGTTGCTATGAATGCTACAAGATACGCGCTACGATGTTACGAGCTACGTTGCTACGAGCTACGTTGTTACGAATGCTACAAGCTACGCGCTACGATGTTACGAGCAACGTTGCTACGAGCTACGTTGCTATGAATGCTACAAGATACGCGCTACGATGTTACGAGCTACGTTGCTACGAGCTACGTTGCTACTAATGCTACAAGCCACGCGCTACGATGTTACGAGCTACGTTGCTACGAGCTACGTTGCTACGAATGCTACAAGCTACGCGCTACGATGTTATGAGCAACGTTGCTACGAGCTACGTTGCTATGAATGCTACAAGATACGCGCTACGATGTTACGAGCTACGTTGCTACGAGCTACGTTGCTATGAATGCTACAAGATACGCGCTACGATGTTACGAGCTACGTTGCTACGAGCTACGTTGCTATGAATGCTACAAGATACGCGCTACGATGTTACGAGCTACGTTGCTACGAGCTACGTTGCTACTAATGCTACAAGCCACGCGCTACGATGTTACGAGCTACGTTGCTACGAGCTACGTTGCTACGAATGCTACAAGCTACGCGCTACGATGTTACGAGCAACGTTGCTACGAGCTACGTTGCTATGAATGCTACAAGCTACGCGCTACGATGTTACGAGCTACGTTGCTACGAGCTACGTTGCTATGAATGCTACAAGATACGCGCTACGATGTTACGAGCTACGTTGCTACGAGCTACGTTGCTATGAATGCTACAAGATACGCGCTACGATGTTACGAGCTACGTTGCTACTAATGCTACAAGCCACGCGCTACGATGTTACGAGCAACGTTGCTACGAGCTACGTTGCTATGAATGCTACAAGATACGCGCTACGATGTTACGAGCTACGTTGCTACGAGCTACGTTGCTATGAATGCTACAAGATACGCGCTACGATGTTACGAGCTACGTTGCTACTAATGCTACAAGCCACGCGCTACGATGTTACGAGCAACGTTGCTACGAGCTACGTTGCTATGAATGCTACAAGATACGCGCTACGATGTTACGAGCTACGTTGCTACGAGCTACGTTGCTATGAATGCTACAAGATACGCGCTACGATGTTACGAGCTACGTTGCTACTAATGCTACAAGCCACGCGCTACGATGTTACGAGCAACGTTGCTACGAGCTACGTTGCTATGAATGCTACAAGATACGCGCTACGATGTTACGAGCTACGTTGCTACTAATGCTACAAGCCACGCGCTACGATGTTACGAGCTACGTTGCTACGAGCTACGTTGCTATGAATGCTACAAGATACGCGCTACGATGTTACGAGCTACGTTGCTACGAGCTACGTTGCTACGAATGCTACAAGCTACGCGCTACGATGTTACGAGCAACGTTGCTACGAGCTACGTTGCTATGAATGCTACAAGATACGCGCTACGATGTTACGAGCTACGTTGCTACTAATGCTACAAGCCACGCGCTACGATGTTACGAGCAACGTTGCTACGAGCTACGTTGCTATGAATGCTACAAGATACGCGCTACGATGTTACGAGCTACGTTGCTACTAATGCTACAAGCCACGCGCTACGATGTTACGAGCAACGTTGCTACGAGCTACGTTGCTATGAATGCTACAAGATACGCGCTACGATGTTACGAGCTACGTTGCTACGAGCTACGTTGCTACGAATGCTACAAGCTACGCGCTACGATGTTACGAGCTACGTTGCTACGAGCTACGTTGCTATGAATGCTACAAGATACGCGCTACGATGTTACGAGCTACGTTGCTACTAATGCTACAAGCCACGCGCTACGATGTTACGAGCAACGTTGCTACGAGCTACGTTGCTACGAATGCTACAAGCTACGCACTACGATGTTACGAGCAACGTTGCTACGAGCTACGTTGCTATGAATGCTACAAGATACGCGCTACGATGTTACGAGCTACGTTGCTACGAGCTACGTTGCTATGAATGCTACAAGATACGCGCTACGATGTTACGAGCTACGTTGCTACTAATGCTACAAGCCACGCGCTACGATGTTACGAGCAACGTTGCTACGAGCTACGTTGCTATGAATGCTACAAGATACGCGCTACGATGTTACGAGCTACGTTGCTACGAGCTACGTTGCTACGAATGCTACAAGCTACGCGCTACGATGTTACGAGCTACGTTGCTACGAGCTACGTTGCTATGAATGCTACAAGATACGCGCTACGATGTTACGAGCTACGTTGCTACTAATGCTACAAGCCACGCGCTACGATGTTACGAGCAACGTTGCTACGAGCTACGTTGCTACGAATGCTACAAGCTACGCACTACGATGTTACGAGCAACGTTGCTACGAGCTACGTTGCTATGAATGCTACAAGATACGCGCTACGATGTTACGAGCTACGTTGCTACGAGCTACGTTGCTACGAATGCTACAAGCTACGCGCTACGATGTTACGAGCTACGTTGCTACGAGCTACGTTGCTATGAATGCTACAAGATACGCGCTACGATGTTACGAGCTACGTTGCTACTAATGCTACAAGCCACGCGCTACGATGTTACGAGCAACGTTGCTACGAGCTACGTTGCTATGAATGCTACAAGATACGCGCTACGATGTTACGAGCTACGTTGCTACGAGCTACGTTGCTATGAATGCTACAAGATACGCGCTACGATGTTACGAGCAACATTGCTACGAGCTATGTTGCTATGAGTGTTACTACGAATGTTACAAGCTACGCGCTACGATGTTACGAGCTACGTTGCTACGAGCTACGTTGCTATGAATGCTACAAGATACGCGCTACGATGTTACGAGCTACGTTGCTACTAATGCTACAAGCCACGCGCTACGATGTTACGAGCAACGTTGCTACGAGCTACGTTGCTACGAATGCTACAAGCTACGCGCTACGATGTTACGAGCTACGTTGCTACGAGCTACGTTGCTATGAATGCTACTAATGCTACAAGCCACGCGCTACGATGTTACGAGCAACGTTGCTACGAGCTACGTTGCTATGAATGCTACAAGATACGCGCTACGATGTTACGAGCTACGTTGCTACTAATGCTACAAGCCACGCGCTACGATGTTACGAGCAACGTTGCTACGAGCTACGTTGCTATGAATGCTACAAGATACGCGCTACGATGTTACGAGCTACGTTGCTACTAATGCTACAAGCCACGCGCTACGATGTTACGAGCTACGTTGCTACGAGCTACGTTGCTATGAACGCTACAAGATACGCGCTACGATGTTACGAGCTACGTTGCTACGAGCTACGTTGCTATGAACGCTACAAGATACGCGCTACGATGTTACGAGCTACGTTGCTACGAGCTACGTTGCTATGAATGCTACAAGCTACGCGCTACGATGTTACGAGCTACGTTGCTACGAGCTACGTTGCTATGAATGCTACAAGATACGCGCTACGATGTTACGAGCTACGTTGCTACGAGCTACGTTGCTATGAATGCTACAAGATACGCGCTACGATGTTACGAGCTACGTTGCTACTAATGCTACAAGCCACGCGCTACGATGTTACGAGCTACGTTGCTACGAGCTACGTTGCTATGAATGCTACAAGATACGCGCTACGATGTTACGAGCTACGTTGCTACTAATGCTACAAGATACGCGCTACGATGTTACGAGCTACGTTGCTACGAGCTACGTTGCTACGAATGCTACAAGCTACGCACTACGATGTTACGAGCAACGTTGCTACGAGCTACGTTGCTATGAATGCTACAAGATACTACGAGCTACGTTGCTACGAATGCTACAAGCTACGCGCTACGATGTTACGAGCTACGTTGCTACGAGCTACGTTGCTATGAATGCTACAAGATACGCGCTACGATGTTACGAGCTACGTTGCTACTAATGCTACAAGCCACGCGCTACGATGTTACGAGCAACGTTGCTACGAGCTACGTTGCTATGAATGCTACAAGATACGCGCTACGATGTTACGAGCTACGTTGCTACGAGCTACGTTGCTATGAATGCTACAAGATACGCGCTACGATGTTGCGAGCAACATTGCTACGAGCTATGTTGCTATGAGTGTTACTACGAATGTTACAAGCTACGCGCTACGATGTTACGAGCTACGTTGCTACGAGCTACGTTGCTATGAACGCTACAAGATACGCGCTACGATGTTACGAGCTACGTTGCTACGAGCTACGTTGCTATGAATGCTACAAGATACGCGCTACGATGTTACGAGCTACGTTGCTACTAATGCTACAAGCCACGCGCTACGATGTTACGAGCAACGTTGCTACGAGCTACGTTGCTACGAATGCTACAAGCTACGCGCTACGATGTTACGAGCTACGTTGCTACGAGCTACGTTGCTATGAATGCTACAAGATACGCGCTACGATGTTACGAGCTACGTTGCTACGAGCTACGTTGCTACGAATGCTACAAGCTACGCGCTACGATGTTACGAGCTACGTTGCTACGAGCTACGTTGCTATGAATGCTACAAGATACGCGCTACGATGTTACGAGCTACGTTGCTACTAATGCTACAAGCCACGCGCTACGATGTTACGAGCAACGTTGCTACGAGCTACGTTGCTACGAATGCTACAAGCTACGCACTACGATGTTACGAGCAACGTTGCTACGAGCTACGTTGCTATGAATGCTACAAGATACGCGCTACGATGTTACGAGCTACGTTGCTACGAGCTACGTTGCTATGAATGCTACAAGATACGCGCTACGATGTTACGAGCTACGTTGCTACTAATGCTACAAGCCACGCGCTACGATGTTACGAGCAACGTTGCTACGAGCTACGTTGCTATGAATGCTACAAGATACGCGCTACGATGTTACGAGCTACGTTGCTACGAGCTACGTTGCTACTAATGCTACAAGCTACGCGCTACGATGTTACGAGCTACGTTGCTACGAGCTACGTTGCTATGAATGCTACAAGATACGCGCTACGATGTTACGAGCTACGTTGCTACTAATGCTACAAGCCACGCGCTACGATGTTACGAGCAACGTTGCTACGAGCTACGTTGCTACGAATGCTACAAGCTACGCACTACGATGTTACGAGCGACGTTGCTACGAGCTACGTTGCTATGAATGCTACAAGATACGCGCTACGATGTTACGAGCTACGTTGCTACGAGCTACGTTGCTACGAATGCTACAAGCTACGCGCTACGATGTTACGAGCTACGTTGCTACGAGCTACGTTGCTATGAATGCTACAAGATACGCGCTACGATGTTACGAGCTACGTTGCTACTAATGCTACAAGCCACGCGCTACGATGTTACGAGCTACGTTGCTACGAGCTACGTTGCTATGAATGCTACAAGATACGCGCTACGATGTTACGAGCTACGTTGCTACGAGCTACGTTGCTATGAATGCTACAAGATACGCGCTACGATGTTACGAGCAACATTGCTACGAGCTATGTTGCTATGAGTATTACTACGAATGTTACAAGCTACGCGCTACGATGTTACGAGCTACGTTGCTACGAGCTACGTTGCTATGAATGCTACAAGATACGCGCTACGATGTTACGAGTTACGTTGCTACTAATGCTACAAGCCACGCGCTACGATGTTACGAGCAACGTTGCTACGAGCTACGTTGCTACGAATGCTACAAGCTACGCGCTACGATGTTACGAGCTACGTTGCTACGAGCTACGTTGCTATGAATGCTACAAGATACGCGCTACGATGTTACGAGCTACGTTGCTACGAGCTACGTTGCTACGAATGCTACAAGCTACGCGCTACGATGTTACGAGCTACGTTGCTACGAGCTACGTTGCTATGAATGCTACAAGATACGCGCTACGATGTTACGAGCTACGTTGCTACGAGCTACGTTGCTATGAACGCTACAAGATACGCGCTACGATGTTACGAGCTACGTTGCTACTAATGCTACAAGCCACGCGCTACGATGTTACGAGCTACGTTGCTACGAGCTACGTTGCTATGAATGCTACAAGATACGCGCTACGATGTTACGAGCTACGTTGCTACGAGCTACGTTGCTATGAACGCTACAAGATACGCGCTACGATGTTACGAGCTACGTTGCTACGAGCTACGTTGCTATGAATGCTACAAGATACGCGCTACGATGTTACGAGCTACGTTGCTACGAGCTACATTGCTATGAATGCTACAAGATACGCGCTACGATGTTACGAGCTACGTTGCTATCAGCTACGTTGCTATGAATGCTACAAGATACGCGCTACGATGTTACGAGCTACGTTGCTACTAATGCTACAAGCCACGCGCTACGATGTTACGAGCTACGTTGCTACGAGCTACGTTGCTATGAATGCTACAAGATACGCGCTACGATGTTACGAGCTACGTTGCTACTAATGCTACAAGCCACGCGCTACGATGTTACGAGCTACGTTGCTACGAGCTACGTTGCTATGAATGCTACAAGATACGCGCTACGATGTTACGAGCTACGTTGCTACGAGCTACGTTGCTATGAATGCTACAAGATACGCGCTACGATGTTACGAGCTACGTTGCTACGAGCTACGTTGCTATGAATGCTACAAGATACGCGCTACGATGTTACGAGCTACGTTGCTACTAATGCTACAAGATACGCGCTACGATGTTACGAGCTACGTTGCTACTAATGCTACAAGCCACGCGCTACGATGTTACGAGCTACGTTGCTACGAGCTACGTTGCTATGAATGCTACAAGATACGCGCTACGATGTTACGAGCTACGTTGCTACGAGCTACGTTGCTATGAACGCTACAAGATACGCGCTACGATGTTACGAGCTACGTTGCTACTAATGCTACAAGCCACGCGCTACGATGTTACGAGCAACGTTGCTACGAGCTACGTTGCTACGAATGCTACAAGCTACGCGCTACGATGTTACGAGCAACGTTGCTACGAGCTACGTTGCTATGAATGCTACAAGATACGCGCTACGATGTTACGAGCTACGTTGCTACGAGCTACGTTGCTACGAATGCTACAAGCTACGCGCTACGATGTTACGAGCAACGTTGCTACGAGCTACGTTGCTATGAATGCTACAAGATACGCGCTACGATGTTACGAGCTACGTTGCTACGAGCTACGTTGCTACGAATGCTACAAGCCACGCGCTACGATGTTACGAGCTACGTTGCTACGAGCTACGTTGCTACGAATGCTACAAGCTACGCGCTACGATGTTATGAGCAACGTTGCTACGAGCTACGTTGCTATGAATGCTACAAGATACGCGCTACGATGTTACGAGCTACGTTGCTACGAGCTACGTTGCTATGAATGCTACAAGATACGCGCTACGATGTTACGAGCTACGTTGCTACGAGCTACGTTGCTATGAATGCTACAAGATACGCGCTACGATGTTACGAGCTACGTTGCTACGAGCTACGTTGCTACTAATGCTACAAGCCACGCGCTACGATGTTACGAGCTACGTTGCTACGAGCTACGTTGCTACGAATGCTACAAGCTACGCGCTACGATGTTACGAGCAACGTTGCTACGAGCTACGTTGCTATGAATGCTACAAGCTACGCGCTACGATGTTACGAGCTACGTTGCTACGAGCTACGTTGCTATGAATGCTACAAGATACGCGCTACGATGTTACGAGCTACGTTGCTACTAATGCTACAAGCCACGCGCTACGATGTTACGAGCAACGTTGCTACGAGCTACGTTGCTACGAATGCTACAAGCTACGCACTACGATGTTACGAGCAACGTTGCTACGAGCTACGTTGCTATGAATGCTACAAGATACGCGCTACGATGTTACGAGCTACGTTGCTACGAGCTACGTTGCTATGAATGCTACAAGATACGCGCTACGATGTTACGAGCTACGTTGCTACTAATGCTACAAGCCACGCGCTACGATGTTACGAGCAACGTTGCTACGAGCTACGTTGCTATGAATGCTACAAGATACGCGCTACGATGTTACGAGCTACGTTGCTACGAGCTACGTTGCTACGAATGCTACAAGCTACGCGCTACGATGTTACGAGCTACGTTGCTACGAGCTACGTTGCTATGAATGCTACAAGATACGCGCTACGATGTTACGAGCTACGTTGCTACTAATGCTACAAGCCACGCGCTACGATGTTACGAGCAACGTTGCTACGAGCTACGTTGCTACGAATGCTACAAGCTACGCACTACGATGTTACGAGCAACGTTGCTACGAGCTACGTTGCTATGAATGCTACAAGATACGCGCTACGATGTTACGAGCTACGTTGCTACGAGCTACGTTGCTATGAATGCTACAAGATACGCGCTACGATGTTACGAGCTACGTTGCTACTAATGCTACAAGCCACGCGCTACGATGTTACGAGCAACGTTGCTACGAGCTACGTTGCTATGAATGCTACAAGATACGCGCTACGATGTTACGAGCTACGTTGCTACGAGCTACGTTGCTATGAATGCTACAAGATACGCGCTACGATGTTACGAGCAACATTGCTACGAGCTATGTTGCTATGAGTGTTACTACGAATGTTACAAGCTACGCGCTACGATGTTACGAGCTACGTTGCTACGAGCTACGTTGCTATGAATGCTACAAGATACGCGCTACGATGTTACGAGCTACGTTGCTACTAATGCTACAAGCCACGCGCTACGATGTTACGAGCAACGTTGCTACGAGCTACGTTGCTACGAATGCTACAAGCTACGCGCTACGATGTTACGAGCTACGTTGCTACGAGCTACGTTGCTATGAATGCTACTAATGCTACAAGCCACGCGCTACGATGTTACGAGCTACGTTGCTACGAGCTACGTTGCTATGAATGCTACAAGATACGCGCTACGATGTTACGAGCTACGTTGCTACTAATGCTACAAGACACGCGCTACGATGTTACGAGCAACGTTGCTACGAGCTACGTTGCTATGAATGCTACAAGATACGCGCTACGATGTTACGAGCTACGTTGCTACTAATGTTACAAGCCACGCGCTACGATGTTACGAGCTACGTTGCTACGAGCTACGTTGCTATGAACGCTACAAGATACGCGCTACGATGTTACGAGCTACGTTGCTACGAGCTACGTTGCTATGAACGCTACAAGATACGCGCTACGATGTTACGAGCTACGTTACTACGAGCTACGTTGCTATGAATGCTACAAGCTACGCGCTACGATGTTACGAGCTACGTTGCTACGAGCTACGTTGCTATGAATGCTACAAGATACGCGCTACGATGTTACGAGCTACGTTGCTACGAGCTACGTTGCTATGAATGCTACAAGATACGCGCTACGATGTTACGAGCTACGTTGCTACGAGCTACGTTGCTATGAATGCTACAAGATACGCGCTACGATGTTACGAGCTACGTTGCTACTAATGCTACAAGCCACGCGCTACGATGTTACGAGCTACGTTGCTACGAGCTACGTTGCTATGAATGCTACAAGATACGCGCTACGATGTTACGAGCTACGTTGCTACTAATGCTACAAGATACGCGCTACGATGTTACGAGCTACGTTGCTACGAGCTACGTTGCTACGAATGCTACAAGCTACGCACTACGATGTTACGAGCAACGTTGCTACGAGCTACGTTGCTATGAATGCTACAAGATACGCGCTACGATGTTACGAGCTACGTTGCTACGAGCTACGTTGCTACGAATGCTACAAGCTACGCGCTACGATGTTACGAGCTACGTTGCTACGAGCTACGTTGCTATGAATGCTACAAGATACGCGCTACGATGTTACGAGCTACGTTGCTACGAATGCTACAAGCCACGCGCTACGATGTTACGAGCAACGTTGCTACGAGCTACGTTGCTATGAATGCTACAAGATACGCGCTACGATGTTACGAGCTACGTTGCTACGAGCTACGTTGCTATGAATGCTACAAGATACGCGCTACGATGTTGCGAGCAACATTGCTACGAGCTATGTTGCTATGAGTGTTACTACGAATGCTACAAGCTACGCGCTACGATGTTACGAGCTACGTTGCTACGAGCTACGTTGCTATGAACGCTACAAGATACGCGCTACGATGTTACGAGCTACGTTGCTACGAGCTACGTTGCTATGAATGCTACAAGATACGCGCTACGATGTTACGAGCTACGTTGCTACTAATGCTACAAGCCACGCGCTACGATGTTACGAGCAACGTTGCTACGAGCTACGTTGCTACGAATGCTACAAGCTACGCGCTACGATGTTACGAGCTACGTTGCTACGAGCTACGTTGCTATGAATGCTACAAGCTACGCGCTACGATGTTACGAGCTACGTTGCTACGAGCTACGTTGCTACGAATGCTACAAGCTACGCGCTACGATGTTACGAGCTACGTTGCTACGAGCTACGTTGCTATGAATGCTACAAGATACGCGCTACGATGTTACGAGCTACGTTGCTACGAGCTACGTTGCTATGAATGCTACAAGATACGCGCTACGATGTTACGAGCTACGTTGCTACTAATGCTACAAGCCACGCGCTACGATGTTACGAGCTACGTTGCTACGAGCTACGTTGCTATGAATGCTACAAGATACGCGCTACGATGTTACGAGCTACGTTGCTACGAGCTACGTTGCTATGAACGCTACAAGATACGCGCTACGATGTTACGAGCTACGTTGCTACGAGCTACGTTGCTACTAATGCTACAAGATACGCGCTACGATGTTACGAGCTACGTTGCTACTAATGCTACAAGCCACGCGCTACGATGTTACGAGCTACGTTGCTACGAGCTACGTTGCTACGAATGCTACAAGCTACGCGCTACGATGTTACGAGCTACGTTGCTACGAGCTACGTTGCTATGAATGCTACAAGATACGCGCTACGATGTTACGAGCTACGTTGCTACGAGCTACGTTGCTACGAATGCTACAAGCTACGCGCTACGATGTTACGAGCTACGTTGCTACGAGCTACGTTGCTATGAATGCTACAAGATACGCGCTACGATGTTACGAGCTACGTTGCTACGAGCTACGTTGCTATGAATGCTACAAGATACGCGCTACGATGTTACGAGCTACGTTGCTACTAATGCTACAAGCCACGCGCTACGATGTTACGAGCTACGTTGCTACGAGCTACGTTGCTATGAACGCTACAAGATACGCGCTACGATGTTACGAGCTACGTTGCTACGAGCTACGTTGCTATGAACGCTACAAGATACGCGCTACGATGTTACGAGCTACGTTGCTACGAGCTACGTTGCTATGAATGCTACAAGATACGCGCTACGATGTTACGAGCTACGTTGCTACGAGCTACGTTGCTATGAATGCTACAAGATACGCGCTACGATGTTACGAGCTACGTTGCTATCAGCTACGTTGCTATGAATGCTACAAGATACGCGCTACGATGTTACGAGCTACGTTGCTACTAATGCTACAAGCTACGCGCTACGATGTTACGAGCTACGTTGCTACGAGCTACGTTGCTATGAATGCTACAAGATACGCGCTACGATGTTACGAGCTACGTTGCTACGAGCTACGTTGCTATGAACGCTACAAGATACGCGCTACGATGTTACGAGCTACGTTGCTACGAGCTACGTTGCTATGAATGCTACAAGATACGCGCTACGATGTTACGAGCTACGTTGCTACTAATGCTACAAGATACGCGCTACGATGTTACGAGCTACGTTGCTACGAGCTACGTTGCTATGAATGCTACAAGATACGCGCTACGATGTTACGAGCTACGTTGCTACTAATGCTACAAGCCACGCGCTACGATGTTACGAGCTACGTTGCTACGAGCTACGTTGCTATGAATGCTACAAGATACGCGCTACGATGTTACGAGCTACGTTGCTACGAGCTACGTTGCTATGAATGCTACAAGATACGCGCTACGATGTTACGAGCTACGTTGCTACTAATGCTACAAGCCACGCGCTACGATGTTACGAGCAACGTTGCTACGAGCTACGTTGCTATGAATGCTACAAGATACGCGCTACGATGTTACGAGCTACGTTGCTACGAGCTACGTTGCTATGAATGCTACAAGATACGCGCTACGATGTTACGAGCTACGTTGCTACTAATGCTACAAGCCACGCGCTACGATGTTACGAGCAACGTTGCTACGAGCTACGTTGCTATGAATGCTACAAGATACGCGCTACGATGTTACGAGCTACGTTGCTACGAGCTACGTTGCTACGAATGCTACAAGCTACGCGCTACGATGTTACGAGCTACGTTGCTACGAGCTACGTTGCTATGAATGCTACAAGATACGCGCTACGATGTTACGAGCTACGTTGCTACTAATGCTACAAGCCACGCGCTACGATGTTACGAGCAACGTTGCTACGAGCTACGTTGCTATGAATGCTACAAGATACGCGCTACGATGTTACGAGCTACGTTGCTACGAGCTACGTTGCTATGAATGCTACAAGATACGCGCTACGATGTTGCGAGCAACATTGCTACGAGCTATGTTGCTATGAGTGTTACTACGAATGTTACAAGCTACGCGCTACGATGTTACGAGCTACGTTGCTACGAGCTACGTTGCTATGAACGCTACAAGATACGCGCTACGATGTTACGAGCTACGTTGCTACGAGCTACGTTGCTATGAATGCTACAAGATACGCGCTACGATGTTACGAGCTACGTTGCTACTAATGCTACAAGCCACGCGCTACGATGTTACTAGCAACGTTGCTACGAGCTACGTTGCTACGAATGCTACAAGCTACGCGCTACGATGTTACGAGCTACGTTGCTACGAGCTACGTTGCTATGAATGCTACAAGCTACGCGCTACGATGTTACGAGCTACGTTGCTACGAGCTACGTTGCTACGAATGCTACAAGCTACGCGCTACGATGTTACGAGCTACGTTGCTACGAGCTACGTTGCTATGAATGCTACAAGATACGCGCTACGATGTTACGAGCTACGTTGCTACGAGCTACGTTGCTATGAATGCTACAAGATACGCGCTACGATGTTACGAGCTACGTTGCTACTAATGCTACAAGCCACGCGCTACGATGTTACGAGCTACGTTGCTACGAGCTACGTTGCTATGAATGCTACAAGATACGCGCTACGATGTTACGAGCTACGTTGCTACGAGCTACGTTGCTATGAACGCTACAAGATACGCGCTACGATGTTACGAGCTACGTTGCTACGAGCTACGTTGCTATGAATGCTACAAGATACGCGCTACGATGTTACGAGCTACGTTGCTACTAATGCTACAAGCCACGCGCTACGATGTTACGAGCAACGTTGCTACGAGCTACGTTGCTACGAATGCTACAAGCTACGCGCTACGATGTTACGAGCTACGTTGCTACGAGCTACGTTGCTATGAATGCTACAAGATACGCGCTACGATGTTACGAGCTACGTTGCTACGAGCTACGTTGCTACGAATGCTACAAGCTACGCGCTACGATGTTACGAGCTACGTTGCTACGAGCTACGTTGCTATGAATGCTACAAGATACGCGCTACGATGTTACGAGCTACGTTGCTACGAGCTACGTTGCTATGAATGCTACAAGATACGCGCTACGATGTTACGAGCTACGTTGCTACTAATGCTACAAGCCACGCGCTACGATGTTACGAGCTACGTTGCTACGAGCTACGTTGCTATGAATGCTACAAGATACGCGCTACGATGTTACGAGCTACGTTGCTACGAGCTACGTTGCTATGAACGCTACAAGATACGCGCTACGATGTTACGAGCTACGTTGCTACGAGCTACGTTGCTATGAATGCTACAAGATACGCGCTACGATGTTACGAGCTACGTTGCTACGAGCTACGTTGCTATGAATGCTACAAGATACGCGCTACGATGTTACGAGCTACGTTGCTATCAGCTACGTTGCTATGAATGCTACAAGATACGCGCTACGATGTTACGAGCTACGTTGCTACTAATGCTACAAGCCACGCGCTACGATGTTACGAGCTACGTTGCTACGAGCTACGTTGCTATGAATGCTACAAGATACGCGCTACGATGTTACGAGCTACGTTGCTACGAGCTACGTTGCTATGAACGCTACAAGATACGCGCTACGATGTTACGAGCTACGTTGCTACGAGCTACGTTGCTATGAATGCTACAAGATACGCGCTACGATGTTACGAGCTACGTTGCTACTAATGCTACAAGATACGCGCTACGATGTTACGAGCTACGTTGCTACGAGCTACGTTGCTATGAATGCTACAAGATACGCGCTACGATGTTACGAGCTACGTTGCTACTAATGCTACAAGCCACGCGCTACGATGTTACGAGCTACGTTGCTACGAGCTACGTTGCTATGAATGCTACAAGATACGCGCTACGATGTTACGAGCTACGTTGCTACGAGCTACGTTGCTATGAACGCTACAAGATACGCGCTACGATGTTACGAGCTACGTTGCTACTAATGCTACAAGCCACGCGCTACGATGTTACGAGCAACGTTGCTACGAGCTACGTTGCTATGAATGCTACAAGATACGCGCTACGATGTTACGAGCTACGTTGCTACGAGCTACGTTGCTATGAATGCTACAAGATACGCGCTACGATGTTACGAGCTACGTTGCTACGAGCTACGTTGCTATGAATGCTACAAGATACGCGCTACGATGTTACGAGCAACGTTGCTACGAGCTACGTTGCTATGAATGCTACAAGATACGCGCTACGATGTTACGAGCTACGTTGCTACTAATGCTACAAGCCACGCGCTACGATGTTACGAGCAACGTTGCTACGAGCTACGTTGCTACGAATGCTACAAGCTACGCGCTACGATGTTACGAGCAACGTTGCTACGAGCTACGTTGCTATGAATGCTACAAGATACGCGCTACGATGTTACGAGCTACGTTGCTACGAGCTACGTTGCTACGAATGCTACAAGCTACGCGCTACGATGTTACGAGCAACGTTGCTACGAGCTACGTTGCTATGAATGCTACAAGATACGCGCTACGATGTTACGAGCTACGTTGCTACGAGCTACGTTGCTACGAATGCTACAAGCTACGCGCTACGATGTTACGAGCTACGTTGCTACGAGCTACGTTGCTATGAATGCTACAAGATACGCGCTACGATGTTACGAGCTACGTTGCTACGAGCTACGTTGCTATGAATGCTACAAGATACGCGCTACGATGTTACGAGCTACGTTGCTACTAATGCTACAAGCCACGCGCTACGATGTTACGAGCTACGTTGCTACGAGCTACGTTGCTATGAATGCTACAAGATACGCGCTACGATGTTACGAGCTACGTTGCTACGAGCTACGTTGCTATGAACGCTACAAGATACGCGCTACGATGTTACGAGCTACGTTGCTACGAGCTACGTTGCTATGAATGCTACAAGATACGCGCTACGATGTTACGAGCTACGTTGCTATCAGCTACGTTGCTATGAATGCTACAAGATACGCGCTACGATGCTACGAGCTACGTTGCTACTAATGCTACAAGCCACGCGCTACGATGTTACGAGCTACGTTGCTACGAGCTACGTTGCTATGAATGCTACAAGATACGCGCTACGATGTTACGAGCTACGTTGCTACGAGCTACGTTGCTATGAACGCTACAAGATACGCGCTACGATGTTACGAGCTACGTTGCTACGAGCTACGTTGCTATGAATGCTACAAGATACGCGCTACGATGTTACGAGCTACGTTGCTACTAATGCTACAAGATACGCGCTACGATGTTACGAGCTACGTTGCTACGAGCTACGTTGCTATGAATGCTACAAGATACGCGCTACGATGTTACGAGCTACGTTGCTACTAATGCTACAAGCCACGCGCTACGATGTTACGAGCTACGTTGCTACGAGCTACGTTGCTATGAATGCTACAAGATACGCGCTAAGATGTTACGAGCTACGTTGCTACGAGCTACGTTGCTATGAACGCTACAAGATACGCGCTACGATGTTACGAGCTACGTTGCTACTAATGCTACAAGCCACGCGCTACGATGTTACGAGCAACGTTGCTACGAGCTACGTTGCTATGAATGCTACAAGATACGCGCTACGATGTTACGAGCTACGTTGCTACGAGCTACGTTGCTATGAATGCTACAAGATACGCGCTACGATGTTACGAGCTACGTTGCTACGAGCTACGTTGCTATGAATGCTACAAGATACGCGCTACGATGTTACGAGCAACGTTGCTACGAGCTACGTTGCTATGAATGCTACAAGATACGCGCTACGATGTTACGAGCTACGTTGCTACTAATGCTACAAGCCACGCGCTACGATGTTACGAGCAACGTTGCTACGAGCTACGTTGCTACGAATGCTACAAGCTACGCGCTACGATGTTACGAGCAACGTTGCTACGAGCTACGTTGCTATGAATGCTACAAGATAGGCGCTACGATGTTACGAGCTACGTTGCTACGAGCTACGTTGCTACGAATGCTACAAGCTACGCGCTACGATGTTACGAGCAACGTTGCTACGAGCTACGTTGCTATGAATGCTACAAGATACGCGCTACGATGTTACGAGCTACGTTGCTACGAGCTACGTTGCTACTAATGCTACAAGCCACGCGCTACGATGTTACGAGCTACGTTGCTACGAGCTACGTTGCTACGAATGCTACAAGCTACGCGCTACGATGTTACGAGCAACGTTGCTACGAGCTACGTTGCTATGAATGCTACAAGATACGCGCTACGATGTTACGAGCTACGTTGCTACGAGCTACGTTGCTATGAATGCTACAAGATACGCGCTACGATGTTACGAGCTACGTTGCTACGAGCTACGTTGCTACTAATGCTACAAGCCACGCGCTACGATGTTACGAGCTACGTTGCTACGAGCTACGTTGCTACGAATGCTACAAGCTACGCGCTACGATGTTACGAGCAACGTTGCTACGAGCTACGTTGCTATGAATGCTACAAGCTACGCGCTACGATGTTACGAGCTACGTTGCTACGAGCTACGTTGCTATGAATGCTACAAGATACGCGCTACGATGTTACGAGCTACGTTGCTACGAGCTACGTTGCTATGAATGCTACAAGATACGCGCTACGATGTTACGAGCTACGTTGCTACTAATGCTACAAGCCACGCGCTACGATGTTACGAGCAACGTTGCTACGAGCTACGTTGCTATGAATGCTACAAGATACGCGCTACGATGTTACGAGCTACGTTGCTACGAGCTACGTTGCTATGAATGCTACAAGATACGCGCTACGATGTTACGAGCTACGTTGCTACTAATGCTACAAGCCACGCGCTACGATGTTACGAGCAACGTTGCTACGAGCTACGTTGCTGTGAATGCTACAAGATACGCGCTACGATGTTACGAGCTACGTTGCTACGAGCTACGTTGCTATGAATGCTACAAGATACGCGCTACGATGTTACGAGCAACGTTGCTACGAGCTACGTTGCTACGAATGCTACAAGCTACGCGCTACGATGTTACGAGCTACGTTGCTACGAGCTACGTTGCTATGAATGCTACAAGATACGCGCTACGATGTTACGAGCTACGTTGCTACGAGCTACGTTGCTATGAATGCTACAAGCTACGCGCTACGATGTTACGAGCTACGTTGCTACGAGCTACGTTGCTATGAATGCTACAAGATACGCGCTACGATGTTACGAGCTACGTTGCTACGAGCTACGTTGCTATGAATGCTACAAGATACGCGCTACGATGTTACGAGCTACGTTGCTACTAATGCTACAAGCCACGCGCTACGATGTTACGAGCAACGTTGCTACGAGCTACGTTGCTATGAATGCTACAAGATACGCGCTACGATGTTACGAGCTACGTTGCTACGAGCTACGTTGCTATGAATGCTACAAGATACGCGCTACGATGTTACGAGCTACGTTGCTACTAATGCTACAAGCCACGCGCTACGATGTTACGAGCAACGTTGCTACGAGCTACGTTGCTGTGAATGCTACAAGATACGCGCTACGATGTTACGAGCTACGTTGCTACGAGCTACGTTGCTATGAATGCTACAAGATACGCGCTACGATGTTACGAGCAACGTTGCTACGAGCTACGTTGCTACGAATGCTACAAGCTACGCGCTACGATGTTACGAGCTACGTTGCTACGAGCTACGTTGCTATGAATGCTACAAGATACGCGCTACGATGTTACGAGCTACGTTGCTACGAGCTACGTTGCTATGAATGCTACAAGATACGCGCTACGATGTTACGAGCTACGTTGCTACTAATGCTACAAGCTACGCGCTACGGTGTTACGAGCTACGTTGCTACGGGGCTACGTTGCTACGAGGCTACGTTGCTACGAGGCTACGTTGCTACGAGGCTACGTTGCTACGAGGCTACGCGCTACGCGATCTCTACGAGATAGCTATGAATCGTTGGGCGTGCGTCGCGCGGCAATGTTGTGGCGACTATGTTGCATGACAATGTTGCAGAAATTTAAAAATAATACATAAATTAAATAATACTCGTGATCACTGACCTCCATTATACAAGTACGATAAATTTTAAAGTCTCTCTTTCTTCCGATTCGTGAACGGAAATTAATGAACTACAGTGATTCCTATGACAACAAGGAAATACATAGGATAGTTTTATATAAATACGAGATGACGCCTGCAACTCCGTTGCGCAAAAATTAGTTTATCGCGCGGGAACCGTACATTTTTCAGGGATAAAAGTAGTCTTTTCCCGGGACTCAAAGTATCTCCACACCAAATTTCAGCAAAATCGATTCAGTGGTTTAAGCGTGTAGAGGTAACAGACAGACATACAGACACACTTTCACATTTATAACATTAGAATAGATACGACTCCCACACGACGAATGTCTAGTTTCTGTAACTTTATTCCAATATGAAAATAATGTATACGTAACACAGAATTTTCCGTCCGACTGGCGTTGGGAATCCATCTTATTATGCCGACCCAGTGACTTGACACTTCGACTTTGGATAACTTTATAATATGATTTCCGAATTTTTGTTTTTCTGGGGAGAGTTTTTTCCCCCAAATTTAATATGTTAGTTTTTCTTTTTGTTTGTTAATAGCTTCTACGCTGTTTTTAATATATCTAGTTTTCTCGACAGTTGTGTCGTTTCTCATTTTAACTTACATAGATGACCCGGTATACTTCGTGTCACTTCCCTCCTAAACTTCCCTGGACCTCCACGAATATTTCAAGACGAAATAAAATTAGCCAAATCGGTTCAGCCGTTCTCGAGACATAGCGGGACTAACAAAATTGAAAATTCTTTTTTTAATGAAATAAGGGGGCAAACGAGCAAACGGGTCACCTGATGGAAAGCAACTTCCGTCGCCCATGGACACTCGCAGCATCAAAAGAGCTGCAGGTGCGTCGCCCGCCTTTTAAGAAGGAATAGGGTAATAGGGGTGGGTAGGGATGGGAAGGAAAGGGAATAGGGGAGGGTAGGGAAGGGAATAGGGTAGGGGATTGGGCCTCCGGTAAACTCACTCACTCGGCGAAACACAGCGCAAGCGCTGTTTCACGCCGGTTTTCTGTGAGAACGTGGTATTTCTCCGGTCGAGCCGGCCCATTCGTGCCGAAGCATGGCTCTCCCACGTAAATTTTTGTTTATACAGTTTTTCTTCCCGCAAACTTTTCAGCATTTTCTACAAAATAAAGATAGACATCGGGAAGCAACTTTGTTTTATATAATGTAGTGAAAAGTGTACGCTTTAACCCGAAAATCCGACAAAAAAATCAGCTGAAAAAGACTTCAAGTCTACAAGTGGTAATAGACTGGCGTAAATTGATTAAGCACTAGACAGATACTGACGCTAAACTCCGGTAATTCGTTTAACCATCTGCACCACCCCGCACCTCGCATGTGCCAATCTGTGCCCCCCCCCCCCCCCCCCTTCCAGTCTGCACCAATCACAGCAATCACTTTTTCAATCACTTTAGGGGCTTTCGGCACCCTAGTTCATATGCAATTTTTGCATGCTGTTTTGATTTGAAAAATCGTACAATCTTTATAGTATTTCAATATTAAAGATATTATATTTTGTTAGATGGTATCGTAGAAACGTTTAATTACTTGTCATAAGTCGACAGTAGTAATGGCTTAGAAATTAACAAAGTTATTCTTATTCTTTATTATATTTAGCGACCTACGTTTAGCGTAGTAGGTAGGTAGTAGGGTACTGTATCTTTCAGGCAACACGGTTGTGTCGAAATTCATTATACAGGAGGGAACCGTACATTTTTTCTTAATTAAACTATATCCTATGTATGTCTTTTAATGTATCACAAACCAAATGACATCTAAATCAGTTTAGCTGTTTAAGCGTGAAGAGGTAATAGACAAAGTTTCACATTTATGATATTGGTCAGGATAGATGTTTTACATTACTCGTCATATAATATCATGATACATGACTGAACATAAATGTGATTACTAACGCGCTTAAAAATACTTATGAATCATAAAAAGGCAGGGAGCGGCCCTCAGGAACATATTAAATCGCTTGTGACAGACAAATTATTTTGTTAACTAAACAAAATTCGGTTTTAGGGTTCCCCATTTACATCGAAAATAGTCTGGGACTACAACGCGGCTCTTTTCTGTTTCCGATTCGAAATTAGACTTCTTTCAATATACTTCTACAAAAAGATTCCGAGAAAGTACACAAGATATTCATCAAAAATGTTATGTACTGGTTCTGTGCAAAATACGTTATTGCGGGCAACAGCTAGTAATAATATAAAGTGCCAAAATCTTGTTTTGGTTTCACCGTAGTCGAGAATCAAAATGAATTTCTTTCAGAATGAATTTTAAACAAAATATAACGTCGTTTATCTATACTTTTAGGAACTAACGCCACAAGAAGAATCGGCGTGAGAAACTCGCATAAGGCCATTATTTACCAAATGGCAAAAGAATAAAAAATTATTCGTTTAAAATATCATAAAATACAAAACCCAAAACTGAGGAACACTCACGCTTACCCAAGGAGGCTCTCATTGTTATTAATATCTGAGATCCACATTATCGGCAAAACGCTCTCTACGCCGTTATATGTCTGACAGGCGATTTATTGAACCTGGCTGATGTATTGACTGTGACAGCCTATCTTTAACGACGTTAAGGCCCGTATTCACTTTCATTAGTAATAAGTGCAAGTGATTAGGGCAGGTGATTAGTTATTAAGAAAAAGTAAGTGTGGACAGCGACTGTTTAGTGCAAGTGATTAGCCGGCTGCGTAGTAACGTGATTAGTTCTGTATTCACTTTGATTAGTGATTAAGTGCAGGTGACTAGTACAGGTGATGAGTGATTAGTAGAAAGTAAGTGTGGACAGCGACTGATTAGTGCAAGTGACTAGTCGGCTGCGTAGTAACGTGATTAAAAGCGTGTTCTATTTTTTGCGAGTGCAAGTGTGTGACAGATGAAAACCAATTTTGGTTTCGTTTGATAGATTCAGTATATCATTATTATATATACATACCTATTAAAAGTACAAAAGAACACCCTTTCAATTACTTCCATACTAATCCATACTTATTACTTACTAATATACTAATAATATTATAAATGCGAATGTATGTCTGTCTGTCTGTTACCTCTTCACGTTTATACCTTAGAAGTCAGAACCGATTTTGCTAAAATTTGGCATGGAGATACTTTGAGTCCTGGGAAAGGACATATAAAAGTACTTCATGGTCAAATAGTTTTAAATAAAACCAATATTAAAAATGAAGGACATGTCAAAATGACAGTTTTATTTTTGAAACTTGGACGCTCGTGTTGACAGCTACTACTGAATGAAAGTGAAAGAGCCACTAAACAAGAATTGGACACTACTTGCACTACACACCTGCACTCCACTGCCTCAATTACTAGTCACTTGCACTTGCACTAATCAAAGTGAATACAGGCCTTTATGTTTTTTTACTTATTTACGTCTTTCTTTATTTATCTAATTTTGAGATATTTTGTCAATAGTATTATAAATAGCTTTTATGTGTCCATCATGACTAAAGTGTAAGTATTATATAATCAATTAATGTAATAGTTAAGTAGGCCCGCATGCAATAATAATACTCCCCACACCGGTTTCGGTGACGGTGGCCGGTTCCATTGAAACCAGGCCAGGTACACAGGAGTAATTTTATAGTGCCCAAGTGTGTGCGCAGTACATAGGAGCACTCTCTATATCTTTACTCTCATAACCCACTGGCACGGAAGACCGACACGAATGGCGAGAGATCAGGCGGGACTTTTTGCATGCCCATCCGACGCATGGATCATCTTACTTGTCAATCAGGTGATCAGCCTGCATTGTCCTAACCAAACTTGGAACCACGCTCTGGACCACTGGACCAAGGAGGCGTTAGCCCGCATGCAATAGTATAATACTGAATCCTAAGACTTTGAAGTCCACACAAAATTTGAGCCAATTTTTAAGCCCTCTTAAGAGGTGGAATTATTAAAAATCCTTTATTAAAAGTCACCGTACACATATTTTGAATGTCTGCTGCTGCTAAGCCCCCCAGCGAGGGGCAACCATCTTTAAAGCACTTTATTGATAAAACAAAAGTAATAATGAAGGTAATATGGTAAGCTACAAATGTTCGAAGTTCTCAAAATGCGTACAAAACATCCATAATCCACAATTACCAAGTCCCACAAACTTCTACAAACTTTTTATTTACACCGCCCAGTAAAATCCATTTTCCTCATCCACTACTCCTTCAGGACCCTTCAAATAAATAGTGTTTTTACATTTTACGTTGGTTGGTACTCGCTGGCAGTCATTTTGTGATTGACACCTTAGATTTGTGTTTAAAAGTACAATAATAGGACTTTCGACTTTCTGTAAGTTCTCTTCCAAATATGTTATGATTGCGTTTATATTTATTGGTCAATTATAAATATTATGATTTATATACGAAAGGGAGCAGCCAAACGAGAGTTTTGCCGTGATGTTGTGTTTTTGTATTATTTTTCTAAAATTGTGTGAACTGGATTTTTAATGGGTAATATTGGTAGGATATTAAGCATGGTATTCGTTATCATGCACAAGTGTAGGAAAGTGATGCAATATCCAGAAACGTGCTATTTTGTGCTTAATCCAAAACTCCATCGAAAGTTCCCGTAAGGGCCGGGACACAAAAACACGATGCGACTTCGTGTCGTACCACGATGTGGCGTAGCTTTCTACGTGAGTTTCTACGACGCGACGTCGTGCCGTATATCGTGGCACGTCACGATGTCGCGTCGTAGTTTTTTACGATGCTCGTCGTGGCTTCCTAAGACACGACGTATCGTGTTTTTGTATCCCGGCCCTAAAGCGTCTACCAATTTACTAACTCAACAGACTTATGACTCCTTGACTTTATTGACTTTTACTTAGACTTTGACTAGACTTTGGACCTGACGTAGAAAATTATATACTACGTAACTAGAATATTGTTTTCCCGCCATTTACTCGGCCATGGTTATAATATAGCCGAAGTGACATTTTACGAAAAGAAAAACCTTATTTTTTCAGACGGTTACAAATATGCCTTCATATAAGCCAGTTAATTAAGAAACCTAAAAACTAGATGGTTGTGTTTGATCATGCAAAAATATAATTTAAAGTAATGGCCACATTGTAAGTAATCCACTGTATAATTTAAAGTATTGATTATTCCCAACAATATAATAACATTAACCTTTTTGGTATAAGTTTCTTACGCCGGTTTTTCTCGCCGGGTTAGTTCCCGAACCGATGGTAGGTTTCATGTAGACGCGACGTTCTAAAAGTATTGACTTTGTTAACCTATTTAGAAAGAAGTATTTTGATTTTGACATAATATATATTTCCCCGATAACATACAATAGAAACTGAGGCCATATTTCACGAAAAATTTTAAATATCCCTCAAATACATTATACATAATGCGTAAAATTCCACATGAAGTTTTGCACAAAAAATTCCGTTCGTTTGTATTTGTGTATCTGTTATGCTCAAAGACCGAAATTTGTTCTTATTCAATCATCCATATAGGTATGGAAGATTATATTTGAATTACCACGGACGATTAATCAATCAAGAACAGATCAAGAAAAACGAATAGCATATCAGCCACGACACGAATTTCGCGTTATGGACTTTTTGCGATTGCCAGAACGCGTCGTGGCCGTTTTCATCAGAGCCACGACGCGAAATTCGCGTCGTGGCTGTTTCACTGTGACCACAACGCGTTGTGAGCCTTTTTTTCGCTCATTGAGCGATTTCGGTCTTTGAGCGTAACATATCAACTCCAATATCCTAATGCGCCGTCAAAACTCTTTAATACCCGCAACCACCTTCAAATAGGGTTGCAAAAACTAAGAAAAAATAAATAGAGCGCGATGATGACTAATTTTCTATACATTTATCACTTCCAGAAAGCTCCTATGGAAATTACAGGTCGTGTATCAGCTAATAATAACACGAACATTATTCTTATATAGCTATATCCCTTCAATAACAAAGACCATATTGATTTTAGTCAAACAATAGCGTCCACCAAGCACAATCTATTGTTTATACAATATACAATAGAAATATACAGCGGTATTAAAACTTTTGGAAGGAAAAAAGACGCACACTGAAGCTAAAATAACTTAAATTATGATCTTACATACCTATTTCATTTATTTAAAAATGATTTAACAAATCGGCATTTTCACGAATCTGAAAGTGACAACCCTACCGTCACTAGACCCGGAAAATATTATGATGAGGATGTTTGTCCCGCGAGATCTTACAGTTTTATGCTCCTATCGCTGATGTGCCATTTCAAACCGTATCCCATCGTGATAGGATATAAAATGGGGTGAATATTGTGTCGCATGTGGTTCGGCAAATTAAGCTGGATTATTCAGGTGTATTGTTAACGAGCATTGATAGAGAAACAGATTTGATTTGCAGGCAATATCATCATCAGCTTCGTTTATGTTGATGTTTACTTTCTAAAGTTAATTAATCAGCTAGACATAGTTACAGTAGTTATGAACTAAAATTTTATGTAAATGTATGTAGCCTAATATTTTTTACTGATAGAGATTTAGGTGTGTACAGCTTATGTACCTAAATGTAATATTTTAATTTCATTTGAACTTTAATGTAATGTTTTTAAAGTTTAATGTAATGTTGTTAAAAAGACATTGCTAACAATGTGATTCAAATTATTACCATAAAATACAAGTTCATTCAATTTAAAATTTCGAAAACATTCCACAACTTTTACAACACCGTTATAAAGTTAAAATAATTTGAAAATAGAATTTTCATGCGGAGCGCGTCACGTGCACATGTCATGCACTGGTGTCAAAGATCGCGCCAAAACTCCGCCATTTTGTACAAAGCTCTTTGTGCACAAAATGGCGATTTTTCATTTTGAATACCGTTCACTTTATGCCATTGACACGTTTCGCCTTGATATCTTTACCATATTGAAGCAGAAATGAGAAATTTTACCGATGCTGTCACATTTCAAAGTGTAACTTGCACTGGTTTAGTTTTATGTTTCTGTTTCACCCCTTAATTTGACAGATGGAGTATGGAGAATCTATTAAATAAGCCTATCGGGCACCTTATCAGGAAGCGTTGAAACAGGCCATTAGTTAAGTTGATATGGCAATATTTCGTTTGTTTTCTGTTTAATCATAATAAATTTATTTCACATTTCAAATAAATATCGACTAAAATATAAAAATAACCAACTATAATATAATGTTGATAGGAAGCTTTTAACAACAGCAATCACTTATACAGTATCCCTACCTACGGGTATTTTAATATTGCGAAGCAAATCTTTTGCAACAAGGAAATATAAAATATTTACTCAACTGTTTTAAAATACATAAAGATACACAAGTTTATAACGAGCCAGCAAAAATCAAGAATTTACTGCAGAATACAGAAAGAATTTTCTAGTGTTCCTGGGAAGAAGGATGAGTCTTACAAAAGCTATTTTCTGCTATAACTTGTTTTTCTTTGTTATTCCTGGATAAAGCTGCGGAGGTGCAGAGGGAACATGCAAATACAATATTTATGAAAATTCTGCTAGTAAATTATAAAAAAAAATATATAAAAGAAAGGCCACTGTATGGTTATTATTTGATAAAATATTGTTTTTTTTTACAAAAAATATGAATTAAAAGTAGCTTGAAACGGAACGTATTTCAAAACACCAATCAGCGTTCAGTGACGTCACACGTGCTTTTGACAACCATAGAGAAATATAATACATACTACTCGACCAAGCCAACTAGACAAATGTCAAAGCTTGCTCTCTCGCACTTACGCACGTCGCTAGCAATGCATAAGAGCGAGAGAGCATGATTTGACAGTCGTCTAGTTGGCTTGGTCGAGTAGTACATATAAATGTTTGACAACTTTTTGAGAGGTTCACGAAAGTTTAATTGCATTTTTCCAATAAAAATGGAAGCTGGGTTTATCAAAGCAGACTCTACAAATACAAAGAGAATGTAATCACTACGTTTTATAGATATCTTCCAAAGTCACTGTTGACATTGTAGTACTTCACATTTTTTGTCGAAAGTGCAGAGTAAGTATTCCAGTGTAGAAACTAGAAATGAGAGGGACTAAAATAATATGTAATATCATTTATTTACCTTCATTCAGCGGCTTTTATATACATACTAGCTGTCCCAGTGAACTTCGTGTCACTTTAAAACCTTTCCTGGACTTCTAAGAATACTTTAAGACTAAAATCAGCCCAATCCGTTCAGCCGTTTTCGAGTTTTAGCGCGACTAACACATTTGAAAATCCATTTT
The DNA here is from genome assembly GCA_905333045.1 of Lysandra bellargus. Taxonomy (NCBI): domain Eukaryota; kingdom Metazoa; phylum Arthropoda; class Insecta; order Lepidoptera; family Lycaenidae; genus Lysandra; species Lysandra bellargus. The sequence continues at coordinate 2,272,945 of HG995343.1, forward strand.
TATATATAAGAAGAAGATAGCAGTTATTTTATTTCAGCTCAACAAGAGAATCTTATAGCACAATGCCATCTGAATGTTCAACTCAAAAGAGGAGAAACATGTACTTACAAACAATAAAAAGTCGAGTTACCATAATTCGAGTTACTCCAGAACACAAATTACGTAAAGGAGGTTACGGTATCGTGTTATAGCTATTATAAATGAAACGCAAAGCTCAGTTCAGGCCTGCAAATGCGAGGTCCTGCAAAAGGAGCCTCCGATTACGTCCGTCACATGTTATTGGAAGAAGTCTAAATTATGATTTTACCTCTTTACAGTGCCAGTGAACACGCCTAGCGTGCTACGTAATTTCATCCTGCAGTGCCGAGAGCACACCTAGCATGTTTGCGTTTTTTATAGGGCGGCATCGCTGGGAACTATTAGAAAATAGTGGTGGTAATGAATGTGTTAATAGACGATGCGGCTAGCAACCCATCACTATTCTGGTTTTATTTTCCAATAATATACACCACAAAATGCTAGATGTGGCCTTTGGGTTTTATAAACTTAGGTACTGTCTAACCCGTAGGGCCGTAAGTGATATAGACATGGTTTATGTACATTATTTTCTAAAATGTTTGAGATAATAAAACTATAGATATCCTTTTGTAAATACAGTTTTTTATTTCTTTTAATTAAAGGTGATTGTAAATTGACAAGTGCACAGCAAATGATTCAGAAAAGCAAATTTGTGTAGTTTTCTGATCACTCTTTCAATGTGAATTCGAAGACTTGCAATCTTCTTTGACCTTCAGAGTACAATATCATCTCTTAAAACTTTTCTTAGCCGAAAAATAATGCAAAATTAGGAAAGCCTTTGGAAAAGCCACTGAGGACAAGTACGATCAGGCCGCACAGCACGTAGTGATTATATTCTCTTTGGTGCACAGATATATTGATCAGGTGGGGCCATCCGCCATCCGCCATTGTCAATAATTGTCAAACAGTAGTGACGTCATACAGACTATAGATCCGTTTTGGCGCCAACATTTAAATTGTCAATTTTAAACCGCATTTTTTGCAGTAAATTCCAGTGTTTAAATTTTTTAAATATACTTGTGGTCTATTCTACATGGGGTTCTTTAAAATAAACACAAAAATAAAAATATTGCATCTTCCCTAATCCTCCAACAAGAAAATGCTAATGAAAACGGAATTTAAATTTTTAATTTTATCTTCCTGCACTATCTTTTCTGTTGCATTGGTAATTTATTTCTTGTTTCTTACCATTTCATACCTTTTATTTACACTGAAGTTAATTGCAAATGTTGCAAAAGAATTACAACTGTCAACTCATAATTTAATTGCTTATCATGGAACTGAAATAAAAAAAAAACATTTGTATTTGAAATTCAAATTTCGAAATTTCCACTCGAAGATACCGCGATCGCAGAGGCGATCACAGACTACTTAGGGATACTGAGGCGATCGTCCTAGATTCCAGACTTCACCAGGTTTAGAATCCTTTGATAAGCGTTTATGTTGTTGTATAAAGTCTATGATCAAAGCGACACCGCGGGCAAAATAGCTATAGAAGAGATGAATAGTATCAAATGTGTTATGCTGAAATCTACATACCGCAAAACTCTGCAACATTGCCAACAGCACCCATCTTTGCCAAAAATTTTTCTATAGCGATATATAGCATACACTTTTATTTTTCCTTCTTTCTTCTATTTGGTAGTAATTTCACCTTATCTGGCAACACAATTTTTATATTTTTCGAGTGGCAACTTTATTCAGAAATGTTCAGTCGTTCGGTGAACATTTTTGCGCGCGGTGGAAAAATTTCAGGCTCCCAGAACTTTTCAAATAACCTAAAGAAAATAAGGTGTATAAGTGTAGTGATAACGTCCAACGGTAAGTAAATATTGTCTTTTGTCTTATGTTTATGTAAGTTTGATTAAAACTTTGCGATATTACGAAATAATTGAACAGGCAATGTTGCACCGTATTTTTGACAAACACGAGACCTAACTTTGCCTAGGCCTAGGGTTGTCAAAAAGTGTTGAACAAAAATTATTTAACTTGTAATATGAATTTTTTATATCAGTTTAACTTACATTAATCTTATTTAAATTGTATAATACAATTTTGAAAACTATAATATGTAATTTTATATGTATTGAGAAATCCATACATCCATAAGTACTAATATTATAAATACGAAAGTCTGTTTGTCTGTCTATCTGTCTGTCTGTCTGTCTGTCTGTTACCTCTTCACGCTCGAACCCGTGAACCGATTTTGCTGAAATTTGATATCAAGATACTTTGAGTCCTGGGAAAGAATATAGGATACTTTATCCCAGAAAAATGTACAGTTACCGCGCGTTAAATGAATTTTGGCGCAACGCTTTGCGGGCTTTATCTAATATAATATACGGTGTGTCAGTTTCAACACCGTTATCCTTGAAACCATCAAATGAGCCCGTCAAAATGAACAACTTTTTCTATGTTCCCAGCATTGTTCTTATAGAAAATGTTGTTCATTTTGACGGGCTCATTTGATGGTTCAAGAATAACGGCGTTTACACTAACACACTGTATAATTGAAAATACAAATATTGTCCATGACTTATCCATACTTCCATACTTAATATTATAAATGCGAAAGTGTGTCTGTCTGTCTATCTGTTACCTCTTTACGCCCAAACTGCTGAACCGATTTTGCTGTTTGGTATGGAGATTCTTTGAGACCCGGGAAAGGACAGAGGATACTTTTTATTCCGGAAAAATGTACGGTTCCCGCGCGATAAACGAATTTAAAATATTTTGTATTTGTTTAATCTTCAGCTTTTAACATATTTATTTTATTGCAGTTAATGAAGTGAGAATATGAGGACCAAAAATCAAAGCCGAAGGAAAGCTGGAGCTCGGAGATATGCTGACTACTATCAAGAACAAAGCTGGATTATAGTACAATTCACTACAAAAAAAAGTGTGAAACACTTCATAGGGCAGATTATAATAATAAATGATAATATCCCTACGGTGAAATTTACTCGAAAAGTAAAAAATTCCAAAAAGACAGTTTTTATCTATCCTCTCATTGAAGATGTATGTGCTGTACCCAACATGGCTGATATTGTTGCAATGTTACCTGATCCACAAGTATCCCGACGCGGACATTTCATTTTTAATGTTGATCTTCATAAGTACAATATACAATAGTTTATATTAATTACTACACAAAACAATCACAATTAAGAAGCTTTTTGATTCCGTGTTGTTTGTTAGTTTTCAAATATTTTCATTAATTACCCTTATGTACAGGGTGTAATAAATTTAATCTAAGTGATAATACTGAAAGGTGTGTACGAGTTTACTGTGAAAGAGCAGCGCTGAAAAACCATTTTTTTTTCACTTTTGTATGGGAAAACTCGTGACGCTCGGGCGCTTGCCCATACAAAAGTGAAAAAAAAAAATTGGTCTTCCAGTGCTGCTGCTTTCAGTGAACTCTCTACCAGGAGCACATACACACCCCAAAGTATTATATCACTTAGTTTGTAACACCATGTTTATTATAGTTTGGGAATATTTCTCATTTTACTTTTTGTTTCACAATGCAAAACTTTTGAGTTTTTATTAGGATAATATTTTTTGTTATTATATTTTTTATTATTTTATTAGATATAAGTCAAAGCCAAAGTTCTGTTTGTTGCTTATTTGTAAAGAAAAGACTGAATTACACATTAAAGAATAATGATTTTTAATTTGGTACAACCCTATTATCAACAATTTTTTTGTATGTAAAGTTGATAAAAGCAGCTACAACATTGCCTATGTACTTAAAAAAATGAGTTTTTGATTATTTCATTCAATTTAAATATCAGATTAAAAAGTTCGTTGTGTCCAGATTAAGATAAATGTACAATTTAAAAAATCTTCGTCTTATGTCAACAGATATTCTTCTAGGCAATGTTGAGTCTATTACTTACAACTTTGCCTACAACTTTGATTGCTTCTTCTACAGAAAAACTCGATGCTTAAAAACGAAATGTACCTTATGCAGCAAGGTTTAAGGTTGATTTCTCATAAAGAAAGGTAAAAACAAAAGTTACTTAAAAAAAAAAGGAAATATAAACGAAAAACGTCAAAATCTAGGCAAAGTTGCAGCGTTTTGCGGTACTAGCCATGATTGCATAGCTGTCTAGCAAGCACGGTCGGCGTTGATTATATAAATGGACAATCATAGACGAATATGGTACTTACGTAATCCAATTGGATTAAACATGGAGAGAGTGTCTAATTGGGTAGCCAGAGAGTTTATAAAGATTTTGACATAAGTTTCAAATATTTTCTATCGAATTCTTCAATAAATTAAATGCAATTTGGCTAAGTACTAGACTTAAGAGCCCGGGTTACCCTCGAAATTCTCATACATACGTAATACCAAAATCATTTTGTCATACGAAAATATTTAACATGTTTATTTTTCAGCTTAAAATAGTAATTACCTAGGTTCCTGTACAAAAATTAACTTCAAAATATTTAAACACTAAAAAAAATTTTTTGTGTATATTTTTTTTTACTAAATTTACTACTAAATATTTAAAAACTGAAAAATAGAGTAAAACACTAAAAAATATATACATAAATATTAAATTTACTACAAAATATTTCAACTCTATGAAATATTTTTTAGTATTTAAATATTTTGTAATAAATTTACTATTTATTTATATATTTTTAGTGTTTTACTCTATTTTTTTTGTGTTTAAATATTTAGTAGTAAATTTAGTAAAAAAAATTTATACACAAAAAAATATTTTTTAGTGTTTAAATATTTCGAAGTTAATTTTTGTTCAGGAACCTAGGTAATTACTATTTTAAGCTGAAAAATAACTCAAACATGTCAAATATTTTCGTATGACAAAATGATTTTGGTATTACAGGTATTGCGTATGTGTGAGAATTTCGAGGGTAGCCCGGCCCCTTAAGTTAAACTAAATATGGTTTAAGCTGTATTGGCTTGAACGGTATTTAATTAAAATTAAGACAAGTGTAGTTAATAATGTAATTGAGTCTCACCAAGCTTAATACATGTCATATTACATAGTACGTTACATAGTACATTATACTACAAACTCCGCACTACGACCATTTTAATGAGTAATGTAGTTAGCTAGAACTAGGTAGTGAAAACTAATTTAGCTTCATAATGAACTTATGACTTTCAATGTACCGGGGGAGAAGGATTTTTAGTAGCTTTATTGTATTCTATTATACCCCCAACAAAAAAGAGAGGTGTTATTGTTTGATATGTTTATGACTATCCATATATTATATAATATAACTAGCTGTTGCCCGCGACTTCGTCCGCGTTAGCATAGTATAATAACGGAGATGGGTTTCATGTTCCTAACTTAAGAAATGACGGACTTTCATACAAACTTTCAACCCCTATTTCACCCCCTTCGAAGTAAAATTTTCAAAATTCCTTCTTTAGTGGGTGTTTACTTAATAAAACAACCCTACTCACCAAATTTTGTCGCTGTAACTTTAACAGTTTTTGCTTAGAGATGATGAATCAGTCAGTCAGTCAGGACATGTAATTTTATAAGTATAGATGTACAGCGTTATTCATAAAAAGTTGTTAATCAACGACTTAAGCATGACTTAACTAATTAGTTGATTAAGCCCTAAGAAATGATTAAAAGTTTTGTATTCATAAACGTTACTTAACTAAACATCACTTAACTTTTTTTACTATAGCACTTTTTTGGTAGAAATGGTAGGAATCTGGCTGTATGCATGACGACGTCAAATAGTGAAGCCATTTAAAAAAAGTTCTGTTCTGTCAGTGTCAAGTGTCCGTGTGCTGCCAATCTTGGCGCTTCGATTTCGTAATTCGTTCGTCGATTCCAGAGTTTACAGTTTCAACTTTCATCACAGGTTTCAAAGTAAAAAAGTAGTTGAAAATTATATTAAACATGGACATAATTATTAAAAGAAACCGATCTTCGAACTGGATTTAACAAAAATTACGTCCTTCACAAGATCTTAGATTATTTCCGACATACATATTTTATTTGAAAAATCTGTACTTTTCTAAATTCTGCATCATCATCATAATATACAACCATGGGACCCAACCTTTGCTTATAAACTTTCACCCTATGGCGATTAAATCATGATTAAATTAATGTACATCAAACATATCCCGCTCGAAGTCATGTACACATAATATCTTCACCAAAATCAAATGAATAGGCCATCGTTAAATTAATAAAATCAAAAAGACTCTTTGTAACAAAAAAACGGACGATCGTACAAATTACAATGACTGTCTACCTGCTCATGACCATTCTCGCCACAACATCTGTTTGCTAGGCCGCCATTTTGCTATTTAAGCTATTAAACAAGAGTGTGAGGGTGTTTAATCTGACAGCAATTTAAGTAACAAATTAAGTAGATGATTAACTCAAAATAGCGTTTTAAATGAATACAATTTCTTGTTAAATATTATTTAAAGTGTTGCTTAAATTTAATCAACGCTTATGAATAAGGCAGGTAATTTAAAACAGACAGCTAGTCTATTCAAATTAGTTCTGGCATTCCTAGCACGACTTAAGGTGATCGCACATTAATCAGCACGCACGCGCCCATCGCGCCGCATTTGAATTCGTTGTATGAAATGATGTGAAAACTCACACATTCGTCCGCACCGTACGCGCCGCACTTCGTGTACTATACGGTGCGTTCGGCGCGTACGATGCTGACAAATGTGCGATCAGCTTAATATGGCCATCATAAGAATCCGTTCTTCCCACGGAAAGATAAACGAAGAGACAGATTGACAAACGAAACCCATCGATCCATACTAATATTATAAATGCGAAACTGCGTCTGTATGTCTGTCTGTTACTTCTTCAGTCTTCACGCCCAAACCGCTGAACCGATTTTGTTTAAATTTGGTATGGAGATACTTTGCGTCCCGGGAAAGGACATAAGATACTTTTGTCGAGGAAAAATGTACGGTTTCTGCGCGATAAACGAATTTTGGGGCAACGGAGTTACGGGCGTCGTCTAGTTTGTCTGTAAAATCTGTCGTATTATTTTGCATTTCCACTTTTATTCATTGTCATGCTAAGGTATTATGAAATTAAAAAAGTATAATACCACATAAAGCTACCGGAGCACGTAAAATATAGTTTCGTGGTAAAAAAGTAGAGAACTTAAGCATTTCTAGAAGAAAAGTGCGGTAATAAATCGTGAATTCTCCCGTGATGTATTTTGTTGGTGTCGAGCTCTGTATAGTTGACGCGGCTGTGCCGTTGACGTACCATATCTATAGGGACATCGTGGTACAATTAATTATCTTTTTATCATAAGGTTAAGTTTTAAGTCAGTATGAGATATCAGATACTGCTTTAAAACGCGCGAATGAGACAAATATGGCCCGCTCGTCGACTTTTATTTTATAGATTCTAGTCACTAGTGTGTCAAGGGGAGTGCTCTGAAGAATGATTCGGAATCATACCTCCTACAAATTTTCGCCATCATCACCTTGATGAGTGCCAGTATTGCCAATGTGCGTTTTTCGCATAACGTTCTGCCACGCACAGTAACTTCGCATCGTTAAAATATGAACTGTCGCTAGCTGTATTTCTGGACCATTACGAGTTACGACCCGCAAACCTACAAGAAGAGAGTTCCCTCTTAAAAGGCCGGTAACGCACTGAACTCTTCTGATGTTGCGAGCAGTTACTTTCCATCAGGTGAACGTTTGCTCGTTTGTCCCCTAATTAAAAAGAAAGTTTAAAACGCAATGTCTATAATATGATACGTCGCTGCGGACAAATGAGAAGGCGGGGGCGGGCGCGGCGCGGCGGCTGATTGAGTTCGTGCTGTACAACAACAATGGCGGGATTTTAGAAACGGAAATATCAAAGTGCTCGATCGTAGACCATGAAGTCATTTCACTGTAACCATTTACCGCGGCATGTCCGCAATTTTCTTGGTATACAAACTTAGTTCTTCTATGAGAAATGAAAATACGGCTCTTATTTTGGTCAGCGGGGCTAAAATGGTCGCTTTGGAGAGTCATATTATGAATCACGAGCTTTTGCCCGCGGCTTCGCTCGCGTTAAAAAGTACTATTATATACAAACTTTGATCCCGTATTTTAACCCCTTGGAGCTAGAATTGACCAAAATCCTTTCTTAGCGCATGCCTACGTCATAACATCAACTTGCATGGCAAATTTTAGCCCGATCCGTCCAGTGGTTTGGGCTGTGCATTGATAGATCACCATTTCAGTCAGTCACCTTTGAGTTTTATATATATAGATAATATGATTCTTTTTTTTTTTTAATCGCAAAGGGGTCACTCTGCTTGCAATTCATGTCTACAGTCGGGGCATTTTAATAGGCCACATTTGACATCTGTCAGATTAATCTCCATAGTGAAGTGAACTGCGTAAAAACATCGACCAAAACGAATATTTATATTTGAATATTTATAATTTTATACGTTTGAAACAAACTCCTGTCCCATTATTACTTTTTCTTTTGCAAATTCAAGGAGCAAAATAATAAAAGTACATAATTTACAAAAAAAAAATGCATTTATTCGCTTGAATTATAAAAACTGTTAAATGTAGTATTATCATTATTCATTTCACATAAATATGTGTTACTTTTCACAGCGTGGTTATTAATTTATGGGGATATTTCGTTACAAGTAATCAATGCATCGATACTATTTATTCGCTTTCGATTTTTAGGGTAACTTCCCTAGAGTTTAAAAAGAAAAAAGGTCGGCTGACGTAACATTGTAACGACGTGCAATTATTAAGATCAGAATTTGTTTATTACGTTTAGAATTGTTTATCAGTAAAAGCAAATCGTTAAATAATTCGTATCGGTCATATTTACAATAAATATGTAATCGTAATTGAAAAAAGTTAATTAATTGTGCAGTTATAACAAAACGAAAATATTTATTTTTTATGTACGTCGCTATAAGGTTACCAGGTACAATTTTGATGAACTGTCAAATGTGGCCTATTAAAATGTCCCGACTATAGTAATTCGTACTAATTTGACATTCGTCAGTTTGACAGTTTTGACAATTCATTTACTGTGTGGCGGTACCCACAATTCGCCTAACATTCCTGCATCGCGCTATCGAAGTTTTCTAAGTGCGGCGGTATATAAACGACAGCTGAAATGTATCACGTGGGCTTCGGCCTGACCGAGCATACCAGCTCTCTCGGTCGGAAGATCTTCCTTTGGCCTCTACGCATTATTCCTACATTGGTGACCCGCGACAGAACATGCCTCCTTCATCATCATCACTCCCCGCCCCTCCGCACCGCGCCAGCCAGCATCGCCTCATCGGGTACCTCGTCCACTAGCCGCAATGTACCGCGGCCTGGGCGACTCCGCATCGGCATCATCGGGCTTTCTTACTACACCGACCGGTCAGCAAGCAGAGCACATCTCTCCTGGTCAGCACGTAGCATCGGCCCCGCACGGCAGCTTATCCGACTCACTGGATCCCGTGCAAGCAGCTTATAGTTCCGACTCACTGGGACTCACTGCAACAGTTCCGACTCACTGGAACTCTCTGGCACTGGCGACTCAAGCGACAAGACTTCAAGATTCGACCTCCGGTCTTCGGGGGGGAGTGATGTGGCGGTACCCACAATTCGCCTAACATTCCTGCATCGCGCTATCGACGTTTTCTAAGCGCGGCGGTATATAAACGACAGCTATCACGAAATGTATCACGTGGGCTTCGGCCTGACCGAGCATACCACCTCTCTCGGTCGGAAGATCTTCCTTTGGCCTCTACGCATTATTCCCACAACTGAATTGACAAATTTAATGTGACCATTTTAGCTCTGTAGTTCAAATTTCGACAGTCAAGTAATTTTAATTATTCTTCTCCGAGTGCGGCAGATAGAGCTATGAAAAAATTTAAGTTACTATAACTTTTTCTTACGTATTTAGATTAAGTTCGACTTTTTTAAATATTTACTTAGCCAAGTGTATTCACCTTATCTTTTGAAACCTTAAGGGCCAACCCACACGTACCACAACCACACGACATCGCAACGACAAAATGTCGTCGAGCTGTTACGTGTGAATGGTGTCGCTGCAGCATTTTGTGGTTGCGTTGTGGTTCCGACAAAATGACGACGGCCAGTGGTTGCGATGTGGTTGCGACGTGGTTGCGTCGCGTGCAAGTCGAACTATTGTAGTTCGACTCCGGCTTTTATAGCGGAAAAACGTCTTGCCCAAAGTCACTTTATTGTTGCTATCCTTGATATATGTATTATTTTTTTACTTTGTTTCTTTTTGAGTCTACATCAATTCTGGTGTAAGAGAATTCCACACAATTTCTTCAGACTGGAAGCTTAAAAATCAGTCTTTTCGAACTGGCCTGGCCTTAAAAGATATTTTGTTTCCAACACTTCATTTTACGCAGAGTAGATAACACGTTTTGAATTTCCACTTTCCAGGAAAATTGACGTTTATTTTACCTTCGAGATTTTTCGCAAATAAAAATGTTGTTCGTTTTATCAAAATGAAGCTACTCACAAAAAATTAGCTTGATGGTAATCAAATAAAAATTATTCTAGGGCTCCCGGACTATATTATTTCCACGCCTCCTTTAAATTTCTAAATTGAAACGAGGCATGGAATTTTTTCTTTCTTTCTCGTTAAAGTTCCCCCCCCCCCCCCCTGAAGAAATGAAAAACACGGGTGGCGTGTCGTTGCATCGACGCAACGTTGTGGTTGCGATGTGGTTGCGACGTGGTTGCGACGTGGTTGCGATGTGGTCAGTATTTTACAAGTGGTCGACAACGACTGCAAAATGTGGTACGTGTGAATGGTCCAGTTCATTTACAATACGAAATATACGCCCGACCACGTCGTGTGTTTGTCATGTGGTTGCGGTTGTCGTGTGGTTGTGGTACGTGTGGGTTGGCCCTTAATAAACACACAAGCAGAGAGATGAAACGGACTCAAAAGATTAAGATGGACACTAGATAATCTTATTAACACCTTCAGTGCGGTGCCCTCTTCTTCGTACTTTCAGTTTGGCCTGTATGGGGCCGATCACACCTGTTGATCAAATTCAGTCATGTGCGTTATCGGGTGGCAAAGACCTGTACTACCTTTTAATTTTGAAGGTAAATATATCATAAATTATATAACTTGACAGAAATTTTATTACTTAAATAGTCTCTTATTGAGTTAAATATTATACTATTTCATTCGGCCCGAGATTGTTGTATTCTTATATAATAAAATAATAAATTTTAAATGTAAGGTCAGAAGCACCTGATATCAGCATAGAAAGTATAGGGAGGCTAGTGTTGTAAATAAAACATCGATAACTGAAATATTACCTTAATTTATTTTAGTATCATAAACAGAGTGTCCCATAGTTAAAATTGCTTAGTATCAACAATCCGTGCATTTTATATTTATTTTGTATCACCTGGCTTTGTACTAATTATATTATGTAATTGATTGTACTCTTGGTTTTAGGTGGATATTCATTTTAAACACAAATAAAACACAATTTTACGTGCACTTTTTCCACTATATTCATTAATTATTAAAAAATTTAGCTAAAAACACGACCGGTTTCGAAATGACCTAACCGGATCGGACCTGATGATTAATTATTTCGAAACCAGTAGTTTTTTTAACTAAAATTTATGACAATTAATTAATATAGTTGAAAAAGTGCACGTAAAATTGTGTTTGTATTAATTACACAACGTGACGTCATTCATCAATACACATCACTAGTTAACTGACCTGTAACTCAAGTGCGTTTATCGGGTCATCGGGTCTCAGGTGTTACGGACCTGATAAACGCACAGAAAGGAAATAAAATCTTTCCAGGCCGTATAAGGTTGAAAGACCCGATACGTTTTTTTTGTGTGTATACCTACTATTTAATAATATGATGATAGTCAATATATTTGTCACACTCTTACTCTAGGTTTTCCTATATAAATGAATGCCGCACCATGAGAAAGCAATAGGTTTCTCAAGCCGCACGGCAGGAAAGTTACGCAACAGGTATTTTCAACCTGATACTGCACTGAACGTGTTAAGTCATTCTCAAGTCGTTATGCACAAAGGTACAAGCTTTGAATACAAAATAAACCACTCGTCTATTTACCAGTCGTTGAGACTTACCTCAAACAAAGGGTAAAGGGATTTTCGTTTATTAATAACTAAGTCCACCACAGTTAAGGGTTGTATTATTATTTAAGACTAAAAGTTGCGTATTGTAGTATTCTCGTGCAGTATTCCCGGGCATGGGCGTATATAAGGCGGGTGTCCTGGGGGTCCGGACCCTATTACTATCCATCTTACTTGTCCAATTGACAATAATATATATACCTCGCCGATTAAAATCGGTGCGGTACATGTATTTTAAAAAATATTTTTGATTTCCTAAGTTCACGTTTCCTGTTTGCTGTTGCGGAACCCTTCATGGGCGATTCCAACTCGCACTTGGCCGCTTTTTATGTTAGGGACCCCCTTATCAAAGCTATATATACGCCCGTGTTCCCGGGAATTGTACTCTTTTTGCGATAAAAAGTATCCTTAGTCATCTCCTGTGGTCTACTCTCAATTCAATGTCAATGTCAACTCTCATTTCAGGCAGTCTGTACCGCTGTCTCCCGCGAGGCCGAAGTTGTCCCGCTTTTGCAAACAGACCAAACGACAATAATTTAAAAGACGTATTTTTATGTTTGAAATGCCTGTGCAATGCCTGGAAGTAACGCATACATACAATTGACGTGATTATATTCTGCCATATTGTGATTTTTTGATTGAAATTTCCTCAGTAGTTCGTGAGAAAAGTCCTTTATAAAAATATTTTTTCCCGTTTTTTTCCACATTTTCCTCTGTTTCTTTGCTCATTTGTCTTGAGTTGATAAAATATAGCCTCAAATCAAGCCCTTCTCGATAAGTGAGAATCTAGTAAAGTTTAATTATTATTATTATTAATGTAAGATCTAGGTACTTTGAAATACATAATATTTATAAATTATTGCGGGGGGGGGGTTCTGTATTTGTCCCGCTCTAACAAAAAAAATGGTCACGTTATGTATGACCCTTTTGGAGGTAAGAATGATCAGCGACTATGGAGTTTCGGTCGCGGTTACTTTAGGAGGTACCATCAGAAATGTTGATTCCTATGCAGATGGCGGACCTAAGTAATTTGGTCGCGTTACGTCAAACCCAGCCGACCGATCACAGCTAACATTAAATTGACATAAGCCGACCACATGACTTAGGTCCGCCATCTGCATAGGAATCAACTTCCCTAAAGTGTATAGTGTATTTTTTTATTATTTCCTCGGAATAACTGTAGGAATCTCGTCTTCCACTGCCTGTCACTTATGACGGTTGTTGCCCACTGCCAGACCTATCTGAATAGATTTATCATGCTCTACAGTCTACGTACTCTACGACAATCAGTTTAGTATTGTAAACTTTATACATATAGGTAACACAATTTCTTCGTTGTATGTTCACACTTATTTATGTCCCGAGAGTTATCAAAACACAGCTACCAACATAACAAACCTAAGCGAGAGCAAACGTCTCAATTTACATGTTTATAAAGGACTTGAAGTCAAGATGTTATAAAGGCAGGCCGCGCGTTAAATGCGCCGGGTAAAATCGTCAAGAGTCGTTAACGACCGCTGGGAAACGCAAACATTTTGTTATGCTAGTGATTTTTTTCTAATGTTTTTCTTGGCAAAATAATGAAAACTTGGAGATTATAAGACGTCCGCAACTCCGTTGCGCCAAAATTAGTTTATCGCGCGTGAATCGTACATTTTTCAGAATAAAAAGTATACGACAAAACAGTTGAACCGATTTTTCTGAAATTTGGTATGGAGACACTGTGAGTGAAAAAGGAGATAGCGCACTTTTTGTACCAGAAAAATGTACGGCTCCGCGCGATAAACGTATTTTTAACCAACTTCCAAAAAACGAGGAGGTTATATGTTCGGCTGTGGTTTTTTTTTTTGTATGTTCAACTATTACTCCGCCGTTTGTGAAGCGATTTTCGAAATTTTTGTATTAGGTTTCACTCCAATTTGGTACCATGTTCACATAAGTGGTGATCTGATGATGGGATCCATGAGTAATCGAGGGAACTCCTCGAAATTTATATGGAAACATATGGTGATTTTGGTTTTATGAGAAGCATCCTAAGCATATGCTACCAAAACACAAGATTTTGCACTGAGGTACACCAAAGTTCCGAAGATACTAAGAGAACTCCGGATTCCTTATAGATACAAGTTTAGAGTTTTGGCGCTGTTTTAAGAACTGAACATTACCACATCAGGGTCACCAATGTCACCAAAATTGAATATAACAAATTCATCCTTAAGTCCAGAGCATACGGCACACATTTGACATTACTTCTGTGAAGTAAGCTGCTTCGATCTCACAACAACACATGAAATCATCCTAATTTCAACCTTTTTTTGAATTATGAGATTTTTACGAGCGTAACACAGTTTGTGTATTCTCAAAACTTCACATTCAAAATGTTTCGTGCAAAGATCGCTCGATTCGAACGAGTGGGTCCGGTTATTAATAGAAAATGTCCGAATTCGTAATTATAACACCACAATGTGGCCGCTTGGGAGTTGAAGCGTTCGAGACCGGTTTCCTGCACGATACTTATGATTTGTTGCTAATAGTTTGTATCCTTCGATCGTGGATTATTGGAAATCTATTGTTATTCTATTGTGTCTCGCTCGCCGGTGAGTTTGTAATAAGATACGTAGAATAATATAATAGAGGTGTCTATTCTATATTATTAATTTTACGTACCATTGAGGAAATTGATTCCTATGCAATTGATAGACCAACGATATTTGGTCGAATATGTCAATTCAATGTTAATTATTGTCATCTGTCGGCTGGGTTTGACGTAACGCAACCAAACTACTTAGGTCCCCGATCTGCATACATAGTACTATGTACTATCAAAGAAGTTGATTCCTAGTTACCTAGTTACTAGTTACCTAGTTAGTTAGTAGTAAACTATAGTTTACTACTTACTAGGTAACTAAAAACTAAAAAGAGTGAAATTATTATTTTTAACAAAAAATTAAAACCGACTTCCAGGGTAAAAACAATAATAACATCCTTATAATATGAACTAAAACTAATCGTGCCTTTTTCCGAATTCGGCTAAAACTATTTCTGTACCTACTCAATCCTCATAATTTTGAAGTCGGTGCCAGTTACAAATGTTTCAAATATTTTGGCAGACTGAAGATTCAGCTATATCTGGTACCGACTTCAAAATGATGAGGATTGAGTAGGTACAGAATTAGTTGAGTTTTAGCCGGATTCGGAAAAAGGCACCATAAGATAGGAAAAATTATTTAATACTTTTTATTGTTATTATTGTTTTTACCTTGGAAGTCGGTTTTAATTTTTTGTTAATGACGCAACAGAGTTGTAAGCGTTATATATGATTACGTAGATTGACAATAAAATAATAATTTGGAAATGTTGAAAGCAATCCGTATAATCGCTAGTACGGAGGATTGACTCCCTGTACGAGTTAGGAAGTCGTGAAAACGAATGTTCATACAATTTAGATTGCTTCTAGTTAGGGTTGCCATCCGTGCGGAATTCCCCGGATTTGTCCTAGTTTAAAGGGCGTCCGGGGAGCGTCCGGCAGGGTTTTTGAAAAGGTAAAATCCGGACACTTTTGTTGAGAGAAATTAACTTTTTAGTTATGACTCATGCAGCAATAAACAAAAGATAAAAACACGTTAAGCATACACACGGTTTCTTGCACGGACTTTGAGTTAATTAGATTTTTACAAATTCTTGCTGGAAAAGTAAAAATTGGCGAAACGTAAATCGTAATATTAACAGTTTAAGAGGACGTGTCCTGGGAAATAACCACATTTCGGCCAAATGTCCGGGAATTTTGTCGTGCCTGACCGGCGATGGCAATTTAGGTGATGGCAACCCTACTTCTAGTGCTCCAGTAAGAATAGTTTGCACTTCCCGAGCTGGGCGAATTTTTATGTGAAGAGTCGCTTACTTGTTCGTAAGACTTTATTGATAAAAATATTAATTACTCCAGCCAGCTAATCCATATTGTTATGTTTGTCTGTCTTTCGCTTTTCTAAAGTATCAGACAAGGACTGAAACTTAAATTTAATATTAAACTTAAATTTAATATATACCATTATAAGTATGGTGATAAAGACTTGCAGGCTGATTATTACCTAACTGTTAGACAAAATAGATGATATTGTATTATATTGGAAGACGGTTATCTATCGGTCTAGTCAACGCAAGACTCGATGTGGGTCGAGTGTCTACGCTGAGCCTGACAAAAAATGGGTGGGTTGGGGGGTGCTCAAGGGGGTCCAGATCCGACAAAATTTTTAAAGTAGTCTTCGAAAGTCGAAACAAAGGAATTTGGCAAGTGGAAACCTCTGACCTATAGTAATCACTAATCCGTAATCACAAGGTAGGTCGAGTACACGAGTGACGAGCGTCGAGCAGTTAATTAGGAAATTAATAATTATATATCGACGGGTGAAAGCGGAAGTGGCGTAACTTGAATTTTGGCCAAAATCACTTTTTAATTGATTGTTGTATAAAAAAAAATTCTGCGTCGAATGGTCTATATCTCGTCTTTCTACGATAAATTCTAGTAAAGATACGACCATGGATTTTTACCACCTTTTAGCACAGACCTTAAAAAAAATTGTCGTAACTACACGAAAAACTGCAATTTTTGAATAAAAGATAGATACGACAATGCGTGAGAAATTAGAAAAAGATACGACACAGGTTTTTTAATTCTCTAGTTTGATTTAAACGAGTTACGACATTTTTGTCGCCTAAAATACAACATTTGCAAAGATACGACAATTTATTTCATACTAATTTTATAGGTATGAGAAAGTTATTACATTTCAAACACATAATTTTATTCTTGAACCTATACTTACAACCAATTAATATACTTAAGTGACGAGTACAGAGATAAGTAACGCCATTTCATCTCCCTCCTGCCCCTGTATGACACCTTCGCTGACGCACCATATAAGCCGTTCTTAACGCCTTTTAGTAGATTGTTAGCGTCGATTTGAGAAAACGTGTTTGTGTGTATCAATGCACATTTATTCTGAATGGAACTGAACACGCTTATTCTTAAATGAAGCTTAAAGACGTATAGTGAAATGTTGCATGTATGTGTCCACGTATATTTTTTTCCCCTGAGCATTGCTCTGGACATCTACACACTTATTCTTGTATACATATTTTGTTGATTTTACATGTTTGTAAAGATAAAAGCCCGTATATTTTCTGTTAACAATATCGATTATCGACTCATTTTTTTATGTTTTGCTAATATATTTTTTTATTGATGGTTCAATAAAAAATATTGTTGAGCTATAATTGTTGTTGTTAATAAATATTGAGCTCCTTCGGGTCTATGCGTGGACACACACATAATATAAAATGTAGTACAACCTTGCCTCTACGTCCTTCAAGAGAGAGAGATGTCTCTGTCTGTGAGAGACTCGAGACTCCTTCCGGGAACCCGTATATGGTCTCTGGCCAAAGCTATTGAAGGCAATTTCATGCAAGCTACCATCCCTACAAGTAGAAAATGGATCGCTAGCCCACGATGCAAAATACAAAACCGATCTTCTGGGCAAGCTCTTTGCGTCAAGCTCGACCCTAGATGACGAGGGATAGAAAACGCCGACCATACCACGATGCACGAGCATCATGTCGGAGTTTCATCAGCGCTCAGTCCTGCGTTCCCTTGATATCCAAAAGCAGAGATGCCTGACGGAATCCCTCCTATTGTGTTAAAAAAGTGCTCTCCAGAGTTGGCTCCGGTCTTAACGCGTCTTTTTCAGTTCTCCTACTCTTCTGGCATTGTCCCGGCTTCTTGGAAGACAGCCTTGGTGTAAAAAGGTGACCGCTCAAATCCTTCCAGCTACAGACCAATCGCTATAACCTCCGTCAGCTCGAAGATTATGGAATCCATAATCAATACCCAGCTTTTTCGATACTTGGGCGGCCAGGGACAAACAGTACGGATTCCGAAAGAGTCGCTTGGCTGGTGATCTCTTGGCGTACCTAACTCGTCATTGGGCTCAGGCGATTGAGTCGAAGGGAGAGGCACTGGCTGATAGTTTGGACATTGCAAAGGCCTTTGATCGGGTTTGGCACAAGGCGCTGCTATCAAAGCTTCCATCATATGGGCTCCCCGAGAATTTATGCAAATGGGTTTCTTAGCAGATCATGTTACAGAGCAACGGCATTTATTGCTATGCGGATACATACATATGCGGTACAGTACGCTGCCCTATATACCGGCTTCTCTGATATTTTTCTAGATATAGAGTCGGAACGAACTTGTGTCTAAAATAGAGAATTCACAGGAGAAAGTCTCTGAATGGGGTAGACGTTACTTATTCCAATTCAACCCCACCAATACATAAGTCTGCGCGTTCACCACTAAAAAGTCACCAATGATCATATTCGTTCATATTCTCCTCGTTTTCAGGGCACCCCTTTAACATTCTCCCCCAGCATTGAAATACTTGGCGTAAACATATCAAGCAAAGTCCAGTTCTGATGTCATCTAGAGGGTGAGGCCAAGTTAGCCTCGAAAAAGCTTGGTGTCCTTAACAGAGCGAGACAGTATTTCAGTCCAGACCAACGACTATACATAACTCTGCAAGGCGCAGGTTCGGCCTCATATGGAATACTCTTCTCATGCCCAGAGACAGGGGCGCCAAATACCAACTACTCCCTTTGGATCGTATACAATGAAGGGCCGCTCGCATTGTTGACTGCCATAGTGTTTCAAACAGGCTGGACTCCTTGAAAATACGCCGAGATGTAGCTTCACTCTGCATCCTCTATCGGCTTCATGATGTATCACGGGTGCCCTGAGGGATTGTTCAGAATCATACCTCCTGCAATTTTTTGCCATCGTTCCACGCGAAAAATATACCATCCTCATCACCTTGATGAGTGGCAATCTTCCACCGTGCGATTTTCACGTAACTTTCTGCCGCGTACTGTAAAATTGTGGAATGAACTATCACCAGCAATATTTTCAGACCTATACGACCTGCAAACCTTTAAAAAGATAGCGTATTAGTACCGGATAAGGCCGGCAACGCACCAGCAGCCCTTCTCATGTTGCTAGTGTCCATGGGCAACGGTAGTTACTTTCAATGAGGTGACCCTTGTGCTCGTTTGCCTCCATATCTTATAAAATAAAAAGAATAACTTTAAATTCATGAGCATGAATAAAATATTAGGGCTTAAACCTTTATAAAGTAGAAAAAACAAGAGAAATAAATGTTTTATTACATTAATTTTCATTTTATTATAGTGATTTTATATTTCAACGTTGATTAATGATTAATGAAACAAATTTCCATTCCTTTATTTTCTTATGTTATAAACAAATAATAGTAAATAGTCATATTATTTCTTTTAATTTGTTATAATGACATTCTTTTAAAACAAACAATTCATTTAGTTTAAGATACAGCATTTAATTTTCACAACGTCTGTCGCCGATTTTGCACTTGAACCAAAAGTTGTAAGGCAATTTAATTAAGTAAACAAGATACGGCGAAATGAAATGCGTAAGGGCCTGTTATATTTGAGATACGACAGATCCGTCGCTCAAAAAATTATGCTTTTTTAAGTTATCTATACATTTCCTCTCAAAGATACAACATTTCTGCTGCGTAAAATAGAAATATTTTTTGTCGTAACTTGTTAAAAATCAATGAAATATCAACTTTAGAAAAATTTTAACAAACTCATCGTATAGGTCTTAGGTTAATTTAAATACGTTCCAATTTTTAAGTTTCTACCTTAGTAAATATAGAAGTTATGAATTTTTTAAAAAGTTTTTTGGCTCTCCTGTAAAGTTGGATTTTTCAAGTTACGCCACTTCTGCTTTCACCCGTCGATATTTAATTATTATAACTCTTATATTATGTAAGTCCAGCTGATGCCAGACCTTAAAAAAATAGGTATAGACTCATTTGAGCGTTACCCTCCACGGAAATCTTTAGTAAAAGGCGAAAGATTTATACGTTTTGAAGGGAAACCAGAGTTAACGTGCAGTAAAGTTTGCGAAATACTTATCAAATTGCTTCGCACAAGCGATAGCGCGATCTAGGCCCAGCACAGTGACATCTAGCGGCGATTTATAGTACTATTGTACAAATTTTAAAACGCTGTATCTTCTCTTAGCGGGCAAATTTTGAAGAAATCTTTTTTGGTAAATATTGTGTATAAATGTATTAATAAAGCAAAGTAATCAAAGCAAGCAGTAAGCAAAAGAGTATGTATGTATGTATATATGTATGACATGTGTCATACATACATACATACTGTAGTATATGTAATATGTTTTTAATTTTTATGTTTGTGTTCGCATATCTCTGAAAGTACTATTCCGATTTCAATAATTCTTTTTTTTGTTTTTTTGTAATTCTCGATTACGTACAATTTTGAAGTCGGTTTTATCTTTTTAAAATACAGTGATGATACACTCAAAAACAATAATATTTTTCCCTAAAAAACTGTCATAGTAATGGGCCTGCTCAACCGGAGAAATACCACGCGCTCATAGAAAACCGGCGTGAAACAACCAACAACAGTTTCGCCGAGTGAGTGAGTTTACTAGAAGTCCAATGACCAATCCCAT
Source organism: Lysandra bellargus (assembly GCA_905333045.1). Taxonomy (NCBI): domain Eukaryota; kingdom Metazoa; phylum Arthropoda; class Insecta; order Lepidoptera; family Lycaenidae; genus Lysandra; species Lysandra bellargus. Next base: position 2,293,732 of record HG995343.1, read on the forward strand.
ACCTTATTCCCTTCCCTACCCTCCCCTACCCTATTTATTTATAAATTCTTTATTTGCATTAAAAATTTAACAATATAAAATAACAAGAACAATATAAAGGAATAGCAAATAGGCGGCCTTACCGCTTTCAGCGGTTTCTTCCAGACAACCACAATATGATAACAGAAAATGTAAAAATGCTGAACTTAAACAAAAAATCTTATTATTAATAAAATATTATATGGTAAGGTCAACCGGGGCTAATGCGTCACAATACTTTTAATGGAAAATTTATCTGATTATAACATACATATTATATTATCCTAAAAGCTCTAATTTTTATATAAGTTAGGAAATTTTATTAAATTTTATATTCTTATAAAATTTCATGGCATTTTTGATGGCTTATATGAATAAAATGTATTTTCTGCGAAGTTGGGATTTTTAGACGCAATAACCCCACGTGGGGGGAATGCGTCTATCCCTAGTATTAAGGGATTAGAAGAGCTAATGTCGATTTAAATAGAAGTGATTTATAAAATGACTAGTAATATAACTAATAATTAACTTGTAAATCAAATTCTGGGCTTTGTTTAGGAAATTTGGTTAAGGTGACGCCACGTTAAAGTAAGAAACCGTGTTGGATATGTTTTAGATTGCTTGTTTTCTATGAGAGGCCGGGCGGGCCTCTCATAGAAAACAAGCAATGGAACAGCAAAAAATGGAAAGGGCGTAAGCGATAAAATGGTTTTTGTCGCGTAATTTAAAAACCATAAATACATTTCATATAAGCTATGCACATATTAAAGTGTATGCTTCAACCAATTTATGTACAAATTTTGGAACCTTAAATCACTCTCCTCTGTTGAAAAAATAGGAATCCCTTTTTTTACAGAGGTCTTTTCGATTGATAATTCTGTGTTATAAAAGTTGTCCAATCGTGTTATGCTATGGGCAATTCAAAGACAAAGACACGATGAATACTGACAATGAACTTTAGTTTCTTAGCTTTAGTCATTGCTGAGAAAAATCGGCATCGCTATAGCCAAATTATCAAGGCGTCGCCTTAAACCAAAATATTCGGGGCTATAGCGTCTAATTATCCTTGTTACTTGTAGACGCATTCACCCCATCCAAGATTCCAGGGGTGCCCAACATATTGTTTCAACCAGTTCAAGTAATTTATTATTAAAGTTTTGAATCAAACTACAATTTCAAATATATGTCATTTACTAGACCAACAATTTAACGACATGTTGCCCTTACAGTTACAAGCCTCTAAATCAGTACAAAACTATATAAAATAATTAACGAGTGAGATCTTTTAGTTAACTTATACCTACATGTAACATAATATGTTATCACTTCACTATTAAGGGTGGCAATTTATCACCAGCAGCGCTGACAGTGAATAAGATCGTCACGTTATCTTTGCCAGATGATGCGATGGTTCTTGTGCTGGTAAACCCACGGGCGCCAACAACTTTTGTTTTGTCGGGATCATTTCCAAAACTAGACTCGTCAAGATTCCAAATCTTTTCCGGTCTGCCTTTTAAACCCAGTTCATTTAGAACCTCTTCTAGGATATTGAAGTAATCGTGAACTATGAATGGGTCACATGCCACTTTCCTAGACAATTCTACTGCTTGTGGCTTTTTTAAAGACAAATTGTGTCTTTTTTTAAAAGCAGCAAACCAATCATATCCAGGTCGGTTGTTCCTAAAAGGGGTTTTGTAATTGTTTTGACTGACGTGTATGCTAACTATATCGAGTGTTTCCTTAGCACTAAGACCAAACCCGTATTTTTCCATAACTCGCAAACCATCAGCAAGTTTGAGTTCATTTTGTCTATCAATCACAGTAGGTGGTCCACGACTCTCTTTTATGACACCTCTTCTGTTATTCACTCTGTCACATATAGTAGTACGAGGTATGTTGTATTTTTTTCAGCTTGATACGAGTTTATTTTGCCAGTTTTGACTTCGTGTACAGCTTTTTTTAAAGTTTCAAGATCATATGAGGATGTTGTTTTTCGCTTGTAGTGCCGAACCATGTTGGAAAACCTAAAAAATAGTAAACGTAAAATATTGTACTCCTATCATAAAATATTTACCTACCTACTAGCTAGCTAAACTCTAGTCTACCTCCATGCAAAATTTTATTTCAATAAGTTCAGTGGTTTATGCGTAAAAGTGGAACAAACTTTTTATCATCTCTCGGGAACAGCTCATTTTTCCGGGATAAAAAGTATCCTATTATTTAATCTGAGCTTCTAATTTTGCGTATTGTATAATCTTAAATCATATGAAGGGGTTTGTATTGGATAATTGGTAATCTTAAGAGGCCGGGTGCCATCGAAATTCTCATACATACGTAATACCAAAATCATTTTCTAATACGAAAATATTTAACATGTTTGAGTTATTTTTCAGCTTAAAATAGTAATTACCTAGGTTCCTGCACAAAAATTTACTACAAAAATTAAATATTTTCGTATGAGAAAATGATTTTGGTATTACGTATGTATGAGAATTTCGATGGCACCCGGCCTCTTAACCCATATGAACATGAGAAAACTTTCATTGAAATTGAATCGAATACCTACTAAAACTATAGATTTTGGTTTGTAGAATAGCAATAAAATTATCAAAGAATTTACAATGTTAGGTACAGATTTTTCACTATTCCTTTTTATTTGCATAGATATATACTGATATCACCCTAAAATAAAAGGTTTAGAACCCCTGACAATGGGGCTATTGCATCACAACAGACGCAATCGCCCCGTCAGGACAGACGCAATAGCCCCAAAACAAAATCATAACCTACTAATTTTAAATTGCATATTGTGTTTAAAACTTGTGCTATATACATGAAATAATGACAAAAAATGTAAAGAAATAAAACCTTTGTGGTACTTACAGCCAAGAAACGTCGATTAGTCTAAAATACACGGAGATTTAAAACGATTTACTATCAGATGTAGCACATGGGAGGTGTCCGAAAGAAATGACAGATCAAAGATGGTGGATTATTTTTTAAAAGTACGCGCGTATCTTTTGATGACTTTTTGTAGTCTTAATACCAAAGATAGAAAAGAGATGGCACACGTATATAGTTTTAAATTACGTGATTCGTATTACAATAGGCTACTTGACATATATTTAATTTCATTGAAAAAATGCATATTTCTAGTAGAACTTGGCCTAGGAAACTGTATTTCACCCTTATCGTGAAATAAAAGCTTATGATTGATAAATAAAGTCGATTTGAAAATATGATTTTATGAAAATAGGAATTGTACTGACGAAAACGCTTTTGCGGTACTTCCGATTTGGATGTGACGTCATCCTCATAGTAATTTAATATCTTTTATTTATCGCGCTCGTTATATGTAAGTTTATTTGTACATAAATAATAACAATAAGCCTAGAAAGATTTGTAAAATATATTTTCTTGAATAATTCACTTAAAACATCAGTTTTATATATTATCTCCATTTATTGTAGACGGGAAATGAAATGGCCAAAACTTTTCTCCAAAAGTTTTCAACATTACAAATGATTTCTAAATTCTTTTTTAATTTTTTAAGCACTGTTAGACTCGTACGTTTAGCAAATAAAACTTTTTTCAATAAAGAAAGTATAAAATACAAAAAACATGACGTCACACTATGGCGGCACAATGGCGGGCAGTGTTTTCAGCGCCATTTAAAAGGCATATTTTTCAATCAACATTTTTATGGGTTTCTACTGTTTAAAATATTAAAATATTAGTTTTTTTAGTGAAAATGAATGATTAAGAAGCGATTAGAATGAAGAAAAAAAATAGGTCAAGTAGCCTATTGGATTAGACGCCTTAGCCCCGTAGACGACTTAGACGACCCCGGTTGACCTTAATTTATATATTATAATATATATGTATATATACTTATTACATACCATAAAATATCTAATAAATATATATAAGATATAAGAGGGTTAAAAATAAAAAACATGTCTACAATTATATAATATACCTACTTATCAAAAATACATTCTACCCTAAATAAAAATACCCTATTCTCTTTTAAAAGGCCGGTAACGCACCTTCAGCTCTTCCGTTGCTGCGAGTGTCCATGGGCGACGGTAGTTGCTTTGAACTTTCCATCAGCTGCCCTAGCACGGGTTTGTCCATATAAAAGAAATAGATAAAGTCGAGAAGCTCTATAGTTTCTTGGATAATAGCTCCTGTTTCAAAGTAAATAAGGTCGTAGATTCATCGACAACAGAAAAGGTTTTTTGAGCAACTTTTACGACCTATAATAATTGTTTTGTGAGCTGGGATTTATAAACATTTTATAAAATGTTATACAATTTGTCACAAACACTTGGCGATTTCGATTCATTTTTGAGGGTGGAATTATCAATTTTCCCACGCTAAACAATGGGTAATAAAAACAGTTCAAAAGATGCACATAAAAATAAAATAGCATTGACGATTATTAATCTACGACCTTATTTACTTAGGCGTAGGATCTTTTATCAAAAAAACTACATGGTTATTGGTTATAAATTATAATTTATATTTATAATATTATTTTGTCTACGAAGATCGGAAACATTAGCAATTCCTCTCAATCCGGCAAATGAATTGTCGAAACTGTCAAACTGACAATTTTAAATGTCAATTTAGTAAGTTAAATTACTAGACATGAATTGTGAATTGCTAGCAGAATTGCATTTTGCGATTTTAATAAAATGAATCACATTATGATTCATAATATGATTCTACTAAGCGACCACTTTAGCCCCGCCTCAGTATAGCAGTACTTATCTATACTGAGGCCCCCCCGCACAGCACAACGCTAACGTAAAATAAATGCACAATACCTATGTAATAATAATATTATTATTATAGCTCCAAGTTCCAACTTCCATGCAGACTGCGTCGAGGCTCTGCGCGGGAACGAGGGGCCCAACAGGGTGAGGGCGCGGGCCGGGCGGTAGCGGCGCACGCACACATAGAATACTCACACACACAGGCCGGCGCGCGGCTTAGGGCGAAGCGCGATGGCAATAGTTTCTTCAAATACCTATTTTTTAAATTCTCCTGTACCCGCGTTTCCTCTTAATAAGCACAATAATTTACCCTCAGAGCGGCTCAGCAGCGAACAAAATCTGGTAAGATAAAAAGCCATTAGAAAGAAATCTTTATAATCCGAGCAAATCACACCTGCCCACAGAAATTTCTCAATCTCGCATAAATAAACCAATAAAAAACTCCACAAAATTAAATAACTGACAAGTACAAATTACAGTACATTGATTTAATACACAAAAGCTAGCCACCTGCCACAGATCTTTAAATGTGTATATAGCCTAAAATTTGCCGAAAAACTATTTGATATTCTAGTATGACGGCCTTTTTTTATTAAATAAGGGGGCAAACGAGCAAGCGGGTCACCTGATGGTAAGCAACTACCGTCGCCCATGGTCACTTGCAACATCAGAAGAGCTGCAGGTTGCCGGCCTTTTAAGAGGGAATACGCTCTTTTCTTGAAGGTTTGCAGGTCGTATAGGTCCGGAAATGCTGCTGGTGACAGTTCGTTCCAGAGTTTTAAAGTGCGCGGCAGAAAGTTACGCGAATAACGCACTGTGGAAGACTGCCACTCATCGAGGTGACGAGGATGGTATGTTTTTCGCGTGGGACGATGGCGAAAAGTTGCAGGTGGTATGATTTCGAACAACTCCTCAGAGCACTCCCCGTGATACAACCAATAGAGGATGCAGAGTGAAGCTACATCTCGGCGTAATTCGAAGGGGTCCAAGCTGTTTGAAACATTATGGCAGTCAACAATTCGAGCGGCCCTTCGTTGGATACGATCCAGAGGGATCAGTTGGTATTTTGGCGACCCTGCCCAGAGATGAGAACAATATTCCATATGAGGCCGAACCTGCGCCTTGTAGAGTTGTAGGCGGACTGAAGTACTGTCTCGCTCTGTTAAGAACACCAAGCTTCTTCGAGGCTAATTTGGCCTTACCCTCTAGATGATATCGGAACTGGACTTCGCTCGATATGTTGACGCCAAGTATCTCAATGCTGGGGGAGATGGTTAAAGATGTGCCCTCGAAACGAGGATATACGACCATTGGTGACTTTTTAGTGGTTGAATTGGACCAAGTTACGTCTACCCCATTCAGAGACCTTCTCCAATGAATTCTCCACCTTAGACATAAGTTCGTTTCGACTCTCAGCGACATTTTACCGAGAAATATTGGGGGAGCCGGTATATACAGTGTGGCGGTACCCACAATTCGCCTAACATTCCTGCATCGCGCTATCGAAGTTTTCTAAGCGCGGCGGTATATATACGACAGCTGGAAATGTATCACGTGGGCTTCGGCCTGACCGAGCATACCACCTCGCTCGGTCGGAAGATCTTCCTTTGGCCTACGCACATTATACCCACATTTGTAACCCTCGACAGAACACGCCTCCTTCATCATCATCACTCCCCGCCCCTCCGCACCGCGCCAGCCAGCATCGCCTCATCGGGTACCTCGTCCACTAGCCGCAATGTACCGCGGCCTGGGCGACTCCGCATCGGCATCATCGGGCTTTCTCACTACACCGACCGGTCAGCAAGCAGAACACATCTCTCCTGGTCAGCACGTAGCATTGGCCCCGCATGGCAGCTTATCCGACTCACTGGATCCCGTGCAAGCAGCTTATAGTTCCGACTCACTGGGACTCACTGCAACAGTTCCGACTCACTGGAACTCCCTGGCACTGGCGACTCAAGCGACAAGACTTCAAGATTCGACCTCCGGTCTTCGGGGGGGAGTGATGTGGCGGTACCCACAATTCGCCTAACATTCCTGCATCGCGCTATCGAAGTTTTCTAAGCGCGGCGGTATATATACGACAGCTGGAAATGTATCACGTGGGCTTCGGCCTGACCGAGCATACCACCTCGCTCGGTCGGAAGATCTTCCTTTGGCCACCACACATTGTTCCCACAACAGCATCACCTGTACTGTCATCCGCATAGCAATGAATGCCGCTGGTCTGCAACATGTCATTGATATGCAGTAAGAATAGAGTAGGCGATAGCACACAGCCCTGAGGGACACCAGCATCAACAGACTGAGTTTCCGAGCATTCCCCGTCAACTACGACCTTTATGCTTCTGTCTGCTAAGAAACCAGTGACACACTTACATAATTTCTCGGGCAGCCCGTATGATGGAAGCTTTGATAGCAGCGCTTTATGCCAAACCCGATCAAAGGCATTCGCAATGTCCAAACTAACAGCCAATGCCTTTCCCTTCGACTCAATTGCCTGAGTCCAACGATGAGTCAGGTACGCCAAGAGATCACCAGCCGAGCGACCCTTACGGAACCCGTATTGTTTGTCGCTTAGTAATCCCTGGCCGTCCAAGTATCGAAGAAGCTGGCTATTGATAATGGATTCCATTATCTTCGAGAAGAGAGAGGTTATAGCGATTGGTCTGTAGTTGGAAGGATTTGAGCGATCACCTTTTTTGGGGATCGGGTGTACCAAGGCTGTCTTCCAGGAAGCCGGGACGATGCCAGTGGAATAGGAGAGCCGAAAAAGACGCGTCAAGACCGGAGCCAACTCTGGAGCACACTTTTTCAACACAATAGGCGGGATTCCGTCAGGCCCACTCGACTTTTGGATATCAAGGGAACGGAGGGCTTTTCGCACTGAGCGCTGATGAAACCGAATATCCGACATGATGCTCGTGCATCGCGGTATGGTCGGCGGTTTCTGCCCCCCGTCATCTAGGGTCGAGTTTGACGCAAAGAGCTTGCCCAGAAGATCGGCTTTGTCTTTTGCGTCCTGGGCCAACGATCCATTTCCTGCGTGTAGGGATAGTAGAGTTGGCTTGCAGAAATTTCCTTCAATAGCTTTGGCCAGAGACCAGAATGCGCGGGTTCCCGAGGGGAGGCGCTCCAGTCTCCTGCCAATTCTATTGACATGCTGTTGCTTTGCCCGAGTAATCTCTTTCTTGAGGGACCTAGAGGCAAGGTTGTACTCTTTTTTTTTCAAACCGTTTATTCCAAATAAAATACAAAATTGGCTTAAACTAGTTTCCCGCCAAACTAAAAAGTTTATTGGCGGTACGCGCTCTTAACATAATTAGCAATAAACTTATCAATACACAAAACTAATCTATATCACTAAAACTAAATTATATGATAAACTTCAAACCGTATCACTTATTTATATTTCTTCTCTTCTAATCGCATAATAATGCACAAATAATTAACAGCATCTATTTATCTCTTTATCATGTTACAACAAAGCAAAAATAAACAAAAATATATTATGTTTTCAGCTATAATCAATAAAAATAAGAAAATCTAATATAATGAATTAAACTAATAAATATGTAATATTTTAGAACAGTTAAATTTAGCTTGCATTTTACTTTTTTTAGAATCTCATTTCAAATTTAATGAAGAGAAGACAGACAGTATATCTTATATATATTTTTTTTATTTATTACATTTAAGTTATTAATGTTCCACTTTGAGTGCAGTATTAAGTGCTATTGCCTATTTATCATATATGTATTTTGACATCATATTTACTAAAGTTCCTCTAATAACATAGTTTTTAAGTTCTTTTTCAGCATGCCAACACTAACCTTAAGATTTTGATTCAACCAAAGAAGTCTATTAAAAATTTTAGGTATTAGATATGTGTTCGTCCTTCCCCATAGTAATTAGTAATTTGTGGTTGGACTAGCTTTCCACAACTAATTTTCCTAGTATCATGCGTATGTATAACTGTTTCTTTATAGTTTTTTTTCATAGTAATGCTCAATACTTATTAAATACTCTACTTTTTTATGTGCTGGTAATAAATTACATTTTTTAAATAATAGATCATAATTTTTGTTACATTCAAGTTTTTCTGTTTTGCTTACTAAGTATTTAATGAATCTAACCTGTAAATTTCTAATGTTACTTAAATGTGTGTTGAAAGTACGGCCATAAACAATAAGACCATAGTTCACTAATGACTCAGCTAGAGCGTGATAAACAACTAATAATGTATGTTTACTTACTATTTTACTTAAATAATAAAATCTTCCTAATAGCGACCTAAGTTTATTACAGATTTCGTTTACGTGCGTTATCCAACTAAAATTTACATCAACGTAAAGTCCTAAATATTTAAATGTGTTAACATATTCTATAGTTCGACACGAACAATTAATTTTATTGTCATGTAAGCACTCATATGTGTGGCCCACGATAGCAATATCATGCAGCTGTATCATTTTGGCCGAAGTCGAACGATTATAGGGTGAGCGTATATGCATGCACTTAGTTTTTGACAGGTTAAGTATAATCCCATTAGGTGATCGTGAAGGTTGATGTAAAAAATGCCTTCAACTCCGTATCTAGAAGCGCTCTGCTCAAGGAAGTCCATAACCACATTCCCGAAATATATGAATACATCCTCCAAAGCTACGGCGCCAATTCGACACTTCTATATAACAGGGATTGCCTACTATCCTCTGCTGGTTGCCAGCAAGGCGATCCTCTGGGCCCCGCTATTTTCAGCCTTGCCATACATTCTACAATTACATCCCTCCAATCTGAATTTAACGTCTGGTATTTGGATGATGGCACCCTCGGTGGTGACCCGGCTACAGTTCTCCACGATTTGCAGGTATTAATAGAGAAATTTAAAGCAATAGATTTGGATTTAAATTTCTCCAAATGTGAGCTTTTTTTGAATAGCCCAATCACACAGCCGCACGACGTAATTATATCGGAATTTAACAATTTGGCCCCTAGTATCAAAATTCTCAGTAAAGAATCCCTCCGCCTTTTAGGTGCCCCCATATTAAATGACGGTTTTGAGCCTTACGTTTCGGAACAAAAACAAAAATTCGTAGAATCTTCTGGCAAACTTGTCGCAATAAAATCCCATATGGCTTACCAAATAATTCGTTTTTGTTTGTTTGTGCCCCAATTTACATATGTCTTAAGGTGCTGCCCTCTATGGGAGTGTCCCAACCTTCTTTCCCATTTAGACTCTATTTTAAAAGACACAGTAATTAATATTTTTAACTGTCAAATCTCTGACACCTCCTGGGCCCAAGCCACTCTTCCCATTCGTTTCGGCGGCTTGGGTCTCAGAAGTGTGTCCAGCGTGTCTCTTCCCGCCTTCCTTTCTTCAGCTCACAGCATTCATCCTCTTTTCATCAAAATCATCACCAATTCTTTTGGAAACATAGGCATTCAGTCACTAGCTGAGGCGATCAACGCTTGGAAGCGTGTTTGTCCCAGTGACGTTCCAGCTAACCCCAACATCCAAAAGAATTGGGATGAACCCCTAATTAATTTGGCACAAACAGACATACTAAATTCCTCGTCCACCACAGATCGCGCGCGTCTCCTAGCGTCCGCCGAGCCGGAATCAGGCTACTGGCTTCAGGCAAACCCATCATCCAATACCGGAACACTATTAGATAATCATACATTCAATCTATCACTCAGTTTGCGACTAGGAGCCAATATCAGCGAACCCCATCGCTGCCACTGCGGCGCCGCAGTAGACCGCCAGGGTCATCACGGCCTGTCTTGTCGACGCAGTGCCGGCCGCCAGTCCCGCCATGCTTCCTTGAACGACGTGATCCGCAGGGCCCTTGTCTCCGTCAACGTGCCGGCCACTCTTGAGCCGAACGGTATCGCACGTGACGACGGCAAAAGGCCCGACGGAATGACGCTCGTTCCGTGGAGCCGTGGGAGGCCTCTCGTATGGGACGCCACCTGCGTGGATACGCTAGCGGCGTCGCACGTGACGGCCACAACGAGAGAGGCGGGAGCTGCGGCGGCACAAGCGGAGACAAACAAAAGAAGAAAGTATGAAGCACTGGGAAGTGATTACTTTTTTGTACCTTTCGGGGTTGAGACCCTGGGCCCGTGGGGCCCTGGTGCCAAACTACTATTCAAGGAGTTATCCCAAAGACTGGTTGAGAAAACTAATGATCCCAGAGCTGGCGCTTACCTCGGCCAACGTATCAGTCTTGCGATACAGCGAGGTAATGCTGCCAGCCTCTTGGGTACATTGCCCGCAGCCTCCGACTTAGATTTAGTTTTTTATATATAGTCTTTCTTTTTTTATTATTCTCCCCCTATTTTATATTTTAGTAATATATTTTATAGGCACCTTATATTGTTAGAGAATAGAGTATTAATTTTTGTAAAATATAACCTAAAATAGTTAAATAAAAAGAAAAAGTATTAAGATCCCATTAGCATGCGCCCACTTGGTGATATTTTCAAAATCTTGTTGTAAATTGTTTTTTGCCTGTGTGATATTTTTAGACGCATATATTATACACATATCATCAGCGTACATAAAATCTTTGCATTTTTCTACAACATTAGCCACACTATTGACGTGCATGATATACCCGTTGGGCCCGCATACCGATCCGGTGGGAACACCGAGCGTCACGGCCACCTCCTCGCCCGTCTCCCCGCACACTATAGTCTGTATCGTTCTACCGGATAAATACTCCCTAAACCACTCCTTAACTGGACCGCGGATCCCACACTCGTCCATCGCCTGTTGAAGGGTATTATGGTCTAGAGTGTTGAATGATTTTTTATAGTCGATGAACAATGCGATCAGTTGTTTACCGGAGTCGAGACATTGGTTAATGTGGTCGGCGAAAGGTTCGAGGGCGGTCACGGTGCTGCGGCCTTTCCGGAAGCCATATTGAGTATCAGATAGTATCTCATGTTTTTCCAAAAAATCTGATATTTGATCGGTTATTATTTTCTCTGTAATTTTGTCTATTATTGATAGAATAGCTATATGTCTATAATTTGAATACTCAATATGGCTTCCAGATTTATATATAGGACGTATTATTGCCATTTTTAATGTTTCAGGGTATACAGATTGGGAGAAACACATATTTATAAATTTCGCTAAAACGGGACAAATTTTTTTGCATAAAAATTTTATATCTTTGGCTCGTATTCGATCTACTCCAGGAGATTTTAAGCATGATAAAGAATTTATGATTTTCTCAATTTGAGTTGAGCTAACGGGTTTATATCTAAAACTTACTAAGCTAGGTTTCACATATTTACTTCTGTCCAGAATATTTTTATCATACTTGTGCTTTATGTTTTGTATTTCTTCTGTAAACGTTTGAGAAAAATTGGTACATATTTGCTTTATACTTGTTGTTTTACCTAAATGTCTCGTTATTACATCATCTAAACTGCTTTTGTTTCTCCCCATCCACATATTAATATTTTCCCAAATTTTTCTAGAATCCCCGTTACATTTTTTTATCTCACCTTGCCTATAATTATTTTAGCCTAATTTACAAGTTTATTTACCTTATTTCTAAATTTAGTATATTCCAACCGCTTACACATATTCTTTGAATCTGATTTCCAAATTCTAAGTAAATTGTCTCTGCGCATAAGCATAGTATAAAGATTTTTATCTATCCAAGGCTGCATTTGTCTTTTACATTTAGTCGTCCCCACTACAGTACCTACTGTTTTTATATAATTGGTTAAACAATTAACACATAGATTGATACATGAGTAATGGGCAATTTATTTTTAACAAACTCGTGCAGTCCAAAGTCACAAGTTTCTGAAAAACAGTTTTATCACACAAATACTCACGGATTGCAGGCTGTCGCGCAATAACATTATTATTGTTAGAACCCGATAAGTCTATAGCTATACCCACGGCGTGATGATCGGAGATATGAGTCTCGATGACGTATGATGACGCGTCTCACTCACTCCGTCCCGCTCGCACCCATACGTGGTCTAAGCACGACGTCACGAGCCGGCCGTTCCCGATCGCCTCCCTTGTTATCTCGGTATTAGGTATAACGCATTGCAGACCGTGCCCACACATAATATTTTTGTAAGTTGTTGTTACTGGATTACTTGTATTGGCAATTAGAATGTCGATATTCGTATCACCAATAACAATGACGTTATCTGCGGCAGGAATATTCTGTATTATGTAATCTAAGTGTTCCACGAAGCGTAGCTTATTTTTTTCAGGCGGTCTATAAACTGCAATTATGTGGGTGGTGCTCTTGTCGACCATTAATTGTCCATGCATCACTTCTACATAACTTAATTGCTCCCCTTGAGCCTTGAAGTTTAGGTAGTCTTGTACATCCTCCCCTATACCTCCCCCTCTTCTGTTTTCTCTCGTTATTAAATATTCATTATATCCAGGTAATTTATATAGTGATATCTCCTCCATTTTTATATTGATTTCACTTAATACTATTATGTTCATCTTGTGTTTGTTTTGTTGTAGATAAACTTGAAATTCGTTAAAATGTTTTCTTAATGACGCAATATTTAAATGTAGTATTTTTGTATAGCACTTATTTGACTTAAATCATAGCTGAGAGTAGCCATATCATAATATCTCTTATATGTAAAATCCGGTAAGACATTGAATGTTATATCCCAAAATTATCGCTCACATTTTACTAACAGCACCTGTATGTAGGTGTGTATAACTTTTATTTTTATATGCGCTGGTATTTAAATCCCGAGCAGACACCGCGTTGGCCCAGAATTGGTAAGCCTCCTGCTTCCGGCGAGAAGCTTTTTTGGGGGATGAACCAAACCAGGGACAAAATCTGCCGCCAGTTGGTACTACAGAGGACGGAATGAAAAGTTCCATCCCCTGCATCACCACATCGGCAACAGTGTTGGCAGTGTTGTCGGGATCATCCGGCAAGAAGCTCACGTGCCCCCAAGGATAGGATGCAAAAAACGACCGCATCCCATCCCAGTCTGCTGACTTGTAGTGCCACACACGACGGTATTTAACAGCACGCTGACTAAACACCGTCGTAAGTGGCACAGAACTCCTGACAAGGCAATGATCCGATGAACCAAGTGGTGCGGTTACGGATATTTGGTAGCCGTCAGGATTTGAAGTCAGCAGGAGGTCCAACAAGGAAGGATTCTGACCATCCACATCTGGGATTCGCGTAGGCGTAGTAACCAGTTGTGTCAAGTCGATCGCAAGGGCAAAGTTGCAGACAGATCTCCCCGCATGATCAGTTTTACTGGAATTGAGCCAGTCGGCGTGGTGGGCATTAAAGTCGCCAAGTATTATGATCTCTGCGGATGAAATCTGCTGCTGCACAAAATCTGAAGCAGCTTGCAGGTGCCCCAAGAGTCGGTCCGTCTCGGGGTCACCACTATGGGACCTATACAGGCATGCATAGACGCGACGGTGGTCGTCGCAATCTATGCGGAGCCATAAGATTGACAGGTCCATACTCCATGACCTCAAGATTGCTGAGGCGGCGACAGCTGATATCATCTCTGATATACACACACACCAGCTTTGGGTAGAAAGTAGTGCTCGAGATAATACCCAGGGTGGGAAAGGTATGATGTGTCACTCGGAGATGATATCTGCGTCTTGGTTAAAAAGAGCAAAGCCGGCTTTGCCGTCTCAAGGTGGTAATGGACGGCATGAAGGTTGGAGTGTAATCCCCTGATATTGCAAAAGTCCATGTTTAATATCGAGGGGGATGCCTTTGTGTGTTTGCTCTTGCCCCGAGCAGATTGGAGCGCAGTTTTGCCCTCCCCAGAATACGAGGGACAGCCTGAACGTCCACGTTCAGTTCCAGGGGTTCTTGAACATGGACGTCCAGAGAGGGATTCTCCAACGTACCCTCCTGGGGTAACAAATTGTTTTTCAACTGCGGCATTTATAGGGTGGTAGGGGATTGGGCCTCCGGTAAACTCACTCACTCGGCAAAACACAGCGCAAGCGCTGTTTCACGCCGGTTTTCTGTGAGGCCGTGGTATTTCTCTGGTCGAGCCGGCCCATTCGTGACGAAGCATGGCTCTCCCATGGACAACGTGTGCTACATCTCGGATTTTGGTCAGATTATTTACTGTAAGTGCTAGTATCGCCACTGCTTCGACTTTTGCGTTATATTATAATTATTTCCTACTAAATAACGCCCGCAACTCCGTTGCGCCAAAATTTGTTTAACGCGCAGAAACCGTGTATTTTTCCAGGATAAAAAGTATCCTTTGTCCTTTCCCGGTACTCAAAGTATCTCCATGACAAATTTCAGCAAAATCGGTTGAGTGGTTTGGGCGTGAAGAGGTAACAGACAAACAAATAGACAGACACACTTTCGCATTTATAATATCAGTATAATATCATAAGTAATTAATAATTAGATAACGTTTTATTGTAATTAATTTTCAAAACACTGGGAGCCGATATTCGTAGGACACCATGTGCCTGTCACCTTTGGTGGTAAATATGTGATCGAAACGACTCATTTGAGTGATTTGAGTCATGAGAACCTGGCCCTGATAGCCGTGTCTACTTTTCCTTACCGTGTAATGTACCGCAATAACTTTCCTTGTACCTTATGTACTCTCCTTCATGCTCGTATTTCGCGAGATGAGGAGAGAATTTCCGGCATATAAATAGCATGTCTATATTACCTTTGCGCTATAACTCTGTGGATTTAATATTAGAACGATTAGTAGCATCAGAAAACTATTAAAAATTGTATTACTTATAGCAAATATAACAAGTTCTACGTCTACCAGTTTTTAAGTACTATCAGCACTATCAGATATTTTTTAGTGACAGATTGTAGAATTACATTAATTATTTGTTCGGATTTTATTATTATATACTAGATGACGCCCGCAACTCCGTTGCGCCAAAAGTCGTTTATCGCGTGGGAACCGTACATTTTTGCGGGACAAAAAGTATCCTTAGATGTGCTTTCCCGGGATTCAAAGTATCTTCATGCCAAATTTCAGCAAAATCGATTGAGCGGTTTGAGCGTGAAGAGGTAACAGACAGACAGACAGACAGACAGACGGACAGACAGACAGACGGTCAGACAGACAGACACACTTTCGCATTTATAATATTAGTATGGATGATATTCATACTAATATCATAATTCCATGATATTAGTATGGAAGTATGGATATGGATATGGAAGTATGAATATTACCGTTAGAATGCAGAATACGTTAACGTGCACATTACCTAGGTAATCTGCAGATTCCCTGATAATATCCGTTAAAGTGTGAAATTTTTAAATAAAAAAGCTTATATTCGCACTTTACCTAGTTATATTCAAACAAGAACCTGTTTTATGTAATTTAATGAGAATAGAATAAACATTTTTGCACTTTAACTGACTCACCTAGATAATCTGCATATTACCTTGTTAATTTGCAGTCTAACTGGTTTACGCACATTAACGGTAACATATTATATTATATTATGTACCTCTAAAGTCCTCTGAACTTGATATAATCCAAGTTCCAACCCAAAATAAGTGTCCGTCAACTGCCTTCAAATCAATTTTTACGATGTAACGATTTTTTTTGTTGTTTATTTACATTATTATCTTTTACTTGCGTAAAAACCATCTTTTGTTTGCTTTCTTTCTGAAAATCGCTGTAAAAAATACCTGGACGACATAAACTCGCCTATGTCCAACGTCCGGTCTATTCAAATATTCAGTTGGACAGCTCCTGTTTTATTCATACGACATTGTAGCCGTGTAGCTGTCCGCGCCAATCGCCACCCCTACCGTAGGGTTGTCAACTTTTAGATTAAAACGGAATTTTTAACGAATTTATTGTTCCAAAATCTGTGTATGACTTGGATTGTCTATGGAATGAAAGCGCTGATTGTTATCATTTTGGACATCGCTGTGATATGAATACAATACCTTATCGTCGTTTACAAGGCGTATATATTAGTATAGAACTAGACGACGCCGGCAAAATACGTTTATCATGCGGGAACTGTACACATTTCCGGGATAAAATTTTCCTTTGTCCTTTCCTGGGACTCAAAGTGTCCCATAGCAAACAGCAAAATCGGTTGAGCGGTTTTGGCGTGAAGAGGTAACAAACAGACACACTTTCTCATTTCAAATAAGTAAAATAAATAAATGAATAAATAAATAATAATAATAATAAATAATTATATTATTAGTCAGGATATAGATAACAATGTAATATTGCCGCCTATTCATTAGGAATACAAAAATAGACTATTTATCCTTCCTCTAATGACTAATCTATCTTTTTCTTTTTCTTTTACGATCAAATCATATTATTTTGCAAAGTTATTTTCGACAACCCTAGCTTATTGCTATTTGATATCGCACACAGGGTTCGCAATGAGAATATTATTTTTGTATTTCGTAGTTCCGTTACAAATTGAATAATTATAATGTACAATACGTTGCTTATTCAATCGTACAAAAAATCGTGGACAACGTACATTTTTAGGAAAGTATAAATTTTGCAGCTTCAGCTGTGAAGGCGTAAAGAGGTAACAGACACACTTTCGCACTTAAAATGTTAGTATGGATAATATCATTCATGTATGGCTATTGGCTAGTCCAGTGTTTCCCAACCTGTGGTCCGCGAGTACCTATATGTATGGAGGTCCGGGGTGTCATCTCTAGACATACATAATACTATTTTTTACTGTTTATTTTAATAAGGGCACCGTGGCTAAAAAGGATTGGGAAGCACTAGGTTAGACCATAGACAATACTGTGTATGAGCAAATGTATGAGCATGTGGTTTGTATGGTCTGTGTGGGAGTGTGGGAGTTGACAAAATCAGATCGAGCTGTCAATACGATGACAGACATTTCATTTGGATTAATGGATTTGATTGTAGCGCTGCGGGCGGTTTTGATAGTTGCATGTTTTTTAAAACAGTACTATTTTAGCATTATAGCCACCGGTTGCGTATGTATTGAGATGTACAAAGAATATAAAAGGAGTAGACAGAGAAACTTAAATTGACAAAGGAAATCTATATGATTGTACCTCGATTTTCTAATTTTTGTTGTCTGATTGTGTTTTTAATTTCTATTCTTTCGCATTTCTATTGTGGTGATGCTAATGGAAACTTACTTGAAACATACATAATATAAAATCGAAAGAGATTCGTTGGGTAAACGATGGTAGCTCCAACACCACTCATTGCAAAATTCAATTGTAGTGAACTGTATTCTTTGATTATAACCTAGCATATTAGATAGCAGGAACTTCGATAGCGCGATTAATAGTAGTGGATAAAGATGAAAGTATCAAAACCTTTCGTACACCACCAGTGATGGCCGATGGGGCGCGGCAGGCCCGTTATTATTTCACGATGAAAAAACAAAATGTCTGCTTTAAAATATCGACACTCATTTTTCTGGGATAAGCGATGACATATTACAAAGTATGATGTGCATTACGGGGAAAGTTTTAAATGCATTGCCTTTTTTCCCTCTCATAATATTAAATACGTAAAACATAATATTGTTTTAGAGGTTTTTGGCATTATCACCAAAATAGTAAATAACTATTTTCTACGACAGCACTACACTAGAGATTTCCAACTTCAAAAAAATCGGTTGTCTGTAAAGTCGGTTTACTGACGATAGTTGAACGTGACAACGTAGGGTAATTTCGCCTATTCGCGTCCATTTAGTGCAGTTGGCAAGTTTGATGGCGAAAATAATAATGTCCCAACATTCATTTCTATGAAAAAATTATGTTATGTGATCAATATATTAGTCTATTTTAAGATTAACTTTCAGTTTTACTCGAAGCATCTTATGTTACATTTTTAAATAGATAAACTTCAGAATAAGGCATTTTACCCACTTTGCGTCCACAAAATCCTAATTGCGTCCACCCGTGGACCATTTAGCGTCCACCAGCTTAGAAAAGGAATATAGGGGTGATATTTTAAGAAAATAAAAAAAGATTGTATTTTAACAATTTCTTTATTTCAGAGTATTAAAAATCAACATTATTATCATAATAAAGAATCTCAAAAAAATAATCAAAATCTTCTCAACATTGAACTTAAAAATATAAATTTTAACAATTATTTCTTTATTTCAGAATGTAATTAAGTAAACTGTAATAAAAATCAACATTATTATCATAATAAAGAATCTCAAAAAAATAATCAAAATCTTCTCAACATTGAACTTAAAAAAAATTTTTTTTCAAACCACTTTTGACCTGGGCGATCATCTTTAAAATTATTTTTAAACTTCCCATCACGAATTAATTTCTGAACAGTATTCAACAATTCTTGCTTTTTCACTGGAAATCCACATTTGGAAATATCAAGAAGCAATTCAACTACTTTTTTTTCACCATCTACTCCTAGCGCTGGTTCTGGTCCAGGTTTCTTTACTCCATCTGGTCTGCGCCCACTGATTTTATCCAATATTGTGGTCTTGGGAATAGCATATTCTTTACATATTTGTCTTACCGATTTATTCTTCTCTCGAATTTCATTTAACGCTTTCTTTAAATCGTCTTCTGTGTATGTTCTTCTTTCCTTCTTCTTTCTTTTCTCCGAAGAACTCATCTTAAATAGAAAAAAAAGAATAAAAGAACTCATTTTATTTAAAAATACAATTTTTAAACGTATTTTTAATAAAAAATATACAATAATATAATAATAAACAATACATTTCATAATTATTATTTTCACATGCAAGTCAACATGCAAATATTTAACGAAAATAGAGGACGCAATTTGGTTTATGTATCATCCCCTGTAGGTATAGTTTGCGTCCACAGGTGGACGCAAAGTAGAAATTTTGTGAATTCGATGTAGTAATTCGCGTCCACCTTATTTCAGTCGTTAAATATAAAAAACATAAGCAAATTCATAATAAATATTATTCCTTTTTACATTATAATAGTCTACAAACAACTATGTAACCTAATTTTCACTTAAAACAATAAAAAACTTACCATCGAACGCGCCGCTGCACACTATTTTTTTTGTCGCGCGAGCGCGCGCACGTGCTCCCTTGTTGAACAGCCGAGGCTAAATATTTCTTCTAAACGGTTTTGGTTTGGCGCACGGACCTTTTGTCCATGTGTGCGTACCTCGTATACATTGACGTATTAGCAGGAATGACTTTTCGTTTGATTGGTGTGTTAGTTTACTTATTTTCGGGATTTTAAAAAGGAAGATCCGCAAAATGGACGCGAATTGGTCTATGGACGCGAAAGGGCGAACTTACCCTATGACGTTGTCACGTTCAACTATCCTTAACCCCTTAACCCTCGCTTCCGAATCTCTATAAATAGAAACAAACTTTTTCGACTGTAACCTAAAGTTATTTCGATGTATTTCTTTCAAATCGACCTATGTAAAGAACAAAGTTCTATTTGAATATATCACCAAAGTACTTTTATTGTATTTTTTACTGCTATCGGACCTCTACATTTTATAAAAAAAAAAAAAAAAAAAAAATGTTACGTAAAAACAATAGTAATTACTACAAGTGTCACCTCACTACCAACTTCGAGTAGCAAGATATCGACAATTGCAGCACTTACGTCAGCGTCTTGTTGGCCCAGCGGGACAAGCTAGATATCACAGCGCCAAGTACCAGGTCCACGCGGCGGCAATACTTACTAGTGGTGTTCCTAACGGCTATATTTTCAGAGCGCGCTAAATGCTAGACGCTACATTTTTCAAACGCGCTATTTTTGACGCTACGTTATAACGAATAAAATCTCGATTCGTTCAAGCGCGCTAGTTTTGACGCTACGTTATAACGAATTTCAAGCGCGCTAGTTTTGACGCTACGTTATAACGAATTTCAAGAGCGCTAGTTTTGACGCTACGTTATAACGAATTTCAAGCGCGCTAGTTTTGACGCTACGTTATAACGAATTTTAAGCGCGCTAGTTTTGACGCTACGTTATAACGAATTTCAAGCGCGCTAGTTTTGACGCTACGTTATAACTTATAACAGTTAAAACGAATGAAATCTCGATTCTTTCAAGCGCGCTAATTTTGACGCTACGTTATAACGAATGATACGTTATAACGATCGATTGGACACGTTGTAAAGTTACCGACGTTATTGAATTCTTTCGCTAATAATAATTATAAGGCGGTGGGTGAGTTAATATAATATAACGTGTTTGTTAGATAACTTTGAATAATATAATCGTTTGAAGGCATTATTATTTATTTGGTTAATTTTATTACGTTTGAAATATTTAAATTAAAATGATACAATATAATTGTATAATAATATTATATTGAAATTGAAAGGAATCTCTTTATATAAATACTTACAATTCTTTTTTTTATAAGTTATTTAAATGGTTTTTAATTATATTTTTTTTTTGTTTTTGGTAATATACTTAAATTATTTTTAGATCTTTTTTAACATTTCATTTACTTACATTTAAAAATATAATAACGTATCTAGATTTAGAAAAAATACATTCACATGGAACGGAAGTTACCATTATATTACAGTACAGTGCTCTTCGGAGCAGGGATTATAAAACATTATAATTTACCTATGCACGCAACGCAACACTGAAAAAATTATGACAGCCGAATTCACCCGATTTGGGCCCGAACGATACGGCAACGAACCAACGAAAGTCGCGACTCGCGCGCGATCGGCAGCGCGAGCGGCGCCGCGCTAGGTCAGTGACCGCGCGATACGTTATAACGTAGCGTCTTGTACCTAGTTTTATAGCGCGCGCTATTCGTTGCGAAGAAATAGCGCGCTACTTTTTTCAGCTATACGTTATATTAACCACCACTAATACTTACTTTTCGCTTTCTTTAAAATATAAGCATCGCTCACTCAAGTAGGACTTAGGAGAGAGACGGATGTCGAACGCTGCCGAACGCAAAGGCCGATTGTGCTTCCTTGTCGCTCGTTCCGCGCTCTCGCTTGCACTTCAAGCCTTATATGGAACGCCTCAGAGCGAGGTAACGACGCATGAACTGTCATGTTATTCGGGCGCGCACCCCATATCGAATTATAAGACGTTATCACGTCAATAATATTATGTAATTAATAGACCATACAATACCTAAGTACAGATTATTAATATGAGTATACCAGTAAGTCGCAAGTGTGTGCTTTCGTACACATTATACTATAAACAGGCAAAATAATGCAAGTATTTTACGCTGGTTTCCTAAGCATTTGGTACCTAAACAACAACTTTCTCCGACAGTACACAAAAGCTCTCAACAGTGGCAGATTTACACTAGGGGCAATCGGGGTTACGTAGTAACTATTAGCTTTGTCCACACTGGGCCTTTTTCTGTTCATCAAGGGCATGCGTTATAGCGCAGTCAACAGCGAACGTGAGGCATGCCCGCGCGTTGAAATCGTAGCGCTCGCTATGACACTTCTTTCAACGCGGGTGGATTTTGACGCATTCAATTATTGAATATGCCAAACGAAAGTTGAATAAAAAGAATATGATGAAAATTGAAGATGAAATTGCATAATGTGGACATAGCTATTTAGTAATTTGGAAAGTGGAGAAAGAGTGTTTTTTGGTGTCTTAAAAATTTCATACTTACATAATTAAGATTATTCTTTAAAATAATCATATAAAAAATTTAAAAGATAATATATGGAATTCGATTAATACAATGAAAAATTATTGTAAACCATAATTTTGACGCCTGTGAAAATGTTCAAAATAATATCTTAATTACCATTCTTTTCTCTCTTCTTCTTAAGATATCAAAACTGCACTACTAGTGATATTTCAATGAAGGCATGGCATTTTGAGTGGCCAAGGGCGCCAAAAGTGTAAATCCGGCCCTGGCTCTCAAACTTCAATACAATTTGCATCGCTGGTTGTGACAGCAATGGCGTCAGTTAATTGTGTGTGAGGATGTTCCTCGTTTCCTCTAATCACAATACCATTGGGGCTTCCAAAGTTTGTAAGTTGTTTGGTAGAGAGTTTTAGTCTAAGTGTCTAAACACACTAGGCCGAAGTTACGCGGCGTAAATTACGTCCGCATACAAAATACGGACGGAACGCGACGGAATAGTGTGTCATCGGTAGTTTAAAATACATTGCGGGCGTAATCATGCGGAATTTACGCCGCGTAACTTCGGCCTAGTTTGTATAGACACTGAGAAACTGGCATTTCCGTACATTGTTTTGAAAGTTTGTGAAGTCAATAATTTTTAACAAATTTTATCAAAATCGATTCAGCGGCTCAGGCTTGAAAGAGTAACATGCGGATATTGAAAGACAGTGTAGGAGTACTCATTTTTTAATGTGTAAAGAATAAAAATTATCCATTTCCCGGAACTCAAAGAATAGTTTATACAAAATTCAGCAGCTTTAAAAGCGTGCTGCGTGAGCCGTGAAGTCAACACAGTGACAGACAGATACACTTTCACATTAATTTATAATATTTCTAGATGACGCCCGCAACTCCGTTGCGCCAAAATTAGTTTATCGCGCGCGAACCGTAAATTTTTTCGGGATAAAAAGTATCCTATGTCCCTTCCCGAGACTCAAAGTGTCTCCATACCAAATTTCAGCAAAATCAGTTCAGCGATTTGGGCGTGAAAAGGTAACAGACAGACAGATCTTTCGGTTTTATAATATTTAAAGTATTATTAAGTACTAGATGATGCCCGCAACTCCGTAGCGCCAAAATTCGTTTATCGCGCGGGAACCGTACATTTTTCGGGGATTAAAAGTATCCTATGTCCTTTTTCGGGACTCAAAATATCTCCATACCAAATTTCAGCAAAATCGGTTCAGCGGTTTGGGCGTGAAGAGGTAACAGACAGACAGACAGACAGAACACTTTCGCATTTATAATATTAGTATGGAAGTATGGATGGATGATAGATGTATGTATGGATGGATGTATAGAAATAGCGTTCGCCGTATTGCTTAAATATTTTAGCCGTACTGCATTACGGGGCTCCGAAGCAGGCCAGATGCAATAAGAGAGGGGAATTACACTTTTACCTGCGCCTGAATATTTCAACTTAATCCATCAGCTGACTGCTCTAATTTGATTCTATTCGTTCCGACTTCCGATCCTTAATTCATCGTTAGGTTCCTACAAGTTGGGCCAAGATGGATGTCAATGATTGGGAAGGCGTTGTATGCACAATTTTGTTTTCTTGAATTTTTGACAATGGGTCAAAAGTTCAAGAAAACACCTCACGTAATTTGTGGACTTATAGCTTCGTACGTTTGTTTATACTACTCCAATTTTTTCTTATTTCTGTTCAAAAACACAGTTCTTTTTTAAATTTTTGGGAAGAAATTGTTTCAGATTCATCAGGCAAACCCAAAGAAAGATGTCTCAACCAAACGAGGCAGTATGCTTATATTAAGGCCGGAATAAAATTCACTGCAAAAAGTAGCGGCGTCACAGCGGCGCTGAAAATTCATTTTCTGTGATTTGGATTATCAAGCGCCCTAGCGCCATTAATTTGCTCATACAAAAGTATAAAAAAATACTCTTTCAGTAATTAATTTTGGGCAAGATTTTAATTAATTTCATGTAATTAACTAAAGTCTTGCCCGTTGATGGATGATGAGTGATTCAGACTACAAAAAAGCGTAGGTAGGTCATGGTGCATCGGAGAATCACGTCTTGTGAACGCGTACCATTAGGTCGGCCAGACGATAGCTAAAAACGAATAATATAATATTTTACTTAAAATAGGAGTTTCCCAGCTGCGAAATCCCAAGTTTAAAATTAAGGCTACGCCTTGATAATTTGGCTATTATTAGCGATATTGATTTTTCTCAGCAATGACTAAAAATTAAAGTTCATTGTCAGTACTCATCATGTCTTTGTCTTTGAATTACCCATAGCATAACACGATTGGTCAACTTTTATAACACAGAATAATCAATCAAAAAGACCTCTGTAAAAAAAGGGATTCCTATTTTGCCAATTGAGAGTGATTTAAGCTTCCAAAATTCGTACATAGATTGGATCAAGCATACACTTTAATTTGCCCATAGCTTATATGAAATATATTTATGGTTTTTAAATTACGCGACAAAAAACATTTTGTCACTTACGCTCTTTCCATTTTTTGCTGTTCCATTGCTTGTTTTTTATGAGAGGCCGGGCCGACCTCTCATAGAAAAACAAGCAATCTAAAACGTATCCAACACGGTTTTTCACTTTAACGCGGCGTCACCTTAAATCCCGTAGGAACCTTGCGTTTTAGTATGGATATGGAGATTTTGAATCTTTAAAAATTACATTGTAGTTTATACTACGGTATACAGTGTTGCGGAAATGCTCGGAACTCGTAATAACAAAAAGAGTTACAAGAGGGTTAACAAAGAGCTTTGTAAATTATATTATGTATGATCAGAATTAAAGTTGATTAATAGGCAGATGACACACCTACTTAATTTGGTCAGTTTATGTCAAACCCAGCCGGCCGCGGTATTACACTAAAAACCAGTGAAACAATAACATGACCAAAAAAGTAGGCAGTACTGAGTATACAGTATGAATTTTTCTGATACTTAGTATGTTATATTATATTTTATGATGCGTGTACAAACTTGACGGGGATTCACTTCTAAATGCGTGTCAGCTCAGCTCGATAACCTCTGACACTGGACACACAACGATGTACACGCGCTAGATAGCGATAATTGATTTAAAATAAGCTATTAGAATCGGAATGTACGTAAAATTACATCAAAAACGTATTTAAAAAGATCGCTCAAACAACAACAACAGGAGCGACCAAGCTTTTGGCTTCGAATGTTAAATCAAATCGTAGTAATAAGTTAACTTTAGAAATCGTTAATTTTTTATGTTTATTATTTATGTTCTTTTTTAGTTTTGTATTGTTATAAAATTTTAGCACAATTTATTAATATTTATGAGAAGTCGTGTTATTTTTATTACAGGTATATGCGTGTACTCCAAGTTTCTATTCTTAACTAGAAATAACTAAATTCTTTATCACTTTGATATATCCTTCTGTTTGTGCATTTACCATTTACCAAGAATCAAAAATAACAATTTATTCATTGGCACATCTTGCAACTGGATATCAACGGCGCTCGGGGAAGCACCTCCGGGGAACTATTCTATCCTGGTCAGCTCAGTCAGTATATAACGGCAAGCCCAGCTCTGTACTAGCACAGTTTAGGAATACTTCGAGCTAGATCAACGTAAACCGTAACGTAACGTACCTTAACCACACCAAAGAATATAAGACTGAACCAACGAAACGAAGAAGACCGCACAGACTAATAGAAGATAATATCTAGAAGACGAAATAGAAGAAAAACCTCAAGATGTTCACCAAACTAGTTATTCTCGCTGTAATCCTCGTTGGAGCAAACTGCAGATATCTAATAGTTGATACGGTGCCGCAAAAATATATCGTAGACAGCGCTCTGATAGAAGAAAATAATCTAGAAGATCTATACTCTGAACAGGAGTATGAGAGTGCCAGGCCGGTTTACATACGGCATAGAAGACAGGCTGGCATGATGAACACCAACCCTGATGGTTCAACCAACGTCATGGCTAAATTTCCCCTGGCTGGTAACGATAAGAACATCCTGAGTGCGGTTGGTGGGATCAACGGCGCTAAAGACGGTGGCTTCAAGGCCGGCTCAGCGGGGTTGGCTTTGGACAATGTGTAAGTTTACTTTCCTTAAATATTGGCTTTTTAATGTAAGTACTAAAATATCGATAAGAAAGGGACTATCATAATAATCAAGTCAATGTAGTCTAGATAACTTGGTATGGTAAAGATCAATAAGAGAATATTGTGAATAGGTATGCTTCGCAATAGCATAATGGATATTCGAAAAGATTTTTTTGGTGCGCACTGCGCAGGATCCACGGAGCAAAACCAACTTTGTTTTTGCTCCGTGGCAGGATCAAAATCGTTAAGGCACTTGTCTAGGTTAAAGTACTTCATTAATTAACTATCATATCACCTCTCTCGTTCTTCGTTTGTGATTGAGATGGTATGATACATAAAACTATTCGCAATAACCCATTGGTGCTGGGATTAATACCGCAAAGTTCCTCTTTATTTACACTATATTTTGTTATTTCCAGCAACGGCCATAGCATCTCCCTACATACCGTTTCTTCTTATATCTGTATTTTCTATCTTATCTTCTTCCAGCAACGGCCACGGTCTCTCCCTCACCGGCACCCACCTCCCCAACGTCGGCAACCAGCTGACTGGCGCTGGCAAAGTCAACATGTTCCACAACGACAACCACGACCTCACCGCCAACGCGTTCGCAACCCGCACCTTCCCCAGCAACCCCGCTATACCCAACTTCAACACCGTTGGTGGCAGCATGGATTATATGTACAAGTGAGTTTTCAGAACTTTTTTAACAGTCCATGATGGATTACAATTGCCAACAGCGGCGTCGATTGTGCATGATTTAGACAGCTGCACAATGATTATGGTGGTAACTAGTAATCATCGCGGATCATCGCGTAGACGCCGCCTGGAGAATCCTTCTCAGATACAATGTAATCTCAATCTTAGAAATACTTAAAACAACTAGTGCTTGAGGCAAGTTTATTTACAAAAAATCCTCCTCCTCTCCCCATTCACACCTTTTTTCGGAGTTCCGGAAAATTTTTAAGAAACCTATAGTCATCTACGAATGGTGATACAGAAAAAAACATTTTATTATGCCTCTTTTCAGGAACTAAGTGGGCGGTTCCCTGGGCATGTCGCACACGGACCTGTTCAAGCAGACGGACTACTCCGCGATGGGCAAGCTCAACCTGTACCGCAACCCCACATCGTCCCTGGACTTCAGTGCCGGAGCCAGCAAATCCGTTTCCCCGTTCATCCCGCGTAGCTCCTGGCAACCATCCGCTGGGTTGTCGTTCACCAAGTATTTTTAAGTTCTAGTCCGCCTTAAATAAACTATGTAATTTATTAAAGAATTTTTTATTTATTTTTCTCATACTCACAATGTTAATGTTTTGCTCGCGACAAGTTTTCAGTACTCAATTAACGCAAAAATTGAAATAAACCAACGGCCCTAAGGCCCATATCCATTTACAGTAATCGATATGAGGGGAGCCCTAGAACAATTTTTTTGTGATTATTAACAAGCTAATTTTTTGTGAGTAGCTACATTTTGATAAGACGAACAACATTTTTATTTTCGAAAAATCTCGAAAGTGGTAGCTAACAGAAAAATTTCATACTTTGACTTGATGGTCCCAAAATATGGATTGTTTTATTTGTAGGACAAGGTTACTCTTAAATTATATATAATTACTAGCTGACCCGGCAAACGTTGTTTTACCATATAAATAATTTTTGGTATGAAAAATAGATGTTGGCTGATTCTCAGACCTACTCAATATGCTCACAAAATTTCATGAGAATCGGTCAAGCCGTTTCGGAGGAGTACGGGAACGAACATTGTGACACGAGAATTTTATATATACGACTAGCGGCCCGGTACGTACTACGTGCGTATACGTAAATAATACAAAAATCTGTTAGAACATCGATTCATTTCTTTAAAAAATATATAACTTAATTGCTAGCTATTTAAAACTTAATCCAAAACATTTGGATAAACAATATTTTTCCATTTTGATTGTAAATCTGTAGTACCGACTTTCTGGAACAGGCAACAACAGGCAAAAGTGTGACAGTGCACTTGCATGTTACTTGTATGATTGAAGCAACTTACTTCTCAGAAGTAATGTCAAATGTGTGCCTTACGCTCTGGAGTTAAGGTTGAATTTGTTATATTCAATTTTGGTGACATTGGTGACCCTGACGTGGTAATGATGATAAATGTAATTTGCATAGCAGCATATGCTTTCAGTTCTTAAAACAGCGCCTAAACCCCTAAACTTGTATCTATAAGGAATCCGGAGTTCTCTTAGTGTCTTCGGAACCATAGTATACCTTGGTGCAAAATGTTGAGTTTTGGTAGCATATGCTTAGGATGCTTCTCATAAAAATCACCATATGTTTCCATATAAATTTTGAGGAGTTCCCTCGATTACTCATGGATCCCATCATCAGATCACCACTTTTGTGAACATGGTACCAAATACGGAACACTGACAAACGGCGGAATAATCGTTGAACATACAAAAAAAATAAAAAATATATCCACAGCCGAACATATAACCGGAGGAGGTTGTATGTTCGGCTGTGGATATATTTTTTATTTTTTTTGTATGTTCAACGATTATTTTGAAAGTCGGTTAAAATGCGTCATGCTGATGAAAAAAAAATGTTACTTCACGAATAATTTCTCATCTTGTATTAGAAATAATTGCACAACGTTGATCCAATTCATGACTTTAATCACCAATAAAATAAATTAGCAAAAATTGATAATCAGCGTCGGGGTACGGCAATAACGAACCAACTTGATGATAAATCTGGCCCTGAATCTGTAACATAGGTACGTATGCAATTTTAGGTTGTTGGATAAGAATTTCTATAAAACTATCGAATACTTTATGATTAAGATTGATATAAACATTCAAGTTTCCAGTTGAAAAAATAATAATTTCACTATCTGTAAAGACTTATGTGTTCCGCTCAGTGACTTTGGATCCAGGATAATACGAAAACTCATAATCAGCTGACTTCACTACCACTATAGAATTTCTTAAAAAACTCCAAGCATATTGTTGCGGATACGGACACGTGGTGCCATCTAGCGTCGGCCCAGCAAACTGACCAAGGGAACACAGGCAACATAAATCCCCTACTCGATACTAGATGGCGCTAGGAGTAAGTACCTACGAGTAATCTCTAGAAATATCTCATACTTGTTTACGCATATCGGGTTTACTCTGGGATGTTCCGGAATTTTCTGAGACTCGATCCGGCCCGTATAAATAGTCGCAGACTGCAGCCGGCAGTTCAGTTCGATCCGAGCGATCATCAAGGCGACTTCAAAGTGAGACAAGTGATCAATAGTGAGTGATTGTGATAGTGAACTAACGACTCGGCTACGACCTAGGACAGTGATAGTGCTCAGTGATTTGGATCTAGTGCTTAGTGTTTGGACTTAGTGATTTGTGTGAGCTAGTGTTTGTGAATAAAGTCTTCAAGAGAGTCACCAGGTCTTTCTCTCCGAATCCTCGAACCCTAGCACGTAACAACTGGTGTCGGAAGTGAGATTTGGAGATGCCATTGACTCCGAGAGAGGACTTCAAGGGGAGTATCAGGACAAGGGCACAGCGAGCTGCTGCCATTGACTCCGAGAGAGGAGTTGGAGGTGGAGCTGCGGAGGCCACACCCACTGGGGACCAAGCTCCGCCCACTGCGGGGCAGGCCCCACCCGCTGGCCCCGCCTACCAGGCTCCGCCCACTGACCACGCCCCCTAGGCTCCACCCACTTCGGGTGAAGCCACGCCCACTGGCTCTGCCCACCGGGGCCCGCCCACTGACCACGCCCCTCAGGCCACGCCCACTCAGGCCCCGTCGACTAGCTACATCCATCCTGCCACGCCCGTAGTTTCTACGGCCCCTCAAATGGCTCCTCAATTGGAAAGCATAATTGAGTTAATTCAGGCTTTGCAAGAGGCACAAGACCGCAAGCTCAGCGCGTTGCAAGAGTCACAAGAGTCACATGATCGCAAGCTTGGCGCTTTGCAAGAGTTGCAAGAACGCAAGCTCTGCGCCTTGCAGGAGTCACAAGAGCAACAAAAAGTCCTCCAAGAAAAAGCACTTGGAGCTATAAAGGATGTAAGTGACACGGTGGTTAAGCTCCGAAAAGATGTCGACATAATGGACGAACGAGTTACGGGGTTAGGATTGGAT
Source organism: Lysandra bellargus (assembly GCA_905333045.1). Lineage (NCBI taxonomy): Eukaryota > Metazoa > Arthropoda > Insecta > Lepidoptera > Lycaenidae > Lysandra > Lysandra bellargus. The sequence continues at coordinate 2,324,389 of HG995343.1, forward strand.
GTGGAAAATGTAAAAACCGGCCTCACTGAACTTCAGAAGAAAGTAGTGCGCCTGGAAACCACAGGAGTGGCGGTGTCTAGTGGAACTACCGGAGTGGTGCAAGTGGTACAAGGACCAAGAGTTAAAGTGCCACCATACGACGGTACTACTTCTTGGAACGCTTATCGTCAGCAATTCCAGACGGTTGCTTCTGCCAACGGATGGACTGACGAACAATGCCTGACCGCTCTCACTGTCGCGCTCAGAGGGCAAGCCTTGTCAGTCCTGGAAGCACATACAGGAAATGGGTTCATAGACCTGATGGAGGCCCTTGAATCCAGATACGGGGAGCGACACCTGGAGCACGTGTTCCGTGCTCAACTTCGTGACAGAGTCCAACGCTCAGGAGAGGGACTACAACAATGGGCGTTGAAAATTGAAAAACTTGTCAAGAAGGCACACCCAGGAGCCGACGCCAAGATGGTTGACACGAACATTGTTCAAGCATTCGTCGACGGAATCAGGGACCTGGAAGTCAGAGCTGCAGTGAGGCTACGTCACCACACCTCACTAAAGGAAGCGTTGGCGCATGCTTTGGAGGTCGAGGCTGTCCGCCGTGACATACGACAGACTTATAAGATCCATGAGGTCTCTGAGGAAGTTAAGGCGGTCAAGGCTCCCACGAGGAGAAGTTTTGGAGCCATGTGCTACAAGTGCGGTGAGAGGGGCCATCTTCAGCTCAACTGCCCGCAGAAGGAGACCCAGATGTCAAGGATGAAAAGGCTCGAGGAACAAATAGAGGAGCTGAAGAAAGGAGCTTCATCCCCTGCCCGGGATCAGGGAAACGAATAAAAGCCAGGACTGAGGGGCGAGTACTGGCTGACGCGGAAGAAGCCCCGATAACTGTTATGTCCCAAGCATGCAGCGGGAATAGTCTTGTGATTCAGGGGACTATTAACAGGACGGATTGCAAAATGACTCTAGACACAGGAGCCTCTAGAACGATAGTGAACCCAAATCTGGTAAAAGCTGCAAGAAGACACAAGAGGAGAATTAACTGTCGGCTCCTTACTGCCTCCGGACAGCCAATACCCGTCCTGGGAGAAATGTCAGTTACGATTAATGTAGGGGGGGGTCCTCATACCTTCATGACGTTATTGTGGCTGATATTATGGATGATTGCATCTTGGGTTTGGATTTCATGAAGAAGCACAACTGCAGAATTAATGTCGCTGACGGAGTTTTCAAGTGTGGCGAAGAAGAAATTTTCATCCTTGGAGGCGCCTGCGGGAAAGTCGCATGTGTAAAGGAAGTCATCATACCTGGACGAGCGGAAGCTAGAGTGCTCGTAAAACTACCGCCAGCTGGAAAGAAGAAGTCAAACAGATGCGTGTTGATCGAAGACATACCTACCAAGACATCAGCGCGAAATGACGGCGAGAACCCTTGTTAGTGGAAGCAGTAACGCTGTGGTCAGGGTTTTGAATCTGGGTGATCACGAGATCTGCTTAAACAAAGGTGACGTCATTGGAAAGTGCGAGGAAGTAGTCTGGATGAGAAAGTGTAGTTCGATCACAGGCCCAGACTCAGCAAACAGCAACAACTATGGATTAGTGACTGAGCTACTCGACGACTGCAAGAGTAATCTGACTTATTCGCAGAGCATGAAAGCTAAGAAGTTTTTACAACGCCACGCGAATATCTTCTCCAGTCAGGAAGGCGACCTTGGAAGAACGTCGATGGTTCAGCACAGGATAGATACTGGAAACGAGAACCCAATTCGTCAACGAGCAAGACGGATACCCATTGCAAAGGAAAAAGAAGTTGAAGGCCTTTTGGAGGACATGAGAAGGCATAAGATTATTGAACCGTCTGCAAGTCCGTGGTGCTCACCTGTTGTATTAGTGAAGAAGAAAGATGGCAGCACAAGATTTTGTGTGGACTACAGGCGTCTCAATGATGTCACTAAGAAGGACAGCTATCCATTACCTCGAATCGACGACACTCTGGATACCTTGAGTGGCATGAAATGGTTCTCGACCCTGGACCTGAAATCGGGATACTGGCAGGTGGAAATTCATCCAAAAGACAAGGAGAAGACAGCTTTTTCCACCGGTAAAGGTTTATGGCAGTTTAACGTCATGCCCTTTGGATTGTGCAACGCACCTGCCACATTCGAGCGACTCATGGAGTGTGTACTGGCAGGCTTAGTTGGAGAGGCTTGCTTAGTCTACTTGGATGACGTCATCATTGTTGGCCGCGACTTCGAGGACCATTTGCGAAACTTAGAACGAGTTTTCGCCAAAATAGAGGGGGCCAAGTTAAAGTTGAATCCGAAAAAGTGTCGTTTATTCAGGAGTAAGGTCAATTATCTCGGCCATGTTATCTCCAGTGATGGAATCCTGACGGACCCGGAGAAACTGGAAGCAGTTCAAAATTGGCCAACCCCTAAGAACAAAACTGAAGTGCGGGCATTTCTCGGTCTATGCTCCTACTACAGGCGTTTTGTTAAGGGATTCTCGGAGATAGCCAAGCCATTACATCGGCTGACAGAAGATAAACGACAGTTTATTTGGGACGAGACTTCTGAAGATTATTTTCAGAAACTGAAGAAACATCTGTGTGAAACACCAATCCTGGGGTATCCACAACCTGAAGGTCAGTTTATAGTCGACACGGACGCAAGCAACACGGCCATTGGAGGGGTGCTATCTCAAAAACAGGGTGAAAGAGAAGTTGTAATTGCATATTTCAGCAAATCTTTATCTAAGCCCGAGAGAAACTACTGTGTGACAAGAAGAGAACTCTTGGCTGTTGTAAAGGCGCTACAACATTTCAGCAAATATCTCATCGGCAGACAGTTTTTACTGCGAACTGATCACGCAGCCTTGAAGTGGCTACTGAAATTCAAGAACCCAGAAGGCCAAGTAGCTCGATGGATTGAACAACTCCAGGAGTATGACTTCAAGACGGAACACCGCAGCGGAAAGGCGCATGGGAATGCCGACGCACTTTCACGAAGGCCGTGTTCAGAGGACTGCAAACACTGTGTTAAGCAGGAATCTAATGAAGTAACATTAAAGTTAACGAGAACAAGTCCCTTGGGTCTCTGGGAGAATTATGCTATGAGGGAGGCTCAAGAAAGAGATGACGACCTTCGGCACATCATCATATGGAAGAAACGCGGTGACGTAAAACCAATCTGGAGTGAGGTTGCACCCGCTGGCGCTGTCACTAAGGCGTACTGGGCGCAATGGGACAGTCTGATTCTTCAAAACGGAATACTCTACCGGAAATGGGAGAAGACTAACGGCAGAGAGTTCCATCTTCAGATAGTTGTCCCAAGAACGAAAGCACCGGATGTTCTCCGTGAAATACACGATGGCGTATCAGGAGGTCATCTAGGTGTCAAGAGAACGTTAACAAAAGTGCGAGAACGATTCTACTGGTTGCATTGTCGAGATGATGTGCAGGATTGGTGCCGCAAATGTACTACTTGCGCTGCAGTGAAGGGACCTCAAACAAGGAGCCGTGGGAACCTGCGCTTGTATAACGTTGGCGCACCGTGGGAACGAATTGCAGTTGACGTAGCTGGGCTGGGGAACAAGTATTTTATGGTTGTCATGGATTACTTCACCAAATGGCCCGAAGTGTTCGCCATACCAAACCAGGAAGCTACAACAGTTGCTTCTAAGCTGGTCGAGGAAGTGATATCTCGCTTTGGTGTGCCTCTAGAAATCCATTCCGATCAGGGCAGGAATTTCGAATCGCAGGTCTTCCAGGAAGTGTGCAGAATTTTGGGAATGCATAAAACGAGGACCACCGCGTACCATCCACAGTCTGATGGAATGGTTGAGAGATTTAACCAGACCCTTGAGAGGCATTTGGCGAAATTGGTAGATGACAGACAAAAGGATTGGGACAAGTATATACCACTCTTCCTTCTCTCGTACCGTACCGCCGAGCATGAGAGCATAAAAGCTACCCCGGCTTATGTCAATTACGGTAGAGAACTACGAATACCAATAGACCTCTTGACAGGAGCGTCACCGGGGGAACCAAAGACCGTACAAGACTATGTCTGCGATTTAAGGGAAAAGATGCACTACATACACGCCATGGTTCGGGAAAATGGGTTACAGTCAAGTGAGAACATGAAGACCAGATACGACCGGAGATCGAACACGAGCGGCTTCGAAGAAGGGACACTGGTGTGGCTGCATAACCCAACTCGCCGAAAAGGGAAATCTCCAAAGTTGCAGACCAAGTGGGACGGCCCTTACAAAGTGATTACCCGATTGAATGATGTGACTTACAGGATTCAAAAGCAACCAAGAGGGACATTCAAAGTGGTACACATAGACCGTCTGGCGCGTTACCATGGCAGTAACAACGATGCTCGGGACGAGCATCGCTAGGAGGGGAGTAGTGTTGCGGATACGGACACGTGGTGCCATCTAGCGTCGGCCCAGCAAACTGACCAAAGGAACACAGGCAACATAAATCCCCTACTCGATACTAGATGGCGCTAGGAGTAAGTACCTACGAGTAATCTCTAGAAATATCTCATACTTGTTTACGCATATCAGGTCTACTCTGGGATTTTCCGGAATTTTCTGAGATTCGATCCGGCCCGTATAAATAGTCGCAGACTGCAGCCGGCAGTTCAGTTCGATCCGAGCGATCATCAAGGCGACTTCAAAGTGAGACAAGTGATCAATAGTGAGTGATTGTGATAGTGAACTAACGACTCGGCTACGACCTAGGACAGTGATAGTGCTCAGTGATTTGGATCTAGTGCTTAGTGTTTGGACTTAGTGATTTGTGTGAGCTAGTGTTTGTGAATAAAGTCTTCAAGAGAGTCACCAGGTCTTTCTCTCCGAATCCTCGAACCCTAGCACGTAACAATATTATACTACTGTATATTATGGTATATACCTACTTAGAGTTTATCAAGCAATGCTGAAAATGACATGTTCAAACACCTATCTCTAATAATTAGGCTCTAGAGTTCTAGGTTCTCTGACTTTCGTTTTATTATAATTTATAGCACTGATTCCGCATGGAAACTCATCATAAAAAATATTTATATAAACTACTTAAAACTACATTAATAGATCTATGTTTGTCCCAATTTTGAAAAACTCTCCTATACAATATACTTACCTACATATTTCATAGATCCCGTGATCAAATTGCTATCTTAGTAACCGCAAAACTAAGGGTCAATCCATATCCATACTTCCATACTAATATTATAAATGTGAAAGTGTGTCTGTCTGTCTGTCTGTCTGTTTGTCTGTCTACCTGTCTGTCTGTTACCTCTTCACGCTCAAACCGCTGAACCGATTCTGCTGAAATTTGGCATGGGGATACTTTAAGTCCCGGGAAAGGACATAGGATAGTTTTTATCCCGGAAAAATTTACGGTTCCCGCACGATAAACTAATTTTGGCGCAATGAGTTGCGGGCTTCATCTGGTTTATACTAAGTCGAAGCGCATCGAAATGACTCACTAATATTGAACATAACAAATTCAACCTTAAGAAATTTAAAAACAAAAAAAAATTGTGTATAATTTTTTTTTACTAAATTTACTACTAAATATTTAAACACTAAAAAATAGAGTAAAACATTAAAAAATATATAAATAAATAGTAAATTTACTACAAAATATTTAAATACCAAAAAATATTTTTTAGAGTATAAATGTTTTGTAGTAAATTTATTATTTATTTATATATTTTGTTTAGTGTTTAAATATTTTGAAGTTAATTTTTGTACAAGAACCTAGGTAGGTAATTACTATTTTAAGCTGAAAAATAACTCAAACATGTTAAATATTTTCGTATGACAAAATGATTTTGGTATTACGTATGTATGAGAATTTCGAGGGTAGCCCGGCCCCTTAACTCCAGAACGTAACGCACACAGTCACGTGACATTGATGACCCTGATGTGGTAGTGATGATGATGGTGATGATGATGATGAATGTAATTTGCATAGTAGCATATGCGTTCAGTTCTTAAGGCAGCGCCCCAACCCCCAAACTTGTATCTATAAGGAGGTCGAAGTTCTGTTCAGCACCTTCGAACCATAGTATATCTTGGTGCAGAATCTTACTTTTGATAACATATGCCTGGAATACTTCATACAAAAGCAAAATCTGCATATGTTTTCATTTAAATTTTGAGGAGTTCCCTCGATTACTCCTGGATCGATTATGTGCAAACTTTACATAAACCATCTACTAAATAGTCCGAACAAACCCTGAAAATTTGGTTTGGATAGGTGAGCCCGTTCTTGAATTATAAAGTGACAACGAAAATTGCCACTTATTTTTATATATTAAGATTTCGCCCATATTATTTTATTGAAGTGACTTAATAAGAATGTCAACGTCGATCGCTATCCCGTCCCACAAACAATGGTCGCCGTCAGTCTCAGGTTGTAATAATTTACTATTATTTATTCAACAAATGCACTTATCAATATATAAAGTACCGAGTAGCCGATTCTCAGACCTACTGAATATACATATAAAATTTGGTAAAAATCAGTAAAGCCGTTTCGGAGGAGTTCGTGGACTAACATTATGACACGAGAATTTTATATATAAGACTAGCTGTCCCGGCAAACGTTGCTTTGCCATAATATAAATAATTTCGCCCATATTATTTTATTGAAGTGACTAAATAAGTATGTCGCCATGGCAACGTCGATCGCTATCTCGTCGCACAAACAATGGTCGCCGTCAGTCTCAGGTTGTAATAATTTACTATTATTTATTCAACAAATGCACTTATCAATAAATAAAGTACCCAGTAGCCGATTCTTAGACCTACTGAATATGCATATAAAATTTGGTAAAAATCAGTAAAGCCGTTTCGGAGGAGTTCGCGGACTAACATTGTGACACGAGAATTTTATGTATAAGATTAACCTACCAATATACAAAAAATGAGCAGGTTAGGGGGTACAGTAGTCAACCAAGTTTTGTTGATTATATAATTTAAGAGTAACCTTGTCCTACAAATAAAACAAACCATATTTTAGGACCATCAAGTCAAAGTATGATATTATCCTTTCTATGTTAGCTACCACTTTCAAGATTTTTCAAAAATAAAAATGTTGTTCGCCTTAACAAAACTCACAAAAAATTAGCTTGTTAGTAATCACAAAGTTCCTTATTGTAAATGTCACTCACAAAAAATGTCGTCACCCACAGAGTAACTTGGACAATATTAGAGCAAAGTCGCATACCAAGACACAGAATACCAAGACGTGTCAAAACTCAAAAAGCATCTCTCCACACATAGTAAGTCGTATTTTAAAACAACGTTTCTTCCCCCTTGTAAGTAATGTTCTGCCACATACGACTAAAATTGAAAGCATTTAGCCTGCAATATTGAAATGATGGGTGTCCTACAAACGGCGAGTCTGCTTTAATAATTACCGCCAATTTCCACTTTCCACTGGAAAATTCAGTACAAATTTTCGCTCGAACGAATCTCATTTCAATATAGCTTCCGTTTTATATTAATTTTAATTATTTTGAAGCGGTGATATAATTCAACTTCTGTAATAAAATGCTATTATGTTTTTTCGTGCATGTGATCATAATTTTATACATAATTCTAATATCTATAATACACTTTATGCTTTAAAATATACGGGGTTCCGTGTCTGTTACTTCTACAGGCTAATCTTATATCTTTCAACGAGCAATTCTTGTATATATATTGTATACATTTCCTAGGAATTGTATACAATGACGGATTACATACATTTCCGGTAACATATATAATTGGAATTTCGGAATCAGCTCCAACGATTTTCATGTAATTTAGTATATAGGGGGTTTCGGGGGCGATACGTCGATCTAGCTAGGAATCATTTTCATAAAATGTCATTTTATGTGTGTTTTTGAATTTTTTGAATACCGATATATATAGATAGCTAGTGTATAATAATATGAGGCACATAATATTCAAGTACCGTGCTAGTAGCCTGTACATAATAGTTATGAGTTATGACAGACTTTTCAAATCATCTTTTAAGAGTTAAGATCTTTTAAGCATCTACGGTCATCATCATTGCGGTCTGAATTAACCCTAAATGGTCTTGCTGTATGTTCCAATTTTAGCGGCTCATTCAAAAATGTTTCGTATTGCCTCGCAACGCAAAGAATACTAACCAACCCCATAAGACGCTGACAACTGCCAATGACCTTGATCTCGCATCACTCTCGCACCTGTGTCGATTTTCATGCCAGAGAGACAGAGATGTGAAGTGTTCACTCGGTAGCGTGGATACATTTTTCGTTTGTTAGAAAAAATAATTATTATGGGAAATCTAGATGTCAGAACCGAAAATTAAATCCGGAAATCTTTGGATTTTTGTAAAAGGTATCAAATAAACAAATTTTAAAGCATAGATTGTATTATTACTTTAGTTAGAACTGTTTAAAGTTCCTGAAAGATGTGACTTTGGTATTTTTTTGATCCAGTAGGAGTACATTATTCTGCTATTTAAATTAGACAAGCTTTTCCAAATATAATCAAAAATCACATTTTTTTTTTGTGCCAATCACCGAAATACATAAGTACGTCTAGAAAACTGCACAAAAATGTCGAATTGGCAGCTGTCTTCGCCTTAACTCGGGAGGTTTTCAAGACAAAAACACGTAATACTATAGAAGCCCAACGTTTGTGTAATATAACATGAGAATTGAGATGGAAAGCAAGTCTAAAGCGAGCTGCAAATCTCTGACTGATTATACACGCGTCCGTTTTGGCAAATTGAGTTGAAATAGTCACCGGGAATAAATGTTGCCCAAAGAATTTAATCCGGTCTTTGTAGACGTTAGGGCGTTTATATCATCCGAAACGATATCGGAACCGATCACCGATGCGATATCGTGTGCGACAGTTTTTGTCATTGCTACGCGAAGAAAACAACTTTATGCCGTCAGCCGTAGTTATAGAACTACTACAACTGATCGTGCAGCAAGTTAGCATTAATTATTTTAGTGCTCTTTTCAGCAATCGAGCAAAATAAGCTTTAAGAGCTTTTATTTTACTTTTATTTTAGTTTTTACTGGCCACAACCGGTGCACTTAAGCAGGTAAAAGCTCAAGCTTCAAGTTTTTCTCGAAATAAAATAACTTTTCAGTGTATCTTTATTATTTTTAAGGTTGTAAATATTTTATTTTTTATAGCAGCCATCTGAAATTTAGCGTTTGTATCCTATCCGACAGAAACTAATATGTTTTATAGTTTTCAACTCCCTAATCCCTATGATAATTGATAATGGGTTGTTATAAGTTTGACCTGTTTGGATGTCGGTCCGTGGCATATAGCTCCCAAACTTATGGATCGGATGGCTGAAACGGATTGTATCTAGCATATTTAATATAAGTCGTCGATGGACTTTTCGTCCCTATCCTTTTTTGTCCCTTTAGTTCATGTTAATTCTACTTTATGTTTAGTATTTTGGCCTCATCCACGGCTCATTAAAACCAAGATTATAGCGGGTAGAATCTTGTACTTCAACTAAGAAATTAAAGCTTTACTAATCACTAATACAGAATACTCAAAAGTCTCTTAACTTGCGGGCTTCTTAAATGTGCGTCAGTACGTGGTCAGTACCATAAAAGCCACTTCGTCACGGTCACGTCATTTGACGTGTAAGCAATATATAATTTTCTTATTATTGAAAATTGTGAGTAAAGTAACCTTTTATAGAATTTCTCTGTGCACTCAATACAGCTTATACTTCGAACCAGGGTTTCCAACGGCTTAAGGCGCCGGGCAATAGCTTAACTTTTGTTACGTTTATATATTTTTGTTTGTATAGAGACGTTCTATAAATCTATGTGTTGGTAGATGCTAGAGCGGTATAGAACCTTCGCGAAAGGAAATTCTGCGAAAATAGTTCACTGTTCAGCGTTAAAATACATTTTATGCTGTATAAAAGTGTAGGTACATTTTGTGACAACTATTTTTTGGCTAGCTACTTTTTATATCGTTTCCCTAGGTCTACTCTATAATAAACATGGGTCTATAAGTACACATTTTTAATAGTAGGTACTTATGATTCATTACTAGCTCAAGTAGATAGACAGAAAATTAGGTTCTTTTAGGGTAAAGCCAAACGAGCGTAATTTTGTGAGTCATGAGTCGCAGAATTTCGGTGGCGTAATAATGGGTAAAGCCAAACGAGCGTAATTTTGTGAGTCATTCTAATCATGACTTACAAAATTACGCTCGTGTGAATGAAGAAGGAATTTTCTATAAAACTGAATGCAGGAGAATTTTTGCCAATCGAAATTCTGCGACTCATAACTCACAAAATTAAGCTCGGCTTCAGTCTTCACTTAAGTACCCGCGACGAAAACAGAGGAGTGTTAAATAAGTTTGACATGAGCGTATCAGCTGTTCGTAAATCGTAGCATCGTAGCATCCCATAGATACCATGAAGTAGACAAACCCTATAATATACTTATTAACTGTTTTTTTAGGGTTTTTTAAAATTTCTCAATATACATACGAGTATAATTTATATTTATTATTTATAAAATAAAGATAGCGCCTATTCGAGTGGGACTCTGCTGCGTGGTATTAGCTTGTCACACCGTCGTCTCGTCTCCCAAGTCCTACGGGAGTCGGGACTCGTGACGTGATTTGAATGGGATTTCACGAAAATAAGACAAACATAAGGCCTTTAATACGCGGTTATATTTCCAAGCGTTTTTTGGATGGTTTTGTTTTAGAGTGCTTTCGATTCTTGTCATTGTTTTAATGTGGTAAGGATTTTTTAAATTTGTTGGCACTTGACTGAAAACAAAAATAGATCTTGAATAATATGTAGGTATAATGTATTAATTAATTATCCCGGAATCGTCGCAAATTCGATGGCAATTTTTAAGGTCTGCATTCCACGACCTGCAAACCTCCAAGAAAAGAGCGTATTCCCTCTTAAAAGGCCGGCAGCTCTTCCGATGTTGCGAGTGTCCATGGGCGATGGTAGTTGCTTATCATCAGGTGATCCGTTTGCTTGTTTGCCCCCTTATTTAATCAAAAAAAATCCAGAGAAAAGGCACTTAGTGACTTAGTCATAATCCATCAGAGTTTTTTCAGTCCCAACTGTAGCTAGAGATTTTATATTATTATTTTTATAAGAGCACTGCAGCATTCTATTATAAAATTAACTCACTATGAAGTATGAGGTTCCTTTTTACTGTAAAAATGTATGGTTCCTATGTAAAGACAGACCTTCGTGAAGTCGTGGGTAACACCTAGTCAGAAAAATTAATAATAAAAATATTAATTTTTCCAAAAAGAAAAATTAATAATGAAAATATTTATATTTAATATTAATTTAAATTTATAAATTTTGTCCTCTAATACCTACTTATTAAAAAATAAAGTCGCCGTTTTTCCCTCATGTCGCTTTGTTTCCTTTAATCTTTAAAACTACGCAACGGATTTTGATGATTCTTTCAGTGTTAGATAGCCCATTTATCGAGGAATGCTATAGGCTATATCTTATCCCACCGAAAACAAACCTGTTACAAAAATGGGGCCAAGTTCCTATTGGCTAATTATTCGCCTTAAAAAAGAGTTGAAATCCAATCCAATGCCAAGTTTAGATGCACTTCAAAATCGATCATTATCATCATCAACAATCCTTAATACTTCTAAATTTGAACTTGGCAGGTTGATTTGATCACATAAATACCAAATATTAAATTTAATTATGCAATTAATCAAATGCTACGTATATCATGAAAACCTGCCAAGTTCCAATTTGGAAATATTAAGGATCAGGCTGTTGATGATGATGATTATGATTGCACGCATGCATGTATTATTAATCTCAATCATTCTGCGTTTCAAAGTAACTTTGCTAGCGCCATCTGTTGAAAGTATTTTATAAACAATATTTTCGATAGATGGCGCTAGTGGTATTTGTTAACCTATCAATAGAAGCCAAATTTTTAAGGTAGCAGTATTTATTTATATGCTATACAGTGTGCATTATACATGACAATATTTTAAAGCCCTTCTCTCCTCTTCCCACACGTATTCACTGTTACATAAGAAATTTTTCCTAAAATTCGTAGATGAGCTGACTCACGCTTGACCGATTTCTTAAATTTCTCAATTTTTTGTTAATCTACATATAACACCCAACCTGTGTGCCAAATTTCATAGCGCTAGGACAATAATTGGAAGTGGCCTAGAGGTTTTGATTACCGGTCAGTGAGTCAGTGCCAAAATTAGCTATTTTTACAAGGACATATTTCAGGATCTAACAACGCTATATCTATGAAATTTGGTATATTGCGTAAGTACTGGTATATGATTACGTACGTATAATTTTATCTTTGCACTTGCAATAGTTACTGAGCTACAGGGGGGTCAAAAGTGCGTCGAAACCGTTCGTGTAAATAGTGCACGGCATGCGCGCGGCCTGCTGGAACTTGGCGGCGCACGTCCGTGCACTTTGATCACGCTAAGACTAAGACGCATAAGAGCCAAGAAATAGAGAAAAATGTGGAAAAACGGGGAAAATTATTTGAAAGGGCTCACTTAAGGTGACGCCGCGTTAAAGTAAGAAACCGTGTTGGATATGTTTTAGATTGCTAGATTGCTAGAAAGGGCGTAAGCGATAAAATGGTTTTTGTCGCGTAATTTAAAAACCATAAATACATTTCATATAAGCTATGCACATATTAAAGTGTATGCTTCAACCAATTTATTTACAAATTTAGTACAAATTTTGGAACCTTAAATCACTCTCCTCTGTTGGAAAAATAGGAATCCCTTTTTTTAGAGGTCTTTTCGATTGATAATTCTGTGTTATAAAAGTTGTCCAATCGTGTTATGCTATGGGCAATTCAAAGACAAAGACATGATGAATACTGACAATGAACTTTAGTTTCTTAGCTTTAGTCATTGCTGAGAAAAATCGGCATCGCTATAGCAAAATTATCAAGGCGTCGCCTTAAACGCGCTAATCTCAGGAACTGCTGGTCCGATTTGAAAAAAAATTTCAGTGTTAGATAGCCAATTTATTGAGGAAGGCTATAGGCTATATTTCATCACGCTAAGACTAATAGGAGAATGTGGAAAAAACGGGGGAAATTATTTTAATGGTCTTATCTCGCGAACTACTGATGGAGCAATTTTTATGTTATTTGGCACAGATAAGAAGTAGACCACGTGAAGGATCATAGGCTATCGATTTTAATCATTTTTTCAGTGGCTATATATTTTATACCCATGCGACGCTGGGGCGGGTCGCTAGTTTCATAATAAATGAAATAACTGAGTGCCTTAATATTCATTGTTCCATGAATGTTTAATTAAATACAAGGGATTACGTCGGACGAAAACTGCATAATTATTGTTTTAATGAAAACATTCATTACGACTATTTACCAAGAAACAAGATATTTACAGTACAATAAAATTATTAATTAAGGCGCCAACGTTTTGGCGCGAATTATTAATTGCCGCGAAATATAATTTTACGCCATGTTTTGTTTTAAAATGAAATGTTAGATATTTTTGTTATATTTATTTATTAACGTGTGGGATAAAGGGATTAAGGAATTCTATAAAACACCCTTATTAGTTAATTCTTCGTCCGCGTTTTTTCTTTCTGCTAGTGCAATCCAAGCAATTTGCCACTAAGCCATAGATGCCCAAGCCCAGAAATATATATGTCGCAGGGAAAAGAGGATATCAGATCAGGGATTTCACGATATCCCTAGGGATATCACGAACTCCCGGAAGATGCCGAATATTCTTGTTTGTTACGTCTTCTTACTAAAAATATCTAGTAATATGTCATTTCACTAAACTAAATCTAGTGCAATCCAAAGCGATCCAAAGCGATCCAAAGTCAGAAGCACGGATACCGCCGAATAAAAATCGAGCCACTCATTTCTCTCGCTTGCTCTAGTATACACACGGGTACTTTGATAGGATCACCTAAAATCTGAATCTGACAAGTAAGATGTTAGATGATCCATGCGTCGGATGGGCATGTAAAAAGTCGGTCCTGCGCCTGATCTCTCGCCGGTCGTATCAGTCTTCCGTCCCACCGGGTCATGCGAGTAAAGGAATATAGAGATTGCTCTTGAGTACTGCGCACACACTTGGGCACTATAAAATTACTCTTGGCCTGGTTTCAATGAAACCGGCCACCGTCACTAAAATCAGTCTGTCTGTCTGTCTCCAGGCTTGACGAGCCGCGCCAGCTCGAGCGACGCATTTGTTTCACTTCCACTAGTGCCCGTGTCACGTGTGGGAACTAGAGCGAGCGAGAGAAATGAGTGGCTCGATTTTTATTCGGCGGTATCCGCGTTTCTGACATTTCACTAGATTTAGTTTAGTGAAATGACATATCACTAGATATTTTTAGTAAGAAGACGTAACAAACAAGAATATTCGGCATCTTCCGGGAGTTCGTGATATCCCTAGGGATATCGTGAAATCCCTGATATCCTCTTTTCCCTGCGACATATATATGGTTTCTATAAATTAATATATAAATTCAAATCTTCCTAAATATTCATGCCTCCATTTATTATATAAAAAATATAAGCCGCGGGCTTCCTCAAGGCTTCCTGTGAAGTCCTTTCAGGACAAATTGACCGGAACAAAAGCGAGCAGATTGTCAATGGACATGATCGCTCGGGCATAGACTGTAGAGTATGAATACAGAGCGCGGCTGAAATACAAGGGCTTTTCATTGCCTATTGTGGCTGTAATTTAATTATTCAAAAATCAAAATCAACATTTTACAATAGGTAGCGATAAATACACCGTTTCTCAATACATTGTTTCCTCATACTCACCATAATATTCGCCCTGTATAATTTAAAAGAGCCTAGTTACTAGTTAGATACACTAGTGCTGATACTGTTAAATGTAAATTAATAAACGGACACGTGTATGCATAATTAACGTCGTTGGCTGTGCGTGGGAACGCATACATTTAAAAAATAAAACTTCGAATTTTAATTTTCGAACATGCTTTGAAATTCAGTCGCGCTATGGTCTTGTTTACACACACGTTTACGGTACACGTTTGACATTTTGACATTTGGCGGCGGAATTTACGCCGGCGTTATTCAACCTAGTGTGTTTAGACACTAAGGCCGCTAGTTCCATAACTTAAACGAGCCGGAAAGCGCTGCTTTACCTCAAGCGTAAATAAAATAAAATAAAAATAGCCTTTATTCTACCACCATACACTAAGAATATTGCTACATCTGATATATACGAGCAATTCTTGCATATATATATATATATATATATATATATATATATATATATGTGTGTGTGTGTGTGTGTGTGTATATATATATATATATGCCTGTCTGTCTGTTACCTCTTCACGCTCAAACCGCTGAACCGATTTTGCTGAAATTTGGCATGGAGATACTTTGAGTACTGGGAGGACATAGGATACTTTTTGTCCCGTAAAAATGTACGGTTCCCGCGCGATAAACGAGTTTTGGCGCAACGGAGTTGCGGGCATCATCTAGTATATATATATAACCTAGTAAGTACCTACAAACGTTCAAATATACCTATAGTTTAAGTTGTACTAATATACAGTATGTATTCTGTGGTTTAGTAACTAATGTAGAAAATTTTTACATCTACATTAAGTACCTATATTAATTAACTACAAAATATTACATTCAACTTAACCTTTGTGACTCTTAATTTTATTATCAAAAGTTAAATTTTTCTTAACATAAACGAGCACAAGTTTAATAAGTGCTGCTTTAAGTACCTCAAGTGGCTTTGTAAATATATTTTAATATTTATCATTCCCTTAAGAACTAGAACAGTGGAAGAATGTTTTACCTTTGTGTCTTGTATCTTATATCTTTAAACGAGCAATTCTTGTATATATGTATACCTATATCTAAATAATTGGAATCTCGGAATCGGCTCCAACGATTTTCATGTACTTTAGTAAGTACTTTATATAGGGGGTTTCGGGGGCGATAAATCGACCTAGCTAGGAATCATTTTTCGAAAATGTCATTTTATTCGTGTTTTATTGAATAACAAGCGAAGCTCGGTCAAATAGCTAGTTTATTTTAAACAGGATGTGGTTTTGAGCTCCGTTTTAATTTAGGTAAGTATAGTCGAATCTTGGGTAGGCCACGATGCGCTAGATGTTCCAGCGCATCGTCGCGGAGTGGTGTGGAATGTGGTGTTACCACGAGTGGAGCCCAAAGAGGCAGAGGTGGTGGGGCTGCGGTCGTGTATCACGCGTTTCCCGTAGTCCCACCTTCAGGAGCAGGAACACCGTTGGGGTTTTAGTGGGTGCGTCTTCCGTCCGCCCCGGGGAGTCCCACATACCTCGGTGGTCCTCCCCAGACCCCGGGGGTGCGTTAACGCATTCCACCAACGCAAAGAAAAAGTATGGAATCTTATCGCCCCCACACTTCGTAGAATTTAATATTTATTCTTCAGTGCGAATAAAGGTGAGCCGTGAGACCGAATCGGTTATTCTATACGGCAGCAAGTAGCAACGCGACGCCTCACGTCCTAATGTAGTACTGTAGTCTGTAACTGGAAACTAACTAACCTGTAACTGCGGAAACACGCACGTAGGTACTGTAGCTCACAGAATTTCATAGGGACTATTAATTTGTCGTGTTATCCCTCTAACGATTTGCCGATTTCGCTGATTTAACAGACGTGATTTAACAATTAAAATAAAGTATTTCTATAAGTTTTAATGCACAACATGTAAGATCATTTCAATTATAATCTAATGTTGGAGCTAAAGTTTCTTTTTTTTTAAGTATTTTTAAATAATCCAACTCAAACCCGCGACAATTTTGTGATTTTTGCTGTAAAAGGTTTAGAATATCACCTGTTTATAGATTGTATTGACGTCTTAACGGTCACTAAGAAGGACAGCTATCCATTACCTCGAATCGACGACACTCTGGATACCTTGAGTGGCATGAAATGGTTCTCGACCCTGGACCTGAAATCGGGATACTGGCAGGTGGAAATTCATCCAAAAGACAAGGAGAAGACAGCTTTTTCCACCGGTAAAGGTTTATGGCAGTTTAACGTCATGCCCTTTGGATTGTGCAACGCACCTGCCACATTCGAGCGACTCATGGAGTGTGTACTGGCAGGCTTAGTTGGAGAGGCTTGCTTAGTCTACTTGGATGACGTCATCATTGTTGGCCGCGACTTCGAGGACCATTTGCGAAACTTAGAACGAGTTTTCGCCAAAATAGAGGGGGCCAAGTTAAAGTTGAATCCGAAAAAGTGTCGTTTATTCAGGAGTAAGGTCAATTATCTCGGCCATGTTATCTCCAGTGATGGAATCCTGACGGACCCGGAGAAACTGGAAGCAGTTCAAAATTGGCCAACCCCTAAGAACAAAACTGAAGTGCGGGCATTTCTCGGTCTATGCTCCTACTACAGGCGTTTTGTTAAGGGATTCTCGGAGATAGCCAAGCCATTACATCGGCTGACAGAAGATAAACGACAGTTTATTTGGGACGAGACTTCTGAAGATTATTTTCAGAAACTGAAGAAACATCTGTGTGAAACACCAATCCTGGGGTATCCACAACCTGAAGGTCAGTTTATAGTCGACACGGACGCAAGCAACACGGCCATTGGAGGGGTGCTATCTCAAAAACAGGGTGAAAGAGAAGTTGTAATTGCATATTTCAGCAAATCTTTATCTAAGCCCGAGAGAAACTACTGTGTGACAAGAAGAGAACTCTTGGCTGTTGTAAAGGCGCTACAACATTTCAGCAAATATCTCATCGGCAGACAGTTTTTACTGCGAACTGATCACGCAGCCTTGAAGTGGCTACTGAAATTCAAGAACCCAGAAGGCCAAGTAGCTCGATGGATTGAACAACTCCAGGAGTATGACTTCAAGACGGAACACCGCAGCGGAAAGGCGCATGGGAATGCCGACGCACTTTCACGAAGGCCGTGTTCAGAGGACTGCAAACACTGTGTTAAGCAGGAATCTAATGAAGTAACATTAAAGTTAACGAGAACAAGTCCCTTGGGTCTCTGGGAGAATTATGCTATGAGGGAGGCTCAAGAAAGAGATGACGACCTTCGGCACATCATCATATGGAAGAAACGCGGTGACGTAAAACCAATCTGGAGTGAGGTTGCACCCGCTGGCGCTGTCACTAAGGCGTACTGGGCGCAATGGGACAGTCTGATTCTTCAAAACGGAATACTCTACCGGAAATGGGAGAAGACTAACGGCAGAGAGTTCCATCTTCAGATAGTTGTCCCAAGAACGAAAGCACCGGATGTTCTCCGTGAAATACACGATGGCGTATCAGGAGGTCATCTAGGTGTCAAGAGAACGTTAACAAAAGTGCGAGAACGATTCTACTGGTTGCATTGTCGAGATGATGTGCAGGATTGGTGCCGCAAATGTACTACTTGCGCTGCAGTGAAGGGACCTCAAACAAGGAGCCGTGGGAACCTGCGCTTGTATAACGTTGGCGCACCGTGGGAACGAATTGCAGTTGACGTAGCTGGGCTGGGGAACAAGTATTTTATGGTTGTCATGGATTACTTCACCAAATGGCCCGAAGTGTTCGCCATACCAAACCAGGAAGCTACAACAGTTGCTTCTAAGCTGGTCGAGGAAGTGATATCTCGCTTTGGTGTGCCTCTAGAAATCCATTCCGATCAGGGCAGGAATTTCGAATCGCAGGTCTTCCAGGAAGTGTGCAGAATTTTGGGAATGCATAAAACGAGGACCACCGCGTACCATCCACAGTCTGATGGAATGGTTGAGAGATTTAACCAGACCCTTGAGAGGCATTTGGCGAAATTGGTAGATGACAGACAAAAGGATTGGGACAAGTATATACCACTCTTCCTTCTCTCGTACCGTACCGCCGAGCATGAGAGCATAAAAGCTACCCCGGCTTATGTCAATTACGGTAGAGAACTACGAATACCAATAGACCTCTTGACAGGAGCGTCACCGGGGGAA
Organism: Lysandra bellargus; assembly: GCA_905333045.1. Taxonomy (NCBI): domain Eukaryota; kingdom Metazoa; phylum Arthropoda; class Insecta; order Lepidoptera; family Lycaenidae; genus Lysandra; species Lysandra bellargus. Next base: position 2,343,412 of record HG995343.1, read on the forward strand.
CCAAAGACCGTACAAGACTATGTCTGCGATTTAAGGGAAAAGATGCACTACATACACGCCATGGTTCGGGAAAATGGGTTACAGTCAAGTGAGAACATGAAGACCAGATACGACCGGAGATCGAACACGAGCGGCTTCGAAGAAGGGACACTGGTGTGGCTGCATAACCCAACTCGCCGAAAAGGGAAATCTCCAAAGTTGCAGACCAAGTGGGACGGCCCTTACAAAGTGATTACCCGATTGAATGATGTGACTTACAGGATTCAAAAGCAACCAAGAGGGACATTCAAAGTGGTACACATAGACCGTCTGGCGCGTTACCATGGCAGTAACAACGATGCTCGGGACGAGCATCGCTAGGAGGGGAGTAGTGTTGCGGATACGGACACGTGGTGCCATCTAGCGTCGGCCCAGCAAACTGACCAAAGGAACACAGGCAACATAAATCCCCTACTCGATACTAGATGGCGCTAGGAGTAAGTACCTACGAGTAATCTCTAGAAATATCTCATACTTGTTTACGCATATCAGGTCTACTCTGGGATTTTCCGGAATTTTCTGAGATTCGATCCGGCCCGTATAAATAGTCGCAGACTGCAGCCGGCAGTTCAGTTCGATCCGAGCGATCATCAAGGCGACTTCAAAGTGAGACAAGTGATCAATAGTGAGTGATTGTGATAGTGAACTAACGACTCGGCTACGACCTAGGACAGTGATAGTGCTCAGTGATTTGGATCTAGTGCTTAGTGTTTGGACTTAGTGATTTGTGTGAGCTAGTGTTTGTGAATAAAGTCTTCAAGAGAGTCACCAGGTCTTTCTCTCCGAATCCTCGAACCCTAGCACGTAACAATATTATACTACTGTATATTATGGTATATACCTACTTAGAGTTTATCAAGCAATGCTGAAAATGACATGTTCAAACACCTATCTCTAATAATTAGGCTCTAGAGTTCTAGGTTCTCTGACTTTCGTTTTATTATAATTTATAGCACTGATTCCGCATGGAAACTCATCATAAAAAATATTTATATAAACTACTTAAAACTACATTAATAGATCTATGTTTGTCCCAATTTTGAAAAACTCTCCTATACAATATACTTACCTACATATTTCATAGATCCCGTGATCAAATTGCTATCTTAGTAACCGCAAAACTAAGGGTCAATCCATATCCATACTTCCATACTAATATTATAAATGTGAAAGTGTGTCTGTCTGTCTGTCTGTCTGTTTGTCTGTCTACCTGTCTGTCTGTTACCTCTTCACGCTCAAACCGCTGAACCGATTCTGCTGAAATTTGGCATGGGGATACTTTAAGTCCCGGGAAAGGACATAGGATAGTTTTTATCCCGGAAAAATTTACGGTTCCCGCACGATAAACTAATTTTGGCGCAATGAGTTGCGGGCTTCATCTGGTTTATACTAAGTCGAAGCGCATCGAAATGACTCACTAATATTGAACATAACAAATTCAACCTTAAGAAATTTAAAAACAAAAAAAAATTGTGTATAATTTTTTTTTACTAAATTTACTACTAAATATTTAAACACTAAAAAATAGAGTAAAACATTAAAAAATATATAAATAAATAGTAAATTTACTACAAAATATTTAAATACCAAAAAATATTTTTTAGAGTATAAATGTTTTGTAGTAAATTTATTATTTATTTATATATTTTGTTTAGTGTTTAAATATTTTGAAGTTAATTTTTGTACAAGAACCTAGGTAGGTAATTACTATTTTAAGCTGAAAAATAACTCAAACATGTTAAATATTTTCGTATGACAAAATGATTTTGGTATTACGTATGTATGAGAATTTCGAGGGTAGCCCGGCCCCTTAACTCCAGAACGTAACGCACACAGTCACGTGACATTGATGACCCTGATGTGGTAGTGATGATGATGGTGATGATGATGATGAATGTAATTTGCATAGTAGCATATGCGTTCAGTTCTTAAGGCAGCGCCCCAACCCCCAAACTTGTATCTATAAGGAGGTCGAAGTTCTGTTCAGCACCTTCGAACCATAGTATATCTTGGTGCAGAATCTTACTTTTGATAACATATGCCTGGAATACTTCATACAAAAGCAAAATCTGCATATGTTTTCATTTAAATTTTGAGGAGTTCCCTCGATTACTCCTGGATCGATTATGTGCAAACTTTACATAAACCATCTACTAAATAGTCCGAACAAACCCTGAAAATTTGGTTTGGATAGGTGAGCCCGTTCTTGAATTATAAAGTGACAACGAAAATTGCCACTTATTTTTATATATTAAGATTTCGCCCATATTATTTTATTGAAGTGACTTAATAAGAATGTCAACGTCGATCGCTATCCCGTCCCACAAACAATGGTCGCCGTCAGTCTCAGGTTGTAATAATTTACTATTATTTATTCAACAAATGCACTTATCAATATATAAAGTACCGAGTAGCCGATTCTCAGACCTACTGAATATACATATAAAATTTGGTAAAAATCAGTAAAGCCGTTTCGGAGGAGTTCGTGGACTAACATTATGACACGAGAATTTTATATATAAGACTAGCTGTCCCGGCAAACGTTGCTTTGCCATAATATAAATAATTTCGCCCATATTATTTTATTGAAGTGACTAAATAAGTATGTCGCCATGGCAACGTCGATCGCTATCTCGTCGCACAAACAATGGTCGCCGTCAGTCTCAGGTTGTAATAATTTACTATTATTTATTCAACAAATGCACTTATCAATAAATAAAGTACCCAGTAGCCGATTCTTAGACCTACTGAATATGCATATAAAATTTGGTAAAAATCAGTAAAGCCGTTTCGGAGGAGTTCGCGGACTAACATTGTGACACGAGAATTTTATGTATAAGATTAACCTACCAATATACAAAAAATGAGCAGGTTAGGGGGTACAGTAGTCAACCAAGTTTTGTTGATTATATAATTTAAGAGTAACCTTGTCCTACAAATAAAACAAACCATATTTTAGGACCATCAAGTCAAAGTATGATATTATCCTTTCTATGTTAGCTACCACTTTCAAGATTTTTCAAAAATAAAAATGTTGTTCGCCTTAACAAAACTCACAAAAAATTAGCTTGTTAGTAATCACAAAGTTCCTTATTGTAAATGTCACTCACAAAAAATGTCGTCACCCACAGAGTAACTTGGACAATATTAGAGCAAAGTCGCATACCAAGACACAGAATACCAAGACGTGTCAAAACTCAAAAAGCATCTCTCCACACATAGTAAGTCGTATTTTAAAACAACGTTTCTTCCCCCTTGTAAGTAATGTTCTGCCACATACGACTAAAATTGAAAGCATTTAGCCTGCAATATTGAAATGATGGGTGTCCTACAAACGGCGAGTCTGCTTTAATAATTACCGCCAATTTCCACTTTCCACTGGAAAATTCAGTACAAATTTTCGCTCGAACGAATCTCATTTCAATATAGCTTCCGTTTTATATTAATTTTAATTATTTTGAAGCGGTGATATAATTCAACTTCTGTAATAAAATGCTATTATGTTTTTTCGTGCATGTGATCATAATTTTATACATAATTCTAATATCTATAATACACTTTATGCTTTAAAATATACGGGGTTCCGTGTCTGTTACTTCTACAGGCTAATCTTATATCTTTCAACGAGCAATTCTTGTATATATATTGTATACATTTCCTAGGAATTGTATACAATGACGGATTACATACATTTCCGGTAACATATATAATTGGAATTTCGGAATCAGCTCCAACGATTTTCATGTAATTTAGTATATAGGGGGTTTCGGGGGCGATACGTCGATCTAGCTAGGAATCATTTTCATAAAATGTCATTTTATGTGTGTTTTTGAATTTTTTGAATACCGATATATATAGATAGCTAGTGTATAATAATATGAGGCACATAATATTCAAGTACCGTGCTAGTAGCCTGTACATAATAGTTATGAGTTATGACAGACTTTTCAAATCATCTTTTAAGAGTTAAGATCTTTTAAGCATCTACGGTCATCATCATTGCGGTCTGAATTAACCCTAAATGGTCTTGCTGTATGTTCCAATTTTAGCGGCTCATTCAAAAATGTTTCGTATTGCCTCGCAACGCAAAGAATACTAACCAACCCCATAAGACGCTGACAACTGCCAATGACCTTGATCTCGCATCACTCTCGCACCTGTGTCGATTTTCATGCCAGAGAGACAGAGATGTGAAGTGTTCACTCGGTAGCGTGGATACATTTTTCGTTTGTTAGAAAAAATAATTATTATGGGAAATCTAGATGTCAGAACCGAAAATTAAATCCGGAAATCTTTGGATTTTTGTAAAAGGTATCAAATAAACAAATTTTAAAGCATAGATTGTATTATTACTTTAGTTAGAACTGTTTAAAGTTCCTGAAAGATGTGACTTTGGTATTTTTTTGATCCAGTAGGAGTACATTATTCTGCTATTTAAATTAGACAAGCTTTTCCAAATATAATCAAAAATCACATTTTTTTTTTGTGCCAATCACCGAAATACATAAGTACGTCTAGAAAACTGCACAAAAATGTCGAATTGGCAGCTGTCTTCGCCTTAACTCGGGAGGTTTTCAAGACAAAAACACGTAATACTATAGAAGCCCAACGTTTGTGTAATATAACATGAGAATTGAGATGGAAAGCAAGTCTAAAGCGAGCTGCAAATCTCTGACTGATTATACACGCGTCCGTTTTGGCAAATTGAGTTGAAATAGTCACCGGGAATAAATGTTGCCCAAAGAATTTAATCCGGTCTTTGTAGACGTTAGGGCGTTTATATCATCCGAAACGATATCGGAACCGATCACCGATGCGATATCGTGTGCGACAGTTTTTGTCATTGCTACGCGAAGAAAACAACTTTATGCCGTCAGCCGTAGTTATAGAACTACTACAACTGATCGTGCAGCAAGTTAGCATTAATTATTTTAGTGCTCTTTTCAGCAATCGAGCAAAATAAGCTTTAAGAGCTTTTATTTTACTTTTATTTTAGTTTTTACTGGCCACAACCGGTGCACTTAAGCAGGTAAAAGCTCAAGCTTCAAGTTTTTCTCGAAATAAAATAACTTTTCAGTGTATCTTTATTATTTTTAAGGTTGTAAATATTTTATTTTTTATAGCAGCCATCTGAAATTTAGCGTTTGTATCCTATCCGACAGAAACTAATATGTTTTATAGTTTTCAACTCCCTAATCCCTATGATAATTGATAATGGGTTGTTATAAGTTTGACCTGTTTGGATGTCGGTCCGTGGCATATAGCTCCCAAACTTATGGATCGGATGGCTGAAACGGATTGTATCTAGCATATTTAATATAAGTCGTCGATGGACTTTTCGTCCCTATCCTTTTTTGTCCCTTTAGTTCATGTTAATTCTACTTTATGTTTAGTATTTTGGCCTCATCCACGGCTCATTAAAACCAAGATTATAGCGGGTAGAATCTTGTACTTCAACTAAGAAATTAAAGCTTTACTAATCACTAATACAGAATACTCAAAAGTCTCTTAACTTGCGGGCTTCTTAAATGTGCGTCAGTACGTGGTCAGTACCATAAAAGCCACTTCGTCACGGTCACGTCATTTGACGTGTAAGCAATATATAATTTTCTTATTATTGAAAATTGTGAGTAAAGTAACCTTTTATAGAATTTCTCTGTGCACTCAATACAGCTTATACTTCGAACCAGGGTTTCCAACGGCTTAAGGCGCCGGGCAATAGCTTAACTTTTGTTACGTTTATATATTTTTGTTTGTATAGAGACGTTCTATAAATCTATGTGTTGGTAGATGCTAGAGCGGTATAGAACCTTCGCGAAAGGAAATTCTGCGAAAATAGTTCACTGTTCAGCGTTAAAATACATTTTATGCTGTATAAAAGTGTAGGTACATTTTGTGACAACTATTTTTTGGCTAGCTACTTTTTATATCGTTTCCCTAGGTCTACTCTATAATAAACATGGGTCTATAAGTACACATTTTTAATAGTAGGTACTTATGATTCATTACTAGCTCAAGTAGATAGACAGAAAATTAGGTTCTTTTAGGGTAAAGCCAAACGAGCGTAATTTTGTGAGTCATGAGTCGCAGAATTTCGGTGGCGTAATAATGGGTAAAGCCAAACGAGCGTAATTTTGTGAGTCATTCTAATCATGACTTACAAAATTACGCTCGTGTGAATGAAGAAGGAATTTTCTATAAAACTGAATGCAGGAGAATTTTTGCCAATCGAAATTCTGCGACTCATAACTCACAAAATTAAGCTCGGCTTCAGTCTTCACTTAAGTACCCGCGACGAAAACAGAGGAGTGTTAAATAAGTTTGACATGAGCGTATCAGCTGTTCGTAAATCGTAGCATCGTAGCATCCCATAGATACCATGAAGTAGACAAACCCTATAATATACTTATTAACTGTTTTTTTAGGGTTTTTTAAAATTTCTCAATATACATACGAGTATAATTTATATTTATTATTTATAAAATAAAGATAGCGCCTATTCGAGTGGGACTCTGCTGCGTGGTATTAGCTTGTCACACCGTCGTCTCGTCTCCCAAGTCCTACGGGAGTCGGGACTCGTGACGTGATTTGAATGGGATTTCACGAAAATAAGACAAACATAAGGCCTTTAATACGCGGTTATATTTCCAAGCGTTTTTTGGATGGTTTTGTTTTAGAGTGCTTTCGATTCTTGTCATTGTTTTAATGTGGTAAGGATTTTTTAAATTTGTTGGCACTTGACTGAAAACAAAAATAGATCTTGAATAATATGTAGGTATAATGTATTAATTAATTATCCCGGAATCGTCGCAAATTCGATGGCAATTTTTAAGGTCTGCATTCCACGACCTGCAAACCTCCAAGAAAAGAGCGTATTCCCTCTTAAAAGGCCGGCAGCTCTTCCGATGTTGCGAGTGTCCATGGGCGATGGTAGTTGCTTATCATCAGGTGATCCGTTTGCTTGTTTGCCCCCTTATTTAATCAAAAAAAATCCAGAGAAAAGGCACTTAGTGACTTAGTCATAATCCATCAGAGTTTTTTCAGTCCCAACTGTAGCTAGAGATTTTATATTATTATTTTTATAAGAGCACTGCAGCATTCTATTATAAAATTAACTCACTATGAAGTATGAGGTTCCTTTTTACTGTAAAAATGTATGGTTCCTATGTAAAGACAGACCTTCGTGAAGTCGTGGGTAACACCTAGTCAGAAAAATTAATAATAAAAATATTAATTTTTCCAAAAAGAAAAATTAATAATGAAAATATTTATATTTAATATTAATTTAAATTTATAAATTTTGTCCTCTAATACCTACTTATTAAAAAATAAAGTCGCCGTTTTTCCCTCATGTCGCTTTGTTTCCTTTAATCTTTAAAACTACGCAACGGATTTTGATGATTCTTTCAGTGTTAGATAGCCCATTTATCGAGGAATGCTATAGGCTATATCTTATCCCACCGAAAACAAACCTGTTACAAAAATGGGGCCAAGTTCCTATTGGCTAATTATTCGCCTTAAAAAAGAGTTGAAATCCAATCCAATGCCAAGTTTAGATGCACTTCAAAATCGATCATTATCATCATCAACAATCCTTAATACTTCTAAATTTGAACTTGGCAGGTTGATTTGATCACATAAATACCAAATATTAAATTTAATTATGCAATTAATCAAATGCTACGTATATCATGAAAACCTGCCAAGTTCCAATTTGGAAATATTAAGGATCAGGCTGTTGATGATGATGATTATGATTGCACGCATGCATGTATTATTAATCTCAATCATTCTGCGTTTCAAAGTAACTTTGCTAGCGCCATCTGTTGAAAGTATTTTATAAACAATATTTTCGATAGATGGCGCTAGTGGTATTTGTTAACCTATCAATAGAAGCCAAATTTTTAAGGTAGCAGTATTTATTTATATGCTATACAGTGTGCATTATACATGACAATATTTTAAAGCCCTTCTCTCCTCTTCCCACACGTATTCACTGTTACATAAGAAATTTTTCCTAAAATTCGTAGATGAGCTGACTCACGCTTGACCGATTTCTTAAATTTCTCAATTTTTTGTTAATCTACATATAACACCCAACCTGTGTGCCAAATTTCATAGCGCTAGGACAATAATTGGAAGTGGCCTAGAGGTTTTGATTACCGGTCAGTGAGTCAGTGCCAAAATTAGCTATTTTTACAAGGACATATTTCAGGATCTAACAACGCTATATCTATGAAATTTGGTATATTGCGTAAGTACTGGTATATGATTACGTACGTATAATTTTATCTTTGCACTTGCAATAGTTACTGAGCTACAGGGGGGTCAAAAGTGCGTCGAAACCGTTCGTGTAAATAGTGCACGGCATGCGCGCGGCCTGCTGGAACTTGGCGGCGCACGTCCGTGCACTTTGATCACGCTAAGACTAAGACGCATAAGAGCCAAGAAATAGAGAAAAATGTGGAAAAACGGGGAAAATTATTTGAAAGGGCTCACTTAAGGTGACGCCGCGTTAAAGTAAGAAACCGTGTTGGATATGTTTTAGATTGCTAGATTGCTAGAAAGGGCGTAAGCGATAAAATGGTTTTTGTCGCGTAATTTAAAAACCATAAATACATTTCATATAAGCTATGCACATATTAAAGTGTATGCTTCAACCAATTTATTTACAAATTTAGTACAAATTTTGGAACCTTAAATCACTCTCCTCTGTTGGAAAAATAGGAATCCCTTTTTTTAGAGGTCTTTTCGATTGATAATTCTGTGTTATAAAAGTTGTCCAATCGTGTTATGCTATGGGCAATTCAAAGACAAAGACATGATGAATACTGACAATGAACTTTAGTTTCTTAGCTTTAGTCATTGCTGAGAAAAATCGGCATCGCTATAGCAAAATTATCAAGGCGTCGCCTTAAACGCGCTAATCTCAGGAACTGCTGGTCCGATTTGAAAAAAAATTTCAGTGTTAGATAGCCAATTTATTGAGGAAGGCTATAGGCTATATTTCATCACGCTAAGACTAATAGGAGAATGTGGAAAAAACGGGGGAAATTATTTTAATGGTCTTATCTCGCGAACTACTGATGGAGCAATTTTTATGTTATTTGGCACAGATAAGAAGTAGACCACGTGAAGGATCATAGGCTATCGATTTTAATCATTTTTTCAGTGGCTATATATTTTATACCCATGCGACGCTGGGGCGGGTCGCTAGTTTCATAATAAATGAAATAACTGAGTGCCTTAATATTCATTGTTCCATGAATGTTTAATTAAATACAAGGGATTACGTCGGACGAAAACTGCATAATTATTGTTTTAATGAAAACATTCATTACGACTATTTACCAAGAAACAAGATATTTACAGTACAATAAAATTATTAATTAAGGCGCCAACGTTTTGGCGCGAATTATTAATTGCCGCGAAATATAATTTTACGCCATGTTTTGTTTTAAAATGAAATGTTAGATATTTTTGTTATATTTATTTATTAACGTGTGGGATAAAGGGATTAAGGAATTCTATAAAACACCCTTATTAGTTAATTCTTCGTCCGCGTTTTTTCTTTCTGCTAGTGCAATCCAAGCAATTTGCCACTAAGCCATAGATGCCCAAGCCCAGAAATATATATGTCGCAGGGAAAAGAGGATATCAGATCAGGGATTTCACGATATCCCTAGGGATATCACGAACTCCCGGAAGATGCCGAATATTCTTGTTTGTTACGTCTTCTTACTAAAAATATCTAGTAATATGTCATTTCACTAAACTAAATCTAGTGCAATCCAAAGCGATCCAAAGCGATCCAAAGTCAGAAGCACGGATACCGCCGAATAAAAATCGAGCCACTCATTTCTCTCGCTTGCTCTAGTATACACACGGGTACTTTGATAGGATCACCTAAAATCTGAATCTGACAAGTAAGATGTTAGATGATCCATGCGTCGGATGGGCATGTAAAAAGTCGGTCCTGCGCCTGATCTCTCGCCGGTCGTATCAGTCTTCCGTCCCACCGGGTCATGCGAGTAAAGGAATATAGAGATTGCTCTTGAGTACTGCGCACACACTTGGGCACTATAAAATTACTCTTGGCCTGGTTTCAATGAAACCGGCCACCGTCACTAAAATCAGTCTGTCTGTCTGTCTCCAGGCTTGACGAGCCGCGCCAGCTCGAGCGACGCATTTGTTTCACTTCCACTAGTGCCCGTGTCACGTGTGGGAACTAGAGCGAGCGAGAGAAATGAGTGGCTCGATTTTTATTCGGCGGTATCCGCGTTTCTGACATTTCACTAGATTTAGTTTAGTGAAATGACATATCACTAGATATTTTTAGTAAGAAGACGTAACAAACAAGAATATTCGGCATCTTCCGGGAGTTCGTGATATCCCTAGGGATATCGTGAAATCCCTGATATCCTCTTTTCCCTGCGACATATATATGGTTTCTATAAATTAATATATAAATTCAAATCTTCCTAAATATTCATGCCTCCATTTATTATATAAAAAATATAAGCCGCGGGCTTCCTCAAGGCTTCCTGTGAAGTCCTTTCAGGACAAATTGACCGGAACAAAAGCGAGCAGATTGTCAATGGACATGATCGCTCGGGCATAGACTGTAGAGTATGAATACAGAGCGCGGCTGAAATACAAGGGCTTTTCATTGCCTATTGTGGCTGTAATTTAATTATTCAAAAATCAAAATCAACATTTTACAATAGGTAGCGATAAATACACCGTTTCTCAATACATTGTTTCCTCATACTCACCATAATATTCGCCCTGTATAATTTAAAAGAGCCTAGTTACTAGTTAGATACACTAGTGCTGATACTGTTAAATGTAAATTAATAAACGGACACGTGTATGCATAATTAACGTCGTTGGCTGTGCGTGGGAACGCATACATTTAAAAAATAAAACTTCGAATTTTAATTTTCGAACATGCTTTGAAATTCAGTCGCGCTATGGTCTTGTTTACACACACGTTTACGGTACACGTTTGACATTTTGACATTTGGCGGCGGAATTTACGCCGGCGTTATTCAACCTAGTGTGTTTAGACACTAAGGCCGCTAGTTCCATAACTTAAACGAGCCGGAAAGCGCTGCTTTACCTCAAGCGTAAATAAAATAAAATAAAAATAGCCTTTATTCTACCACCATACACTAAGAATATTGCTACATCTGATATATACGAGCAATTCTTGCATATATATATATATATATATATATATATATATATATATATATGTGTGTGTGTGTGTGTGTGTGTATATATATATATATATGCCTGTCTGTCTGTTACCTCTTCACGCTCAAACCGCTGAACCGATTTTGCTGAAATTTGGCATGGAGATACTTTGAGTACTGGGAGGACATAGGATACTTTTTGTCCCGTAAAAATGTACGGTTCCCGCGCGATAAACGAGTTTTGGCGCAACGGAGTTGCGGGCATCATCTAGTATATATATATAACCTAGTAAGTACCTACAAACGTTCAAATATACCTATAGTTTAAGTTGTACTAATATACAGTATGTATTCTGTGGTTTAGTAACTAATGTAGAAAATTTTTACATCTACATTAAGTACCTATATTAATTAACTACAAAATATTACATTCAACTTAACCTTTGTGACTCTTAATTTTATTATCAAAAGTTAAATTTTTCTTAACATAAACGAGCACAAGTTTAATAAGTGCTGCTTTAAGTACCTCAAGTGGCTTTGTAAATATATTTTAATATTTATCATTCCCTTAAGAACTAGAACAGTGGAAGAATGTTTTACCTTTGTGTCTTGTATCTTATATCTTTAAACGAGCAATTCTTGTATATATGTATACCTATATCTAAATAATTGGAATCTCGGAATCGGCTCCAACGATTTTCATGTACTTTAGTAAGTACTTTATATAGGGGGTTTCGGGGGCGATAAATCGACCTAGCTAGGAATCATTTTTCGAAAATGTCATTTTATTCGTGTTTTATTGAATAACAAGCGAAGCTCGGTCAAATAGCTAGTTTATTTTAAACAGGATGTGGTTTTGAGCTCCGTTTTAATTTAGGTAAGTATAGTCGAATCTTGGGTAGGCCACGATGCGCTAGATGTTCCAGCGCATCGTCGCGGAGTGGTGTGGAATGTGGTGTTACCACGAGTGGAGCCCAAAGAGGCAGAGGTGGTGGGGCTGCGGTCGTGTATCACGCGTTTCCCGTAGTCCCACCTTCAGGAGCAGGAACACCGTTGGGGTTTTAGTGGGTGCGTCTTCCGTCCGCCCCGGGGAGTCCCACATACCTCGGTGGTCCTCCCCAGACCCCGGGGGTGCGTTAACGCATTCCACCAACGCAAAGAAAAAGTATGGAATCTTATCGCCCCCACACTTCGTAGAATTTAATATTTATTCTTCAGTGCGAATAAAGGTGAGCCGTGAGACCGAATCGGTTATTCTATACGGCAGCAAGTAGCAACGCGACGCCTCACGTCCTAATGTAGTACTGTAGTCTGTAACTGGAAACTAACTAACCTGTAACTGCGGAAACACGCACGTAGGTACTGTAGCTCACAGAATTTCATAGGGACTATTAATTTGTCGTGTTATCCCTCTAACGATTTGCCGATTTCGCTGATTTAACAGACGTGATTTAACAATTAAAATAAAGTATTTCTATAAGTTTTAATGCACAACATGTAAGATCATTTCAATTATAATCTAATGTTGGAGCTAAAGTTTCTTTTTTTTTAAGTATTTTTAAATAATCCAACTCAAACCCGCGACAATTTTGTGATTTTTGCTGTAAAAGGTTTAGAATATCACCTGTTTATAGATTGTATTGACGTCTTAACGGTATGAAAAAAATACAATGTACTGTTGAGAAAGTCATCTATACAATGTTGGAATTACTTGTTACCACTTTAATATGAAATAGTTGAGTAAAAAAATATGTAACTCTGCAAAATTTTAGAGAAAATGGGCAAAGAATTGCTGTTAATTTCGGCAATTTGGAGCTGTAATTCATAAAAAGAAAACGACAGAAATAATCTACAGATAAAATTCTATCCAATTCGAGAAAAAATAATAAAAAAAACAAATTGTGCCAAAAAACACGATTCAAAACAACCTAAATCTCACATTATACCTATTACTCGCCGCAAGGCTCGAGTCGGCAGTCCGCGCTTAAATATATTTTTAAATCTAATAATTAATAAGTATATATTTTTTTTAATCTAATAAGGGGAAAACACCAAATAATATTTCTGTAGCGAACCTTTGCAACTTCATGTTCATCGGCAAAATTTCGTATACGGACTCTTAATCCACCGAGGTATATAAGTACTTCATTGGCCTCTGACTCTGATTTTCTGTTCGTACTCCACCTCTAAGCAGCTCGGATTTATGTAAAGGCAGTATAGGCCATGGTCTATGGGCTGCAGCCTGCAGCGTCCTAAGATGGCGTCAGACTTCAGAGTTCGTACATAGGAGCGGCAAAATTAACGTGGCCTATACCCATTCATAGAAAATATAAATCCGGCCCTACTTCTAGGCCGGTATAAATAGTCTGTACTTAAGATGCGACCCGGTCTCAAGAGGCGGTTCGGCTCTGTGATTGGTCCAAATTTTGACAGCCAACCAATCACAGAGCCTGAACCCTGTCTTGAGACCTAGATGCATCTTGAGTACTGACTATTTATACCGATTACCGGCCTAAGTTCCCCGTTCACATAGAAACTGCGAGGTAATATAACTCTAAACGGAACAAGTATACCCTGGGCTGGGCCAGTGCCTGATGCTGTAAACACCGAACAATGAATGAACATGAAGCGCTCAAAGGAAATATCCGAACACCATTTGGATTCCTTTGACACCTTCCGTTTTCAGTGCAAACACCAGAAACTTTGCAATCAAACGAAATGAAACTTTATTTCAAAGGCCTAGGATGGTTTTTCCACTAATTGCGTAGTGGCCTATAGTCTGCACTAATGGAGTGTCGGTGCAAAACGTGCACTTTTCCTGTTTTTACGAAACTTACTTATGTGGGAACCGGGAAATGTAGTCTCTATGGGATCGAAAACGTAAAAGGTTCGCTGCGAAGTGCTAAAGTATATTTAGGTAGAAAGGTAGGTACTGGAAAAAGTGCTACTTTCAATTAAATAAGTAATGCCTTTCATTGATTTGATATATTTTGAGCATCAGTTAAAATAAATAAGTAATAACTAAAAATCGGACAAGTGTGAGTCGGACTCGCGCACGAAGGGTTCCGTACCGATACTGAGCAAAATTAGGCAAAAAATTGTGTTTTTTGTATGGGAGCTCCCCTTATTTTTTATTTTATTTTAATATTATTATTAAATATAGTACACATATAACAAAAGAATGTGCGAAAAATTCAAGCGCCTACCTCTTGCCATTACTAATATAGAGCGAAAAAGGCCGAAAAAATCACGTTTGTTGTATGGGAGCCCCCTTAAATGTTAATTTTATTTTGTATTCAGTATTTGTTGTTATAGCGGCAACAGATATACACAATCTGTGAAAATTTCAGAAGTCTAGCTATAGCGGTTCTTGAGATCAACCATCAATCGGACAGACAGACGGACAAACAACGAAATCTTATTAATAGGGTCCCGTTTTTACCCTTTGGGTACGGAACCCTAATAAGAATTATTACGACACTATAAAAATGTATATAAATATCTAAATGTCTCTGTATTTTATTTGACTGCCGCTAGTCTGATTCCGATATCCAGGATGGATATAATTTGAGTCTCGGGCAGAACACACGTAGGGCTGCCACCTCTCCGGGTTTGACCCGGAGTCTACGAGCTTACTGGGTTTAGATGGTGCATGTCCGGGCTACGGGTTTAACATCGATATCTCCGGGTCACCGCGTGGATTGCGTGCGCGCATGCCGTCCGGCGTGCTTTTGTAAAACGCGTCTTCTCTTTAATGGGAAATTTGTGGACAGACGAGCGAAACTGTTTATCAGTGGACACGGTAAAGGCCGAGCTAATTGTAAAGATTAATTACAATATGAATTGTCAAGAATTTTTGAAGTTTTTGAAGAAACCTGAGCAAGAAGAAATGCTGAAACAATCTTTGCAGAACAAAAAATATAGTTTTAAGTGTCAAGCTGGTTCAAGTCAGCCTAGCACTAGCTAGGTAGGTAACTTATCTGGTAGAGTTGCGGTAGGTTCTATCGTACCCGCAACTCTGCCTTAAGCGATGAGTGGAGCACCATGGGGTTTTAGTGGGTAGACTACGCAGGAGTCCCACACACCCCGGCCGATATCCCCAATTTGCCGGGGATGCGTAAAGCATTTCCCCATGTTTAAAAAAAAGTAGGTAACTTATAAAAAAAAATTTTACCAATAGTAATTCACCATATTTTTGTACTTGCCTTAATTCATAAAATACTTTTTAATGCTTAAAACTTAAAAAAAATGTATTATTTTAGTAAAAAAATCCATATTTCTAAAACCTCCGGGTCTATTGCTTTTAAAAGGTGGCAGCCCTAAACACACGTGATAGGATTAGATGGAATAGGTATATAAGCGAAAAAAATGAATTTGCGTACAACAAATGTTGCAGGCAACGACTATAGTATTGTTACGTGCTAAGGTTCGAGGATTCGGAGAGAAAGACCTGGTGACTCTCTTGAAGACTTTATTCACAAACACTAGCTCACACAAATCACTAAGTCCAAACACTAAGCACTAGATCCAAATCACTGAGCACTATCACTGTCCTAGGTCGTAGCCGAGTTGTCGGTTCACTATCACAATCACTCACTATTGATCACTTGTTTTCACTTTGAAATCGCCTTGATGATCGCTCGGATCGAACTGAGTTGACTGCCGGCTTGTTTACCTTTTATATGGCCCGCATCGCCTTCTGGAGCGTTCTATTTTGGATTGTTTACGTAAACACGCAATCCACATAAACAAGGGTCGGGCTTTTCTAGAAAGTACGCGCAACTGTCGCGCGCAGGTAAACAACTGCCCGTATCCGTAACACGTAAACAACTGCCCGTATCCGTAACACTACTCCCCTCTTAGAGATGCTCGTCCCGAGCATCGTTGTTACTGCCATGATAACGCGCCAAACGGTCTATGTGTACCACTTTGAATGTGCCTCTTGGTGGCTTTTGAATCCTGTAAGTCACATCATTCAATCGGGTAACCACTTTATATGGGCCGTCCCACTTGGTCTGCAACTTTGGAGATTTCCCTTTTCGGCGAGTTGGGTTATGCAGCCATACCAGTGACCCTTCTTCGAAGCCGCTCGTGTTCGCTTTCCGGTCGTATCTGGTCTTCATGTTCTCACTTGACTGTAACCCATTTTCCCGAACCATGGCGTGTATGTAGTGCATCTTTTCCCTTAAATCGCAGACATAGTCTTGTACGTCTTTGGTTCCCCCGGTGACGCTCCTGTCAAGAGGTCATTGGTATTCGTAGTTCTCTACCGTAATTGACAAATGCCGGGGTAGCTTTTATGCTCTCATGCTCGGCGGTACGGTACGAGAGAAGGAAGAGTGGTATATACTTGTCCCAATCCTTTTGTCTATCATCTACCAATTTCGCCAAATGCCTCTCTAGAGTCTGGTTTAATCTCTCAGCCATTCCATCAGACTGTGGATGGTACGCGGTGGTCCTCGTCTTATGCATTCCCAAAATTCTGCACACTTCCTGGAAGACCTGCGATTCGAAGTTCCTGCCCTGATCGGAATGGATTTCGAGAGGCACACCAAAGCGAGATATCACTTCTTCGACTAGCTTAGAAGCAACTGTTGTAGCTTCCTGGTTTGGTATGGCGAACACTTCGGGCCATTTGGTGAAGTAGTCCATGACGACCATAAAGTACTTGTTTCCCGATTCCGTCACGGGAAATGGCCCAGCTACGTCAACTGCAATTCGTTCCCACGGTGCGCCAACGTTATACAACCGCAGGTTCCCACGGCTCCTGGTCTGTGGTCCCTTCACTGCAGCGCAAGTAGTGCATTTGCGGCACCAATCCTGTACATCATCTCGACAATGCAACCAGTAGATTCGTTCTCGCACTTTTGTTAACGTCCTCTTAACACCTAGATGACCTCCTGATACGCCATCGTGTATTTCACGGAAAACATCCGGTACTCTCGTTCTTGGGACAACTATCTGAAGATGGAACTCTCTGCCGTTAGTCTTCTCCCATTTTCGGTAAAGTATTCCATTTTGAAGTATCAGACTGTCCCATTGCGCCCAGTACGCCTTAGTGACAGCGCCAGTGGGTGCAACCTCACTCCAGATTGGTTTTTCGTCACCTCGTTTCTTCCATGTGATGATGTGCCGTAGGTCGTCATCTGTTTCTTGAGCCTCCCTCATAGCATCACTCTCCCATGGACCCCAAGGACTTGTTTTCGTTAACTTTAATGTCACTTCATTAGATTCCTGCTTAACACAATGTTTGCAGTCCTCTGAACACGGTCTTCGTGAAAGGGCGTCGGCATTCCCATGCGCCTTTCCGCTGCGGTGTTCCGTCTTGAAGTCGTACTCCTGGAGCTGTTCAATCCATCGAGCTACTTGACCTTCAGGGTTCTTGAATTGCAGTAGCCACTTCAACGCTGCGTGATCAGTTCGCAGTAAAAACTGTCTGCCAATGAGATATTTGCTGAAATGTTGTAGCGTCTTTACAACAGCCAAGAGTTCTCTTCTTGTTACACAGTAGTTTCTCTCTGGCTTAGATAAAGATTTGCTGAAATATGCAATTACAACTTCTCTTTCGCCCTGCTTTTGAGATAACACCCCTCCAATGGCCGTGTTGCTTGCGTCAGTGTCGACTATAAACTGACCTTCAGGTTGTGGATACCCCAGGATTGGTGTTTCACACAGATGTTTCTTCAGTTTCTGAAAAGAATCTTCAGAAGTCTCGTCCCACATAAACTGTCGTTTATCTTCCGTCAGCCGATGTAATGGCTTGGCTATCTCTGAGAATCCCTTAACAAAACGCCTGTAGTAGGAGCATAGGCCGAGAAATGCCCGCACTTCGGTTTTGTTCTTAGGGGTTGGCCAATTTTGAACTGCTTCCAGTTTCTCCGGGTCCGTCTGGATTCCATCACTGGAGATGACATGGCCGAGATAATTGACCTTACTCCTGAATAAACGACACTTTTTCGGATTCAACTTTAACTTGGCCCCCTCTATTTTAGCGAAAACTCGTTCTAAGTTTCGCAAATGGTCCTCGAAGTCGCGGCCAACAATGATGACGTCGTCCAAGTAGACTAAGCAAGCCTCTCCAACTAAGCCTGCCAGTACACGCTCCATGAGTCGCTCAAATGTGGCAGGTGCGTTGCACAATCCAAAGGGCATGACGTTAAACCTTTACCTGTGGAGAAAGCTGTCTTCTCCTTGTCTTTTGGATGAATTTCCACCTGCCAGTATCCAGATTTCAGGTCCAGGGTCGAGAACCATTTCATGCCACTCAAGGTATCCAGAGTATCGTCGATTCGAGGTAATGGATAGCTGTCCTTCTTAGTGACATCATTGAGACGCCTGTAGTCCACACAAAATCTTGTGCTGCCATCTTTCTTCTTCACCAACACAACAGGTGAGCACCACGGACTTGCAGACGGTTCAATAATCTTATGCCTTCTCATGTCCTCCAAAAGGCCTT
Source organism: Lysandra bellargus (assembly GCA_905333045.1). Lineage (NCBI taxonomy): Eukaryota > Metazoa > Arthropoda > Insecta > Lepidoptera > Lycaenidae > Lysandra > Lysandra bellargus. The sequence goes on from HG995343.1 coordinate 2,362,105, forward strand.
CAACTTCTTTTTCCTTTGCAATAGGTATCCGTCTTGCTCGTTGACGAATTGGGTTCTCGCTTCCGGTATCTATCCTGTGCTGAACCATCGACGTTCTTCCAAGGTCGCCTTCCTGACTGGAGAAGATATTCGCGTGGCGTTGTAAAAACTTCTTAGCTTTCATGCTCTGCGAATAAGTCAGATTACTCTTGCAGTCGTCGAGTAGCTCAGTCACTAATCCGTAGTTGCTGCTTGCTTGGGAGACAACGGTTATCGGGGCTTCCTCCGCGTCAGCCAGTACACGCCTCTTAGTCCTGGCTGAAGCCCCCTGCTTCTTCAGCTCCTCTACTTGTTGCTCGAGCCTTTTCATCCTTGACATCTGGGTCTCCTTCTGCGGGCAGTTGAGCTGAAGATGGCCCCTCTCACCGCACTTATAGCACATGGCTCCATAATTTCTCTTCGTAGGAGCCTTAACCTCCCTGACTTCCTCGGGGACCTCGCGGATCTTATAGGTCTGCCGTATGTCACGCCGAACAGCCTCGACCTCTAAAGCATACGCCAACGCTTCCTTTAGCGAGGTGTGGTGACGTAGCCTTACTGCAGCTCTGACCTCCAGATCCCTGATTCCGTCGACAAATGCTTGTACAATATTCGTGTCGACCATTTTGGAATCGGCTCCTGGGTGTGCCTTCTTGACGAGTTTTTCAATTTCCAACGCCCATTGCTGTAGTCCCTCTCCTGAGCGTTTGACTCTGTCACGAAGTTGAGCACGGAACACGTGCTCCAGGTGTCGCTCCCCGTATCTGGATTCAAGGGCCTCCATCAGGTCTTGGAACCCATTTCCTGTATGTGCTTCTAGGACCGACAAAGCTTGCCCTCTGAGCGCAACAGTGAGAGCGGTCAGGCATTGTTCGTCAGTCCATCCGTTGGCAGAAGCAACCGTCTGGAATTGCTGACGATAAACGTTCCATGAAGTAGTACCGTCGTATGATGGCACTTTAACTCTTGGTCCTTGTACCACTTGCACCACTCCGGTAGTTCCACTAGACACCGCCACTCCTGTGGTTTCCAGGCGCACTACTTTCTTCTGAAGTTCAGTGAGGCCGGTTTTCAGATTTTCTACATCCAATCCTAACCCCGTAACTCGTTCGTCCATTACGTCGACATCTTTACGAAGCTTTGTCACCGTGTCACTGACATCCTTTATAGCCAGAAGCGCCTTTTCTTGAAGGTCCTTTTGTTGCTCTTGTGACTCTTGCATAGCGCCGAGCTTGCGGTCTTGTGACACTTGTGCCTCCATCATTGCCCTTTGAGAATCTTGCAAAGCGCCGAGCTTGCGGTCTTGGGCATCTTGCAAAGCCTGAATTAACTCAATTATGCTTTCCAATTGAGGAGCCATTTGAGGGGCCGTAGAAACTACGGGCGTGGCAGGGTAGATGTAGCTAGTCGACGGGGCCTGAGTGGGCGTGGCCTGGTGGGCGGAGCCAGTGGGCGTGGCTTCACCCGAAGTGGGTGGAGCCTGGGGGGCGTGGTCAGTGGGCGGAGCCTGGTGGGCGGGGCCAGCGGGTGGGGCCTGCCCCGCAGTGGGCGGAGCTTGGTCCCCAGTGGGTGTGGCCTCCGCAGCTCCACCTCCAACTCCTCTCTCGGAGTCAATGGCAGCAGCTCGCTGCGCCCTTGTCCTGATACTCCCCTTGAAGTCCTCTCTCGGAGTCAATGGCATCTCCAAATCTCACTTCCGACACCAGTTGTTACGTGCTAAGGTTCGAGGATTCGGAGAGAAAGACCTGGTGACTCTCTTGAAGACTTTATTCACAAACACTAGCTCACACAAATCACTAAGTCCAAACACTAAGCACTAGATCCAAATCACTGAGCACTATCACTGTCCTAGGTCGTAGCCGAGTTGTCGTGAACCGACAACTCGGCATCACAATCACTCACTATTGATCACTTGTTTTCACTTTGAAATCGCCTTGATGATCGCTCGGATCGAACTGAGTTGACTGCCGGCTTGTTTACCTTTTATATGGCCCGCATCGCCTTCTGGAGCGTTCTATTTTGGATTGTTTACGTAAACACGCAATCCACATAAACAAGGGTCGGGCTTTTCTAGAAAGTACGCGCAACTGTCGCGCGCAGGTAAACAACTGCCCGTATCCGTAACACGTAAACAACTGCCCGTATCCGTAACAGTATTGATTGAAAATTGTGTCCGTCTGTTACCTCTTCACGCCCAAACAGCTAAACCGATTTTGCTAAAGTTTCGTATCTCACTTTGAGTTCCGGGAAAGACAATAGCTGGATACTTTTCATCCCGGAAAATGTGCGGTTCGCACGCGATAAACGATTTTTGGAGCAACCGAGTTGCAGGCACCAACTAGTGTTATGTTAAGTTATAAATTATAATATTAGGTACCTATGTTGTCGCGTTTAACGCCAAAGTATTTATTGTGTATTGAATATTATGGCCTATGAATATCAAGTATAAGAAATACTTGATAGCGTAACATTGACATTGAAATGACTTATCGATCACCAGGGCACGCCGACAGAGACCCTCTTCATCTTAAGGGCAAGGCTATTTTCGTTTACTTTTTTCAATACGCCATCGCGCCATAAATAGACTTTGTTACATAATTTACTTATGTTTTAATACTAAAAATGATGGGGAAACGAACAGCCGGCCTTCTTAGGGCGCATTTTCATTAGTCGTTAACTCGTGCGGTATACAGCATACTTCTATGTCTATGTCTAATTCATTAGTCTATGACAACTAATGGCGCATTTTGATTGGTGGAGGCATGCGTTTCAGAAATCTCCCGCACCCCGCATGTGTATCGACCAGTGAAAATGCGCCCTGAGTCTTACCGCCGTACTCAGATATATTTAATTATGATTAACCTTCAATTTAATGAAGAGATTGACAGATAATGTATGAGGCTTATGTCAAATTTTTTAATTGTAATTAATGTTCTAAGTACTCTGAGTGCGGCAGTTAGGCTGGTTTTATTGTAGAGCGTTTGGCAGCGCCGTTGGAGCGCGCGCGTTCCAAGACGAAGAAAACGTACGGACGAACGGCGCTGCTCAAGCGCGCGACTCTGAAACGCAACTACTACCCCCATACATCTTCGAACGCGCGGCGCTTCAACGGCGCTGCCGAAACGCTTAACAATAAAACCAGCCTTAGACCAGTGCGTTGCCGGCCTTTTAGAAAGTACGCTCCTTTCTAGGATATTTCATATTTGTTTTTATAGGGTTATTAAGGGTCGTTATTTTAAAAAATAACAATGAATTATTTTGGTATCTTTATTTATTGTAACAAAGTTTTACATCATTTCCGATGCATTACATTTAAATTGGACACAGACACAGCGCGGCAAAAGCCTGATCCGGTAACGCAATTTTAAAATATAATAACTGTCACTTGTCACATTTGGTTTTTTTTATCTATCAGAGTTGCCACCTCATAATAATAATATGATCGTTTTACATAATATTGATATATTAGTTACATACATTATTAATTATTAATTCATTTAAAACATGTGTTGGCAAAACAAAAAAGAATAAATAGCGGCAGGAGTAAGGCCACAATTTTAAATCTGCCTGTAGGCATTTATTTTCCAGACATTAATTTATGCCTTAGTTAAAGTCGTATAATTTTGGTTCTGATCAAATTGATTTAGAAATTACAAAAAATGTCACTCATATAAATATGACTCAAATGTCACAAAAATGGAAGATTTTATCCATGATTTTAAATACCATTCAGTCACATGAACCGAAGGGGAAGACAAAACATTCCAAATGATACTCAAATAAAACAAATTAATAATATTACATGATTATCACATTTAACATTTTTTTATTTCACTATCATGTTTATTCTGAAAATGAGATGATATTTCTACAAGTGTTAGTAATTAAATTAGCTTCTACTTTTTTGCGGATTTTCTTGCTATGTAATCGATTGGTGTCTGTTTTGATAGACATATAAACATAGACATATCATACACATACTATTTCCATTGAGATTCAAAACCACTGGTTAATATTTCTATTATTATACAACTGTAGCTAATCAAGTAAAATCAGCAGGGCTTAACAGGATATAATAAGTGCGAAAGAGACAGAGTATTCATCTCTGTCTCTTTTTAACAGTGCTCTCTGGAAACTAGGCCTAGTGACTGAAGAAAACTAAGATTAGGGTTACAATCATTTCTAATTTTAATACATTACTTTTCGAAGAACTAAATGGAAATGATTTTGAAGAGTATCAAACTACCCTCATTTTTGGCTTCGCCTTAGTAGTAGGTACAGTTTATAAAAAGCTACTTAACGTTCTCACTTTTAACGTTACATTTTTAACTAGCTAATTTACACCATTCAGTCTTTAGATACAGTCAGCTACATAATAGCAGTGTTTTAATTCTTTACAATACGTTTAACTTTACAATGACTCAGCATATTATTGTAGCTGACTGTGCCTTTGCAATACACCTAACATTCATCTAAAGTAACATTACGTAGTTTTACAAACACTAGAGTTAAGAAAATAGATTTCGTCACTAGCTTCAGACACAGCGTCAAATACGTAAACCCGCGATGTACAGCATGACTGGTGAGACATGTTCAATACTCGAGGACGTGATATTTGACTATTATATTAGTTGAAAAAAAATATATAAAAAAATAGTATCAATTGATCACTGAGTAAATGTAGCTTAAAGTTAAATAATTCTTTACTCAACGCATGGACACCGGACACGGGAGGGGTAGCGCGCGGCGCGGGGCGCATGACGCCGCGCCGGCCGCATATAATTTACTAAGTGTCCATGATTCATTTACTTAAAGGAAAATTTTGTCAAAAATTAAGTACCTAACTTTATTACATAATTATAATGAGAATCGAGTACCGAGTACTCTCCTTAAGTATCGAAAGTGACTCACCAGTCATGCTGTATACATTTTCCATCAATGTTTTAAGTAATGTTTTTTACTTTTATCGCGTGTTTACATATTCTTGACCGACTTATGCCCGACTTCTGAATGAATTTATAAGTACAGTACCCGGCAATAAATATTGCACATCGACCTTTGGAAAGTGACAGTCGGCTAATTTCGGTTTTGTAGAGCGTTATCTCTTACGCACGAAATACAAAAAGTCCGGTATATATTAGGAGCTGTTAAAACAATTAAGGTTTGCTTCTTTTGACAATTTTATTATTCTTTGTATAAAATACACCAAATTTTCTATAAGTTATGGCTTTATATTCGGGTAAAATAAAAAAGGGTGTTCAAATTATGTTTACGTATTTAAAATTCTTTTGGAAAATTACAGCTGTAGCAAATTTAGGGGTGTTAACAACTCTAGATATATATTTTGAACTGGACGCGACTGCACTCTATTGAATTTGAACAACGACTGACATAATGTCAAATAGGTGTGTGCTACAAAGATAACGCTCTATGAAACCGAAATTAGCCGAATGTCTCTTTCCAAAGGTCGATGTGCAATATTTATTGCCGGGTATTGTAGTTTATCTATTCAATATCGCTTGCATTGAATACTGATAAAAAATCTTTGAATAGTTTAGTCTATTTGCGTTAAAAGGTAAAATGAAAATTAAAACACAAAATTGACCGATATAGCTCAGTTAACTAAAGCTGGCACGTTCACAGTGCTCACACTTATGCAATTTCACTATACAGTATGTTAAAAATATAATATGTTTGCATCATGATAAAAATTATGGTCTAATCTGCGTACGATAATAATATGCTATCGTACATCGGTACGTACACACAAAATTATCGTATGTGTACGATAATTATCGTACGGTTCCGAACGCTGGCCGCGCACCGATCACACGTTACCGATTTGTAACATCACGCTGTATTTATAAACAGTAGCATAAGAAAAACAATAAGTGTCCCCTTCTCGTTCATAAGATAGACCGCGCGCGAGAGAGACGGGCAGACTTTTTATGATGCGTATGCAGTACGACGTCACGCCACGCGCTTATTCACAGACACTACACAAGCGCAATGTTTAAATGTCAACATCGTGCCAGCTCTTGTTAACTGACTTGTAACAACAAATCATTTTGACATATTATGTACGAATTATTTTTATTCAGATTTCTTGTCTTATTGCATATAGACTTCAATAAATCCATACAATATGAAATACATTTCAGAAACCGGACATCAAACAATAACCTATTCAGTTACGAACAAGATATACAGACATACAGATGTATTCGACAGTTATCTACATGGAAATGGGCATTACAACATCTACCAACATGATAAACTCAAAAAATATTCAACTTTACTCGGTAAGGAGACAGGGTTGCCACACACACTGTTAGAAGTTTTAGTTCAATTTGAATCAAACTCAAAAAACTACTGAACGGATTTATGCCGCTAAAACTCTAGACCAGCTGGACCGATTTCGCTTCTCTTTAAAAAAATCTTAACAGTTCGGGGAAGGTTAGAACTGTAAGAAATTGAAAAAAAATGCTAAGAAAATATTTATAAAACAACATGTAGCGGGACAAGTAAATAGTACAGACAGTATAATAAAAATCCTAAACAGTTCTCGATCCGTTGACTGATAAATAAAACACAGTGGTGTAACAACCGTCGAACTTAGCTATATACATAAATACTTAGCATTAACATGACTGGATAGATCACTCGCTTACAACTAGCGACATCTAGCGACAACTGGCGGGGCTTAAGTGAACTCATTGAATTGGTCCAGCGCCGTTTTGACTCTGAAACAAATAGCAAAAATTGTTAACGTTTAATAAAGCTCATATAAATGTCGTCACAGAAGCGTAGACGCACGTATTACACGCATACATCCTAAAGTAAGTTTATGTACACGCACATTCGTGCAGACGCGTCACCATTGTAGAATATTCTAAAATGTTGTTACGAATACGACCTAATCCTAATACAAGCATAGACGAGCGTGCACGTAACAACTAGTAGTAGTAGCTCTTTGGTATTATCTAAATATATAAAACTCAAAGGTGACTGACTGACATGGTGATCTATCAACGCACAGCCCAAACCACTGGACGGATTGGGCTGAAATTTGGCATGCAGGTAGATGATATGACGTAGGCATTCGCTAAGAAAGGATTTTGATCAATTCCACCCCTAAGGGGTTAAAATAGGGGATGAAAGTTTGTATATAATAATACTTCTTAACGCGAGCGAAGCCGCGGGCGATAGCTCGTATTAGCGTCATAGTAGCGTCGAATTGATAATCTCCTTTTTTTGAAGTCGGTTAAAAATAGGTTAGCAGGGGCTTTACATCGTGCGAAGACTGCGTACGTATACACGTGACACGTCATAGATAATATCCAAACTTTACTTACTAATATTATAATCGCGAAAGTGTGGCGCCCAAACCGCTGAACCGAGTTTGCAGAAATTTTGTATGGAGATACTTTGAGTCCCGGTAAAGGACCTAGGATACTTTTTATCCCGGAAAAATGTACGGTTCCCGCGCGATAAACGAATTTTGGCGCAACGGAGTTGCGGGCGTCATCTAGTAATAATATAAAACGTCATGGATTCGTACTCATTTTGTGTATACGCCCGCAACTCGTACACGCACATACGTACTTGCCATTGAGGTATATAGCGTCGTGCCGCGAGCGCAGCAGTTTGAGCGTCCCGAGCTCCGCCAGACGTGTATATGTATACGCACTAGTGTACACGTACGCACACATACTCACAGATACGTACTTGTCATGGAGGTGTATAGCGATTAACATCGTGCCGCGAGAGCAGCAGTCTGAGCACGTACACGCACGCATACACGCACGAGCGTACACATACGTACAGATACGAACTTGTGATGGAGGTGTATAGCGTCATGTCGCGAGCGCAGCAGTTTGAGCGCGCCGAGCTCCGCTAGACGCGTATACATACACGCATAGCGTACACGAACGCACACGTACACGCACATACGTACTTGTCATGCAGGTGTATAGCGTCGTGCCGCGAGCGCAGCAGTTTGAGCGCCCGCAGTACCCCTAACTCCGCAAGCCGCGCCTGCCGCGCCGTCGCGCCCGCCTCCCCGCGCCACACGAGATTGCCCGCCACGAATAACGCCGCTTCCTGGAGCTTGCTTTCGGGATGTGCCTGAAAGCGTTTAGGGATTTTATGCTTTTATTGTCTACTAGCGTTTGCCCGCGTTAAAATATTTTTTATACACAAAATATAGCCTATGCCACTCAGGGGCACATCAGCTATCTATCGGTGTTAATTTTTTTTCAGACCAGTAGTTTTAGAGACTACCTCCTATAAATTAAAAAACAAACTTTACCTGTTTATTATGTTATCTATAAAAGTAAATTTTACCTCTTTCTTATATTGTCTGTCTCTCTGTTTGTCTTCTATGTTATAGTTCTATAGGACTTTTTTGTTTTTTTATTTATATATCAGGGAAGTTGATTTATAGGCAGATTGGCAACTTTATTTCGGTCCTTTATTTCACCACTTCCAGATATGTGCCGGATATGCTATGCACAACTTATCTGACAGATACTCCATACTCTATCTGTCAAGTTAAATTGTGGATAGCCTATCCGGCATTTATCAGGAAGTGTTGAAACAGCCCCTTATGAGTCCGTATACGAAATTTTGCCGATTACGCTCATTTAACAGACGTGATTTAACAGTTAAAATACAGTATTTCTATAAGTTTTAATGCACAACATGTAAGATCATTTCAATTATAATATAGTGTTGGAGCTAGATTTTTTATTTATTTTTAAGTATCTTTAAATAATCCAACTCAAACCCGCGACAGTTTTGTGATTTTTGCTGTAAAAGGTTTAGAATATCACCTTTTTATGGATTGTATTGACGTCTTAACGGTATGAAAAAAATACAATGTACTGTTGATAAAGTCGTCTATACAATGTTGGAATTACTTTTTACAACTTTAATATAAAAAACAGAGAACCTCTATCTGCCCGCTAACTTGGCGATCGTCCTTTTTCACCTGGCATATGAAAGACGGGCGTGAGTGTGAAGAGAGCAGTAGAAAAGAGAGTACGGGCTCTTGATATCGTAGTCAAGTTAACGATAATCGGGCTTACACACGCCCGAACATTATTATTTATTTTATAACACGAACAAATAAGATAAATCCGCAATCTGCCTTTGAATAAATTTCTCTGATGGTACCTAAGTAGGTAAGTAGTACACAATATAATAAAGTATTTTTAAAGTTTTAGGGCTGTCTCACTTTCGTATAATATAAGATGATGGAAGCGACATAATATGAGAATCAGCCTACCAGAATAATGATTATTATTGTATGTATTAGTTTCTGTTCATATAGTAATTATGTCGTTGTCATATTTTAAATAAGTTCAACAGCTTGCGAGTCTCGAATTGGTGCAGGTTTATGCCAAACTGAGATTGCTTACAAGTGGCAACACTTTAAAAATATATACTTAGTTGTAAAATTTCCGGGTAGAATTTTATATTCTTATCATTGTATTTCAAATAAAACACTGTACCATAAAAATCTTTACATGCATATTTTATTAAATAATTTATTTCATTAACTCATTAATAATACATTTTTAGCATTTAATTGGGAGAATATTTATTATTGGCAAGACTACTTCCTTAAGATGTTAGGTGAGCGCCATCTCTCTGATGTCAGTTATATTCTTATCCTTGTCACACTATAATACAAACCAAAACAAATGCATTAATTTTGGTATTCTTACTTAAAATTTTCATTTTAGAATAATGAAACTTTCCTAAAAAAAGAAACTATACAAGGTGTAACAAAAAAAAGGGGTAACTCGCGACACTGGGGTGCTTGCCCATACAAAAGTGAAAAAAAGATTTGGTCTTTCAGCGCTGCTACTTTCACACTGAACTCTCTACAAGGAACACGTACACACCCTTGTGTATTATCACTTAGTTTTGTTACACCCTGTATACTTAAACCGAAAACACTGTCCGCCATAGTGTGACGTCATACGCTTTGTATTTTAAACCCTCTTTATTGAACATTTTTTAATGTGCTAAATGTACGAGTCTAAAAGTGCCCAAAAAAAAATAAAAGAATTAAATAAGAAATTAGAAATCATATGTAATGTTGAAAACTTTTGGAGAAAAGTTTTGGCCATTTCATTTCCCGTCTATAATAAATATAGATAATACATAAAACTGATGTTTTAAGCGAATTATTCAATAAAATATATTTTACAAATCTTTCTAGGCTTATTCTTATTATTTATGTACAGATAAACGTACATATAACGAACGCGATAAATAAAAGATATTAAATTACTAAAGTCGGGACATTTTAATAGGCCACATTTGACAGTTCATCAAAATTGTACCGGTAACCTTGTAGCGACGCGCATAAAAAATAAATATTTTCGTTTTGTTATAACTGCACAATTTATTAACTTTTTTCAATTACGATTACATATTTATTGTAAATAATATGACCGATACGAATTATTTAACGATTTGCTTTTACTGATAAACAATTCTAAACGTAATAAACAAATTCTGATCTTAATAATTACACGACGTTACAATGTTACGTCAGCTGACCTTTTTTCTTTTTAAACTCTAGGGAAGTTACCCTAAAAATCGAAAGCGAATAAATAATATCGATGCATTGATTACTTGTAACGAAATATCCCCATAAATTAATAACTACGTTGTGAAAAGTAACACATATTTATGTGAAATGAATAATGATAATACTAAATTTAACAGTTTTTATAATTCAAGCGAATAAATGCATTTGTTTTTGTAAATTATGTACTTGTCTTATTTTGCTCCTTGAATTTGCAAAAGAAAAAGTAATAATGGGACAGGAGTTTGTTTCAAACATAAAAAAATCAAATATTTTTTTTTCAAGTCCGTATCGATTTATTCGTTTTGGTCGATGTTTTTACGCAGCTCACCTCACTATGGAGATTAATCTGACAGATGTCAAATGTGGCCTATTATAATGCCCAGACTGTATGAGGATGACGTCACATCCAAATCGGAAGTACCGCAAAAGCGTTTTCGTCAGTACAAATCCTATTTTCATAAAATCATATTTTCAAATCGACTTTATTTATCAATCATAAGCTTTTATTTGATGATAAGGGTGAAATACGGTTTCCTAGGCCAAGTTCTACTAGAAATATGCATTTGTTCAATAAAATTGAATATAGGTCAAGTAGCCTACTGGGTTTCATGCTTTTAACCCAGTAGAGGCTGTATTTCGTATAATCTTTTATTTTCATAATTTGTATGCAACAAAATTATCACTAGAACTAGCCAATGAGCGTTGTAGAAATTCTATTTGCCACCAGGTATCACGATGTAGCCGTCTGGTCTATCGTGTCAAACTGCTGCATATGTCACGATATAGCTGACATGTGTCACGATATAGCTATCATGTGTCAGGATAATATGTCTTTTTGGCACGATACACCTAACGGCTACATCGCGGCACCTGGTGGCAACCCACATTTTTGGTATTGTATTAAACTTTTAGACCTAATTTGGCTTTTTGCAACTACATAGTAAGTACTCACTAAATAATCCACCAATTTTCTTAGGACGTCTTCATTGGCCATGATTAAATCCTTGGCCTTTTCTCCGTCTCCGATGTTGCCGAGTATACAGAGAGCCTGCTCCTTCACTTCGGCGGGGTACGAGCCTTCTAGCACCACTATCACTGCCTGTAACATGAAATAAATATTTCAACATAAAAACACTTAGCATGGCCACCGAAGTTTCTTTTTTTTTTTTTCGAAAGGGTCTAAGCTACTGGTCTGGTTAAGACCATGTAGTTTAATCGTGGCTATAACTAGTCTGTTGCTAGTTGGTTTGGAGATAAGCAATGAGGGGGCCTGGCCCTCTATCCTAAAGTCACACGTGTGACATTCTAATCGGGCAATATTGGGGAGAGCTACGAAAATAAGCTATTTTCATCTGACGTGGGGACACGGATCCCCCCCTGCTCTTAAGGGGTCCGACTCCTTACTCACTCTCTGACGAGTGAGGCTGCTCGCGCGCGGTAGCACAAACTAGCTGCGTACGAGTTATCGCGGTAGATGAGCTCAAGTTATTAATATTATTGCATAAACGAGAACCGTCCCTCTCCCCTTCCGAGTCCGGTTGGGGTGACATACGCGTGTATGTTCTAATGTCAAAGTAGTTGGTAGAGCTCTCTACGACAATGTCGCGGTCGCGGTCATGATTTAGGTGTGTTCCTATGCTATCCGCATGCGAACTCTAACCCGGGATCAAGCTCGGCACCGGATTTCGGTCGGTCTGTCTGTTTGTCGTTCGGGTCGTGTTAAGTCCTCGGGGAAGGCGCCGGCGTCGTCCCCGGTGCAGTACTAACCACGCGGGTGAGTGTGATTTGTGTTTACGTAGCTGTACACAGTACGTTACGTATTCTGTGATGGGGTCTACAGGGTCGGCTAAGATATGCTTAGGCCACCTGAGGGGTATCGGAATGTCCGTGCGTCATGTTCGTAGTCCACAGCCTTACGAATGAGCGGATTGGGATGTACTTTCCCTTTCTCAAAGAATCTCTCTGAGAGTTCTTTGATATAGGCTTTGATAGTGATAAGCTCGCAGTCTCTATGCAAGTCGATGTTTCGCATGTAACGGGGGGCACCTGTTGCCATGCGCAAAATCGGTTTTGAACTCGTTGCAATTGGTTCAACTGATTGTCACTTATGTGTGCGAAAGAGACGCACGCATAAGTGAGTATCGTTCTTATACATGTTTTGTATAAGGTGAGCTTATGTCTTAAGGACATTTTGCTACTCGCGTTGAGTAAAGGATATAATTTGTATAACACAAATTTCGCTTTACGTACGGTATTCGATATATGGTTCGTGAATGACATCGACTTGTTTAGTATTACTCCTAAGTGACAGCCGTGACTTCGGGAATTAATTTTCCGTGCAGTAGTCGCATATAATAGGTTGCATTTTCTTACGTTTTAGTCCGTTAAATAATATAGCGTGACTTTTGTCGGGATTTAGTTCAATTCTCCATTTAGCGAACCATTTACCGAGTTCGGTAACTGCTTCTTGGAGTTTTTTGGACGCGAAAGCTATTTGGCGATGAGCAAAGAAAAGGGCCGTGTCATCCGCGAATAGCGCTTTTTGTACTCGAGGGTGGGTGGGCAAATCGGACGTGTAGAGATTGTAGAGGATCGGGGAGAGAACCGAGCCCTACGGTACTCCAGCCTCTAGATCTTTAAGTGAAGACAGAATGCCTTCAACTCTAAAACGAAATTTACGGTTTTTGAGGTAGTTACTTACTATTATAACAAGACTATCGGAAATGCCGAGTTTAAAAAGTTTATAAATTAGCCCATTGTGCCAAGTTTTGTCGAATGCTTTTGCGACATCAAAGAAAACAGCGCAAGTCGGTTTCCTATTGTTCTTTTGTTCTAATATGTACTCCGTCAGGCGGTGTACCTGAGCGGGACAGCTGTGGAATTCGCGGAATGCGAATTGTTCATCAGGTAAGAGTTTTTTTATCAATTATGACGTCTTTTAGGCGTCGTAGTATAACTCTTACGTAAATTTTACCGAGGCAGCTAATTAAACTAATTGGTCTGTAACTACTTGGTTCCGTCCGGAGTTTACCCGGTTTGTAGATACCTATTATTATAGCTACTTTCCAAATATCTGGGAATGAACATCCTAGTAAAAGGGCGTTAAAGATGTTCACGAGTAATTCAATTATAGTAGAAGGTAGTAATTTAAGGGTTTTATTTGAGATACCGTCCAGGCCTGGGGCCTTTCTGGACTTCAAATCTTTAATAATATCTTTGATTTCCTCCGCATCCACCGGCCTGAGGGGCTCTGATGGTGGGGCCATGAGTCGGCTTTCTACCTCGGTATTGACTAGATTAACATGATCGGGGTCAGTCGGGAGAGTACTAGGTCGGCACTGATTTTCTATGGTGTCGGCCAAGCATTCGGCTTTGTCAATATCTTCCAGTGCAGGAGGACGATTTGGTCTGTTTAGTGGAGGCATGTCGCTCTCCGTATTTATGAGGGACTTCGCCAGCGGCCAGTAGGCCGTGTGAGACGGTTCGAGTTCGCTAAGAAGTCGATCCCACCTCTCGGGTTTGTGTTGTTTGATTTTATATTTAACTTCCCTCTCGTAGTGACGGAGGGCCCTCCTCCAGTCTTCCGATGGGTAGCGATCGTACGTGCGTTTAGCCGCGTTACGGAGTCTGATGGACTCTTTAATACTTCAGTCGGAATTTCCAGGAATTGCTATTGTATTCTATTGTTGTCGCGATCACCGGTGCTCGCGCGGGGCCTGAAGGATTAATATCATCTGGGAGAGGCCAGCGATTCTCATGGATCGCTGGCATTTCCCTAGAAGATTTTTCGATGTTCTCTACCAGATGATCAGTCAAGTGGAGAGAGACCTCAAGCGCTACTTTAGAGTTTTCTATGAAATCGGGAATGAGATCGAGGTGACTCGATTGAAGGTTTTCTAGGTTATCTGCTAGTAATTTATAATCAATTATCTTTTTAGTACTAGCAGCGAGTTGGTTAGGATTGCCAAGCGCAATTTTAACTGGTCTGTGGTCCGAGTTAAGCTCGTGGATTGTTTCCAAAGATATGTTGAGGTTAATGTTTTTAACTAACGCAATATCAATAACACTAGGGTTATGAATAAGGTTGTTACTACGGCTAGCAGTGTCGTAGCGAGTGGGGTCGTTAGGGGCTAAAATTGCAAAATTTAAGGAGTCGCTTAGGGCGTTTAATCTAATGCCATTCGTATTAGAGATGACATTGCCCCACTCTGTGTGTTTGCAGTTTAGGTCGCCGGCAATGATGACGGCGTTGCCTAAGTTAAATAATGATCCTAGTTCGCTAGAAGTTATGGGCATTTTGCTGGCTAAATAGGCAGATACAAGATGATGGGTTGATAGTCTGTCATGCTAATGTGACAAATAGAAGTTTCTAAATTAGTTAGGGATGGGGGGTTCTAGGGGAACACAGTGCAATGATTTTTTGTAATAAATCATTGTGCCTCCGAGTTGGGATCGGCTTCTGTCATTTCTGACTATTTTATAGTTAGCTATTTTGGGGCTTTTTCTACTAGGCTTAAGGAACGTCTCCTACACTAGTAAAATATCGACATTGTGGTTTATGACGAATTCGCGGATTTCGTCTATATCTTCGCGGGGGGCGCGGCTTTTGCCGCGGTTGTTGCGGGATTTGTCGCTGGGGGCGCGTGTTTTGTCGCGGAGGGCGCGGGTTTTTGCGCGGCGGTGGGCTGGGCCCTGTTGGGGGGCACGGGGAAGTTATTCGGGGCACTACTGTTGTTCACCCAAGGTGATTTAGTGGGAAGCGGAGCAGGGATAAATCTCTGCTTTGTTTTTTCCTTATTGTTTCTCTTTGTTTGAGGCGCAATTCGTCTCTTTACTTTGGGTGCTTTTACACACCCTCTGTAATTAGCCGGGTGTCCTTGTGTTTTGCATAGCACACAGCTGGGGGGTTCGGACTCCTCAGCTGGTGCTTTGCGTGGGCAGTCAGAGGTGCCGTGGTCTCCGAGGCACTTGACACAACGCGGTCGGGCTTGGCAGTTTCGCGCGGAGTGCCCGTAAAGTTGGCACCTTTGGCATTGGCCAGGAGTGCCTCTTTTACGCGGGGGTTCCACGCGTATGCCGGTTATGTTACATACGGCGCGTATGTTAAAAATTTCCTTACCCTCGGGGGTAAGGGGGAGGATCACTAGTACCATGTTGTACACGTGTTTTTTGACGGGATGGTACATCCTGTGTGCCTCGGTCGCCGGGTAGCCTTGGGCTATTAGGTCTTCAAGTACATCCCTTTCGGATATGAATTTGTCGACACCTACTATGACGACGCGGAGGACACGTTCGTCCTCTAAGGCATAGGTGTGGTAACCTATGTTTTTTTCCACGGAGGAACGCAGTTAGGAGGCGATGGTCCTGAGGCGTTTGGACCTGGACCTTTATCCCGATCGGAGTTGTGGTAGCCGTCGAGTAACGGAGCTTTTGCTCGTTTATCGCGGCGGAAATGATGTTCCATTTTTCCTTCTCCTGTACTATGACAGGAGGAGGCATTTTGGGAGCGAGTTCCGTCTCGGAAGCCAGAGGGGCCTGAGACGGAATTATTTGCGAGGCCTGCGAGGCCTGGGATGCCTGTGGGGCGAGCGGGGGACGCGGCACTACTAGTCTGCACGGACGTCGCGGGTAGCTCGGGCCTAGGGGCCGGTTTAGTTTTTCTGGACTTCGGTTTTCCGGCCTTTTTAGTCGGGGAGGACAAGACTGGAGAGGAAGAGCCTTCGGCGCGCTTTCTCTTCTTTGTCTTTTTACTGACGACCGTGGTGAAGTCACCTTCACCAAGGTCAGTCTCTTGCTCCGAGCAAGACATCTCAGAAGGAGACGAGTAAGTAAGTCGGGGGGCCACGAACTCTACGGGAGTCACGGCGGTGTCACAGTCGGGAGACATGGGGGAATCTGTTTCATGATTTCTCACGAAGTTGTCCCATCTTTTCGCGGCGTCGGGGTACTCAACTTTAAGGAATGACAAGAATTTGTCAATCATGTCGGCCATGATGTCGGTCGGTCAGGCTGCTCTTAATGGAGAATTTTCGAGAAGGTACAACCCCGCCCGGCGACCGGGAGGGGAGGTGTGTAAAGAGGTACGAACCTCGTGTAGTGTACCTATTTTTCGTATCACCGTACTTACGATGTGTTCCTGGCGGTCGGGAAACACACACAAACACTCACAACACTAGCACTCGGGCGCTGGCGAGCAAGGCGCGGCGCGACCTACGGCGGCAAGCGCGGGCGAGGGCCCGCACTCAGGCGAGGCGAACAAGCGCCGGCGCAGAGTTCGCTCGATCGCAGGCACATTAAAATCGAAAAACCTCGTGGCGCGGACGTGATCGCGAAATCGCAACAAGCACAAAGTGTGCCGAGCGAGAGCGCGCTGTCTATAGAAAGAGACAGCACCACAGTCGCCTAGCAGCGTGCACTTGAGCGGGAAACGCGTGCTCATCGGACGGGATCCGAGAGCAGACTGCCGAAGAGTTTCTTTCTACGAAAGAATAGAGAAGGTAACGTATTGATTTGTCTTTGAACACTGCCACTTTTTGGATAAAAAGTAGCCTATAAGTGCACTTAAAATGTGATTGTATTGTTTCTGGTGTAGTATTGGAAACGTTACACGAGAGACAAAGCTGACTTTGAAAAGTTGTTTACATAACTAATAACTATATTACAGGAGTCTCTGGAAAGGACATAGGATAGTTTTTATCCCGGAACATTTTCCGCCACCCACGCGACAACCGAAGTTGCCGGCACATTTGGGCTTCAATTCATAATGCGCAGTTTGACACGGATTCGGAAACTTCATCGCGCGACATCAGCGACATCAAACATCATAAACGCTCGCCGTTTATTCGATGTCGCGCGATTGGAACCAATGACTGCCCGGTAAAGTTTCCGATCCGAGTCGAATGAAAACCGTAAATCACCCAGCTAAGGCCCAGCGTCTTCATGATGACGCGCGTGTCGGGGTCGCCCAGCGGACATAATGAGATGTGTCATACCTGCATCACCTGCGATGAGTACTCGGCCATGATGGCGTCGATGTGCGGCCGCGTGGACAGCAGGTTGCGCAGCAGACCCAGCGTCTTCATGATGACGCGCGTGTCGGGGTCGCCCAGGAGACGGAACATCTGCTCAGTGCCTAGACCCATGAGGATCCTCTGCTTGACCTTCTGCTCCGCCTGGGGTGGAGGAAAGAGAGTTATGTCATAGGAAATCGGCTGGCTGAATATAAGTAGCAACACTTTTAACTCTAATAAAAAATTCATGAAAACATTTACCTGCATTATCAATTAAGAATTAATCAATGTATTAATGAATAAAAAAACCAATGACTGAATAATTAATGATATGAAATGTGTACGAGGTACACCTTGAGATTGCTGCTAGTTGCACTGAACAATTAAAACAGTAGAAATGGTAAGTGGGCGGGGTACGCGTGTCACTACTTAGCGCAAACTCGCTAAGTACTTACGCAAACTCGATATAAGTCGAGTCATTTGTTTGTACGCGGAAACACGTGTAGTCGATTGTAAAAATTCAAACCAAAAACAATCTTATTACCTGAGAAATAAAGCATAATTTTGAAGTAAACATTTGATGAAAATTGTTCGCTCTTATAATACTGACATCTAGCGTGAAGTAACTAAACTTTTTAGTAAATGCACAATATGTAGAAAAACCGGCCAAGTGCGAGTTGGACTCGCCCATGAAGGGTTCCGCAGCAGCAATAAGAATTGTTTCTATGAAATTATAAGGTTTTTGGTTTATTTTAATATTAATTTTTGATATAATGAAAGTTAAATTAGGGTTTATCATTTATGACGTATAAAAAAACTACTGGCTAAATCTCGTTCAAACCAATTTTCGTCGGTAGTTTTTATAGTAATGTACATCATTTTTTTTTTTTTTAATTATCATGCCCCTACTTTAGAAGTTAGAGGGGTTTTAAACACATTTTGCCACTTTGGAAGAGTCTCTCTCGCAAACTATTCAGGTTAGAAAAAAATGATAGTAGATACCTCAATATGATTTTTGAAGACCTATCCATAGATACCCCACACGCATAGGCCAGATGAAAAAAAATATTTTTTGTTTCAGTTGCACCTATGGGGACCCCTAAAATTTTTAATAATGTTTCCATTTTTGTATCAAAATCTTAATGCGGTTCACAGACTACATCTACTTACCAAGTTTCGATAGTATAGCTCTTATAGTTTCGGAGAAAAGTGGCTGTGACATACGGACGGACAGACAGACAGACAGACATGACGAATCTATAAGGGTTCCGTTTTTTGCCATTTTGGCTACGGAACCCTAAAAATCAAACCAAAAACAATCTTATTACCTGAGAAATAAAGCATAATTTTGAAGTGAACATATTTGGTTTGCCTTTATAATACTGGCATCTAGCGTGAAGTAACTAAACTTTTTGGTAAATGCACAATATGTAGAAAAATTCAAACCAAAAACAATCTTATTACCTGAGAAATAAAGTATAATTTTGAAGTAAACATTTAATGAAAATTGTTTGCCCTGATACTGACATATTCTAGTGTGAAGTATCTAAACTTTTTAGTAAATGCATAATAAACTGATGCTCGAATACGAATGTCTTAAGTGTATGTTATATGTATTGCATAGCAAACTCTATTATAGAGCAGCGAAGGTGTATTTTTGTTTTCAATTTTAATAAATTTAAGCTTATTTGGGTATATAATTACGCGTCCAATCAAAACATTTGTTTGTTAGTAGTGCAACGGTCTATTCTCTGTTTGTTTGTGTGAGTTTGGCGACAGCGGTTTCGGTAAACAAATCGTGGTATATCATTTCTTCTGTTTTTATTGTTCTGTGGCTAGTTGCTTAATAAAACTATAAAAAAGTAAATAAATAAAAGTTTATTTGACCCAATAGGACATAATATAGTTGCTGTCTGTGCTGATATGTTGTATATTGCTATAAAATGCTAATGCTATGCTAGAGTTACACTAGTCCGCAAGGCGCGACGGTTTTGCGGTAACTGCTCTTAAGAGCCCGGGTTACCCTCGAAATTCTCATACATACGTAATACCAAAATCATTTTGTCATATGAAAATATTTAACATGTTTGAGTTATTTTTCAGCTTAAAATAGTAATTACCTAGGTTCCTGAACAAAAATTAACTTCAAAATATTTAAACACTAAAAAAATTTTTTTTGTGTATAATTTTTTTTACTAAATTTACTACTAAATATTTAAACACTAAAAAATATATAAATAAATAGTAAATTTAATACAAAATATTTAAATATTTAGTATTTAAATATTTTTTAGAGTTGAAATATTTAGTAGTAAATTTAATATTTATGTATATATTTTTTAGTGTTTTACTCTATTTTTTAGTGTTTAAATATTTAGTAGTAAATTTATTAAAAAAAAATAATACTTACACAAAAAAAATTTTTTTAGTGTTTAAATATTTTGAAGTTAATTTTTGTTCAGGAACCTAGGTAATTACTATTTTAAGTTGAAAAATAACTCAAACATGTTAAATATTTTCGTACGACAAAATGATTTTGGTATTACGTATGTATGAGAATTTCGAGGGTAACCCGGGCTCTTAAACCTAAATTATATCTAAAATGAGCGCGCATGTGAAATGATAAATTGATGACTATGTGAAATAGATAATTTGGACTTTGTACGGTTGCACGGTACAAAATAAAAAAATGAATTCGTAAATGCGATTTATATAAATACCTGGAAGGCCATGTTCATGAGCGCCCATATGCCGTTGAGTCGCAGCGCCGCCTCCGGCCGCCGCGTCAGGTTGCACAACATTTCCACAGCACCTGCACACAAAATATAACGATGTTATTTTATATTTCTGTCACAAAAGTAATTCACTTCACACCTAATAAATAACTAATGGATATTGTATTGTGACGTAACGATTAAGACGTAGCGTCCCGCAGCCTTCAGGCAACGGACCATATACCGCCCTCGTATCGGGCAAAACCGGCAACAGTACTTATACAAACAACGAGCGTTTCCAGATTTTGCTTGCTGCAGCCTTTTGGCTATCCTGCAACCTTCATGGTCTCAACTCAAACCGGCGGCAGTACGTACCCTGGTCCTGCATGGGCTCCTTGGTCGGGGAGAACTCGAGCAACAGGTTACAGAGCGTGGACGAGCCAACTGTGAGTAGCTCCGCGCAACCACCATGGTCTCTACGACAACCGGCGTCAATACATACCCTGGTCTAACATGGGCTCCTTGGCCGGGGAGAACTCGAGCAGCAGGTTGCAGAGCGTGGACGAGCCGACTGTGAGCAGCTCCGCGCCCGGCGCCGCCGCCAGCAACGCCATGAGTGGCCGCCATACACAGTGGTCCTAGAAAAAAAATTATAAGAAGTTTTTTTATCTTTTTTAATAAGAAGTTTTTTGAGAATAAGAAGTCACACATTTGTCTGCACTGTACGCGTACGCGCCAAACGCATAGTACACGAAATGCGGCGCGTACGGTGCGACGTTTCACATCATTTAATACAAAGAATTTTAAAATACGGCGCGAACGGTGCGTGCGTGCTGATACATGGTCCCGTTAAAGGTGATAGTATCACCTTTATCTGGAAGAGACACTATAGGCACACGTGTACAATATCTTGCAATGATCTAACACTGATCTACTAGTAGCATATCCCCCTCCCCGCAGGCACGTACTGATTACTCTCCGGACTCTTATATTTAAATTATTAATATTAATTATTATATTTAAATTATTACATTACAACTTATAAACATAATATGAGGTAAGTTTCTTAATTACTAAAATATAAGTTTTATACAAGAATCACACATCACAAAACGGACAAAGAAAGGCGGAGCTACAATCGTAGCTTTGTGAATATATTTATTAGTAACAGAGTAATAATATTAAAAATACCTGGAAAGTAGTCCTCAGCTGTTGAACCGATCTTGACAGAGAATGTAAACACCGGACTGCCGCTAGCCTCACCTAAAACAATAATTAATTACTATTTTCGCTACAAAATAATTAATCAGATGTGTAATATTACTCTGGTTAACAAGTGCCATTTTCATCAAAACCTGATCTCATGCACCGAAAAATTATGATTTTGGTCTCATTCAATTCGGAATACCATGTAAAACATCTACCAAAATTCCAAGAGAGGCTGAAAAAAAATCAAAAGTTATCTATATATATAAAAATGGATTTTAAAATGTGTTAGACGCGCTAAACTCGAAAACGGCTGAACGGATTGGGCTGATTTTAGTCTTAAAATATTCGTAGAAGTCCAGGGAAGGTTTTAAAGTGACACGAAGTTCACCGGGACAGCTAAACAATAAAGTAAACATGAAAAGAAGGGTTTGGGTTTTTTTATGTGTCGAAAACTATTTGAGATAATCAAAATTTGAAAATAGATCCTTAAAGAACAGGAAATTTCCTAAAGAAATCCTAGATTCTAGAAACTTATCAATAATCCTTATAGCTTTAATTGAGCGGCGAATGTAACGGTAAAAACGCGTGGTTCGGGTTTTCGCGTGATTTGCCGCAATCTGCTAAGTGAACTAAAAAAATATTTTAAGTGGTTAAATATTAATATTAAGAAATAAAAAAAATTGGGTACTAAGTAGATATATCAATAAACAATAATCCGTTAACAAAAATAAATTATCACAATTTGTTTATTATGCTTTTCTTAATTTGTTAATAGTCACCATTTTAATGTTAACATAAAATATTGATTTTTAACAACATGACCGTTATTCGAGGCATACTATTGAGATAGGCACTTCCGTTTCCCGTCTACTTTTATTGATTTTACCGCCTAGTTTCATCACATCCGGGTCAAATCAGCTCCTCCCGCCATCACCAGGTGCTTCCGAGCGAGGTGGGGAGCGAAGAAGTTTCCCATCTTTAATCATTGGCGTTTCGATTCCCGTCGAGTGAACACTCTTCCACTAGAGCCATAGAAATTCGCCATTTTGTTGAACATTTCCAAGTTTTGGTATAATATTATAATTATATTATTAAGTGTTTCAACATGGATGCGTAAGTTCATTTATTTTATATAAATTCAGTTTCCGTTGGTGAATGGTGATACATTCGTTATAAGGGCGAGGCCGCCAATTTTTGCTGATTTTGCAATTATTTTTCTCCGCCTTTTGTATTTTAAAAAGTATTGTTTATCTTATGCTCGAAAACTGATTCTAACGAAGAAAACAAAGCGCTCAAGCGTGCATTAGAATTATTTGAGTTCCAATAATAGTCTAAAAATATATTTACAATTAAGCATAAAAAAGGTAAGAAAATAGCTTAAAATATACAATCCGCCGTGGAAGAGGTGCACTTTAACTGTCGCTGTAGCAGTAAGTATGACAGATTTGAAGATAAATCTGATATGTTATGAATACTTATATAAATGGCTATTACCTCACCTAATTCTTATAGTATTTTAGGATAACTTACTTTATTAACTTTTTCAAATCAAATGAATTGTTAGAAACATCAATTCTACCCCACATTTTAAACGTCATCAATAATACCGATTTATTGTTATCGTTGGGTGTTAGGGAAGGTAAAATCGGGAAGTGGCAACGCTGAGTTTTTACGTATTCTATGGAAAATCTCGTAATATTCGCCATTTCTCGACAGTTCACATTTGAACCTCAGTCGGGCTGTGTACACAGTTTTTTCAAAGGAAGTTTTTTTGTGACACAAATGTAAGTATTACTGTTTCACATAAAACGATCAATGCATCATGTGAGTAGTCAAAAGGGCCATGTTTGGGGCTATAATACAAACCGCATTGTGTATTAATTACAGAGATAAGTTTGATTTTCTCTACGCTATGATAGCCTCTACGCTATCATTTTGGTGCTCCAACGGCATATTTCTCAACGCTATGATAGCGTAGAGAAATAAATTCCCTACAATTTAGGTGCTCCAACGTCACAAGCAGCGTAGATTTTCTTTCTCTCGCAAAATTTTTCTGCGTCATATCAGCAAATATTTTCAGTGGTCCTAGTGATGAAATGAACGCGAATAATAACGTTAACCCAACGACTATAACGCAACGAGAAACGTGTAGCTCTAGCAATGATAGTTCAAGTTCATCGAGTATGGAAAACATAAGCGTTCACGCCGCCGGCGTCATAGTCGCAATAAAAATGAGCATAGTCAGAATACCGATCGAATGCTTGAAAAATTGACGAGATGATTATTTAAAGTGTTTACTCGAAATTCAAAGGTTTAAAAGCGCAAATTGGAACGATGTTCGCTATGCGGATACGTAAAAATTATATAACCTTACGCCAAGTTATTGCGAACTAGAAACAAACGACGAGGTAAAGGCGTATAATTCAAACCGTCATATGTCTCATTCCGATAAGGCATACGCAGCAATAACCTTCTGTGTATTAAAGAAACGCGAGATTATACAAAATAATTTACGTTCTTTAATAACATGGGCAGATTCAAATGGTTTTAATTCGGAAGCGTTGAGTACTAAGCTTCAGGAGTTATTTGTTAAAGATGAATTCCATAAAGTTTCTAGTGATTTATTGCAACTAGCCTGTGGGCATAGGTCAGAAAGTATTGAAATGCGTCGTGATGCTATCCTTACTCATGTACGCGATCCTTTAATGAAATCGACCTTGAACAAGATTCCACCCTCTTGTAGCCATTTATTTAATGCTGACGCTTTCACTAGTGCTCTAGAGAAGGCTGGTGGTGTTCGTAAAATTTTTTGGCCTAATAATAATACAGGTTTTGCAAGCTCTTCGCAACCTGGTACCAGTAAACGATCAAACCGTCCCTCGGGGGGACCGGCTTCATATAAGGTTCCATCTCGTGGCAACCATAGATCGTACGATATGCCTATAGATCTTTGGGATCATTGTTGTCCACTCTCGGGGAGTGGTTCACATAATCATGGCTCTTCGGGAGAGCCCAGCAGACAGGAGCCACATCATTATAATGACCCTAAACATACAAAAGGACATTACGATTCCTTTCGCGGTAAAGGCTCAAGAGCCGGATCAAGACCCTATAATGCCCAGCGAGGTGGTCGTAAGCGGTATCATTCTCCCTCCCTCGAGACGTCAGGCCGGTCAGCTACAACAATTCCTGGGGAGGTGGCAAGCGATCGGCTCACCAAATGTAATTTTAGATATCATTCAAGGGTATCGGGTACTCTTTGTAAGGAAAACTCCACTTGCCATGCCGAACAAAAGGTTGGTCAAAATCAAGCCAGACAAGTTTCGCGTGATAAACATGCACTGAAAACCCGACTTCCTGCAGCATGTCACCTTCAAACAGGTGCAAAGCATGGTGGGTCTGCTAAACTTTGCCAGTTTTGCAGTACCGCGCGGCAGGTCCAAGCATCGCTTTCTTTTGAAGTTTCAAAATTCTCTCTGACGATCCGAAAAAGATGCATCGGTTACCTGCGAATGCCAAAAGCGAAATTCTTTGGTGGATTAGGAATTGCCATGCCAGTACATTGTTGCATCCACCCCAAGCGAAGCACTACCTGACCACAGATGCTTCCGACATAGCATGGGGTGCTCAACTCAACAACCAAGCATTAACAGGGTCGTGGCAAGGGTCCGAACAACAACTTCACTGCAATCAGAAGGAGATGTTGGCTACCCTCAAAGTTTTTCAGGCAAA
Source organism: Lysandra bellargus (assembly GCA_905333045.1). Lineage (NCBI taxonomy): Eukaryota > Metazoa > Arthropoda > Insecta > Lepidoptera > Lycaenidae > Lysandra > Lysandra bellargus. The sequence goes on from HG995343.1 coordinate 2,387,394, forward strand.
AGCCGTAGAGTTACGCAACAGCTCCATACTGATACAGTGCGACAACAAAACTGTCGTAGCGTATTTACGGAACGAAGGAGGCACTCGGTCATATTGATCGAAATGACTTTTCTAATTTTAGAAATGATAGACTGATACGACATTCATTTTCGGTTCTAGTATTTACCCGGCAGACTGAAAAATCATGCCGATCACCTTTTGCGGTATCTGCAACCGCCCGAATGGCACCTATTACCCAGTTGCGTAGAAAAAGTTTTCCGAAAATGGGGGACACCAGTAGTGGACCTCTTTGCGTCAGCACGAGCGCAAGTAATGTCGAATTATGCAACTTTGGAGCTAGCCGACCTTCAGGCAATAATACACGGTTCTTTCAGCATTCCATGGCACTTCACACTGTCGTGGGTCTTTCCTCCACCCTTTCTCATTCCCAAGGTACTAAGTCACCTGAATCAATCGTCCGGGGTCTACCTCCTAGCGGTCCCGAGGTGGGAGGTTTATTGGCGTGCCGACGTGAAACCTCGGGCGCTAGCACCTCCGTTCGAGTTACGGAATCTCAATCGTTATCTAATAGAAATCTCCACGGGAGAACCACCTCAGAGGATCGACCAGATTCACCTGGAGGTTTGGAAATGTGGGGGTGGTCTGAGGAGGTAAGATTATGGAACCCAGAACAGTTGGATTTACTAAGGTCATCATGGCGTCCATCTACTCTAAAAACGTATGAGGTGGCATGGAATCGTTGAAAGGATTGGTGTAGAAGCCAGGGTATTAGCGAAAAAGGTTGCAGTGCATCCACATTGGCTAAATTCTTAGCTGACCTTTACCTTAAGCACAATTTTTCTTACAACACTATACTTTTACATAAATCTGTAGTGGCAACGTTAAATAGTGCCTCAAATCAGTTGAGTTCACATGTTTTAGTCAAGCATGTTTTAAAAGCTATCTCACTTAAAAACCTAAAATATCTAAGCCCCCAGTATGGGACGTCAATGAATTATTAGTATTTTTGAAAAATAGGAATGTAGATTTTAATAACCTTTTTCAAACGGCAAGACATACTGCATTGTTACTGTTATTATGTTCGGGTAGACGAATTCACGATCTCACATTACTAGCCGTGGATTCTAATCATTATACTTCCTTAAACGACAGTATAGTTTTATGGCCTGTGTTCGGTTCAAAAACAGACTGCAGGCATATAGGCAATCAGGCTGGAGGCTTTTACCGAATCTTGATTGTCAAAAGTTAGATCCCGTTTTTTGGATTAAGAGAACTATATCCTTGTATCAAAGTCGTAGGAATGAAAGCAATTTGACTAACTTGTTTATAACTTTTCGAGGACAACCAAAACCAGCCTCTCGTGCAGCCTATATATAGCCGGATGGATAAAGTCTATTTTTAAACAGGCTGATATAAAAGCATCTCCCGGCAGTATCAGATCAGCTGTAGCATCTAGAAATTGGATCGATAATGTTGATTTTGATGAATTGTTAGCGCGAGTAAATTGGAAATCTGCTAATACTTTTAAAAACTATTATCGTCGTGAAATTTATGACAAAAGTTCTAATCCTAAAGCTCACGTAACAAATTTATTTCGACCAGTTGATTAGTATAATATAATAAATCATGATTTTAGTTTCATGTTGCTTATAATATTTTGTTTTTGTTGTGCAAACACAACTTTTGCTAATTAGTAATTACTAAAAGGTGCATTTAAAATAAATTATTAATTCAATGTCACTAATTTCTATTATTTTTATGCACTAATATAGGAACATTCACATTGGCGTTTTTGGGAACCACCGTCATCACCAGGCGATAACAAACACGTCTCAATACTCAAACCTCGAATAACGGTCATGTTGTTTAATAGCACAGTTTTACCTTACAATAAAACGCTTATTAAACTACTTACCTTATTCGAGGCTTAACTTTTTATTTCTGCCTGGTGCTTTTCGACGCAATGATTAAAGATGGGAAACTTCTTCGCTCCCCACCTCGCTCGGAAGCACCTGGTGATGGCGGGAGGAGCTGATTTGACCCGGATGTGATGAAACTAGGCGGTAAAATCAATAAAAGTAGTAAGCCTCGAATAAGGTAAGTAGTTTAATAAGCGTTTTATTGTAAGGTAAAACGCTGCTAATTTCAAAACAAGAAATCCAGTTTTTTTATTGTTCTTTTGAGCTAATCTTAAAAGGCCTTATAAGAGATCCCCATTGAAAAAATTCAAAAATTTTTATTTTTCACTTTTTTATTAACATTCAAAGGCATTCCAAAATTGGTCATGTAAATAAAGCAAATAACGGTATTTTTATATCCAATTATTGTTACTATTTTGTTTAAAATTGTGATAATTTATTTTTGTTGACGGATTATTGTTTATTGATATGTCTACTTAGTACCTAAATTTTTTTATTTCATTAAATTAATATTTAATCAGTTAAAATATATTTTTCAGTTCACGTGGCAGATTGCGGCAATTCACGCGAAACCCGAACTACGCGTTTTTACCGTCGCTTTCGCCGCTTAATAATTAAAGTTATAGGGATTTTTGATAAGGATCTAGGACTTTTCTTGGGAAATTTCCTGCTCTTTAAGGATCTATTTTCAAATTTTGATTATCTCAAATAGTTTTCGAAATATAAAAAAAACAAACCCTTCTTTTTATGTTTACTTAATTGTTTATAACTTTTGCATTTTTTTTCAGCCCCTCTTGGAATTTTGATAGAATGTTCTAGATGCTATTCCAAATCGAATGAGAGCAAAATCATAATTTTCGGTGCATGAGATTAGGTTTTGATGAAAATGGCACTTGTTAACCAGAGTACAGACTTTGTTCACTTATTAACTTCATGATGAAATCTGATGAAAAGGCACTTTTCAGCATGGAGATAAAGTGATTAGGATTTGTCTAAACTTGGCTATCTTTAAGCGGGCCCCTAGACGATCAATTTTATTGTGCAATATCACGTATCGCGCAATATTATTGACCGTCTAGGGATGATCTTGAACATCACGCGCCTTTAATCTGTCAAATAAACTGTTCAATAAAATTGAAACGTGATATTGCACAATAATTAATAAAATTGATTATCTAGGGGCCCACTTAGACAAATTGTAAGTATGAGGAAATTTATTCCTAGGCAGTTGACTGACCACGTCATGTGGTCGGCTTGTGTCAATCCAATATTAGCAGAATAGCACTAAGCAGTTAGCTGTGATCGGTCGGATGGGTTTGATTTAAATCGTCTTCCAGACAGACGCTACCGCCACCGCAGGCCGCGTCTGTCTGGGAGACGCTTTACGCGACGAAATTACTTAGTTCCGCCATCTGCCTAGGAATCAACTTCTCTGATAGTACTTAGATAATTATTGCTATTATTATTTATCGTATTTAGTTAATGCGTAGTAACTCAAAATGAATGCTATAAACCAGGGGTTCCCAAATAATGCGCCGCGGCGCCCTGGTGCGCGTGGAAAGGCAAGAGGGTCGCCGTGAGTCGATCCTCCATCATTATCCGAAGCCACAAATATTAGAAAACTAGCTGTTGCCCGCGACTTGGTCCGCGTGGACTTCAGTTTATAGTTGTTCCCGTACATCGATTAAATAGTTTACGCGCAAATCACAAAGTTCCTTTTTGTGGGAACCGTACATTTTTCTGCGACAAAATATATCCTATGTTCTTTCCCGGGACTCAAAGTATCTCTATACCCAGCAAAATAGATTGAATAGCTTAGGCGAAAATCATAAAAGTTTATTGAGCGGAAACCGTACATTTTTTGGGACAAAATGTATCCCTTGTCCTTCCCGAGACTCAAAGTATCTCCATTCTCCATATCAAAATTCATCAAAATCGATTGAATAGTTTACGCGCAAATCATAAAAGTATATCGTGCGGTAATCGTACATTTTTCCGGGACAAAATGTATCCTATCTCAAAGTACATATATCTATACCAGATTTCAACAAAATCGGTCCAGCTGTTTACGCGTGATGTCGTAACCAAGGGAAGTATATGGATTAATTTTTATTATTAATATACGTTCCGCGCGGCTTCGCCCGCGTAAATTAGATATTTCACAGACAAATTAGTCCACAAAAATAGCCTATGATCCTTCACGTGCTCTACTTCCTATCTGACCCAAATAACAGAAAAATTGCTCTAGTAGTTCGTAAGATAAGCCCTTTCAAATAATTTCCCCCTTTTTTTACATTTTCCTCTATTTCTTCGCTCTTATTAGTCTTAGCGTGATAGAGTATAACCTATAGCCTTTCGCGATAAATGTGCTATCTAACACTGAAAGAATTTTTCAAATCGGACCAAGAGTTCCTGAGATTAGCGCGTTCAAATAAGCCCTTTCAAATAATTTCCCCCGTTTTTTTCCACATTTTCCTCTATTTCTTTGCTCCTATTAGTCTTAGCGTGATAAAATATAGCCTATAGCCTTTCTCGATAAATGAGCTATCTAACACTGAAAGAATTTTTCAAATCGGACCAGTAGTTCCTGAGATTAGCGCGTTCAAATAAGCCCTTTCAAATAATTTTCCCCCGTTTTTTCCACATTTTCCTCTATTTCTTCGCTCCTAGTACTCTTAGCGTGATAAAATATAGCCTATAGCCTTCCTCGATAAATGGACAATCTAACACTGAAAGAATTTTTCAAATCGGACCAGTAGTTCCTGAGATTAGCGCGTTCAAACAAACAAACAAACTAACTAACTAACAAACTCTTCCGCTTTATAATATTAGTATAGATAAAATTATGATATTATTTATGTAAAGCAGGTAGATGATTAAATATTTGTTTATTACTATTTACTTGCTTATAAACTAACTATAATCATTAAATGAATTTATGTATCCTTTTCTAAAAGCTAGGTAGAGTAGGGTGCCGTGACAAAATGTAGGCGCCGCAGGCTGAAAAAGATTGGGAACTCCTGCTATAAACATAAATTGATCCTCACCAGTGGTTCCGGATTGTTCATCCCGTTCACAACATGCACCATCAGCCCGTGTGTCTCTATGATCCTCTTCCTAATGTCCTCATCATTAGCACCGAGCGAGGCGAAACATTTGAAGGCACCCTGCTTGGCCGCAGCCGACGGACAGTTGACAATGTCCGCTAGAGAACTCATTAGATGGTTTGATATAGCCGCTAGCCGTTGGAGTGATGTGTCCACCTGAAAATATAATAATTTGGTAACAATTATTGCCGGCATGGTGACGTACGGTAACATAATATACAGTTGTGTAAGGCCAGGTGCACAGCAAACTAGGGGTTTGTTAGGTATCAAATAAGAAAATGTTGTTGGGTACCTATACTCTATAGACATAGGTTTCACGCTCAGTTTCCCATCAGTTCAGTCCGTCTATCTGATAAGATTGACGTGAAACTGAATGTCTTACCCTGGATTGATGGATTGATGGATTGATGGATGGGATTGACAGATTTCTGAATACTTTGGTATTTTTCATCAATCTCAGTAATGCAATGTGTTTTCAAAACAAAGCTATAACAGAATAGAAATAAGCAGTAAGTTTTAATGATGCTTAACAAAACAATTAATATACAGCAATATCATCCCACAACTTGAGTACAGGGCATAATTTCATTTAAAAAATACCTCTGCTAAATAGGCTAAGGTCTCAGCGGCAGTCGCTCTGATATCCTCCGGCATATCCTTAGTGCAGAGTCGCGCGAGACACGGCAAAGCACCAAACACCACTCTGTAATAAAATACAAAAGTTTTGTAACAACACATTTGCTAGCCTTCACTTTCTAACTCGCAAAACACCTAACGAAAAAACAATCGAAATAGATGATTCTTGCATTGGAACTTGAATAGGCACATAAAATTAGGTTTTGTGTAAAGATCAAGGAACTGGCTTTATTTTTCGGCCATTTCTTGAAATTTTTTCGAAAGCGGATTTGAATCGGCCTTCCGAGTAAGTAAATAAATAATGTTTGAGACTGCTTTTACAGTAAGTAGGTCAGCGCAACAGCCACGCGGCTGCCGCACTGCTCTTTTTAGTAGAAGTTACGCTGCTGCCGCATCACTGGCGACTAAATGTAAAGGCACTCTCATACAACGTGGATTATAAGATACACTTTTAGAACGTCGATTCTATTAAAATGCCTACCGCCGGATCGGGAACTAGCCCGGAAGGACGAAAGTAATAATAAACGAAGTGGTAATGCTCTAGCGCACGCACTCTGGCACTATACACACGGAGTCATCAGCCGGCAGCGCGCCCGCTCTGTATATGAAGGTGAGACAGCGCGCGGCCACTATCACGACGGGTAGCGGCTTGTCACGCGACACAAGCGCACACACTCGGGCACTATACACACCTGGAGTCATTACCCGGCAGCGCGCCCGCTCTGTGTATGAAGGTGACACAGCGCGCGGCCGCCATCGCGACAGGTAGCAGCTTATCGCGCGACTCAAGGGCACACACTCGGGCACTATACACACCTGGAGTCATCAGCTGGCAGCGCGCCCGCTCTGTGTATGAAGGTGAGACAGCGGGCGGCCGCCATCGCGACAGGTAGCGGCTTATCGCGTGACTCAAGGGCACACACTCGGGCACTATACACACCTGGAGTCATCAGCCGGCAGCGCGCCCGCTCTGTATATGAAGGTGAGACAGCGCGCGGCCACTATCACGACGGGTAGCGGCTTGTCACGCGACACAAGCGCACACACTCGGGCACTATACACACCTGGAATCATTAGCCGGCAGCGCGCCCGCTCTGTGTATGAAGGTGAGACAGCGCGCGGCCGCCATCGCGACAGGTAGCGGCTTATCGCGTGACTCAAGGGCACACACTCGGGCACTATACACACCTGGAGTCATCAGCTGGCATCGCGCCCGCTCTGTGTATGAAGGTGAGACAGCGGGCGGCCGCCATCGCGACAGGTAGCAGCTTATCGCGCGACTCAAGTGCACACACTCGGGCACTATACACACCTGGAGTCATCAGCCGGCAGCACGCCCGCTCTGTGTATGAAGGTGAGACAGCGCGCAGCTGCCATCGCGACAGGTAGCGGCTTGTCACGCGATACCAGCGTCATTAGTAGCTCAGGAATAGTTTTGTCACCATGCCTGGAATTGTAACATAAAACATATCATATAATGGAGTTGCATGACCTCTAATGTAGTCTACTTTATGTCACAGTTGTGATACTGCATTTTCCAATAAAAAAAAAAGAAAATACTACATAGTAAGTCAACTATTTTGAAACAGTTGTTGTGCTTATTGCTATTGGTGACCTCTCCTCCCCGAATTTCGTAGCCTCGCCCACAAATGCTGTCCCCGTAATGCGTGACCCTGCATTATGTAGCCTTTGGAACTTTGGTAGCAATATCCTAGTATTGCTATTCACCACTAAAACACTGCATACAACATTTCATATTATGCAATCAAAGTGATTGATAGTCTCCAAAAAGAAGATAATTTATAGTTAGCATTTGTTCTTTTATTTTAACATACTATGCATTGTTTCTTTTGTCATTTGAGGCCCTAATAAAACGCTATGACCAACCAAATCCAGATATAAAAACTAACCTTGTCGTCAAAGCCGCTTGAGCGACACTCGCGTTTTCAAAGCACATGGCGCTGAGCAGGTCTAGAGCGGGCAGGGCCCTCTGGGGTGGCGCCGCTAGGGCTTCGGCGACGGCCACGCAGGCGCCGGCCGCACATAACGCGTCCTGCTCCGCCGGGCCAACGCACCACACTGACAGTATGCGGATGGTGCAGCTGCGAGCAGTGTATGAACCTTCACAGGCTATCTCTGTAAATTTTTATGAAGATTAATTATTCAAAAATGTATGTAGTAATTCAAGAAGTTATAAATATCTGGGTGTTGCCCGCAATTATGCATGGAAATTTGGGAACCATACATTTTGCCAGGAAGAAAAGTATATTACGTCCTTTCCATAGTAACACCTCAAAATATCTATGTGTGCAGCATTGCATTAGTTCAGACAACTTTATTACATAAAACAATCCGCAATCACATAACACACACTTGTCTCTGTAATAGATAACTTTGATTTCAAAGATACAAGAACTAAACTGTATGATACTTATTTATATTACAAGCTTTTGAAATACTCATGTTAAGAAAAATCTTACGTGTGAGCCTCGACAACACTTTCATGTCGTGAGGTATAGCAGACACGGGCGCTGGCTGATGAAGGAATATGCTGCGTAACGCACACAGACATGCCTCAGCCTGCTTAGTATCAATCGGAATATTCTTCAAAAGGTCTACCAGGTACACCGCTGTCTTCTGTTCTACGAGAGCTTGGACGTTCTCATGTGTCCCTTTTGCCAATGATCCTGAAAAAAAAAAGTTAATTTCTCTAACAGCAAAAGTAGTTTATATTTTGAAGTTGCTAATTAGTGCTTATGTAGAACAATAACTATGCCAAAATTTTATACTTTGTCATTTTTTATAATATTATCAAGCATATAATTATGTAATATAAATTATTTTGTGTTCCATTTATCAAAATATATTTCTTTTAAATATTTCCTACTGAAGTAATTTTCATTTTAATACTTCAGTCGGAATTTCCAGGAATTACTATTGTATTCTATTGTTGTTGCGATCACCGGTGCTCGCGCGGGGCCTGAAGGATAAATAAGAAAGTTTTTACTCATATAGAGTACTCAAGTTTCTCATACAATTATTGTTTTTTCCCTAAATGTGTCATAGCTGGTGAAAGATTCTCGTGTAATCTCATGTGATTTTCAATAATTTTCATTGAATTGATAACAATGCATGGGCAATTATTATACTATTAAATAAAAAGTTATATATTGATTATACCATGTAAAAAAACATTTGCATTAATTTGAGTGAGTTTTGATTTCTGGTTTGCATTTTGATCAAACTTAATTGAAAGGAAGTATAGTATGTATGCTGAAGTATGAATATAACTTGCCTATACAATCCTCCCAACTGTTATTGGGAAATATTTTATGCAATTACAGTAGCCATTTAGCCAAGGCTAAGTGATAGTTTGTAATATAATTTAGCAAGTGATTGATGTTTGATTACAACACATCAGTTAAAATATGCACACAACTTACGTTTTCATATTTATACTACAAGGCTGACTGTTAATTGTACATACATAAATATAAATCTAATACAAAAAACAACTGTTATGTTTACAAATACACAATCAACATTATCACAAGATGTTGATGTTTACGTATAAATGGTAAATAAGTTTGTATTACGAAAAATAAATAGTGAAATAAAGTGTTTGTTTTACCGATTGTTATTGTCGCTTCGAGCCGAATGTCTGGATCGAGGCAGTCATCGCTCATCAGTTGAAGCAGCCTTGGAACTATGCCTTGTTGAATGACCGAACTTTTTTGCCTGTTGCTGCCGATCACTGAGTTCTTCAAAGCGATCAACGCCTCTATTATTTTTTCCGGGTCCGTTGAGTACAGTTCGTCGACGTAAGAACGGGAGCTTTCGATATCCTACAAACATTTTAGGTTATTATGACAAAATTGAGATGTAACTAAAAAGTGGTGAATTATGACAAAAATCATAGGTTTGTAATAAAATATCGTGAAAATACCATGAACACTGTGACTTGCTGCATTTTAAATTAACTACGCAGCTTTGTTAAAAATATCGTAAGAAACTAAGGGAAAACTATCCCCGATTCGTGACTTTTTTTTTTTTTTAATTTATTGGGAGCTGGAAACAAGTCTTTGCTCCAGAAAAAAAACATTAATAAACGTCAAATTAAATTAAAAAAAATTAATGTCCTTCTTCTTTCTTCTTACTGAGCACTATTTACAAAACACATTAAAAAAAACACTATTTACAATAATTTTTACAGTTTTTCCATCGTTGAACATATGAATCGGTATAAACATTTGAAGAAATCGTTATTGGATAATAAATCTTCTGGGCGGCGGGGTACACTTATGTCTCTATCTTTACATATGTTATCTATTTCAATTTTCAGAGCAGAGTAATATTCTGTCTAGACCTAGTTCTTTGCAATCAAAGATAATATGTTTGAGGTCAGCATCATTTTCTAGGCATTTGGGGCATTTCGCATCTTCTAATATTCTTAATTTATAAAGTTGGGACCAAGCAGCGGCCAAATCTCATTCTTGTTATTACTGATGTGAATTTTCTTGATTCAAAATGTACAGTGTTATACCATGGTATTGAGAGATCTTTCTTTATGTCACTGTACCGTTTACCCTTATTAACCTTTACTATATTCCAAATTCTTTTCCATAGCTCAAAGGTTTCATCTTTGATCGTCAAAAAGAGGACTTATGGTCTTCGTCTGGTGGTCCTCTAGAAGCTGTGTCTGCTCTTTCATTTCCAGCAATCCCTCTGTGGGAGGGAAACCATAGAAACTCTATATTAACGTTATTACTGACTAATTCATGTAATATGTTTTTGATCTTAAAAATAATATAATTGCATTTGAAACTTAAATTACTAAGACACTTTTATTATCTGATATTATAAGAAACTTATTTACATAGGTCAAAGTTTTAATAAGCTGTAATGCCATATAAATGGCATAGCATTCGGCTGTATAAATAGAGCACATATTACTGATCATAAAACATTTAGTAACATCCAGAAATTCATCATAATAAGCTGATTTAACTTCATCTATAGTTTTCGACCCATCTGTATAAATTTTATAAAAGTCCGTTAGTTTTTCTAAAAAACTAAGAAAATCAGTCTTACCATAGATGTCTCCGGTTGTTACCAAATATTTTTTCTCTATAGAACCTTCAAAGTTGTCATAAATTGGCCATAGATCACTAGAATAAATCAGGGCTTCAAATAACGTTATTTTTTCATAACGTTATTGCTTCAAGGGCATAGATAACGTTATGAAAATATAACCGATACTAGAAATAACGTTATAAATGTATTTAATAACGGTAAATGTTATAACGTTATATAGAATTTATAACGGTAAATATATGTTCTTTGATAACGTTATAGTCCGTCAAGAAAGTCATGATAGGCGGGAAAATTTTCTAAACGTAATCACGCTTTTAAGGTGTATTTTTTTCTTTGTATTTTCACAGAGAACGCTTATTACATTTTAAATATGAGTGAGATTTGGTGCACCGTGCACGATCGCATACCTGATACCAGAAAATAACGTTATATTTACCGTTATTATTATAACGTTATTTTTTTGTTATGCCATAACGAAAAAATAACGTTATAATAATAACGGTAAATATAACGTTATTTTACTAGATATCGTTAAAAAAATAACGTTATCTGGCTACCATTATGAAAATAACGGTACGTAACGATATTTTTTCTGTTATTCGATAACGTTATGAAGCCCTGGAATAAATGTCATTTGTCATATTTAAAACCAACTGCAACAAAGTCGGCATCTGAGGCAAAATTCTTGTAGAAATAATTTGTGATGTAATTACAGAAGAATCTAATAGACTAGCTATTTCCTCAGATACTTTCAGTTTTCTTACAGGAAGTGAGGACTTAATTGCAATCATCTTAACAAAGTATTTCTTAGCTAACATGAGTCGTCTCAAGAATAAAGGAGGTATACAAGTTTCAACTTCCATTGAGTTTATCGGGGTGGATTTCATCGCACCAGTTATAATGCGCAGCGCTTGATTTTGAATTATATCTAACTTTTTTAGAAGACTAGCGCTAGCATTAATATATGCTAAGCAACTATAGTGAAAGTGGCTCCTAACTAAACTTTTATACAACATTGAGAGAATTTTTGGATCAGCACCCCAAAAACCTCCTGCTAAACATCTCAATATGTTGAGTCGCTGGTAAGCTTTATTACATATATAATCTATATGTTTATTAAATTTGAGTTTGTTATCTAAAACTATACCTAGAAATTTATGTTCATTTACTATTGAGATTATTTCATTATTACATTTAACTTGAACATTACATTGACTTTTACCAAAAGTCATAACTGAACTTTTTGAAGAATTAATATTTAGTTTTAGTTTGTTATTGTAATAATTTAACAGTTGCTCAAGAGCTAAATCAAGAGCTAGTAGACGATTAATACAATATATAACAATATCATCAGCATATTGTAGAACATTAACACCGAATACTTTTACATATTTACAAATTTGTGATGTATATAAATTATACAGGATTGGAGACAATATTGCTCCTTGCATTAAGCCTTTATGTGCAAATTTTGGACCATGTAGTATATCATTAAATTTCACATAGACAAGACGGTGATTCAAGAATCTATATATCCAATTTAAAAATCTACCAGGAATGCCCAATTGCCCAATCGTATGCTCCTTGCACATCTAAAAATACACAAATTGCATTTGAATGAGCCATTAAAGAATTCTTAATATCATTAAGAAATGAAACAAAGCCGTCAACTGTACTTTTTCCTTTACGGAAACCTAACTGAAAATCTGGTAATATTGAATTAGTTTCTGTAAAGTAGTCTAACCTAACTTTTATCATATTTTAAAAAACTTTTCCTATGCATGAAGTGAGTGATATTGGACAGTAAGAATTATGATCATGGATTGGCTTATCTTTTTTCAGAATGGGCAAAACACACTGAGTTTTCCACTCGTCGGGAACAACTTGTTTGGACCATAAGTGATTGTAGATATTAAGAAGAACTGCTTGTGATTTTTAATCATTAAATATGGAAAATTATCCAGTCCAGGAGTAGAATCTCTTGACATTAAGGAACTATAAAATTCATCCCAGCTAAAATCTTTCATGAAAAAGTTGAAATATTCATTATCATTATTACTTTTAAATATATCTTCTAATGAACTGTCACATAAATTTTGTCAATTTTTTCTCTTTTCCTCTTTTATAATCCTTTTTTTGAGTGCATCTAATCTCTTATAATTTATATAATTTTCCATACTCAAATTATTTCTATATTTTTCTAAAGCTTCTCTACAATCCTTTACAGCCCTATCACAAATATCATTCCACCACGGAGCAGGTACCCTTTTTTTAAATTTTTTAGATGAATAATTAGTTATTATAATTTTTGGAACACATTCATATCTTAAAGTGTTTAGTAGATCACAGAAATGATTATAACTTTCTAAAGGATTTTGTAAATTATATTCAAAATCTTGATTATATAATAAATAATAATAATAGATAATAGATCATTTGACATATTAAAGAACTTATCCCAGTTAGCTTTTTTGAATAAATACTTATTTACATTTTTATTTATGTCATATTGCATAGGAGAAGTATTAAGTTTTGTAAAAGTTGGAAAGTGATAACTTCCCAACGGATCCTCACCGACATACCATTCACAATAGGGAGCCAGCTCTGGGCTCACTAGTGTAACATCAATTGCAGAAGTGTTATTGTTTGGTCTGCCTACTGTAGTAGCACAACCTGTATTTAATCCTTCAGGCCCCGCGCGAGCACCGGTGATCGCGACAACAATAGAATACAATAGCAATTCCTGGAAATTCCGACTGAAGTATTAAAATACATAAATTATATTCATCTATAACTTCATACAAGTCTCGTCCTCTTGTATTATTTATTGTACAACCAAAAGCTATGTGATGGGCATTACAATCACCCGATATGATAATAGGTTTAGGAAGATTGTTAATTATTCTTTTTAAGTTTGTTATATTAATTTTGTTTCTAGGTGGACTGTAAATGCAAAGGATTGTAATGGAACCTATACCTGTTTCTATGGTTATAGCAATAGTCTGTATATCTTGATAATTTGGAGTCGGATGCTGCACATACTTTATAGAATTCCTAATAATTATTGCCACTCCTCCGTGTTCATTTGAAGCATTTTTAAAAATGAAATTATACCCAGGGAAATGAATCCGAGGACTTGAAGTTTTCAGCCATGTTTCATTTAATAAAGCTATATCTATTTCTTTATCTATTAAGAGTGATTGAAGTAAAGGTTTTTTATTATTTTAAACTCTGGATGTTATGCTGTACAATATTAATACTATCCATTACTTATTAAAGTTTTTAATGAATGTTTCTTTAATATGTGTTGTAGTCTTAATCTCATTAGAATTTCCTATACTTACAATAGTGCTCATTATGGCTTCTAAAATTTTTTGATTATTAATAATGTCCTGATATCTTTTCTGGAACAATTTTAACATTTTGAGGTTTAGTTTTTGTCAGAGGTGGGAAAGATGTTAAATTATTTGTTATGTCTGCATAAGTAAAATTATTATTTCTCAAAGATATGTTTTTCTTAATTTTAGAAGCCTTAATTGGGCACTCCTTAGAAATAGCTAGGTGATTACCTCCACAGTTTTTACATTTTAAAACTTCTGATGTACATTCTTTATAGGAATGATTCTCTGCACATTTAGAACATGCTTGTTCATTAAAACAATATTTTGCAGAGTGATTGAAAAGTAAGCATTTAAAACATTGTAGAACTGGAGGTGTATAATTATGAACCTTACATCTCCATCCATCTAAGAAAATGCATTGTGGTAATACAGTGCCAGAAAAAGTAACAGTAATAGTATTTAACGGAACAAATGTATTATTTTCTTTTTTCATAAATCTACGTATACCAATTATGTCAATATCGCTACTTATTTTTTCAAATAAATCCGTATTACTAATTTCCTTAGGAATGTACCTAACTACCCCAACCCTTTCCACAGAGGCTGCTGGGATATATGCTCTTAGATTATTTTCTTGAATAAATGATACATTGAGGAAATCATTAGCTAATGCCGCTTGTTTGAAAGTTATTTTTATTTTGCGGGCGCTTATTCTAGCTCTTTCATAAACTCCTTTTGCGTTTTTGAAAATTTTCGAAAGGCTAAGGGGTTCATGTTTCCTATTTTTGTATCCTTATTACAATGTTCGACGAAGACAATAAATTCTCCGCTGCAATTATTGTCAGGATATTTTCTAGAATACGAAGGCTTAGTAAAGGGTTTGTACTTATCGCCTGAGATTTTATCTATTTTCCTTTTCTTCGATGACGAAGATTTATAGTTCGGATCATCTCCGTCGCTCTCGTCCTGCATATTATCTACTTTTAAAGTACTTTTAATGTATAAAAACTATTAAATACGATTTTTCCAAATTATTATTCAAAAAAGGCGCCTTCCTCTTCCCGCCAAAAAGAGCAAGTCCTCCCGATTCGTGACCGTCGTCAGTGTTGTCACACCAAATTTTAGAAAATCAGTAGAAGTCATGCCAAAAATTGGTAGAATTAGGTAGATGTTAGAACCAAAAGTTGGTAGATCTACCATCATATCAGTAATTTTTTTTTAGGATAAAAATGCTAGTTTATCCATAGAGAGAGTTTTATTGATAGTGTTTATACATATTTTTATTGAATAATTTTAAATGTTCAGCAGTCAGCACTCAGCTCTTCGTTCTTTGAAATTAGGTTTATTTAAAATAACGAAGAGCAACGTATGAAGCAAACCTAATGCCGCTATCATGCAAACCTTATAATGCGCATGCGGCCCGCCCGCCTGGACTTTATTTGTGGCCCGCGTGATGTTAAACCATTTTGAAATTCACGCCCACCGAAAAAATAACGTAAAGTCATCGTGCCGATAGTCGTGAAATTTTTTCCACTTTTTTGAATCGTTAATTTTGAAGAATGTTATTTTTTAACCCTAAAATTTTTCTGTTGCGGCCCGCGTCACCAAGACCAAAACATATTTGTGCAAGGCCCGCATGATAGAAAGGTTGAGGACCACTGTATTCTAATGTGTCAGTGCTGAGCACTGACCTCCATTATACAAGTACGCTGGACTGATGATACCCAGATATATTTTGTGCCTATTTGAAGCGGAATCAGCTCCCCCGGCATATTCGGGAAGAGAACTAAATCTGACGTAACTTGCAAATGGCTGCTCAATCGCTATTGGTTGTAGAAACCAAAGAGAATATAATCACTACGGTAATAGAAACTAGTATTAGTTCCAAGTACTCCCACTACTGCTATCAGCGCCAATTTTTACGTCAAATGTAGTTCTCTTCCCGAATATTGGGGGAGCTGATTCCGCTTCAAATAGGCACAAAAAATAGCTGTCGTTTCAAAGGGTATCATTAGTCCAGCGTACTTGTATAATAGAGGTCAGTGGTGCTGAGTCAGTTTCTCTAACATGTCTTTAAATTGTTGGCAGAGGAGAACAGACTCTCAACATTTGCACTGCTATGTGGAAGTGCAAGTACCTACTTGTCTTCTCGACGATATTCAGATTTCAGACTAGTATACTGATAGATTTATATCTTGAAATATGTAATTATTTGAGAATAAATAATTAATCAACTATTAATTTTACGTTTCGGACCGTTCACAGACTAATCTACGTTTCGAAAGTGAGTGAACGACTCAGAAGTCAGAACAGCTGCAGCTCGGGTAGCAGCGGTCTGTTTTTTTTTTAATGATAATTGCTTAAGGAAGTGTTGTACCAAGACGACACAATGTACCAAAATGCTATCCGAGCAGCCTGTAACGTTTATTATTTGTACGTGAACATGTTGAAAAATAGGTAGATTTGATACCGAAGTTGGTAGATAGGTAGAAGAGAGGTGAAATAGGTAGATCTACCATAAAGTTGGTAGATGTGACAACACTGACCGTCGTCGGCGTATGTCAATTTTGTCAGTGTCAATTATTGTCAAATTGCTGTCATTGTCAATGCTATTGCCATTACTGAAAATAAAAAAAAAATTGCGTCTCCTTTCCTTCTCCATCTCTATGGCACTCTATGGTCAATAAAAAAATAATAATTGACATTGACAGTTCTACGGACGTAAAGTACGAACATTTCACAATACACTTGTTGATGTTATTTTTTATCAAAATCTTACGTGTTATTGGAAGAATCCATGTTTTAAAGGTAACTAGAACTTCATCAACAATATATCTCACTATAATATTACGGGTACCGGGTTATATAGTAGTTTTATGAAATAATTCAAAGTCGAGACCTTTGTCATGGCCGACTCAGGAGTGGACACTGGAAATGAAAGTAGTGATAACCCAGTTTTCGATCATTCGTACTGTGTTTTCGAAATAAATCCACCCGCAATACCCATCAACCTAGCAGGCCAGCCGATGCCTATAGAGTTTTTCGGCGAGCCACACGAACATATAGGAAAAATTAAATGTTCGACAAGGGCAAGACATTGCAGACTTAAATACAGATACGGCGGTACTATCTGCTCCTCCAGAAACAAGAAGCTTAGATTCGCAGCCTCTACAAACAACACAGAACTCGTAGAGAAGTTGATTCTGTCGGGGGCAGATCCCAACAGCTCAGATGAGCACAAAAGAAGTCCTCTGCACTTGGCGGCATGTCGTGGCTACGTCGACGTAGTGAGGACACTCATTAAATATGGAGCCAATCCAAACATCAAGGATACACTTGGAAACACTCCTCTGCATTTAGCTGCTTGTACTAACCATATCCCTGTTGTCATTGAATTGTTAGATGCAGGAACCGATGTGAGTTCCAACGATAAGAATGGTCGTAATCCGATCCAGCTTGCACAGAGCAAGCTCAAACTCATTCAGATGCGTCCCAATAGAGTGGGCCACCACGAAGAAACAAAGCATTTGATCAACGAAATCTGTCTGGTTGTGGAGATGATGCTCAAATATATGAAAATACAAAAGGCTGACGCTGCTGAGATAGAATCTGTTCGAGAGAGGTTAGAGAATGTTAGCACAAGAGAGCAGGTCGATTCGGAAGTGCAAAACTTGCTTGACAGCCTGGATAGTCTAAAATTAAGATAAGCCTAGATTAAAACTCAGAGAAGACTGTTTATAACTAAGAATTGCCATTTGCCAGACACAAAAATGCTCACATGTTGGTATATTATGCTAAGATGATAGCGAATATCATTTTATAAAATGTGAACACAAAATTGCGCTATTGTAATAGTCTAAAGAATTTTTTTATTAAAGTATGTTAAGTGTTAGTGATCTGTGTTTTACTTACCAACTACAACTATTTTTGCTTAGTTTAAACTTTAAATATTGTGCATCTATTAATTCCTCAGACTAATTATTTTGAGCCAGAATTTTTGTTGAAATACACAACAAAAACAATATTACAGGAGCAAAGAATAGAGCAAATATACTTTGAAATTATTTTATTAAACTCCAACATATTTATTTATAGTTTAGGAAAGTTTCTATGTAAAAATGGAATGATATAACTTATTTAACACTTCATAAACACTATAATATAAATTATTATATTTCTCTTCCCATCACCTTCATCTTAAGTTTACATCCATTTGATAATAAGACATCTTTATGGACATACATTTACTTCAGACCAAAATATATACTCTAGGTCTAAAACTCTAAATGGTATGCATTGACCACTTAGTTGTACTTAAAAATATTGTCTATCTAACTATGAATTGTGATGACATTTGTTTTTTGTTTAAAAGTTTTACAAAAATAAAAATAAAGCCATGGACGAATAATGAATAAAGCTTAAAAGAGGTATTGACTTCATGTTCATTTTTGGAAAAAATTATGGAAAAAATTTAATGGAATCACACAAAAAAAAAAAGAACAAAGAGAAAACCTTAATAATAATCATCGCTAATTTGCAAAAAGTACATTGTTAGCTGTAGGTATTTGTGGGCTGACTGGTGAAGTGTAAAAAAATCCTATTGTCTTTATCAGTTTACAACTTAATTTTGTGGTTGAACTTTGGAACATTAACGGAAACAACAATAATTCTATTGTATAGTATGAGTGATGACACAAAAGAACCAAAGCATTAGGTTCTTGACCCTTCATCCAAGTACGTTAAATTTACATGGAATGTTTAAGACAAAATCTGTACCTATTTTTGGTCTCTTAGGGCTGGTTTACACGTATTAAGTAAATAAGTATTTAACTAAATTTTAACTTAATTTTAAGTTACTTATTGCATGTAGACACAAAATTTAGTAGCAAGTAGTAAGTTAAAATTTAGTTAAGAATTAAACGAGGAAATTAGAATTTTGACTATTTTCTGTTAAGTTAGCAGGCGGGGCTTGTCACTTGACAAATTTCGGGCAGGCACTTCAAATTAAGTTAAAATTTAGTTACTACTTATCTACTTAATACGTGTAAGCTAGCCATTACTGCTGCACTTAGAGTGGGTTGCACCAGAGGCGTGGTTAAAGTTAAAGTTACGGTTAAAGTTAAATATGGCGTCCTTAGCTTTAACTTTAACCTTAACTTTAACCGGAAAATTTGACAGATGTCTTATGAGCATATGGTTTTGTATGGAGTATTTTCCGGTTAAAGTTAAGGCTAAAAAACGCCATATTTAACTTTAACCGTAACTTTAACCTTAACTTTAACTTTAACCACGCCTCTGGTGCAACCCACTCTTAGAGTAGGTTGCACGAACTAACTTTGACTTTAACTTTAGCTTTAACTTTGACAACAGCGCGAAATGTCAAATCTCTGGTAAAGTTAAATATGGCGTCCAAACACCTGTCATCTCATACGACATCTGTCAAATTTTCCGGTTAAAGTTAAAGTCAAAGCTAAAGCTAAGGACGCCATATTTAACTTTAGCTTTAACTTTAACCACGCCTCTGGTGCAACGCAGCCTTAATAGAACAATAATTACTTGAATGTAATTAATTTAAAATTTTGACATAAGCCTCACATTATCTACCAAACTCTTCAATAAAGAACAAGGGGCATTTTTGTATGGGACCCGTACCCAAGCTATAGCACATCCAGACATATACCAAATAAAAGGGCTTGAAAAGTTGAACATTTTATTGTATAACGAAAAATCTCTAAACCATGGGAGAAAAAAGTTAATGAGGATAAAAGGTAAGAAAAAATCACAAAAAAAAACACCTATATTATTGCATCAATTTATATTGTTGCTGGTAAGGAATCATTTCTGGAAAGTAATCGTATATGACAAACTTGAGGAAAGTGTTGTATTTTAGTATATTTTTTTCATATTTTAAAGAAATGTATGAGAAAACAATAAAACATCTAACCTTTCCTGGATTTTATCGTATATATTCACTTTGGAGAAATGTTATATAATTAGCAATACTAGCGAATGGTGCAACAATACAGGATGTTTTATTTTTTTCCGAAAAAGAAAAAATAACATTTGTATCATTGAATTAATTTGTATGTTGTATAATGTTGCTAGTAAGGAATAATTTCTCAATAGCAATCATATATGGCAAACTCAAGGAAAGTGTTGTATTTCAATATATTGCTTCATATTTCAAAGAAATGTATGAGGAAACAATGAAATGCTGAATGTCGAACCTTTGCCTGATTCTTTCGTTAATTATTACTTTGGAGAAATTGTTTATAATTAGCAATACTATCGCATGATGCAATAATAAAGGTGTTTTTTTTTTCTTAGGAAAAAATAAAACACCCTGTATTATTGCATTATTCGCTAATATTGCTTATTATAAACAATTTTTTCAAAGTAACAATATACGGTAAAATTCAGGGAAGGTTAGATTTTTAAGGTTATATTGTTTTCCCATACATTTCTTAAAAATATGAAACAATATACTAAAATACAACACTTTCCTCAAGTTTGTCATATACGATTACTTTCCAGAAATGATTCCTTACCAGCAACACTATAAATTGATGCAATAATACAGGATGGTTTTTTGTGATTTTTTCTTACCTTCTACCCTCATTAACTGTTTTCTCCCATGGTTTAGAGATTTTTCGTCATACTATAAAATATTCAACTTTTCAAGCCCTTTATTTTGATATGTCTCAACGTGCTACATTAGTGGGCACGAAATGCCCCTCCTTCTTTAAGGTTAATCATTAGTGCTATTAAAAACTGATCCATAAGTTACAGCATGATTAGGGCACGCGCACATATTTGCGTGATTTTAGGTAGATAGATGAGGTGATAAAACAACGCACTTTCATGTCAGGCACTCTTCATTCTTCAATGTTGTCTCTTCTGTTGAGTTTGATTTCGAAGACTTGAATAACAAGCTGTGACACCATTAAAGGTATAATAACTTTAAACAGATTTTTAATGTCTATTTTTTAAACCGTAGACCTTTCAGTCTAACCCAAAAAACAAAAACAAATTACAGTTTTATTTAAATAACCCTTTCTAAAAAAATATTTTAAACAATATTCATAAAAATCTTACATTATGATATCTGTAATGATTTAAAAAGTTAAATCTCGAATATAAACAAATCAGGCACCACTTTGGGGTTTATTCGTTTGATATATTTTAAACATATGGCAGAAATTAATTATCACAGAACAATTTTAAACCTATTTATATATAATTTATTTCTTTATAATATAAGTAGATAAAAGCATTTGTTTACTTTGGCTAAATTAATAAAATTGGAATTTATTTCAACACTTTATATGTAACATACATAATACATTGGAAAGGTGGCCAAGATGGCCAACTGACTAAATATCTTATTTAGCCATCTTGCTTAACTATCATCATTACTTTACATACATACATTCGTTCAAAATAATACAATATCTGATATCATAAAAAATTGTATTTTACATGTATTAGAAATTGTAGAATTGAAAAATAATAAGATTTTAATACTTATTAGCATACATATCGACTGCCCCAGTTTCGGGCAAACTTGTTAATAACCATTGGATATAATTACATTTACAATGTTGGAATATTTCGTGTTTCGAGTGCCAAACACTTGGCACGTATTGCACACACGCATTGACTAGTTACCGAACATTAACACATCCCTTAATAAGAAATTATCACAATTTGAGTTGTAATAATTATTCCCACTTTAATCAGTAATCACAAAATCTATATAATTCTAATTTATACTAGTATCGTTAGCCACAACCATTTCAATATGTGCACTTTAGACACTAGCAATGTTTACAAAAACAGTTCCGCTTGTGTTATTTCGTATCTGGTACTACTAGGTTGACTAAGTTAGGAAACACTTCGGCTTGGATAGGACCATACTCTACTAGTTCACCGTCCACCGTTAGGTGTCCATTTGGACCTTCGGGCACTATCCTGAATGCACTCACTGGAATCATTTTTATATACTCATCGTTCGCGGTGGAGTGGTTGCCTTGGTTGAGGCCGAGGAGGAAAGAGAACACTTGGGACCTGGATATCCCGGCTTTGATGATGAGCATCCACATAACGCCATCGGATATCTGGGATTGGGGCGCGAAGTGTTGGTCCTCGCCGATGTAGGACTGATACGAGACGTGGACCATCACGAATTCCCCCTCCTCGTGGGTCCAATGGGAGGGTAGTTGGGACATAAGTGCGGGTAGATGAGAAGCCGGACCGTGCATGCACACGTGGACAGGCGACCTCATTTCTGAGCCGTTGCTAGTCACGCTGTGGTACTCTGAGCCGCGTGTGCTGTAGAATGCGCTCTTTCTGGAGTTGACGGAGTACCATGAGTCGACCCTTTGGTGGCGTTTCCCGTTCTCCCTGTGCGTGAAAACATCGGAGTTTTCGTCGCAATCGAAGAACGCTTCGGCGTCTGGCGAGTCTAAGGTGCTGTCTTGACTGACGCTGTGAGAGAGCGTTAAAGGGAACTTCGGTTTGGGGAGGGCACTGATATCTTTGATTTTGGCGTAGCTGACCACCCCCTTGTATTTTCTCAGGCCGACCAGCCGCGCGAGGGCCCACAGGGTGAACCTCTGCCCGCCGATGAGCCGCAGACTTTCACTCTCGATGTCGATGTCCGACAGAAGACCCCAGCCGACGGATAGGAATGAGAACATTATCTGGAAGAAAGAAAACACTTTTTGAGATTGGTTCTTTATCTCATAATTACTTATAAATTATAGCCGCCCCGGATTCGCACATGGGGCGGCGGAAATAAAGTGGCCTACACTCATAAAACATAATATGTATAAATTCGGCACCAAATTCCTAGGATATTCCAGCATACACCTATGAGTTAGCCCGTTAGGACTAACTATCTAGACACGTTCATATATACCTACTATAGTTGAGAGTTTAAACAGTGCTATTAAAGCTTAAAATAACATATTTTTATAGCTCTACAGAATTTATTGTGCAAAATTATTTAATACTAGCTGTTGCCCGCGACTTCGTCCGCATGGACTTCAGTTTATAGCACGTGGTGTCAACAAAATTGGTGTCAAATTTAAAAGCTTTTTAAAACCCTGGTATCCCTTAAGCTTAAATCAAAATACCCAAAAACAGCTGTGCAGTGTGCACATAATATTTCATTATTTTTAATTAAACTTTTAGCTTATTTAGCCCCCCATTACACAACTTTAGCTTTACCCATACTCTATTTATCATTGGTAGGTTTAAGGTAACGTCACTGCATAGATGAAGTATTGAGTAGTGAGTAATGAGTTATTTAATAACGTGTTTAACAATCGAAAGAATCGAAAAACCCGACTCATCATGGTACCAACTCTTATAGCGCGATGTAGGCGACTCTTAGCGCCATCTGTTATTAACTTTTGGAACTAACTTATTTTTAACAAATTTACGCATTTTCACCCCCTTACAACTCCTTTTTTCAGTTAAAAAGTAGCCTATGTCCTTTCTCAGGCTTTAGACTATCTGTGTACAAAATTTCATTACAATCGGTTCAGTAGTTTTGGCGTGAAGGCGAGACAGACAGACAGAGATACTTTCGCATTTATAATATTAGTATAGAAGTATAGATTGTATCTATCTTAAATTTAAACATAAATAATTTATTGTTAAAATATAAAATAAGCGTGTAAAATTATTATGAACCCAAATCATTAGTTAAGCATTCATCCTTGAAATGTATTGAGGTTAAGTAATTATAAAGCGTTTATGAAACGAATTATATTCATACAAATTATGATAACAAGAAATAGTTGCCTACTAATATATAGACCCAAGACTGCCTTTACAGAAGTTATAATTTTTTTAAGTTATTACTGATCTGCCTCACGGAAAATCATTGGATGATGATAATATTGAAAAGACTTGCCTACAATAATTTATTAAAAAATAATTTTCTAATCATCTATCTATACACTATTTTAGTACTTTACAGCCTTTTTACTACTTTTAAATTTTTATAAAGTAGACTTTCTGATAACAATAATTATTATTATCAATGAATGTAACAAAAATATAATAACTAAATACTAAAATTATTATTTAAGCGTTTATTTGATATTTCCGGAGTGTTGAAAATGTATAATATTGATCAAAGATAAGATAATAATATATTGGACATAGCTGGCCATATTTTCATAAGAGCGACTATTTTCGCTAATCTACAAGCGTTAGTTAGCAAAAATACATAGCTACATAGTTCGTGCGAATGAAAATTTTCATTAAGTACACATTAATTATTATTTATCAACAACATACAAAATATTATTACCTACTCAACGTCCGCTAATTTTGAACCACTATGTATTTTGAATCCACTCAGCCTTGATTTTTCTTCGGTAGCCTTGTAAATTACAAGTTGGACGTGTGTGTTCGCATCGCTTCAAAATGTGTTCAAAAAAAATAATAAAAAAATATATCCACAGCCGAACATATAACCTTCTTTTTGGAAGTCGGTTAAAAAGAACAGATAGCCAATTAGCCAGACCAAAGGTCACC
The DNA here is from genome assembly GCA_905333045.1 of Lysandra bellargus. NCBI lineage: Eukaryota > Metazoa > Arthropoda > Insecta > Lepidoptera > Lycaenidae > Lysandra > Lysandra bellargus. The sequence goes on from HG995343.1 coordinate 2,412,042, forward strand.
CAGATAATAGGCAAATGCCAAGTAGTCAACTGCCCAACGATTGTGATAACCGTAGTGATAACATTACGCCTAAAGTGAGATTACCACCTACGCAAATCTTATCATAATATCATAGACTAAGGAAGTATTTTCCTTAGTCTATGATAATATCTAGTTTTCTGGCAAATGTTATACACGCACGTAACACGACTCACGAGCTGACTGGCAGCTTGGTGACGGTTCAAACTGGAATTAAATTATTATTTATACATACTATAAATGTTTCTCGTATGTAATATTTGCCGTAGAAACCAAAAATAAGCACAAAATACGTATTGATATATGAACATCTACAGGGTGTAACAAAAGTGGTAACAAACAAACAACTTTAGGGTGTGTACCTTATATAGAGCTCACGCCTCACTGTGAAAGTAGTAACGCTGAAAGAGCGTTTTTGGTGATTTGTATGGTTAAGCGCCAGTGTCAGGAATTTGTCCACACAAAAATTTAAAATAGTTACTCTTTCAGCGCTGCTCCTTTGACAGTGAACTCAATTATAGTCAATGCAGGGGACTCATACGAACATCCTGTATTATCACTTAGTTTTGTTGCACCTCGATAACCTACTAATATAATTATATTCTGTGGTATAACCAGGCTACTGTCTAGGTTTAAAGGTTTTTAACAGCTTTATATCTTTTCAACAGCGTTTTTGTTTTTGGTTTGACGTCAACCAATAAAAAAACCGGCCAAGTGCGTGTCGGGCCACGCGCAATATAGGGTTCCATAGATGTCCGTAGTACCGATAGTTTTTATTTTTTATTTTTGTATATTTAATGAATGTACATTTATAACGTGTTTTACACTACTAACAATATCATCTCATTTACCTACTTTCAAAGGAATTTGAACGAAAAGCTCCTTTATACTTCGCTGAATATATTTTTTTAGTTGATCGACTATTACTCAATAACTCAACTTCTTTTAAATTCATCATAATATTTCCTACTCCCGTATAATATTTTTTCACATTTCCAGAAGCAACCGTTTAGCTGGTAGAAGGGGGGGACACTGGACTCTAACGATTTTTTTCACTTTAAAACTTAATATTTCACAAACGGATCCCTAAATCGGAAAATGATCTATGAATACTCATAATATTTTTAAAATACCTATCAAACGACATCCCACACGATGGGGTGGACGCGAAAAAAAATTCCTCCCCGCTTGATGTGTAGGGAAGGTACTATAAAAAAATATTTTTTTAAGATTTCATGTACCATTTTGTCAGCATTATTAATATGTGCAATCATGCCAAATTACAGCTTTGTAGGTCCTATAGTCTCTGAGCAAAACCGCGGACAGACAAACAGACGCACAGACGGACGGACAGACCGAAACTATTAGGGTTCCTTGTTGACTACGGAACCCTAAAAAGGAATAGCCTCAGAATCTGGTCATACGTAAATTATAGCCAATGTTATGCGGGCTATAATGTCTGTAACTGATGCAAGCTTGAAGTCATTGCATGATGTGGCAGATAAAATTAATATGTATCGCGACAGCAGCGAAGCGCGTTCCTGGGCTAATGATGATAATAGGATGATCCGAGAGTAATAATTGTATCCGCACGTTTGTTGTGACGGACGAACTCAATTGAATGGTAACATTACACCTGCAGAACGTAGGACGTAGATCAGGGGTCACCAAATGGCGGACCGCGGTCCGCATCCGGACCGCCGACCCACCGACCAATCATTTTCGAAGATGAACTTCGTTAAAAATAAATTTTGGGCTCTACTTACTGATGAACATCTCCAGGATTTAATGTCAATAGCTTGCACCAATTTCACTTCAAACAAGCAAAAATTTGGCACTTTTCTCATTGATAAGTAAATAAATATCTTTGTTATTCCCAATGATATTCTACTAAATACAGATCTGTTATGTTCATACTATTTTCCGGCTTAAATTGCTTCCGAACAATTTTCAAATTCAATTGTCAAATTTGACAGATAAGTGAAACAAAACATACGAAATGCCATTTACATAAAAGAGACAGACTAAATAAAAGACGGGCCAATTGGTCCGTATTTATGGCTTCACAACGCGCGCGGTAGTAACATATCTGCTTTGAGTTTTTCTATATAATATCATTGGTTATTCCCGTAATTATCATTGTTTCGTTTTTTTTTTTTATAAAATGTGCGGACCGCGAGGTCATTTCATTTCTTAAAATGGACTCCGAGCGAAACTAATTGGTGACCCCTGACGTAGATCATTTGATGAGGGGCCGTTTTATATGGGGGATAGAAGCAAATGGATTGTCTGGGCATAAGTAGCCAGCGCTATTTAAGCCCCGTATTCACTTTGATTAGTAATAAGTGCAAGTGATTAGTGCAGATGATTAGTAATCAGGTAAAAGTACGTGTGGACAGGGACTGATTAGTGCAAGTCCTTTGATTTCTACTAATCACTAACCTCTTGAACTAATCACTTGCACTCGCACTAATCAAAGTGAATACAGGCCCTTAGACAGCGGATACAGCAAACGTTTTTAGGGGACACACTATGATATAATATTATAAAAAAGGTAGATATCGCACTAGCGTGTACAGTCTTAGCGGCCAATTCAACTTAATTAGTGTAATTTGAATTAGTTGCATGTTGGCAGCGAGTGAGTGACGAGTTGTGAAGTTTTTGACTTAAAATGCTAAGCTGCGTTTTCAGAAAATGTAAAAATTATGATACTAAAGTAAAAAAGGATGAAACAGTTACGTACCACACGAAAGTACATGAAAACATCTAGAAATTAATTTTTTGTTTGGATATTTTCCAAAATCATCGATAAAATATTCAATGCTAAAAATTAAACTAAAAAAGGATAGAGAATACGGACGACAACTGCTGCGTGATAAGGACAGATAATCGCGTGAGAAAGAATAATCGATCGAAATATTCAGAAGCGCTAACTAGGCATCAACACGTAGGCATCAACTAATTGCGTAATATTGTAAACATCTTTTCGTTTCCCCGTTCCCTCTGAATCGTATCCAACGAAGGGCCGCTCGGATTGTTGACTACCATAGTGTTTCAAACAGGCTGGACCTCTTGGAATTACGCCAAGATGCATCCTCTCGGAAGCAAACCTCCTGCAACTTATTGCCATCGTTTCACGCGTAAAATATACCATCCTCATCACCTTCATAAGTGGCACTCGTAGAAGACGTTCATTTTTCGCGTGACTTTCTGCCGAGCACTGTAAAACTCTACAACTTTTGGAACAAGCTGTCACCAGCGGTATTTACGGACCTATACATATCGATAGGCCGGCAACGCACCTACCTTCATGCAATCTAATGTTGCGAGTGTCCATGGGTGACGGTAGTTGCTTTTCATTTGGTGACCTGTTTGCTCGTTTGCCCCTTTATTTTATACTAGACTAGCTGTTGCCCGCGACTTCGTCCGCGTTAACATAGTATACCTATATAGACTTTAATTTAAACTTTCAACCCCTATTTCACGCCCTTGGGGGTAGAAGTTTCAAAAACGCTTAAACACGTATTCAATCATTTTTAATCAGTAGCCCAAACATAAAATTTCATGTTTCTAACTCAAAAAATAACGGACTTCCATTGAAACTTTCAACCCCAATTTCACCCCCTTGGGGGTAGAATTTCCAAAAACGCTTAAATACGTATCCATTCATTTTTAATCAGTAACCCAAAAATAAAATTTCATGTTCCTAACATAAGAAATGACGGACTTTCATTCAGACTCTCAACCCTACGAAGTGCGCACCAGCCGTCAGGACAGATTTCAGAGTCGTCAATTGGCTTATCCAGGTATGTTTCTGTTGCGGCAACTATATCATGTTCCGTCAGCAACAAATTAGACCGCCATGTTGATAATTTGGTTTTGATACCTCTAACATTTTGGTACATGATATGCAGATTTATTTTATTAGTGTTGGGAAAAACGGTAAGGTTATTGCGAGTAGCAGGAAGTACTTCTTTTGTCCTAAAAAATTTCTTCGCCATGGCTTGATGCAGATGTTTTCAGTCCAATTTTGTGGAGCCATTATCTTGACGGCCAATCTCGATGGTACACCTAATTTATAAGACGCATACCTCGAGAGTTGAGAACTTCTACTGTGCATGCATCTTTTTCATCCAGGATATTATCAAGATGTGCACGTATTTCAGCTTCAGATGTACCTTTTTGGACGTAGAATAAGTGTAAATACTGCCACTTTTCACTAGCTCGTAGACCAGTTGCTCCTGGTGCAGCAGTTCCTCGCAGCACGGCGTTCAATGATGGCCGAGACCGCTTGTGCCGAACTTCGGTCCATTCGGTACTCTCCAAAGACTTATTGGGTTGTTCAGTTGTTAGAGGTTGAGAGGAAGTGTCATAAGAGTTAATACTATCTGTCCCGGCAAACGTTGCTTTGCCATATTATTTTATTGAAGTGACTAAATAAGTATGTCACCATGGCAACGTCGATCGCTATCCCGTCGCACAAACAATGGTCGCCGTCAGTCTCAGGTTGTAATAATTTACTACTATTTATTCAACAAATGCACTTATCAATATATAAAGTACCGAGTAGCCGATTCTCAGACCTACTGAATATGCATATAGGTAAAAATCAGTAAAGCCGTTTCAGGGGAGTTCGTGGACTAACATTGTGACACGAGAATTTTATATATAAGACGATAATGTAAATAAATATGATCAGCCTGGGTTCGTTTTCAAACGATGGGGGCAGTCGGATTATTAGAAAAGAAGTAGCTAGTAGCTACCGTTTCATAGCTGAATATTCATGTCTCTCTACTGCATAATAAAGTGCAAAAACACGTGGGTCATAGTCGCTTTTGATGTCTTCGAAGAATAGAACATTACATTAATATAATGAATAAAACTTAGTTGTAGCAAACTAGTCTTTACTGATAAGCAAAGTCGTGAAAACAATTTGGAAAAATCTAAAAAGTAGTCGACCTTGCTGGAAACATCCATAGGTAATTGCGAGACGAGTAAAACAAATCAGCTGTCGGCTGCGAGCAAGGAAACTACTGGTGAGATTCGACACGTTCTAATAATTTATTGTTTTCCGAGCGACTTGCGTAACTCGTGTCCATGGGACAATCGAATTGAGGAATATATTAAGGAAAGTTTATTGCTTAATTACACCACAAGTTTAATTAATTAAACAGAATAATTAATTTAACTGAATGAAGCAATCCCACAAAGCATGTTTTAATGCCTTTTCTTCTGAGACACACAACACGCAGAAATTATCTTCCATAGCGTTCCTTTACAACGAGAGGCCTAGCTAACTTCTGTGTGTTAAACTTGGAAAGAATTTTATTATATTTAATCTAAACAACCTTTGCTTTTAAGACCTATTATCCGTTACAAAGGTTGGTGGACTGGGATTTTCCTTAGGTGTCCTCAATTCTTAGAAACAATTTTTCTATAACGGCTTATCTTGAGTTCTCCTTGTAACAAAGGCATGAAATAGATTTTTGCTGCTTTCTTCGGGGTTCTTTAACATGTGTTAATGAGGATGAAAAATATAAGAGAGAGAATGAATAATAACATACAATTAAAAGTGATATGATTAAAGAAATTAGAAATAAAACATTCCATACATTTAAAGGACATAAGATAGTAATCGTACTGTAAAAGGTCTCCATCATTATCAATGTTGATAAAGATGGTGAAGCAACACATATTATTTATAATTATTAACTAATTACCAATCAAATATCTAAGCCGATTACAGATGATAACATAGGCCCAAATTACGTTTCACGCTATTATATGGCTGCAGGACTTCGGACTCAGAAATGTGTTTTAAAGACTGTATTACATAATATAATTGATGTTAAAAAAATATTCATATCTAAACAATAAACATGCTTTAAGACGATTGAAAAAAAAAACATAGCAAAATATGCTAGCAGCAGAGACTTCAACCTAAGAATAATTTGCATTAGTAAAGAAACAACAAATCTGGGTGCACGGTAGTGCACTCGCCGAGACGAGCCAAGCGAAGCGCAAGGGCAACCTACCTTTTCTCGAAGTGTTTCGCCGTTTTTTTAACCTTCATAGAATTGGTTTCCGTTATAGCAGATAGTTCATATTTTCATCATATTTTCAGGATATGCTGTCATCAATGGATTATAAAGCATACAAAGTCTCAATTGAATAGCTCTTATACTTTAGATTTCATTGATATCTAAAATACGCCGATTCGTCACTGACACACTGATGGTCATCAAAATGTTTGACCACTTCCTGAAGTGCTAGAAAGCTGAAATTTGGTATGTAATCTATGTTTAGTATACAACCAACAAAAAAATTCATAAACTTGTAATTTTCGTCCCCCATCCCCTAAAATTGTGGGGTGGAATTTGACCCTTATAGAGTTGGTCTCCCATGTGCCAGATAAATTATATTCTCAGGATATGACGTTAATAATAGACTTATTAAACATACAAAGTCTCAATTGAATAGGTCTAATACTTTATATTTTATTGATATCTAAAATACGGCGAAATTTGGTTATAACTTATACGCCGTAAAATAAGTTTAGTAGGGGGGTAATTGAAGTTTAAATGAGACTTTCACCAATTTTATGAATAAGGACATGAAAGTTTCGACGGGATGGACATTAACTAAAAACGTCTTCATAAAAAATAAAAAGACTAAAAAGACTGCCTAACAAGTAGCAACTTACAAAAAGGACTGAAATCCCACCAAAAACATTTCATGTAAACGTTACCTCGACGACCACAAAAGGTTTGCCCTGTGAAAAAGACATCAGATCTAATGTAGAGCCAAGCTTCTGAATCGACGCGGCCTAACTATATATTTTTCACAGGGCAAACCTTTTGTGGTCGTCGAGGTAACGTTTACATGAAATGTTTTTGGTGGGATATATTTTGTCCACAGCTCAAATATTTTGAGCAACTAATAAATAATAACTGTATAGTCACCACACAAGATGGCTGGCTCATCAGACTTCATCATTTTTAAGGCAACTTTAAAATTATAAGAGGTAAGCTGATATGAATGTTATTATAATAAGAAAACCAGCTTCCGAATGGTTACCAATTTACTATGCTGTTAATGTAATCAGAAGGTAACTGCTTTAAAAGTAACAGAAACGTGTACTTAGGAACGAAACAGCATGATATCAAAATTAAGAGTGAGGACTACATAGTTCTGAGACCGATTGGGTCACAGAATGTTTAATATTGTGTTTAAATTAAAATAAATGTTCTAAATAGACTACCCACTATAATAAATACTTCAATAGTCGATGGCTGTGTAATTATTCATCTATAGCTTGTCAAAAAAGAGTAGACGCTGCACACAATTTTGAAATCACACAAAAAATATAAAAACCTTATTAAATCGAAATAAAAATGTACAAGGTGATAATATTTAAAGTGTATAAGCGTTTTCTGAGGAAATACAAAGAGAAAAAAAACACCTTTTGAGTGTGATTACGTTTAGAAATTTTTGTACAGCGTCACAGTATTACGTGGTATTACAATAAGGAATATTGTAATACTGTGACAGCGTCTACTCTTTCTTGACATACTGTATATTCGTTGATTTTATTCGCTTGTCCAAGTAGGTAAATACTCGATGAAAAAAGTTCAACCGGACATTGAGCAAAGTACGACATGAATCACGATGTTTTGTGTTATGATCATTTAATTTATACAATAGATGTTATTAATTATATTATATCATTATTCATTCATATACGACTTATCATTAATATCATCTATACATATAGAATAAAATTGTAGAAATGAAAATTCTGTACATTAAAGATATTCAAAAAATAATAAGCGGGGGGTGTCACTACATCGCTATACAAGCCAAAAATGTGATTAGTTTTTTTTGTCTGTCTGTGTGCCTGTCTGTCTGTCTGTATGTTTGTTCCACTATCACACGAAAACTACTGATCCGATTTGAATGCGGTTTTCGCAGATATATTTGTCTTCTTCCAACTTAACATCTGATCTATAAAAAAAATTCCCCCCACCCCTCTAAAGGGACGAAAGAGGGGGTCAGATTTTGTATAAGACTTTTGCTTTAACACGAAAACTACAGCTGATCCGCTTTGCATACGGTTTTCGCAGATATACTTGTCTTCTTCCAATTCAAAATCTGGTGTATAAATCCCCCAAATTTTTGTTCTTAACTAATATGTATGTGTTTTAAGAAAATAAATTTTATTATTATTATTATTATTTATGTTTTAAAGTTTATTACTTCTCCAATAGGGGTGTTTCACTAAAGCTGCGGGCTTGTGACCAAGCAGCTTCAGCTTAAGTTGAAAATCAAGTAATCGACAGGAATTTTCAGACGATTCGGCATGTATTAAGAATTACAGCCTTTTGAAGGGTGATAATATAAATGAGTGGGTGAATGTTGAGTGTTTTAAGACTGCTGTGTAATGTTTTTGCGATGATTCCGGTACTTGATATAACTATTGGTATGGTTTTAACTACATTAACTTTCCACTATGATTTTAATTCAATTGTTAGGTCTATATATTTTGTGACTTTTGTTGTATGTGTGGTAGTAAGATTGTGTGAATTCGGTATGGCGATGTCTATTAGGTATACAGTTTTATTTCGTTTGTCATGTAGTGTTATGTCAGGTCTGTTGTGGTACACGGTATTGTCTGTCAGTATTGTCCTGTCCCAGTACAGTTTGTAGTCCGGTGTTATTATTATTAATACTATCATTCAATCCGCAAAAAAATATTACATATTAACAAAAAATAGCACTTGTTAAATCGAAACTCCCAATTAAACATGATCAAAGTCAAATAATTAATATTTCCGAGCTCTTTAGACACCTTCTATTTATTTCAACGTATTTAGTTCAAAGTTTTCCAATTAATAATGGCCCCTGATAAAAAAGAGTGGTGTTATAAGTTTGACGTGTCTTTTTTTGTGTATATATTATGTGTCTGTCCGTGGCATCGTAGCATTTAAACATCTGGACCGATTTTTATCTAGTTTTTTTTTTTGTTTGAAAGCTGACATGATCTGGAATTCTATATTATTCCAAGCTATAATTTATCATCATCAGCCCGCTCAGAAATTCTTCATGAAAGTTTTGTAATCAAATACAATTGATATGATCGGTCATCGGTATAATATTTTGCACTCTTATTCCTCTGAGAGTTTTTTTTACAGAAACGTTGTGAAACGGTGGAAAAACGTACTCTGTCAGTCTCAAACTCTCAACCCCTAGATAAGTTGTTTTATCAATAGGTAATTAATAGTAATTATTCTCATTAATTATTATTGTTAATGCGAATTTGGTCTACCTTCTTATTATGACCGGCTTTCGGTTTTGATATTTATTTAAAATAATACGTTACATTTGATTTTATTTCGTTTCATTAGTCTCTACTCTCTAGACCGCCAGGCCCTAGTCGTTATTTCCAAGTTTGGTTAGGACTTAGGACAATGCAGGCTGATCACCTGATTGTCTGATAAGTAAGATGATAAGAAGTAAGAGATGATGATGGGCAGGATGGGCATGTAAAGGTCGGTCCTGCGCCTGACCTCTCGCCAGTCGTGTCGGTCTTCCGTCCCACTGGGTCATCAGAGTAAGGGAATAGAGAGTGCTCTTGTGTACTGCGCACACATTTGGGCACTATAAATTACTCCTGCGTAACTGGCCTGGTTTCAATGAAACCGACCACCGTCACCCAAACCGGCGTGGAAGTTATTATTGTTATTTTTAAATTACATATTCAACTTTATTAAAAACACACTTATCATAAAAACTTAAGAGGCCGGCGTACCCTCGAAATTCTCATACATACGTAATACCAAAATCATTTTCTCATATGAAAATATTTAACATGTTTGAGTTATTTTTCAGCTTAAAATAGTAATTACCTAGGTTCCTGCACAAAAATTTTCTTAAAAATATTTAAACACTAAAAAATATATAAAAAATAGTCAATTTACTACAAAATATTTAAATACTAAGAAATATTTTTTTAGAGTTTAAATATTTTGTAGTAAATTTTTGTACAGGTAATTAATATTTTAAGCTTAAAAATAACTTAAACATGTCAAATATTTTCGTATGAGAAAATGATTTTGGTATTACTTACGTATGTATGAGAATTTCGATGGCACCCGGCCCCTTAATAAATAATTACCATAACGATCGTTACAGCTAATTACAATAAATATTATTAAAATATAAAACAAAGGGAAAAAAGGAAGACTATCTATACATATAAAAAAATATTATATAAAAAAACTAAATCTAAGTCGGAGGCTGCGGTCAATGTACCCAAGAGGCTGGCACGTCTTGGCAGCATTACCTCGCTGTATGATGTATCGCAAGACTGATTCGTTGGCCGAGGTAAGCGCCAGCTCTGAGATCGTTGGTTTTCTCAACCCGTCTTTGGGATATAACTCTTTGAACAGTAGCTTAATTAAAAAAACATTAATTTCTCTTAAAATATAAGTTTAGTGACTGGCCCTTTTAGATGCAGCAAAGTAAATGTTATACCCACAGAATAGGATAAAAACTTTATTGATTTTTATCTAAAATACCATTTTCAATTATAACAAAAAATTAAAACCGACTTCCAAGGTAAAAACGATAATAACATCCTTATAATATGAACTAAAAAGTATTAAATATTTTTTCCTATCTAATAGTATCTTTTTCCGAATTCGGCTAAAACTCAACTATTTCTGTACTCAATCTTCATCATTTTGAAGTCGGTACCAGATACAGCTGAATCTTCATTTCCCTGACAGAATATTTGAAACTTTTGGAACTGGCACCGACTTCAAAATTATGAAGATTGAGGACAGAAATAGTTGAGTTTTAGGCGAATTCGGAAAAAGACACTATTAGATAGGAAAAATTATTTAATACTTTTTAGTTCATATTATAAGGATGTTATTATCGTTTTTACCTTGGAAGTCGGTTTTAATTTTTTGTTAAAAATAATATTTTTTTTTTTTTAGTTACCTAGTAAGCCATCGCGTACTATACGTAGAATAATACACCTGTTTATTATTCTACGTATCTTATTACAGTTACACGTACAAAATATAATATCAGCTGCAGCCTGCAGATAATTTTAAACAATACAATAAAAAAAAATCGAAGTGAACACGTGTGACGTGCTAAGTAGCAGTAGTTTCAATAGGCTGGCACTCGCTCGACTTGTCGCACGACGCAGTGCATATAGTACCCGGCACGCGCGCCCGCGCCGCCGCGCTGCTCGCTTGACAGCCCTGGCAGATATGCGAGACCGCAGACAGATATTGTACTATGAATGCTAAACGCAATGCAAAAGGTTGAAATTAGGTTGTTTTACAGAATATCTCGGAAAATTCCAATCTAATAGTACCTTTTTCCGAATTCGGCTAAAACTCAACTATTTCTGTACTCAATCTTCATAATTTTGACGTCGGTGCCAGTTCCAAAAGTTTCAAATATTCTGTCAGAGAACTGAAGATTCATCTGGTACCGACTTCAAAATAATGAAGATTGAGTACAGAAATAGTTGAGTTTTAGCCGAATTCGGAAAAAGGTACTATTAGATAGGAATAATTATTTAATACTTTTTATTTCATATTATAAGGATGTTATTATTGTTTTTACCTTGGAAGTCGGTTTTAATTTTTTGTTAAAAATAATAATGTAAAAAATATTGACTTCATCATAGTTTTTTTCAATTCTTGTCTCTGGGACTCAGCTCTCAATCTCAGACTGGCCGTCTATGCATTGTCTAATAGTATCTAAAATTAAATAAAAAAAAATAATAAACCATTTTCAATTTGTCAAGTTATGGTCAAGTGTTGTCAACAGACTTCAACCATAAATAAAATAGTATAATTCGTATGTATAAGCTTATCACTCAAAAATCTGTCATCTTTTTTAGTAGTAGTGTCGTAGTATGTGTAACGTTTTATTTGTTAAAAATATATGTTATGATATACATAATTTTAAAATAATATTGGCTCGATGCACTCCTTCTCCATAATATAAACTATAACTGTGCGAAATTTCATGCACCTACGTTTCCCCATTTTTCGTAAAAAGGGTTACAAAGTTTTTCTCTCACGTATTAATATATAGATAACTTACTTTTGTTTTAGTTTCCACTCTGACGACATCCATGTGGGTAGTTTTACCTCGCGCCAGCGCCATTGACATCCCCGTCAGGTTTTGTGGAATGTAAGGTTCACTGAAACAATGAAAGCAGTAAAATTGCAGCTTATTTCAGAAACAAACTATTTATATCAGGTCATCCAAATACCATTAAATTCAATTGTTTTGCATTTTGTCGTCCAAAAATAATAATTATCCTTTCGTGAATCAGACGGGAAAGAGCTAATATTTATGAAGCTACTGTGCCCCACGGTGATACTCGCGGTTAAAATAATTAATTTTTTCCGCAGTAAAAGGTAAGCTTATGTATAAATCCAGGGTGTCAACAAACTCAGACTAACTTCAAGAATTTAGCGTATAATCTATCAAATATATTTTGCCCCACATTGCAACAAAAAGAAATAAAGACAAACAGGAAGGCATATTTGCATCTGATCAAATTCATACATGTAAATTACATTCTAACTGTTTCTCCTATTTTCTTGTGGGTTAACTATGTCCAAAACAAAGCTAGTCACAACTCACAAAAGGACAAGATCCAACGTCCATACAATTTTGGGCTAATTTTAAAAGTGCCGGCCATGGCAAATAAACCCTTAACCCATTATTTAATTAGAGCATAATCTAAGGAATAATTTTTATTATTACACCAAAGTTCTAAGTCAAGTCTCCGAGTTGTTATTCAAGGTCAAACTTTTTTTATAACATGTAATAAAACTTATTTTATTAATTAAAAGCAATAAGTAATCGATCCCAACGTCCCTATCCGAGTCATAGAACAGATTGGAGGCCAAATACCTACAAATGATTTTAAAAAACTTAAAGGAAGGAAAGGAGAAGGGTACGCACGGCATTTGCCTAGTATTCCAAGTAAGCAACATGGTACGTAGAGGTTCCCTCTTCCTTTGAATTCTTCCAAATCATTTGTAGGTATTTGACCTCTAATCTGTTCTATGACTCGGATATGGACGTTGGGATCGATTACTTATTGCTTTTAATTAATAAAATAAGTTTAACCCTTAATTTACCCGGTAGGTCCCTGGGACTCCATTGAAAACTTTAAGCGCTCATAAAACCGTTAGTTTTTGGAATTTTTACTTATGCGTCCCAGTACATTCACGAAGTGACGCGTGAAACGCGAGATAGAGTGGACGGCGCTAAGCGCGTCTCCGATCGGTAAGTAAACAACACGTTAGTGGAGTCCGTGGGACTCCACCGGGGTATTAATGTTATAGTTTTAGCCAATTCACAGTATTTGCATATACATATACATATATTGTTGTTTTCTGTTGATGTAATGGCGTCTCGTAGTACTATAAACTTCCCCGATTAAGATTTTGAGTCCGTGGTAAACAATTGGGGTGTGCAACTAACTGACAGCGATACGGATGATGAGGGTCAGCAAAATATAATATTGAACCAGCTTATGAGTCTAGAGCCTTATGTGGTGGTGTCTAAAACCGAGGATGACTGCGAGCTCTCAGACCACAACTCTGCTTCAGAGTGTTCAGATACTTCGAGTGATGATAAATACTGTATATGTGCCAGTTGTACTAAGCCTCTGTGCCTTAGCTGGACAAAAAATATGTAATGACTCATGACTTTGTCAACAACCGCCACTGAAAGGTCTTGCACGTTTTTGTTTTTTATTTTACCCATGTTCTTTTTTTTGCTCTTGGTCTTAATGAGCGTTTATGATGTCCTTAATCCTTCAGGCCCCGCGCGAGCACCGGTGATCGCGACAACAATAGAATACAATAGCAATTCCTGGAAATTCCGACTGAAGTATTTAATAAGTTTTATAATTCGTTATTTTAAAAACATGTTTTTTAATAATATATTTATTAGTGGCTAGAAGTTAGACCTCGTAATTTTATGATAAAAAGTGCCTTAGTATAAGAGTTCCTTAATAAAAGGCTGTAATTCTCTAATTTTTCAGTAAAAACCTATGCCATATTAAATAAAAATAAGTAATTATCAAACATAATAAGTATTTGACTTTAAAAATGTTCTTATTTCATATTAAATTTACCAATTTGTTTCCGGGAGTCCGAGGGTAAATCAAGGGTTAATTACATGTTATAAAAAAAAGTTTGACCTTGAATAGCAACTCGGAGACTAGACTTAAGCTGAGGCTTAGGCTTAGGCCAAACCTACGCAACCAAAGCGACTGATGGCGCGGGCGCCATGCACACCTGCACAACCGCGACGCGGGTCGCGGGATGTTCGCGTCGGCAAGCGAAACGTGCGCGTCAAGTTGTCAGACTCGTGTTTTGAAGTGTACACAACTAGACTTCTTTTTTAAAACCTTTTTTATATTGTTTTCTACAACTCTTTACTTTATGATTTTTTGTTTGTTTATGTTTTGATAAATTGTGTCATGATATTAAATTAATTCGACTTGACCATTGTAGACGTACCTAATTCTCTGCGCCAAATCAAAAGCTCAGCTAGCACCTCGCAATCCACTATCGTTGAATTCCACAATGACTGCACTGGTAGATAGCACAGAGAAAGAACAGAGCTATTTATAGAAAGAGTGCGAGCGAGAGTACCCCATTTTATACGATTTGAAAAATCAATTCTATAAGACGGTCGGACGGACGGTCTTTCTCGTCAGAGTCCGACTCTGATGATAAGTACGAGGATGTCATTACCTCAACAATTTAGTAATACACCAGATAAAGTCATGCGTCTACGGTGACTGTTCATTAACAAATGAAGTTTGACGGTTCGCAGCGTAGACGCGCAGGTGTGCACACTGCACGGCCAGTTTCACGTTGCAGACGCTCCCGTATCGCGTACCGCGTCCCCTGTCACTGACGCGTGGATTTGTTCTAAGCTTTAGAACTTTGGTGTAATAATAAAAATTATTCCTTAGATTATGTTCTATTTAAATAATGGGTTTATTTGCGTTGGCCGGCACTTTTAAAATTAGCCCAATTTGGACCTTATCCTTTCATAAAATATATTATGATTGTATGAGTGACTAGCCCGTGGTCATACATATCTATGCGCTACGGTATGTGAATTTTAAATTAGTAATGAGATGAGTAATATTATAATACTAGCTGTCCCGGTGAACTTCGTGTCACTTTAAAACCTTCCCTGGACTTCTACGAATATTTTAAGACTAAAATCAGCCCAATCCGTTCAGTCGTTTTCGAGTTTTAGCACGACTAACACATTTGAAAATCCATTTTTATATATAAGATTATATCAATCCCTAAATCCTAATGATACCAAAAAAGACGATGATCATAGTAGGCAACTGATTCAAGATTAAAGATATTAAATGCTTTACGTACATTTAACTTAACCACGACTAATTTAACACACTACATTAAGATGTATAATCATCTAAATATAGATATTTTTTGCAGCGTACTACGAATTTACGCCTCAAATGATTTATCCAGGATATATAAATTACATATTGTATTATGTAAGTTGAAAAACGTAATTAACATAAAGTTACGCTTGACTTCGCTACAGCCGCAAGGTCGGCTGACTACTCATCTCGAGAGTAATTTATCTTTTGTCTCTGCTTTTGTTTACTCAAATACAAATACAACAAAAATCGAGTTTGTATTGTGAAACTGATGCTCAAGTAAACCATATTGTGACTATAGTTATATACATATATTTGCATTATTATTTACTAGCTGTTGCCCGCGACTTCGTCCGCGTGCGGACACGCCGTTGCGAGTTTCTCATTAGGTATGTAGTTGATAAAAATTATTGTTTGAGCTAGATTGCACTCTGTCATCACGCGACGGCGTGTTACAGAGTGGCTACTGTTTCATAGAAGAGAAACCGCTAGGTTTAAGGCGACGCCTTGATAATTTGGCTGTAGCGATGCCGATTTTTCTCAGCAATGATTAAAGCTAAGAAATTAAAGTTCATTGTCAGTATTCATCATGTCTTTGTCTTTGAATTGCCCATAGTATAACACGATTGGACAACTTTTATAACACAGAATTATCAATCGAAAAGACCTCTGTAAAAAAAGGGATTCCTATTTTTCCAACAGAGGAGAGTGATTTAAGGTTCCAAAATTTGTACATAAATTGGTTGAAGCAAACACTTTAATATGTGCATAGCTTATATGAAATGTATTTATGGTTTTTAAATTACGCGACAAAAACCATTTTCTTGCTTATGCCCTTTCCATTTTTTGCTGTTCCATTGCTTGTTTTCTATGAGAGGCCGGCCCGGCCTCTCATAGAAAACAAGCAATCTAAAACATATCCAACACGGTTTCTTACTTTAACGTGGCGTCACCTTAACCATGCCTTAGAGTTGCAATATCTAAAATATTTATTTCCAAAGGTAAAACTTTGGCAGCTCGTATCTTCCAAATGTGACACTTTACGCGGTTTTGTCCAAGATTATTTTTTGTTTGTATTGATGTTAGCTAACCATTTTTCAAAGAATTATTCGTGAACGTGATTTTTAAAAAAAATCAAAATGGCGGACAAGTAGGTCGGCCAAAATCTTCGTACCCCTTTAAATCTTATTTAGCCCCCATTACACAACTTTAGCTTTACCCATAAACTATTTATCATTGGTAGGTTTAAGGTTACGTCATTGCATAGATAAAGTAAGTACTGAGTAGTGAGTTATTTAATAACGTGAATAACAATCGAAAGAATCGAAAAACCTAAATCAATATGGTGCCACCTCTTATAGAAAGACTTATGAGCAAGCGATAGCGAGATGTAGGCGACTCTTAGCGCCATCTGTTATGAATTTTTGGAACTAACTTAATTTGAACAAATTTACGCATTTTTTACAACCCCTTTTTCCATTTAAAAAGTAGCCTATGTCCTTTCTCAGGCTTTAGACTATCTGTGTACAAAATTTCATTACAATCGGTTCAGTAGTTTTGGCGTGAAAGCGAGACAGACAGACAGACAGATATATTTTCGCATTTATAATATTAGTATAGATTAACTTTGTTCTTGCTATGACATTGAAGCGTTCTTTGACTTGAGGGAGGTAATTCCTGATCTTAAAAACATTACTCATTACGATTATTTATATTATCTTATAATTATGTCGCTTAAAGGCCATTTTTTGCGATAAACTATGTCAGTGGACGATAATTACAAGTTTTTGGAGTGAAAACTTCTTTAGCACTTTTGTGGGATGGGTAAAAACTGTGAAACTCGCGTCAGATTCTCGTGCTGATCAAAAAAACTTGGAAAAACCGTAAGACGGTTGGAGAGTAGTGTTTTGTGTCGAACTCGAACTCGAGTCTCGAACTCGAACTCGAATTCGAACTCGAATTGATTGTAAGGGTTTCGATGAATTAAAAAAATCGATTTTTAATCAACGATTTTCATAAAAAATGGGTTAAAAAATGCACAACGTTAATAATCAAGTTTTCACTTCTGCCGGCACTCCCGGAGTGCAACCTGTTTTTTTTTTTTTAGCATGAACAGGAAGAAAATCGAACATAGCCACCAAAGAAAGGATTCATTTCTACGGTAGAATTTTAGACCTAGTCTAAAATTCTGCCGTAGAAAGAAGAAATAGACTCAGTAGTCTGTCTCACTGGTCACAGATTAACAAAGAAAATTTGTAAAAGAAATGCTTCTTTACTTTCGCATTTCTACTGGGGTTATGGTAATTCTTATTGTTATTGTAATTGTTAAGCTTACCGTGTACGGCCAGAATCCAGATTTACAACAATGCACGTTAGTTAAAAAATCGTGACTATTCTACATAATATAATATTATAACAATTTTTATCACAAGTGGAATTTAAAGCAATAATAATTATGTTTTAACCTCCTTACTAATATATAAACTGAATTACGACAGTACATACAGACGTAAACAGATGTTATACGATGTGTCGATGTCACTTGACATCTTATTATTAGTAAGGGCAAGTTTAACATATTAATTGTTCAATTTAGCTGTGATATTAGTCTGTAGCGTGTTAATACAAACGGTAATGTTTTGTTTACAACGTTCATAATCACTCTCGGGTCAAGGTGTCGAAGGATTTTTACGATTCATTCAATTAAAACGACGGCGGCGGTATGTGTCATGTCATGACGCGTTGTAATTCAACAATGACATGTCACGTGTATCTTATTTTAATGATACAGTCCCCGCGTTCCACTTAGAGTTAAAAACGATCATAACGCTCAGAAGAAGAGAAGTTTTGGTCGTTTTTAAGGCGCTAGGACCGTCAGAAATGTTACAAATCTTCATAGCCTTATCTAGGTTTGAGAAGAAGCTGAAACACGATTAATGTATTTTGCCTCGATACATATTTTGTCGATCGAAATGACCTCTTAAAAATACGAAATTTGAAGATTATTTTTAAACGAAAATAGATGTGTTGTAGGAAATTACTCTAATTGATAGCCACCTTTGCAACTCAAAATCGTATTGAAGCATTTTGCTTAAATGCTCCTAGTTATTTTTTAAATAATTAAAAATACGTTTTTCGCATGTTTTCCGAGCGAGCCGATAGCTTCTGGCCGCAGCGTATTCACGACTTTATAGTCATACAAATTAAGTATAAAATTGCCCTTGCGGTAAAATTACTTTCAATATAGCGCCTTAAGCGAACGCGGGGTGGGGGTCTGACAATTAGTTTCCAGTGTCTTTTTCTTAATGTGGGTAGCCGACAATAATTTTAATCTTCTTTCTATTTTATCCTCGATTTTATATTTAAAATCAGTTTTTCCACCAACAGTTTCGTTGTTTTGTAAGTATTACAATTGTTACAGCGGCTTATACGTTTTATGTAACCTGAGGAAATAATGCGTGAAGAATGTTGCGTAGGTCTCTACCAAATTGGTATCACACTTCTCATACATAGTTTTTTTTTTTTTTGTTGATGATTCTGTTTGTGTTTTATGTTTAGGTTAGGTAGGTTTAACGATGACGTTATTTAATATTTCACTGGTTATTTATATTTTTCTTCCTTTTATACCAAGTACCAACGAAATAAATGTACCATTACCATACCATAACGACCTTTCACTTCGATCGTTATGAAATGACCGTGCTTATGAGTTATGACAAACTGTTGCGCTTTTAGCATTGAGCACATCCAGGTTAGAGCAAAATTATATAACTGGCCAGTGGCCAGTAGGATAATGCTTGCATCTATTTTATAGTGCGTTCAAAAAAACGATTTAAAAATGGAATAAATGCATATGAGAATAAGAGAGAGCGCACATCTGAGACACGACTGTAGTTAGACAATCTTGTTTCATATAGACAAGTCAGTCTAACTACAGTCTAAAGACAGTTGTGTCTATCACGTGGCGCACACCAAGTCAAGACTGTTTTGACTACGATGACGCAATGCATACAATTGTATATTAAGGCTCCTCTCGCGAAAACCACTTTTCATCGGCATTAACAGAGAAATTATATCTGAAAAAAATCTATATCTACATGATATGATACGTAACGTGGTTTTGCAATATTTTTTCTATCGGTATCACATAATAAAGAAATAAAAAACCAAATCACCTTCAAATCGTTGAATGAAACCACTTTACTCCTTCATTATTTATCAAAAGAATATATAAAAAATATCTACTGCTTTGCAATACATAAGTTGATAATTTGGTTTTTTTACTTTTTTGAAATATGTATTATATTAAGCCTTAAAAAGGTTTTTTTTCCTATTTCGCCCTATCATGGACGCGGCGAGCGTCGTAACCGCCACCGTACAAGGCGCGCTGTTATGAATGTTATTTTAATGTCATTTACGTCGATATTCGCACTGACAGACAATGATCAAGGTCATTGGCGGATATAGAGGCCAATAATCAGTAGAGAACTCTCGGTCAGAGTAGACAGAATTATAGAGTATACCGACTTAGAAATTAGAACTGATGTTGAAATTTTTAAATTTGGCGTATTATGACGAAAATCGCTAGGGTTGTTAACTTTTCACTACGAAGCACGAACTTAAAACTATGACATATTACAGGCATTAGGGTTTCCTTTTACTGTATTTCTCTGGGATGTTAAACATGTTATACACGTTAAGAACGGGATGTGAAATACGTAAATTTAAAATAATTTATGTTTGCAACTTAGGTATTACAAAAAACAAGTTGCATATTAATAAAATTAAAACCGACTTCAAAACTACTGAACCAATTTTGATGAAACTTACCTAAACTAAATTGAACAATACCTAGCACAACAAAACAAAAAAAGAAAGAATTACTTAAATCGGACTTGCAGCTCGGAAGATACGCGAACACAAACATAAAAACATACAACATACACTTTTAAAAGTTCGTACATTTGTTCCTGAGATGCTAGGCTAATGAAATATTATCCTCTTGGGCGTCGCGCGGGTCCATGAGCCAAATAAAAGTAATCCCTTCAAGCGTCGCGCGGCACCAGGTGCCGTGGTAGGCACAAATTTTATTTTTTCTTCTCATTTAAAAAGTAAAGCTTGTTCACGAGTGTTAGGTGTTCTGTACTCCGGACCGGACCGGTCTAATCGGTCTATGGCTGTTTCATACTGTATCTATGGCAAGTGAATTTATTAAAAAATATGTGACGTTATCTGGGCAAAGGGACCTTATGGAGGGTTTTAGTTTCCGAGATAATCGCATTTAAAGTAAAGTGTCGAAAAAAAACATTTTTTCTTTTTTTGCTCCATGTTAATAATCAAACTCTAAATTTTGATATGACAAAGACATAGGTTTTAAAAACGATTATTTATAGGTTAAAATTGAACTTAAAGTTTAGTGAAAAAGGGACCTTATTGTCGGTGCTGCAATCGAGAGTCGATTGCGGCTTTCTTTCGGCACGGTGTCTACTGTTATACTACTAGTAATTTGCACCAAGCTGAAAATCGGTAACATTGATTAGAATATCTGGGGGCACGGCAGTGCCCCCGCCAAGTAGAGCGCGAAGCAAACACTGCAGTACCATCATTTACAGGAACCATTTCACCACATTTTAGGCCCCTATTTGAGAACCTCTAGAGGTCATTAAGTTCCGAATTTAAGCTAAAGCAAAGTTTCTCATTTATGACACTCACTCACTCACTCAAGATCATCAAAATAGAACTAGTATTTCCACAGAAATAAGAAGTACTTCCCATAGACTCAGAGAGCTGAAATTTAGCACAGTTTAGGGTTTAATGGCCATTTATAGGAAAAAACATAAAAATTAGCCACGTACGAGTCGGACTCGAAATTAGGCTTTTTGTATGGGAGCCCCCTTAAATTTTAATTTCAAATCAATCCTGATCAAAGGTGATCAACCTGCATTGTCCTAACCAAACTTGGAAATAATACGTTTCCAACTCGGGAATCGAACTTACGACCTCCGAATCAAGAGCCACGCACTAAACCACTAGACCACGGAGGCGTATGTAACACGTGTGCGGTGTGATGCTGATGGTGACGTTTACACGAGCGCGCAATCCTACACGAGCGATATGATGATACGCACTACTTACGGCTCAGCTTATGAATATCTTAAAAAATCAATATGTTTCTAAAAAAAAGAAGTGAAATCCCACCAAAAACATTCTGTAAAAAAACTAGCCAAGTCTCGAATCTCGATGGAGCTGATTGTTTATCTCTAATAAGGGTTCTTTGTTGACTACGGAACCCTATTAAAAAGTAATGAAATCTAACCAAGTCGTACCAAGTCTGAGGTTCCTTTATTTTTATAAAGAAATCTCAGAAATATAATTAACTAATGAAAAATATAATTAAATAAATATTTAAATAAAATAAAAAATAATGTTACAACTACGAAATTAATAGTATTTTTGTATCTTCTTTTAACTTTATTACTAAAAATGTAGCGACCGACATAAGACCGACATAAACGACCTTTTAATATTTATGAATACTTCTATGGTAACTATGAGAAATTACATGTTTTTGGTACACGTCTTGTTACTAAAGGATATTTAAAGTTATTTAAAAAATAAGAACTTCAATGTTAATAAAAATGTATATTTATTTTTATGTGATACTAGCTGTTGCCCGCGACTTCGTCCGCGTGGACTTCAGTTTATAGCGCGCGGTGTCAACAAAATTGGTGTCAAATTTAAAAGCTTTTTAAAACCCTGGTACCTCTTAAATCAAAATACCCAAAAACAGCTGTGCAGAGTGCACATAATATTTCATTTTTTAAATTAAGTAAACTTTATACCAAATTTAAAGCTTATTTATGGCTTGTTTACACGTATTAAGTAGATAGGTAGTAACTAAATTCTAATTGTCATCTAGCTTAGGACTTACTATATTTTAACTTGCTACTTGCTACTAAATTTTGTGTTTACACGCAATTAACAACTTAAAATTTAGTTAATTACTTATCTACTTAATACGTGTAAACCAGCCCTTAGCCCCCCATTACACAACTTTAGCTTTACCCATAAACTATACTTTATAATTGGTAGGTTTAAGGTTACGTCACTGCATAGATAAGGTATGAGTAGTGACTAGTGAGTTATTTAATAACGTGTAAAACAATCGTTAGAATCGAAAAACTTTACTCAATATGGTGCCACGTTTTATAGAAAGACTTATGAGCAAGCGATAGCGAGATGTAGGCGACTCTTAGCGCCATCTGTTATGAATTTTTGTAACTAAATTAATTTGAACAAATTTACGCATTTTCACCCCATTACAACCCCTTTTTCCAGTTAAAAAGTAGCCTATGTCCTTTCTCAGGCTTTAGACTATCTGTGTACAAAATTTCATTACAATCGGTTCAGTAGTTTTGGCGTGAAAGCGAGCGAGACAGACAGACAGACAGACAGACAGAGATACTTTCGCATTTATAATATTAGTATAGATAACTAAACTTTTAATCACCGACAATAAGGTCCCTTTTGAAAAGTGTTAAGTGTTTGTACCAGATTTTTACTAAACTTTACCTTGAATTTTAAGACGGAAAAAAGTTACTTTTTAAATAGAAGTTTATATATTTGATCTCATTTGACTATGTTTAACTGTAGTAAATATATATTTTTGTTGATTTTGACTGATTAATATGATTAGTAGAAGCACAATGTTTATTTGTTAAATTTTTTTTTAATACAACAAACAATGTTATTTAATATCGAAGACGTCTCTATTCTCGTCGGCGTCGTCGTCGGCTAAACTCATAATAGACGAAAAATAGGCAGTTCTAGAAATATTATACATACGTAATGGCTCAAATTGAAATCTTTTTTTTAAATTGGTTAAAAAGCACAAAAAAGTTTGTATTACGTTACTTAAAAATATATTTTCCGTCTATTGCGAGCAGTTCTGAGAGATTTTATAGATATAGATAGAAAAGTTCTCATTCGGATAAAAATAAAGCTTCAAAAATAAACGGGAAAGACTGGAAGGGAAAGATAGTACTTGGATCGCTGGACGTGTTTCTCTTTTTTTGTCTTATTATTGTTTATGTTTTGGCAGAATAAATGTGATTAAAATTGTCAGAATCTAATTTTGAAATCTATAAGTAGGTATTTAAAAATAAATTATATCAGCCTGCGCGAGGCACATTCCATTCATAATCTTAGTGAAACCCGACGAATTTGATAAAATACATAATTATATTGAAACCTGTCCGTCTCTTTGCAGTTGAACTACTGGTAGTTATGTCTATAATTGTGGCTAGTCAGTTTTGTCGTAGATGTGCGCGCTCGCATACACTTCGAAGGGAAGCCGACTGTCGTTAGTCAGACTTGTCGCGGGGCGCATATTACACAACTTTGTCTAATAGACGTTTTGTCCCAAATGTGCGCATCTAGTGCATTTTATTATGCGATAGTCTGTCTTAAGACAGTCGTGTCTCAGGTGTGTAGTAGCTCTAATTGAAATGTAATCCTGCAGTTTTTGTGCACGTTGTAGGTTAAGATAAAATATGATAAATAGTTTTGTTTTTATGTTCATTTTAAAATGTTATTATTGTATCATGTGAGGTAAATAACTTGTATATTATGTATATATCTATTATACATTAAGGTTTAAATGAAACAGGTTTTAGGTTATAAAATGTACCAACGTCATTAGTACTTAATTATTATGCTAAGTAGTTAATTACGCATTTTAGTAATTTATTTCTCAACGTAATTATTCAGATTTACTAAATTCTAATAAAATTCTCGTACAATTAAAAATATTATAATATATATTTTAATATCTTTATCACGGATCTTTTTTACCAAATGGGACATTTTTTTAAATTTTAAATAACTTTGAACGATCGAACTTGAAATAGTCTAAGATCCGGCCATAGAACGACCCTCACCCATCGTATTACGGGATGAAAATGATTTTTTTATAAAATTAAATATGTTAAAAAATTTATTTACAGGAGGTTGTCTGAAAAATTTTATTATGAATATAATGACATAAGGTTGGCTGCAAAAAGTTGGTGCTAAATCCCGGTTGTCGATTTTTGAAAAACGAAATATTCGTGCGGTTGGATACGTGCGAAAGAGAGGTCCGAGGAACGTATCCAGTGCGATAGAAAAGGACGCAGCATTGCAGCTGTGTGTCGCTCAATCGTCGAAAGAAAGAGAGTGCGCATGCTCTTTGTTTGTGAAATTGAGGAAGATAGCGATAGACTACAGTAAGTGTTGAGCATTATTTCGGAGCATCCGACAATGCATTTTTGCACAAAATGATAAAATTATGTATGTAGTACATATATGTAAATATTTATATATATATATATATATATATATATATATATATATATATATATATATATATATATATATATATAAATCGTCATTATATTTAAGTGTATGAATATTTTTGTAAAGAAATAATTTATGACATACTTATCTTGAAAATTTCGTGTTTTTTACATCAGGAGACTTAATCAAATAAAACAAAGCAAAAAATCAAGAGTTTTTCCGAAAATTTTTTTAAATAAAACATAAATTACAAACATGAAATACAAAGCTATAATTTTGTACAAAAATTTAATTTTATTATAAATACAATATTTTGATTAAAAAATTTCTTCACCCTCTGTACCTGTTGCACAGGAATCGACATTAGATGCAATACTTTTTGAGGCTTGAGGCGGTGGAAGTATTAACACGCACCTGAAAAAGTAGGTTTTTTTAATGAAATAAAAGTATTTGATAGATAATTTTCATAAAATGTTTTATTAATAAAGCTATAAGAAGAAATCATCATGAATGATCTTACGAAAAATTATTCAACTGAAATTACATTTTTAGGTTACTTTTTTAAACTAATTTTTTTAAAAAACAGTAAGAAGCTTACATGTGATGGAATTTAATAATACAAAAAATGCTAATTTCTTAAGAATTATTCTATCTCCTAACAACTAATTTAAATTATAATTAAATTCCACACGCTTTGCAGTAGCATTATTTCGTTATAAAAATTAAATATTTCAAATGTGTTTACTATATAAAAAAAGATTTTTTTATTATGTACTTACTGCATTTTCTGTTGCAAAATTATTAAATTCTTCATTATATTTATTGTTTAATGCAGTCACTTTTTTATAACACGTGGTATGATAACCAAGAAATGACGCGTTGGTTAGTTCAACGTCGTTGTATTTAAAGTTTTTTAATTTTCGAAAAGCCAATTTTAATGAACAATTTTTAAAAGTTTCATCGTTAAAATCCATTACAGAGTCACTTAAATCACACAGAAAACACTTTTTAGCCATGTTTGGAACAATATATTATCAAAAAATAATATCGATACGTAGCAGCAACAGTTGCTCCGAAATAATGCTCAACACTTACTGTAGTCTATCGCTATCTTCCTCAATTTCACAAACAAAGAGCATGCGCACTCTCTTTCTTTCGACGATTGAGCGACACACAGCTGCAATGCTGCGTCCTTTTCTATCGCACTGGATACGTTCCTCGGACCTCTCTTTCGCACGTATCCAACCGCACGAATATTTCGTTTTTCAAAAATCGACAACCGGGATTTAGCACCAACTTTTTGCAGCCAACCTTATGTCATTATATTCATAATAAAATTATCTTTATTTTGATATAAGGTTTATCGCGTAACTGGATCGTTGCAAATTACTAGTATCGATTTACCTGTATATACCTGCCTACCTGATAATTGCACCGGAAAAAAAAAGTCAACCCAGCGTTTGCATATTCTATGAGCTACATACTTTCGATTAGTAAGGTGCATTGGGGTAACTTCGGAAGAAAAATAAAATGGGGATATTTCGAAAATGGCAAATAATTACCAAACAGAAAGTAATTTTGAGCTCTGGCCACATTTACCGAGACGCCAATTTAATCACCTCCCCCGCTTCCTTTCCCTCGAGCCGTCAGTCGGGAGTGCGTGTGTGCTAAGTTCATTTTTTCGCGCCAAGTGCAATTTTATGATTTTTTTGGAATTATCGAAATTACCCCGTTTTGTTTTACACAGAAATTAGGTAAGTTACGTAATAATTTGTTTGTTTTAAAGAAGCTTTGACGTTTTTTGCTTTCTTAAGAATATGTAATGTTGGTCTAGCTATGATTTTTAACAAACATTCTAAATACCCCAGACATACTATTGGGGTAAATTTGCTAACGAAATTTCCCCAATAATTTTTTCATAGTCTTTTGCAGGGGTGCGCAACATATAAAATATTTACCTGCCTTTACCAACAAACATAAACGAATGAAAATACAGGGTCCAAACTTGATTCGACTCGTACAAATCATGTCGATTTTCGACATTGAGAGGTTTAAAACGTATTTTTGAATAGACGTGTAGAATCAATTTTTATTGTTGTTAAAATAAAAATAAAAACAGTTTTAAAGTATAATCCGGGTTCCCAAAAACATTTTTTTTATTACTATCCAGCAAATGTTTAGTGAGTAGCTTCATTTTGATAAGACGAACAACAATTTCCTTTGCGTAAATTCTCGAAAGTGGTAGCTAACAGAGATAGAAAGGATTTAAATTTTAATATTTCTATTTGATGGTCCTAAAATATGGATTGTTCTATATTTTGTAGGACAAGGTTACTCTTGAATTTTATAACTATGTATTAACCTATCAATATAAGTACAAAAAATCAGCTCGTTAGGGTTCCGTTTTAGTCGTTTTAGTTCATTAATCAACAAAACTTGGTTGACTACGGAACCTTAAAACACAACCCCAACTAGCTGATTTTTGTATATTGATAGGTTAATAGTTCTATCTCTGTTAGCTACCACTTTCAAGAATTTACGCAGAGGAAATTGTTGTTCGTCTTATCAAAATGAAGCTACTCACGAAAAATTAGCTTGATTGTAACAAAAAAAATTGTTTTAGGGAACCTGTACGACTATATAAAAATGGTTTAAGTGAAGAAGCCACTTTTATTATTTACAGGTGTCAACTGCTCGGGTGCTGATTGCTGACGTGGTTTTTAAATGCAGAGCTAAGGCGCGCCTTTCCTCTGCAATTGAAAACTACTTCCTTTTTTTAATTGAGTTTTAATTTTGATTTAGCTATTTACGAGACTGGGTAAAAATTATTTTTATTTTTAACAAAAAATGTGTTCCTATTTTATTTCGTTAGTTATAGTTTTGCTGGGTATTAAATTTAAACAAATACAATAATATTATCTAGTGTTGGCTTTTTTATTGTTCTTATCTATTTACTTCTTTGCTCCAAATGTTGAGGACATCTGCGTCCCCGACGGGGTAATTTCGAAAATTTTTCAGTCTAAAATTTAGTTTGGTGTCTTCTATGGCTTGTATACACAATGTTTTTGTATGGGGTAAAATAGAATAAAAATAAATGTGTGCCTTAAATGTATTTGTACATTAGGTCGTGTTTCGCTGGTATTCGAAATTACCCCTTGAGTTTTCGAAATTACACATGAAAAGTAAAAATAGGGTTTATATTTTAAAGGGGTAGTTATACCAGAATCCGTAAATACTTTTGAACTAAAAAAGATACAATTCACATGGAAATATGTTTATTATAACTGAAATGTTAGAGTTATAGTTAAAAATATATACAATTCGTCTTCTAAAGTTGAAACAATGACACAATAGCCTCACTCTTCCAAAAAGTTTACGACATTACCCCAATGCACCTTATACAGTTTTTTGCGTAAGGGAATGAGTGTAATGTTTGAAAAAAAATCATTTTTTAATTATTAATTAATTACACTTTGCACCAAATTTTTCAGACAACCTCCTGTAAATAAAATTTTTAACATATTTAATTTTATAAAAAAATCATTTTCATCCCGTAATACGATGGGTGAGGGTCATTCTATGGCCGGATCTCCTACTAAAATACGCCTACACAGTACACTATAAATACGGCTTTGTGTTCATTTCGAGGCCTATACAAAATATTTATCATTGAATGTTCTAAATCCCTCCGTCCCTGACATTTCGCCCTTTTGTACACTTTTGTGCGGAAACGTTGCACTGAAGTCTTCACATTCAAAAGGCTACAAGGTTTTGCAATGAGGATGATTACGAGCTTTCTCTTACCAGACTTTAAGTCTTTATTTGTGACGCAACAATTTTGTAATAATATTATGTGAGTCGTATTCGTTGTGAGCAGAAATAGTTGTTCGATTGGGTCAATTCTTCTATAGGCTGCGCATAATTTTAAATTATGGAATGGCATTTTTATGGAAAGAGGAAGGCGCAAACGTTGGATTTGCGTGGCCTCCTCTGGGTCTCTTCAGTGGAAGTAAGGTGAGCGGGGTGTGTGTCAGCGCAATGGGACAAGCTGGTAGACAAAGGATCATACGGACGTCATTCATAAGCTTTTGTATGTTTTCGGTAGATGTTTTATACATAATATGCGTTTTTGCCCCTCCAGATTCGCCGAGCGATGTTAAAAAAGTAGGAGTGCACGGCTTCTACATCAGTCGTACTGAATATTTGCCTTTATTGGCAAGCTAGAGACAAATAGCAAAGTAACCTATGCATTTGTTATCAATAATGATTACAGCTGTTGGTTTACGTAATTTGCATTATTCAATGCTTTAGTTTTCTGATTGTGTTTAAATAAAGGACGACTGCTCTTCGTGCGTCACTTATCGCTTTTGCAATAGGTTATCACGATTAGGATGTGCAAAATATTTACAAATTATCTGTGTTATGCAAGTATAAATTATATTCAAGATATATTTTAATATTTAGATATCATGAAGATCTAAGAAAGGCGTAGGTACCTTGACGAGTACTACAGGCAGTCGACGAAATCTGTAGCATTGTTCTATCTCAATGATATTAGTTGGATTCCTTTTAGAATTAGATTAGATTCGAAGTATGCATATTTTCATATAATACGATGGTTTCCTAATATTATTTTTTAGTTATCCATCAACGTGTTTTACAATTTGAATCCTGGCATTTCTAAAGTAGAATATTACTTAGGATCTAATTGTATTTAGGTAGGCTTGTGGTAGGATTGCCGAGAGGGATCGGGAGGCCCAAGAGGACGCCGAACCCATGAGAAGAAGGCGAGGAGGGCGTAGGCGCGCTCAATACGAGCGCCAACTCCCGCCTTAGATGGGCTCGGGCGACGGATTGGGGAATCCGCCGCCCATTGCACGAGCCCGACCGGTTGAAGAGCGTCCGGTGCCTCGGACTGCTCTCCCGGAGACAGCGACAGCTGTCGTAGACAGGCAGTCGCACGGTGGATGTTGCTGTGAAGCAAACGCCGCTAACTGGGCCGCTGCAGTTTCGCCCCTGGCGGGTCCGGCGGCCCAGCAACAAGCGGAAGAGGAGGCACCGGTGGGTTTTAGTGGGTAAACCCGGGTGCTCAACCAGCACCTGGGGAGTCCCACATATCCCGGCGGCCTTTCCCCCGGGCTGTCGGGAATGCGTAACGCATTTCCCATCGTCCAAAAAAAAAAAAAAGGCTTGTGGTAGGCTTAACACGTGGTAATGGATCTACGATAGCCATTGATAAAAATTATCAGCAGGTCATACCCGCTGTAACAAAGCCAGATGTACATTCCTAAATCCTATTTGATCCGTTGATAAAGATCTACTCCCTCTAATAAAAAGATCCACATCGTGTCAAATAAGACATCATAAAGGTTTTGCTCTTGTCAGTCAAGCTACTTTTCTAACGTATCAGATCTCTGTTAATGGAGATTGTGCATTGTTTTCAAAAGTTTTTACTATAAAAAGTGCAGTACCACAAAACTTTTTTGTGTTAATATGAATACTTAAAGAAAACATCGATTTTTTACACCTCAACTGAAGAAATTCAACTTTCTACCAGACTCACTTCGCTATGAAGACATTTTATCGAAGAATCTTTGTTTCGTGTTTATAAAACCTTGAGAAAGGGAAATGAGAACCGACCGTGTCTTGTGTTTTGCCTAATAAACCCTCTCAAAGCTCAAATAGTCAACTTGAGCTTATCTCGGGGAGGCTTTTTACAAGAAATCTAATTAGGCACTTACTGGATTTCTTGCTAAAGTGAAACTTAGGGCCTACTCTTTATGTAGGCTAGGCATTTAAGAGCGGGCTGTAAAATTTTGCTGTGTTTTCTAATAAGTATTAGGATCACGGAAGACGATTGACTTAAATGAAATTGAGATTTATTTAATCACTAGACGTTCCGCGTGGCTTCATCCGCGTAAATTAGAAATTTCACAGACAAATTAATCTACAAAAAATAGCCTATGATCTTTCGTCTACTTCTTATCTGACCCAATTATCAGAAAAATTGCTCTAGTAAATCGTGAGATAAGCCCTTTCAAATAATTTCCCCTGTTTTTTCCACATTTTTTTCTATTTCTTCGCTCCTATTAGTCTTAGCGTGATAAAATATAGAATATAGCCTTCGTCGATAAATGGGCTATCTAACACTGAAATAATTTTTCAAATCGGACCAGTAGTTCATGAGATTAGCGCGTTCAAATAATCCCTTTCAAATAATTTACCCCGTTTTTTCCACATTTTCCTCTTTTTCTTCGCTCTTATTAGTCTTAGCGTAATAAAATATAGCCTACTAGATGATGCCCGCAACTCCGTTGCGCCAAAATTAGTTTATCGCGCGAGAACCGTACATTTTTCCGGGATAAAAAGTATCCTATGTCCTTTCCCGGGACTCAAAGTATCTCCATGCCAAATTTCAGCAAAATCGGTTCAGCGGTTTGGACGTGAAGAGGTAACAAACAGACAGACAGAAAGACAGACAGACACACTTTCGCATTTATAATATTAGTATGGATAGCCTTTCTCGATAAATGGACTATTTAACACTGGAAGAATTTTTTAGATCGAACCAGTAGTTCCTGAGATTAGCGCGTTCAAATATAGCTCAGTTAACTAAAGCTGGCACGTTCACAGTGCTCACACTTATGCAATTTCACTATACAGTATGTTTAAAAATATAATATATGTTTGCATCATGATAAAAATTATGGTATAATCTGCGTACGATAATAATATGCTATCGTACATCGGTACGTACGCACAAAATTATCGTATGTGTACGATAATTATCGTACGGTTCCGAACGCTGGCCGCGCGCCGGTCACACGTTACCGATTTGTAACATCACGCTGTATTTATAAACAGTAGCATAAGAAAAACAATAACTGTCCCCTTCTCGCTCATAAGATAGACCGCGCGCGAGAGAGACGGCCAGACTTTTTATGATGCGTATGCAGTACGACGTCACGCCACGTGCTTATTCACAGACACTACACAAGCGCAATGTTTAAATGTCAACATCGTGCCAGCTCTTGTTAACTGACCTGTAAGCCCTTTCAAATAATTTCCCCCGTTTTTTCCACATTTTCTTCTATTTCTTCGCTCTTATTAGTCTTAGCATGATAAAATATAGCCTATAGCCTTCTTCGATGATTGGGCTATCTAACACTGAGAGATTTTTTCAAATCGGACCAGTAGTTCCTGAGATTAGCGCGTTCAAACAAACTAACAAACTCTTCCGCTTTATAATAATAATTAGTATAGATTGCATATTTATCTAACGCCTAAGGAAAAACACGATTCACTTATTTTAACTCGATACGAGGGCGGCACTGAAAATTTCGGGAATCAAGTAGGTGACACAACAGTACAATTTAGTATGCTATATGACAATTTGTTGGAAACCATGTTATATTCATTTACATTATTCTTTCGAGCCCCAAGCGGTCGCATGCGACCGCGATAACCTACGAATAATAAAACCTAAGGAATCGTAACTCCCATACTAATACAGTTTAAATTTGGTTCCATTCGAACTGTCATGTAACGTCAGCCTTTATACCGCTCAAGGTCACCTAAATATTGCAAATGTATGAAAAGTGAACCTAAGGTACACTTTTTTGACAAGTATTTTGGAGCATGTTTTTTGACGGAGTTACTTTTCCTTAGTTTTTATTATTCGTAGGCGATAACAATAGAAAGGCTATGTGTCTCGTTTTTCCACGATCGAAGGATTGAACTGCTAAGTTTGACCATATAGATGGACTGACGCCAGAAGCGTGTAACCCTATACTAAATGACTTATTGACTCGAGTTGTGGTTCAATTTAGGCCTCAAACACTGGCCATTTAGTGCGACCTGGCTCCCTTGTCTCAATTGTTGGACAATTGTACACAATTGACTTCGCAAATTTTATATTGTTTAGGGCCCGAACCACTAGCACGGGCACAAATCCATACTAATATTATAAATGCGAAAGTGTGTCTGTCTGTCTGTCAACTGTTTCCGCCCGAACCACTGAACCGATTTTGCTGAAAGTGTAGAGATACAAAATTTCAGCAAAATTTTTCTCTCGAGAAAGGACATCTAAGGACACTTTTTGTACCGGAAAAGTAGACGGTTTCTGCGCGATAAACAAATTTTGGAGCAATTGAGTAGCAGGCGTCATCTAGTTGAACTACTTATAATTCATATTTATTATACAGAATGCTGTAGAGTGTAGAGTGTAGATGGCATAATATCTGCTATATTCATGTAAATACTCAATACTGTCAGACAGTGGCGTGGGGTGAAAAAAAATAAAGATAAAGCCAGACCAAAAAACGGCTAACTCGTGAATAAGCAAAATTTCAATTCTTGTAAAAAAAACGTGCAATAAATTACATACCTGTATTAAGTGTGTTAGTTTACCTTTTCCATGGTGCTTTGCTTGCATTGTGTGCGTTGCATGCAGTGTTAGTGTTGCTAGTATTCACCACCTTCACCATACATGACATCACTGGTATTATATGAACAGTGCATGTCGAGTATGATAAAAGTGGCTTTAAAAAAGCCGTTTTAAGCACACGTCACTCACACTCACACACCAAAAATAAGTGAATCCTGACTTGCCAGTGTAGATGTTTGTTACTCAATCATGCAAAAACTGGATTTAGATGAAATTTTGCATGCATTCCATGTCAAACATGGAAAGGAACATAGGCTACCTGTCTGAAGTTCACGCAGACGAAATCGCGGGCAAAAGCTAGTAGCAAAGAAATATCAGCAGAAATACGTACCTAAATGTTTAATTTTGTTATTTGTCGTCTGTCGTCGTTATTTAATATTCCTATTCTACAACCTGAAAAATTACCTAAGAATTATTATTTATATTCTAACATAATTCTACGGTTTTTCTTTACGAAATGTGCCAAAACATTATTATAAAAGTCGCTTTTTTGATGCAATTTTAATAAACCAACCTTTACGATGTAACAAACAAAACACAACACAACACTTGGCAAGTAAAATTTCACTACTTTCGATTCTTTTAAACTATATAATATTACAATCAAGCTAGCCCACTAACTTAATAAACAAAATTTTGCATATTACAATAATAACAGTACAAAATGAGTGCAAATGAGCGCGTAAGTGAATTGAAATGACATCACGCGCCGGTCGGCCGATGATTAGCTCTGTTGTGATTGGACGAAATCTTTTAAAGCGAAACATGCGAAACTAAACCTTAACACATGACAAATAAAGACTAGGTAGGCTATGTGGAATCGGCTTGCTGCTCGACAATATCGACGAGTCGTTTGCATGTAGTAGTAATGTGTATGTGTGCGTGAATTTCATACATTTCAAATGTTGCATTCCCGATGTTTTGAGCGAGTTACGTACGCGTTCTGAGTGCGATCGTAAAAACGGGTATGTGTGCGTTTGCGTGATTTTAAATACATGGCGAATTATTTTTATGAAATTGTAGGAAGCGGGGTAAGCTATAATTATTAATAATAAAAAATGTATATATTAAAATTGGCCAAGGTAAGCCGGTAGGAATCGTGTTCTATGGAGGCTTCGCCACTGCTGTCAGATAGTGATACAACTAGCAATATGCATTTTAATTTTTAGGTGTATCCGAATTCATTTCGATCGGAGATACAAATCGAAGGACCTATGTAAGTATTAAGTGTAAACTGTAGACTCTACAGCAGCTTTGCGGTAAAGCATGTGTAAGGTGATATTTTAGTCCATAATTGTTGTCACGGTGTGTCGGGGGACCGCGAACAGCGACTTTTACATTTTGTATCGCCAAGTCACTGTCTCGATTCGGTTCGCTATGTTATGTGAAATCAAACATCTACATTAGCGGTCCCCCGACACACCGTGACAACAATTATAGACTAAAATATCACTTTACACATGCTTTACACTCAGGAATTATTTAGACGTAAAGTCAGTAAATATTATTTCATTACTTTTTAAAGTTGTTTGGCGGGGGTCTTTTTAAATTACTTAATTTAATTTTATTTCATGCTTTTTAAACTTATGATGGTTAAAGTGCAGAATAATTCCTATCAACAGGATCATATCCCAATGAATACCATATATGAATGTCCTCTTGGATGAGGCCGTC
The DNA here is from genome assembly GCA_905333045.1 of Lysandra bellargus. NCBI lineage: Eukaryota > Metazoa > Arthropoda > Insecta > Lepidoptera > Lycaenidae > Lysandra > Lysandra bellargus. Next base: position 2,446,997 of record HG995343.1, read on the forward strand.
AATATGAGTCCAAACATGAATCCTCCACTTTGGGCTCATATGGAGCTCGGCTCCTTTAGAATCCAGGTGATGCTGCAGCAGTAGCATGCCAATATTTATTGTTAATCTACGTCTTAATAGTTGTCGCAATTAAAATGAGCCCAAACACGAAATCTCTGCTCTAAGTTGGTGAGGAGTTGGGTATGCTATTGATTACCGCAGGTGATGCTGCAGCACCAGGTCAACTTTCGATTAATGTGAAATTCATAAATGTCACGAACTAGAATGCAAACAAAATATAAAGCCCACCAAACGACTGCAAGTTGCTAATCGGCCCTTCACGAACCAGATGAACCGCGATTTTCTAGCACTGAACAGGCTGATGATGGTGAACTATAGCTAAGAACACTCTCGATCATGTCAGCTTTCAAACAAAAAAAAAACAGATCAAAATCGGTCCACCCGTTTGGATGCTACGATGCCACAGACAAGACAGACACACAGACAGACAGACAGACAGACAGACAGACACGTCAAACTTATAACACCCCTCTTTTTTGTCGGGGGTTAAAAAGGGGTTGTAAGAGGGTGTTTATGCGTAAATTTGTTCAAATTAAGTTAGTTCCAAAAATTCATAACAGATGGCGATAAGAGTCGCCTACATCGCGCTAGCGCTTGCTCATACGTCTTTCTATAAGAGTTCTACACGTTATAAAATATAACTCATTACTCACTACTCAGTACTTTATCTAAAGCTTTTAAAGACACCAATTTTGTTGACACCGCGCGCTATAAACTGAAGTCCACGCGGACGAAGTCGCGGGCAACAGCAGCAACAGCAGTAAAATATAAATACAAACATAAGTTATACGTATACCTTTATTAATTAATAATAATTTATTTATTTCTCACCACATAATACTATAAAACAGCAAGTACATAGTTATAGACACAAAGTTATAATATTATGATTGATATTATAATAAAGTAGTATAGTTATAGACACAAATAGCTCGACAATAGCACATTAAATTTCATGTGGAAGACTGGTGCCTAAACTGGACGTGAGCCTTTATTTCAGGACACCAGGCCTCTATCCCAGGTTAAGAAGCTCTAAAAAAGAATAATCAAAGTAGATGTTCCAGTTTTAGTTAAAATAATATTTTTAAGATACATTATAGGACAAGTGTGTTTTTTTCTGGGCCTCGTTAAAATTTTCCCACAGTATCCGGACCCCACCTAAAATTACTTGCCGACCCCTGCTCTATAGTCTACACTACTAAATTTACAGTATTAGCACAGTGTAAATAACTACAGTGTTCCAACGCCTTTGAAGTCGCGCGAAATGCCGCTTTTGTGTACTGTGTAGGAAATAGGTATTCGTTATTGCTTCAGCGTTGTCACAATAATGTGTTTTATTATAATCTGTTCTACATTTTATGTATTCGTAGTATTTGTATGTAGAGTACTAGGAATAACAAAAAAATAGATATAGAAGTATTATAAATAAGGAGTTTTATTATAAAAAATACAAATGCGTATACAAAAGCTCAGGGTTCCCATGATATACCTTTAATTATATCAATTGATATAATATATGTCGCAGTCATCTGGTTCAATCTGCGATTCGATTGAATGACTAGCGTATTCATTGAATGACTCGGCCGAACGTCGATTGAACGATCGTCCCTCAACTTTCAACACGTTATAAAATATATTTTATTTTCTTCCTACTGCGGCGCTACTAGTCACTAAAACAAATATGGCGTCAAACAGCTCGCACAGCTGATAGCAATGTGTTGATATTTTATCGATAACATAATTACATGAAAGTGCTTTATTTGTAATAACTAATAAAATAATATGAAAGCGTGGATTTACCTATAACTACCCCGTCAACGGCTACTTGATATCCCATTTAACGACTTTCAATCGAATCGCAGATTAAACTAGATGACTGCGACATATATATCGGATATATATCATGAATCATGATATAATATAATATCAATTGATATTTATGCTTGATATAATATATCAAAATTGATATTTATACATAAAAAAATTAAAATAATGTTTTAAATGTAAAAAATCTTACATCAAGTCGTAGTCTAAATACACAGGTCTTATTTTCCGAGAGTTTCACAAGCCTGGGTCATCAAAAACTTGCTATTTGACAAGACATTAACTAATCATAGCCGTTGACGCGGCTTGTAACTTAGGCTTATGACACCCACGTGACCCCCTGTTTTTCGGAAGAAAATTCCTTGTTTGTTATTATACTATTTTTATACCATTTATACCATATTGTGTTAAGTTAATTCGACTGATAAAATTAATACACTTTTTTTCTTCTGGTTAAAAAAGCTGTGTTTCGCCGAGTGAGTGAGTTTACCGGAGGCCCAATCCCCTATCCTTTTCCCTATTTCCTTCCCTACCCTCCCCTATTACCCTATTCCATCTTGAAAGGCCGGCAACGCGCCTGCAGCTCTTCTGATGCTGCGAGTGTCCATGGGCGACGAAAGTTGCTTTCCATCAGGTGACCCGTTAGCTCGTTTGCCCCCTTATTTCATTTAAAAAAATTGATACTCAAAAGCAGATTATTTCGAATCAACTATTACGAAAAAAACATATCAGAGTATGTTTGTATGTAATTTTGAAAATATAAAAAAAAAATCAAAAATATCGGATATAATATGTATATTATGTATTTAAATAAGTACATACATACAACTCAAACGAAACACTGTCGGTCGCAAACCATTAAAAACAATTAAATTAAAAAGCGTCAACCCCGGCTGACGTGTACCGAACGAGTGTATGGCAGTTCGGTATCGCTACCGCGCCTCTCTCACCCTGCACCCGCCCCGCACGATTGCTCTGTCTAGACGCGTTCGTTGGACCACTCGTTGGTAGTTATTTATACTGTGGTATTAGTGTAGACTGTTCATCTCGTTAATTAAGGCGCTAAAATAATATTATGCGACATCGAAACCTCAATGATGATGATGTCAAAGTGTAAATGATGATTTAAAGTCCGATATCATCAGCAAAAAAATCCATTGTTTCACCAAAAAATCGCATCTGACGACGCAACGCAAATCGCAATGTGGCAAAAAGTAAACAAAGCGCTGGAGGTATCAACGTTGCAGCGACGCAACGTAACGTAACAGAGCAATGTATCCTCCCTCTAACCCAGGCTGGCATTAATGGGTTTTACAGTTAATGACTTCAATTAACTTATGATCTGCAATTTTTATGACAAGTAAAAAACTAGCTATTCAAACTGAATTACTAGTTTTTTAATAGCCATTATGTCTGTGGTATTTTTAGGAGATTACAAAAGGTTTAAAGATAATAATATCCACCAATCTTGTTTCTTGTTGTGCAGATTATTTCTTTAAAGTACAGTAATGATAAGATTACTTTTTATAATGATAATTTTATATGATAAAACTCATTAAATTGCTTAATTGTATAATGTACATTATATACAAAAAATTTAATCCCTCAAACCCCAAGCAGTCGCATGCATTGACGTGGTGTGAAGCTTCCATAGATAAAAAAGTAAAAAAAGAACTATAATTGTAAAGAAACTAAATTTTGTAAACTCTTTGTAAAGAAACTCAATTAAATATACTTTTTCAACTACGAATAATAAAAACTAAGGAAGAGTAACTCCGTCAAAAAACATGCTCCAAAATACTTGTCAAAAAAGTGTACCTTAGGTTCACTTTTCATACATTTGCAATATTTAGGTGACCTTGAGCGGTATAAAGGCTGACGTTGCATGACAGTTCGAATGGAACCGAATTTAAAACTGTATTAGTATGGGAGTTACGTTTCCTTAGGTTTTATTATTCGTAGTTTTTCAATATTTTTTTACTAATACCTAGATTGCGAAAGTAATATGAACTCCAATTAAAAACAACTACAACAAGTAATAAAAGATGGTTGTTATTAAAAAATTATATCTCTGATAAACTCCCCAAAATGTAGTAAACATAAATTGAATTTAGAAGAGCCATACACACATGTCTTGTTTTAATATTTAAATATTGAACCATACAGTAATAAAGTTAAAAACACTAAAACCCGACTACTAAACATGCTCTAAAAATTACGAAACAAGAAAATAGTAATGGAAATTTAAAGGATAGCCGTGGTTGTATGCCCTTTAAATTTTATTATTATCTGCTTTGCTACAGTACCTGGCATACGACCATGGCTATCTGCTATTCTTGTTTCGTAATTTTTAGAGCATGTTTAGTAGTCGGGTTTTAGTGTTTTTAACTTTATTTTTATTTAAAAATTTTTGGGGCTGCCATTCACTCTATAAATTTCTTAACCATGACAATTTCTCAAATGATGAGGATAATAATTATTGATTGTTTCATATTGAAATGAACTGATTTTATAAAATCTTGCAATTATCAGATGATTGCAGGCAAACCCGTAAGAAAAGGCTATTTATGCTTACATATTTGAAATGTGCTAACAAAGATCTTTCATTTGATACCCCACACAACACCGTCAGGAAATATATGTTTTTTTTTGTCCTTGCCTTTATCCCCCCTAGATGGTGCTAAGGTCAATTTAACGTGACATCATGTAGCCTATAACCACCGGACGATCAAGATCACTTCCAATGACACCTTATTTGTCCAAATCGGATAAGTAGTTTTAAAGTTACGAGGGAACAGATGAACATACATACATACATAGCCTGTCAAAATCATAACCCTCCTTTTGCTTTGCCATAACCGGGTAAAAAAGTACAACATTTCCCCAAAATGTAGTAAACATAAATTGAATTTAGAAGAGCCATACGTACACATGTCTTGTTTTAATATAAATACTGAACCATACAGTAAAAATATAACTGACCTCAGTCAGAGATAAATCTAAAGCGCAGACAGGTAAAGAGGAAATATTAAGCTCAGGGTACGAAGAAGGTTAAATCTTTTAAGGCGATACCAAACTAAAAATATGTATAATGAATCATTTGTAACAGTAAGTTCAATGTACCTTTAACAATATTTTGTTGTAATTTTTTCTTCCTTAATGCTTCAACTCCCATGCAGACCAAGTGGGCCGCGAGAACAATAGATTTCCAAGAATCCCCGATCGAAGGATTAAACCTTGCTTTTAAATTGATTTATAAAAATAAATTATATTTTTCTCTAATCTTAGATCTGTATTTTTTCTACTATAAGATTGCTATCCAAGAGTAATGGGTAAATATAGGTACTCACTGTCAACTATCAAAGAACTTTTACTACCAGGCAGTTAAACACTGTAATGTGCCCTGTTGAGCAGTTTCTAACAATAAAATTATGTGAATAATTTTTGCATTGAGGAGTTATTTTATTAGAAGCAAAAATACTTACTTGTAATGGTGACATATAGTTCGGGCGAGACCATTTCCAGAGCCACAGGGCAGAATAGCGAGGGGCACTTCGGCTAGCGCCTGCTGCCAGTCCAGCCTCTCGAACATCCCATTCAGGATCTCGAACAGCACCCCATCCCCGCCCACCGCGACGATGCCCCGCCAGGCGTACACGTTTCTCGTGCGGACAAACTCTCGCGCGTACTGAGCATACTTCGTAACGTGCAGGTCGTACGGGACTTCAGCCTCCTGCAAAATACTCGCGGCCTTCGTCTGGAACAGTTCACGCGCTTTCCCCGGGCCCGACTTCGGGTTCAACAGCACGAGCAGCTTCTTGTCGTTCGAAGGCAGGCTGGCGGTCACCGGTTGACCGACGATCAAACATTTGATGGTGTTCCGCCACTTCTGAGCCTCCTTATTGTTATCCTCGTATTTGTCGTACGACCTGAACCGCAGCGTGATAGTCGTCCTTTCCCTTTTGCGAACACGGCGCCCGTCCTTTAGTATATACGCGTAGATGTATAGATACGCGCTAATATCGCTCTCGTCGAGGTCGCCGCTGTTTTCATCGACCACCTTGAGGGGCTGACTCCCCACGAGGGAGCTGCACACGCAGGAGCCTGCCCCTGGTCGACGTCTCTTACTTCGCATGCACTTGCTGCCGATTATATCTCGCAGAAGAATGGTTTGCTCCTTTGATACGTCGTCCGTTTCTTTAATTAATGACAGCCCTTTGGATGTTAACCGAACTCTGAACACGGACTTCTTTTTTGTGAGAATATAGAACGTTTCCTCGAGATAAGCATGGTCCTTGGACTCGGCATTTTCACCACTTATTACATCACCACGAACGTCTAACCCGCGCTTAGTTTCCGCCATTACTGAATTTTAAAACAAATTACAAAAAAAAATGTTGAAAAATGACAACTGTCATTTTTGACAACTACTCTGACAGCTAAATTTTTTTAATTCGTTCAAAGTATTATGGCCATGGACGCAGATTAAAGAGCATATTGAAATATTGTGGTCTCTGAAGTCTGACGGTGGCTCTGGGCCTAATGCCAATGTCTCCTTCCACCTTCCACCCAGACTTAAATACAGTAAAAACTTTTACTTTCGCAAAACTTTAAGCTTTTAGGCTTTATTAGTTCGAAATTGGTTCAAAATCAAAGAGAATATAATCACTACGTTTTATTCAAAATAATACACAACAATAAGCATTATAATACTTTTAATATTATAAATAATTCCAATATTGAATTTTAACTAATTTTAGCTTCCTCTTATTCTACTACAATTGTTGCAGTCTACTTATAATAAACTATGTCGTATGCACAGTAAATAAAGTTTTTAAATAATAAGGGTTAGAATTAGGTTTAATGCCTTGCCGAATGCCGCCAGTAGTTACGATAAGAGTTCAATGTTCATATTATTCAGTTTTAAAATTTTCAACATTCCTGTAATTCTTGATTAACTGTAATACTTCACTTTTAAAATCAATTTTAAAATCATCATGAATGTTCTTAACATCAGGCAAAATTGACATCAAGAAGTCTCTGTCAGGATCCTCATATTTCACACATTTGCATTTACTGTATGACAAATCTATTTCTGGTTCTATGAATAATTGTATTTCTGATTTGTCAGTACTTTGTCTAACTTTATCATCTCTTTTCCTTTTTTTTGGACTCTTCAATGAAGTTTCTTCTTCAATCTTATCTTGTTGCTCTACCCCAGAATCATTTTCAGAGGTCTCATCATCTGAAGTAGGTACATTAGGTATATCGTCTCTGAGACATTTTAAAAAAGACAATTTCTTAAAATATTTGTACTTTTTTCTTTTTTGACCTCCACTACTTTTTTGCTTTCCAATTTCTCTATTAAAACAATCACGTAGACTTTTCCACTTTCGTTGTAATTTGTGACCTGTAATGTGTGACAAATGAATATATTATTCCAAATTCCATAATAAAGTGATTTTGGGCAATAAATAACAACTATGAGATATAGAAAAATCAGAGGACCGCCAAGAATGAATAGCAATGATTATAATAATAATTAATTGCTTAATAGGACTACGAAGACTATTTTCGTAACATTTTTGTGTTTACATTGTAGTAGCCAGTAGGAAACTGGAGAATAGGCATGAAACAGAATGATTATAACCAAAATGAGTGTCTATGATGTTGACTTACAAGTAGCATTCCTGTCTTTACTGCTCAGGTTTTTATAATCTTTTTTAAACAATTCACATATTTCTTCCCATGCCTTAATTCTTTCCCTTCTGGTAAAATTAGCATTAAAATCCCAAATGGCAGGACGTGATTGCACCTCTGATATAAATCGATCTATATCAATTGAGCCGTCGTGGTACATCGTTTAAAGCGATGATAACAAAGAAATTATTAATAAATAGTTTAAAAATTATCAGTGAATTAACCGATGTATGTATTATTTTCCTGGAATTTAAAGATACCTAAAAATACAAATTGTTTGAAAGCAAAATATCAAATATGTCAATGTCAAAAGCCTAATTTAGGTACTTCTTCTTCACTAGTCTTCTTAATATGGCACTACGACTATAAAACCATGGCCAGTGTCAAGTAATGGCGGGAAAACAATATTTTTGTATAATATAATTTTCGAAATCGTTTTTCTATTTCGTCAGGTTCAAAAGTCTAGTCAAAGTTTAAGTAAAAGCCAATACAGTCAAAGAGTCAAGTCGGTTGATTCAGTAAAGTGGTAGACGCTTTAGTGCTTTAAGTGAAACTTTCGATGGAGATTTGGAGGAAACACAAAATAGCACGTTTCTGGATGTTGCATCACTTTCCTACACTTGTGCAGTGCATGACAACGAATATCTAATGGATAATATCCTACCAATATTAATTGCTGGCACTTCACATGGCTATTTGTATTTGGTATTGGCTATTTGTTGTATTTGGCAACATTATTGACGAATACGCAAACAAGCAAATAAAGGCAAATATGCAGGCACTTTACATGGCTATTTGTATTTGCTATTGGATATTTGTTGTATTTGGCAATATTATTGACGAATACGCAAACAAGCAAATAAAGGCAAATACGACAGAAATATATATGACGGTCAAATATACATGATTTACAAACATTCGATTGGTTTGTTTCACTAATACAATAATTATTATTTTGGTTTTCTTTGTTTTTATTGATTTCTTTATTTTGGTCTTATAGTTTCTATAGGCTGCCATTAAAGACTCTTTCTTCTTTTTCAAATCTTTAATAGTGCAGCTTATCCCCAAATTTTCCCTAATATTATTCTAAGCGTCATTAACATTTAACACACTGTCGATTTTTATGAGATTCATGTTGTGGATCTCAAATACATGAATTAATTTGGTACAACTCCAGGAATTTCAAGACCGTTTTAGTATCCCAGTTAATCTGATTTTTGGTTACGTACGATACAACACTGAAAAGCGAAAATGACTGAAAATTGATTGCTTAAAAACACCTGATTTGAAAATACAACCAAGTTGACAGCACCGCTTTATACAGGGTGCAATTAAACCTTCCTGCCAATTTTTTCCAGGGCTTAGGTATCATTAGGAGAGTGAAGAGTCCATTTAAGCAAAAAAAAAAAAAATTGGGTGTTATTTTTTTTTTCAATGACATATTTTATCCCATTTAAAATCGTTGCACAATGGTCAATCGCGGCGCGGGGGAATGATCGGGGGTGACGTGGGATGAGACGCGCGCGCGGGGGCACGTCACGCGCGGCCGGCGCATAGTGTCCATTAATTGCAGTGTTTTTTTAGGATAACTTGCGGAAGCTATTTCTTAACATTTTAGTACTGAGTGACTATAAAAGAAAAAGTACGTGTATTTTTATTTTTCACAAGGATCAATATATCAAAATTTGGTAGGACGGTTTAATTGCACCCTGTATGCACAGATATAATATAGTAGATTTATACGTAGTATCCCTTAGTAGTCTGTGGGTTTATTTGTATATAGTTTGCCTATTTGACTCCTTTGATGTCCGACAAAAACCGACAAAGGTACGGATACTATATTTGGTATTGGTCATATTTGTCAAACAGGCAAATAAGGCCAATATTTGTCAAACATACCGTCTACACATGGTGATTGTTTGGCGAATACATCAAATACGCAAATACTAATAGCCATGTGAAGTGCCTCCGTTATAGTATACAATTTTTAGAATCGTTTTTCTGTATCGTCAGGTCCAAAAGTCTAGTCAAAGTCTAAGTTATAAAAGTCAATACAGTCAAGAAGTCAAGTTCGTTGATTCAGTAAAGTGGTAGACGCGTGGAAGACGCTTTACTGAAACTTTCGGAGTCAAATAGGCATGTAAACAAAATCAAGTAAAAGGTATTTGACGTCCATGTGTGGAATCACTGGAAGGTCGTATTTGCCTTTTTTTGCTTGTTTGCGTATTCGTCAATAATATTGGCAAATACAACAAATAGCCAATAGCAAATACAAATAGCCATGTGAAGTGCCTGCATAATATTGTTTTCCCGCCATAATATTATACTCGACACTGGCCATGGTTATATAATAGCCGAAGTGCCATAATAAGAAAAAAAATTTGAAATGTCAAATTGACTTTATAGTTTATAATTGTCAATGTCATATTCACGGTGACGGTTGATACAGTGCTGTCACATCTACCAACTTTATGGTAGATCTACTTACCTCGGAACAATAACTAAATACTTACCTATTTCACCTCCCTTCTACCTATCTACCAACTTCGGTATCAAATCTACCTATTTTTCAACATATCATTGTTCACGTACAATTAATAAACGTTACAGGCTACTCGGATAGCATTTTGGTACATTGAGTCGTCTTGGAACGATTTAAAAGTGGAAAAAATTTCACGACTATCACGACGACTTTAAAATACATTATTTTTTCGATGGGCGTGAATTTCAAAATTACTTAAGAGCCCGGGTAACCCTCGAAATTCTCATACATACGTAATACCAAAATCATTTTGTCATACGAAAATATTTAACATGTTTGATTTATTTTTCAGCATACAATAGTAATTACCTAGGTTCCTGAACAAAAATTAACTTCAAAATATTTAAACACTAAAAAAAATTTTTTTGTGTAAAATTTTTTTTTACTAAATTTACTACTAAATATTTAAACACTAAAAAATAGAGTAAAACACTAAAAAATATATAAAAAATAGTAAATATACTACAAAATATTTCAACTCCAAAAAATATTTTTTAGTATTAAAATATTTTGTAGTAAATTTACTAATTATTTATAATTTTTTTAGTATTTTACTCTATTTTTTAGTGTTTAAATATTTAGTAGTAAATTTAGTAAAAAAAAATTATACACAAAAAAATTTTTTTTAGTGTTTAAATATTTTGAAGTTAATTTTTGTTCAGGAACCTAGGTAATTACTATTTTATGCTGAAAAATAACTCAAACATGTTAAATATTTTCGTATGACAAAATGATTTTGGTATTACGTATGTATGAGAATTTCGAGGGTTACCCGGGCTCTTAACATCAAGTTTGTTGCAGTTGGTTTTAAATATGACAAATGACATTTATTCTAGTGATCTATGGCCAATTTATGACAACTTTGAAGGTTCTATAGAGAAAAAATATTTGGTAACAACCGGAGACTAAGACTGGTAAGACTGATTTTCTTAGTTTTTTAGAAAAGAAAAATGGGTCGAAAACTATAGATGAGGTTACATCAGCTTATTATGATGAATTTCTGGATGTTTCTAAATGTTTTATGATCAGTAATATGTGCTCTATTTATACAGCCGAATGCTATGCCAATTGCCATTTATATACCATTACAGCATATTAAAACTTTGACCTATGTAAATAAGTTTCTTATAATATCAGATAGTAAAAGTGTCTTAGTAGCTATAGGGAACAGTAATTTAAGTTTCAAATGCAATTATATTATTTTTAAGATCAAAAACATATTTCATGAATTAGTCAGTAATAACGTTAATATAGAGTTTCTATGGGTTCCCTCCCAGAGAGGGATTGCTGGAAATGAAAGAGCAGACACAGCTTCTAGAGAACCACCAGACGAAGACCATAAGAACATTTTAAAAGTCCCATTTACAGACCTCTTTTTGACGATCAAAGATATAACCTTTGAGCTATGGAAAAGAATTTGGAATATAGTAAAGGTTAATAAGGGCAAATGGTACAGTGACATAAAGAAAGATCTCTCAATACCATGGTATAACACTGTACATTTTGAATCAAGAAAATTCACATCAGTAATAACAAGAATGAGATTTGGCCACTGCTTGGTGCGAAATGCCCCAAATGCCTAGAAAATGATGCTGACCTCAAACATATTATCTTTGATTGCAAAGAACTAGGTCTAGACAGAATATTACTCTGCTCTGGAATAGATAACATAATATGTAAAGATAGAGACATAAGTGTACCCCGCCGCCCAGAAGATTTATTATCCAATTACGATTTCTTCAAATGTTTATACCGATTCATATGTTCAACGATGGAAAAACTCTCAGACCAATAAAAAAAGAAAGACGGAGTATTTACAGTTAATAGCGTGAAGTCGCTGTCGATCAATGTGTGCGTCACGCCTAGCATAAATACGCTAGGCGTGCGCTTGTGTGCAAAAAAATAATGTTGCCAACTCAGGGTTTCAGATTGTCAAACTCCCATCCTGTTGCAGTCTTATTAAACTATTAAGTAATGACTACAAAAGTTGCTATCAAACTAGATTGTTAATCATCATTCATTAGTAATTGCTGAAAAAAGTAAATACTTAAATATCTATATCTAATAAATTATGTGTTTCAACTAAGAACAGACAGACAGACAGACAGACAGACAGACAGACAGACAGACATACATACAGACAAAAATTGTAAAGAATGTTGTTTGGTGTATGCAGTATGTATCGTATACAGATTAATATGCAAATAGTAAAAAAATCTTTCAATACTACAAACAGACACTCCAATTTTATTTATATTAATAGATTTTAAATGAATAACGAATTTTAGGTTAAAAATAAACATTTGTCAGGATAACACAGCACGTAATAATATTTTTCCCCTATTATGGGGAAAAATATCTTGCGACCAGCATGCAGCACTGCTTGAGGTTCTGTGTTCCGAGACTCCCGAGACAATTTTTAAAACTAATAAATTAAATTCGTTATTTCGGTGGTAATACATAAATATTCAACTAATTACTTGTGAAACGTAATCCCACAAGGTTTCTTTTGAGCACAAGAATTGTTTTTGCACCATTTAACAATGCAGGACGGCATATTTTGATATTTCTTGACACAGATGAAAACGACATGCGCCGTCACTCGTTGAAACCGGAATGGCGGGCGGCCGGCTTCCTATGGCCGTATCGGCTTCCTATTGCCTGCATCACCGCGTAGCATGGATGACTCTGTCTATCTTTTTTTATTGGTCTGAGGGAAAAACTGTAAAAAATATTGTAAATAGTGTTTTTTTTAAATGTGTTTTGTAAGTAGTGCTCAGTAAGAAGAAAGAAGAAGGACATAATTTTTTTTAAATTTAATTTGACGTTTAGAGTCTGGCTAGCGAAAGATGAGACTGGCATTTTAATCAAAAAATGATTATGGTAACACTGTCACTAACGTCATTGTCACAGCATGTGTTGTTTATGTGTCAAAGAGAAAAATATTTCTGTGATTTACGTGATTTTCTAATATAAACATGACGAAAACTTTGAAAAGAGATTTGCGAAAACTGCTTTTTGCTATGATTAGTAAATACGAACAAAAAAGAAGTGAAAGGGATGCAATTTTTAAACAAAAACAAGATTGTTTACATGAAATATCCCAGTGCATTGGTAAGTACGGGTAAAAGATTTTGATACTTTCAATTATTACAATGAAATTTAATTAAAAATCTTTATTATTTATCACACGTATTTAAATATTATGAATTTATTGTTTTGCAGATAACATGGATGATGCAAAGGATTCAGATAAGCAAGCTATAACATCAACCATAAATAAATTAAGAGATGTGTTTCAACAAGAGTGTTTAAAGACACAAAACCAGTTCCTTGATGAGATTTCTTCTTTGACCGGTAAGACCCTAACGTTATATTAAAAAATACCTGAAAGCAACCTTGTTATTTAATGCTAACTTTATTTATGAACATGTTTTCAGATGTCAGCGTTTGTACCCTAAAAAGGATTAAAAAAGAAGGCCAAATAAATAAAGGCGTGTGGAATACACCAGGAAAAAAAAGACCACATAAACCAACAGTATCAGCGTTAGATACTTTTGATATTAATGCAATAAAAAACAAAGTCAACAAGTTTTATATAGTAAAGAAACAAATCCCAACATTAAGGTCTCTTTTAAGTGAATTAAGAGAAAGTATTCACTTTACTGGCTGTCGTGAAACATTGCGTCGCATCCTTTTATCAAATGGATTTGAATTCAAGAAAAACCAAGATGAACGTACAATCCTTATTGAAAAGTATGATGTAGCAGCATGGCGACACCGTTTCTTGCGGACCATTGCTACTAAACATAGAGAAGGCAAAGAAAATGTATATCTTGATGAAACTTATGTTCATCAGAACTATAAATCAAAAAAATCATGGCCTTCCACAAGTGGTGCTGTTACAAATATCTCTTCAGGCAAGAGATACATTATAGTTCATGCCGGATCAGAAAGAGGTTTTGTACCAAATGCTCTTCTTGTGTTTAGTACAAAATCAAAAAATGCAGACTATCATCACGACATGAATTCTCAAAATTTCATGAAATGGATGTCTGAAAAATTATTACCGAATTTAAGCAAACCAAGTGTAATCGTGATGGACAATGCTAGCTATCACTGTGTACAAATTAATGAGTGTCCAACGACTAATTCTAAGAAAACCGATATACAAGCATGGCTCTCTTCAAATGGCATTCCCTATGAGGAATATCTAACACGAGAAGAGCTATTAGTATTGACAAAAGAACATCGGCAAGCCCCAGTGTACCAAGCTGATGAACTTATAAAGCAGCATGGGCATGAAGTTCTTAGACTACCGCCATACCACTGCGATTTGAACCCTATAGAGTTAATATGGAGTTTGGCAAAACGTAAAATTGCCAGCAAAAATATTGGTTTGTCTGCAGAAGATATGGCAAGATTAATTGAAGAGTAATTTAACAGTGTAACAGCTGAAGAGTGGAAAAAAAATACGGACCATGTGATGCATGTTGAGGAGCAGTATAAAAGACGAGACGGGATCACTGCAGACATGGAATAGTTTATAATTAGGGTCAGAGACGATATTAGCAGTTCAGATTCGGATTCCTCACTTGAGATAGAATTTTTAGAATCAGATTTTGAGTATAGTGATTAAATTGTAATAGGTTGGGGAAAAAGTTTTTTCGCATTATACATACACGGGCAAAATTAGAGGAACATAGGTAAAAAGGGCCACAACTTAAAAAAACCTTTGAATTTTTATTTAAAATGTGAAGAAACTTTTTCCCCAACCTAATATTATATTTTGATATTCTCAACTAATATATTTCCTTATTATAATATACTTAATAAAATTATATTATATCCCTAATATATTTTGATTAATCAACTTGCAAAGATGGGGGGGCCATTAGTTTCAGGCATGAACAAGTAGTATGTAATAAATAAACATATTTGAGTATAATCAATACAATCAATGATGCTTGCGAGCATTTGTGCTAATACACTTTAAATTGCATAATATTAATAAAATATAGGAAATTCGTTAACATTTAAATTGAGTTATATTTTTATTTTGGATTTTAATTTTGTAATATATTAATTCATGATGTAAATACAAAAGAAGAAGTTTTAATACTCCGACAAAAACATTCAAGAGTTTTCGTCAAAAACATGCGTTTAATTCACCATGAAAATGTATTGCAAAGTAAAATTTAAGTAAACAACAACAAATAACTTAATTTTCTTGAAATAAGTTGTCCTAACAAAATAAATATTATATTATTATTTTCATAAATAATCAAGTATCAAAACTATAATTCCGACTATAGACAAGGTTGCCATACGTCGATTTTTTGAATTTGCCGCCTTTTTCCAGTCTCATCTTTCGCTAGCCAGACTCTATTAATGTTTTTTTTCTGGAGCAAAGGACTTGTTTCCAGCTCCCAATAAATAAATATAAAAAAAAGAGGCTTACGCCAAAGAAGAAGAAGAAGAATTAATCGGAAAAACTCTGAAAAAGTTACCATAATTTGTATGGAAAATATTATACAATTTGTGAATGAATCTAGTTCAATGCCCATAACATGACTAATCGAATTTTAGAACTATACAGTGGTATTGGAGGAATGCATTGTGCTTGGCTAGGTTAGAAAATATCATTTTTGAATTCCATTCATAGTTTCCACTTTCCACCGAGAAAAATGGGGACATACTCTAAAAACGTTTTATATTTCTAATTTCAGAATCGAGTTTAAATGGTGAGGTAGTTGCAGCAATCGATATAAATACGATAGCCAACTGTGTTTACAAACATAATTTTCCTCAAACTGTATTAATAACCAAAAATATACAGTCCTTAACAGTTGAGGAAATAGAGAAACTTGATGTAAACACAATACTAATGTCTCCACCGTGTCAGCCATTCACTAGAAATGGCAAACAAATGGGTGAAAGTGATCCTAGGACGGACTCGTTCTTGTACATAATATCAATATTAGATCAATTACCAAAACTGGAGTACATACTAATGGAAAATGTGAAAGGTTTTGAGACCTCCAGTGTGCATAATTTGTTTATAACAAAGCTACAAGATTGTAACTTTACATTCCAAGAGTTTCTCGTTTGCCCATCTTCTGTTGGTGTTCCCAATTCAAGATTGAGATACTATTGCATAGCTAGAAGAAAGCCAGATTGGAATTTTAAAAGGAAAGATGAAATAGTAAGTAATTGTATTTTGTTTGAAGCTAAAAAAATATTCCATTTTTCCGTTTTTCAACTGACCCTTTTGTTACAGATGACATCACTTCCTAATGAGTACAGTGAACGGGTTTCAATTGAGAAAATAATTAAGAATGCATCAGATGCATATCTCGTGCCGGACAAAATTTTAAAATACATTCACGCAATGGATATTATATATAAACAATCTAAAAGGTCATGCTGTTTCACCAAAGCCTACTCACATTATGCAGAAGGCACAGGTTCTATTTACACCGATTCAAATCCAGAGGATGTCAAAGAAAGTCTGCAAGAAGCAAAATTATTTGAGCCCGGTAGTATAGAATTTCTAACACCATTAAAGAAACACAAATTCAGATACTTAACACCAATGGAATTAGCGGCCTTAATGTGTTTTCCGAACAAATTTAGTTTTCCTGACAATATAACTACAAAACAATGCTACAGACTTCTAGGAAACAGTGTAAATGTGAAAGTAATAAGTGAACTACTTATGATATTATTTAATTGACATTATAAACTAATATTTACATAAATTACAGGTCTCATATATTTTTATATTTTGTCAATAAATTATTGTAAATATTATTGTATTTTCACTATAGTATTTTTGATAACAAGTCTGGGTAATGTTTTTCTTACTCTCTTGCATAGTTGCAAAAGTTGAAAATTATTACTACAGATTTTTATTATTATTTTCCTGATATTGCTACTGTGATTATGGGACATGTTCTGCAAGTTATAAAGAAACAAGTTTGGGCGTTTTACAATCCTGCTATGAAAAGAGACTAACACCCAGACCAAAAGAGAATTGAGTGTAGTTTTGTGTTTTTAAATTTAAAAAATGTAGCTTACACTTTACATCATATTAAACATATTATTACATGATTTTTAGGTAGGCCCTAGTACAAAATTAATATTATTTAATAACAAACAATGAAATCATATAAAACTCATGAAATAGCACCATTGCTAAGGATTTGCCGTGCTCGACGTTTCGCTCTATAGTTTAGAACTCTCATTCTCAACATTACTGCAACTGATGATATACTGCCCACAATAAATGACCATATCGTAAACTTCCAGTAAGCTCTTTCTTCCAAATAAGCTACCCGATCACAGCTGTAATAATATAAATAATAAATTTATTTTATTTTGACAAATCCACTTCATCTGCTTATAACCTTTGGGATTATAGCAGATAACGAAGGAAAAAAATTCTATAATGTAATGAAGCTGGCAACTCTGAATGTGGACAGCCTTTTTATATGAAAATACATATTTTATTAATCCTTTGATCAGGGAATTCTCGGTATTGCCATTGAATTCTATTGTTGTCGCGATCACCGGTGCTTGTATGGAGCTTGATGGGTTAATTCTATGTTAAAATTACCTTCTTGTTACTGTCTCGCCATTTTCACACTTAAGAATTTCTTTAAAGCTTGTATGGATACACACACCAATGCTTTTGCTTCTTATTTCAAAGTCTGAAAAAATATAGTGTTCATTGTAAAAAATTATAACATCAATCCCATTATTAATAAAAATATACACTTTCTACAAATTTGAGATTATGAATATTAAAAAAATACATTATGTTTTAAGCTTTTTTTCAAGCAACTTCTATTATTAGTTTAAGCAAGTATTAATCCTTCGATTCTTGGAAATCTGTTGTTATTATATTATATCTTGATAGGTTAAGTTAAACACACAATTTTACATCTTAATACAGTATGGATTTCGTACAATATAAGTAACAAATTTACGCAAACTAAAATACCTGAACAAGGGTGACATTCACTAATAACAGTGTATGGTTGTTGTGTCCAACATGTAGAATTATTTTCAGTGGGAAACGTTTTATTTCGAGTGCGTTGGCTTCCTGACAACGTGTCTGCGAGCTGGGACTCCAATATTAAAACAACAACAGTTAATCTGAAACATAAGAGTAGTAATTAATACATGCAATGTTGACTCCAACAAAATGCAACATTCATTGATTACTTACACGGCCAGCAATATCGTTCCTAATAACATACATCGCTTCGAACATGTCTCAATCATTTTTTCATTTATTTCTCAGGTGCAATTAAATAAGTTTTTCATGTTATTTCTATTAATTTTTAAAAACTTAAAATGTTTGCATGACTAGGGATATCCGATACTAGTAAATACAAGTAGGTACTAGATACTTTTGATTCGATACCAAGCATTTTTAGCATCGAATCAATCTTGCGATACATCATACATACTCGGTATCGAAACAAAATACTTGGTATCGAATCGAATCAGCATCACCAAAAATTTCCGAACGCATGAGACTCACAGACTACTAAGGGATACTACGTATATGAGACTGAATGACTAATGAGAGAGCAAAAGTAAAAGCCCTCTCGCTCGATTACCAGTACCATTATGCACTATGCACTCAGCACTATGCAGTCAGTGTTCCCGAACCTCCCGATTTTACGGGAGATCTACTGATTTTGTACTTCGTTTCCCGATCTCACGTTAGGCAGTTCATGGACATAGCTCACTGATTGGTTCACAGTTCACACTCGGTGTTTCCGGTCGCGTGAACCAATGAGTGAGCTATGTCCATTTGCAGTCCTGCACGGCGGACTGCCGTGAATGCGTCCTGTTACGGGGCTTGATGAGTTAAATGGTTAAACACCGGTGACCGCGACAACAATTATAGAATACAATAGCATTTCCAAGAATCCCCGATCGAAGGATTAAAAACGAAACGAATACGTCATACGACTGATACTTTTAGCACTTTTTTATTTATTTTTCGATTTCGATCGATAAGTATCGATAACAGTAAGTATCGATACTTTAGGAGTATTTATTTGAGTAGTATCGAAAAAAGATTTGAGTACTATCGAAATGAGTAGGTATCGATATTTTGATGGTATCGGAACATCCCTATGCATGATGATCAACGATTTTGACATGTGTCATGTAATGACAATATGACATTGACGTTTGACCACTGACATTTTTTTTTAATTTATTATATATGCCCAAAGATATTTTACAACATATCTTTGTATATGCCTTAAATTTAAACTACCAGTCGGCAGTCATTGGACAACAGACAGGCTACTTGACCTATATTCAATTTCATTGAACAAATACATATTTCTAGTAGAACTTGGCCTGGGAAACCGTATTTCACCCTTATCATTAAATAAAAGCTTATGATTGATAAATAAAGTCGATTTGAAAATATGATTTTATGAAAATAGGATTTGTACTGACGAAAACGCTTTCGCGGTACTTTCGATTTGGATGTGACGTCATCCTCATAGTAATTTAATATCTTTTATTTATCGCACTCGTTATATGTAAGTTTATCTGTACATAAATAATAAGAATAAGCCTAGAAAGATTTGTAAAATATATTTTATTGAATAATTCGCTTAAAACATGAGTTTTATATAATTATAAATAATTTTAATGTCATATTATAATGTTACTGTGTGGTCTATTAACGTCTATTAAAAGTAATTTACTAATTTTAAATGCAAATCTTGACTTTGCATATTGTCATATAATTTTGCATATTCTGCCAATTTTCGTGCATATCAAGCATTTTTCATGCATATTACATGCTTTTTATGTTGCATATAATCCGGTCACTAGTTATAATATATCTAAGCCGAAGTGCCGTAATAAGAAAAAAAAAGAAATATCGGACGCTAGATCGCAGCCAAGATTGCAGCTGTGTGCAAAGAACGCGCGATATATCACGCCTGTCTGTGGGAGCCTTTAAGCATATTTAATTTATTTTATTATCTGTGAGTGGCGCCATGTTTGCTGAAAACGTAAACGCCAAATTGAATAGAAAGCGGATTTTTTTCTACCTGAAAAACTATTCGGCAAATTTAGTTGTAGATAATTAAAACGACGTAATATACGTGTTCGAATTATTTTTTAAGTTATGTGACTGAGTGCTCTTCTTTGGTATCTAATTTGACTGTAAAATAGTGGACAATGGCTCTTCCAAACGAATCCCAGAGAGCATTTCGTCTTTACGTTACCCATGTTGATGGTGAGGCACATTTCCTGAAAATAAGTGGGCAGCTCGATCAAGAGGCTTCGCTAATGATAGAGAGCTTATTCGAAAACGCTCGCGAAAACTTGGAACAAGGCATAGGAGCCGCTCCGCCTGCGGCAATACAAGAAGGTGTAATTTGTGCCGCCAAATACAAAGACGGGTCCTATTACAGAGCCAGAGTCATCAACACCTCCAACCTAGCCAATGGATTGGTCGGTGTTCAGTTCATCGATTACGGCAATAAAAATGTTATATCACTTAGTACCATACGATTGTTAGATAACTATGACCCAATGTTTCTAAAATTACCTGGCCAAGCCACAGATTATTTTTTATCCCGTGTAATTAGTCCATCTGGAAAATGGGACGAGCCTATAATTCTTAAGCTTCAGGGTCTTCTCTGCTACTCCGAATATCCAGCAACTATTGATGCTCAAACTCGAACCTTACCGATTATTTCTATTCAGTACAAAGGAAACGATCTCTCGACCCATCTAGTGTCCAATAGAATCGGCGTCGCTTTGCCGGTACCGAAACAGGAGATAATACTACTCCAAATGACGGAAACACAGCACAGAATCGCTTGGACTCCACCAGTGACCACCGAAGCTCCTCCATACTACCCTGAGCATGTCCCGTTTTTGATCAACCAGAACTTCCCAAACCCAGCATCGGCTATGAGGATGACTCAAAATGTTCCACTGCCTTTCAATGGTGCTCCAATACACGCACCATCCAATATAAGCCAGAGACTTCTTGTGAACAAGGTGTCCCGGAATGCTGTAAATTTGAGAGCACCTGAACGTCAACCGCACATCCATACTCCGATGTCTCCCCAAATACAACCTGCTCCTCCTTCCCCTAAGAAGTCTGCGACTTACAAGAGTAGGAACTTAGAGGTGAACACTGAGCACAAAGTTTATGTATCTTATGCCGAAGAAGGTCCTGAACTATTTGCTGTGCAGCTGGTGGTCGATGCTGCTAAATTGCAGGACATGATGGACGACATAAACAGGAGACCACACAGCAGTCTCTCCGAGCCACCGATGATTGGCACTGTGTGCCTCGGCCGGATGTCTGGTGACCGCATTATTTGTAGAGCTATAGTCACCAACTTGTCGGGCTCCCAGTGCAAATTATTCTTTGTGGATTTCGGTGACACAGAAATGGTGTCATACTATGATATTTTTGATATACCAGAGGAATTTGTGAAGCCCCATGTACTTGCTATAAGATTTTGTTTGTCGAAAGTAAAGAAACTGAACAAGGGCCCCCATCTGAATGAGGTGTTTAAGCAACTAGTAGACGGGAAGGTCCTCACTTTGAAGGTTGTGCCGCCAGAGGGTCCACCGTTGATCCAGTATGGGGAACTATATTTGGACAATCAAAATGTACTTGACATACTGTTAGCCAACATGAAGGACAACTTACAATTTAAATGGATAGAGATGTTGCCCAAAGGCAGCAAGAAATCAGTATTAGTATCCTATGTGGACAGCTGCGTTAAATTTTACATCCAGTTGTCTGAGAATATCGATGCATTGAATGCCGTCATGGATGCTGTCAAGGCTCACTGCAAGAACAGCAACTCACCAGGTCAACTTCCTGTGGGCGCGGTGTGCTGCGCCCGGTTTCCTGACGATGATGAGTGGTACCGAGCCATGGTGAGGGTCTCCAATGGCAACCAAGTGACCGTGGTCTATGTGGACTATGGCAATGAACAGGAAGTCAATGTGTCCGACCTGAGGACAATTACACCAGATCTGATAAAACTACCAGCTCAAGCTATGAAATGTGCACTAAAAGTAAGTAATCCATGCTAATATTATAAATACAAAAATGTACTCTGTCTGTCTGTTACCTCTTCACACTTAATGGAGATACTTTGAGTCCAAGGAAAGGAGATATGATAGTTTTTATCGCGACAAAATGTATGGTCCCTCATTTCTGTGAGAAGTTGTAGGCAACATCTCATATTTAATCATACTTTGCATATTTTTATAACATAAGATTTATAAATTATTTTTTCAAAAGGTGCATACCTTGAAATAAATCAATAAATATCCTACTAATTATTTTACACAATTTTACTTTTAATTACATATGAACAAACATTAATTATCCAAGATGTGTTTATATTGCAATGTTTCATCTGCTTTGTTTGACTAGAAGTGATTTTGTTAAACAATCTTTTGCTGATTATGCTGTGACTAGAGATCTGAAACTTTGGCAGCTATACACACATCTACACACATATAGCTATACAAACATCTAAAACTGTTAGTCATGGAAAAATTGTACTAAAAACAACTTCTGTTGCGTTCTTAATATTATGCATGCAATTCAAAAAATTACTGATCTAACTTTGTTTAGTAGGTAGATAAAGATTTTTCATTGACTCCTTGTCAAAAACAAGTTTTTGACGAGTCAATGTAAAATTTTCTATACAAAGCCGCGATTGACAATGAAGGTTTGTATAGAAAATGACAAGTTTTTAACAGGGAGTCAATGACCTCTACTTCCATGTTTCGCCGAGTACAGTATAGCAACCTTATAACTGGATT
Source organism: Lysandra bellargus (assembly GCA_905333045.1). Taxonomy (NCBI): domain Eukaryota; kingdom Metazoa; phylum Arthropoda; class Insecta; order Lepidoptera; family Lycaenidae; genus Lysandra; species Lysandra bellargus. Next base: position 2,469,975 of record HG995343.1, read on the forward strand.
TCACTTGGAACTATTAGTCATTGCAACCTTTAATAAGAGTGAAACATGCAATCATTACATAAAGTCAATTTGTATAGCTGTTATTTACTTCTTTAATATACTAGACCAGTGGTTCTTAACCACTGGTGGTCCCAGAAGACATTCCAAGTAGTCCACAAAGCCATCCTAATAATATGTGAGAATTAAGAAGTTAGTAAAGAGTATGCAGTCACAAAAACCACATTAAATTAAAATCTGTAACTTTTAGATTTTTGCCAAATTAAAAAATTAGTGCTAATTATAAAGTTGTGGTTGTTATTTTTTATCAAACGACCTTGAATTTAGATAAACCAACTGGGTGGTTAAAGGCCCGCAAGCACAAAACATTTGTTAAGATGGTCCCTCATGACTAAAAGGTTAAGAACCACTATACTAGACAATGCCTAATAGTATGTATTTTCTTTTAGTTATAATGGCTTTGTAAAATCTGTATAGGGAGTAAACAGCAATAGATTATAAAACTTTCATGAAACTTTTGTTGGATTGGATTTTATATTGTTCAAATAAAGAGTTTTCTATTTATTGTTTCTTTTAGGGGTTTGAAAACAAACCAATTGAGAAGCAAAATTCGAATCAGCTGGAGATGTTGGCTTTGGAAAAGACATTGATGGCTCATATTGATGGACACCTAACCAGTGACACGATGCTGGTGACATTGATTGATGATACAACCACTCCTCCCCTGGATGTGGCCAAAAGAATGATGCAGTTGTCCCAGCCTAGGAGCAATTTGGAGGTAAGTTAATATTAGAAATCTATGCTAATATTATAAATGCGAAAGTATCTCTGTCTGTCTGTCTGTCTCGCTTTCAGGCCAAAACTACTGAACCGATTGTAATGAAATTTTGTACACAGATAGTCTAAAGCCTGAGAAAGGACATAGGCTACTTTTTAACTGGAAAAAGGGGTTGTAAGGGGGTGAAAATGCGTAAATTTGTTCAAATTAAGTTAGTTCCAAAAATTCATAATAGATGGCGCCGTGCGTCTTCTACATCGCGCTATCGCTTGCTCATAAGTCTTTCTATAAGACGTGGTACCATGTTAAATCGCGTTTTTCGATACTTTCGATTGTTATACACGCTGATAGTGTATAACTCATTACTTCATCTATGTAGTGATGAGTGACGTAACCTTAAACCTACCAATCTATGATAAATAGTTTATGGGTAAAGCTAAAGTTATTAAATATTATGTGCACAGTGCACACTGCACAGCTATTTTTGGCTATTTTGATTTAAGGGGTACCAGGGTTTTAAAAACCTTTAAAATTTGACACCAATTTTGTTGACACCGCGCGCTGTAAGTACACTGAAGTCCACGCGGACGAAGTCGCGGGCAACAGCTAGTAAGAAATAAATGGTTAATCTAAATTATGTTCTAATCTAAATATCCCGAACCGGTGGTAGGCATCATGTAGACTTTCAGAAAATATTTGCAAAAATTTATTCTGAAAAAAAATATTTTGAGTTTGAGTTATTTTTATAGTTCTACATAATTATTTAACATGTTGTGGTTTCAAATCGAAAGAGCTTCTTTCTACAGTAGATTAGCTAAAATATTGAAAGTGGAAATTCTAATATTGTCCTCTAAATCTGTCAGTATTTCTAAAATTTTCAGTTTTACTAATGAGAACACTGTATCCAATTATAGGTCTAATTAGAAAAGTAAAAGTCTAGTACAAAATATATACATTTCGTAATTCAATTAACTTTTTTTGTTTCGTTTTCGATAGTGAACAACAACAACATGACCAGAAAGCTCGTCTTACAAAGGCGCATTTCCGTTACTCGCGTACCTCTTATGTGACGCTGTGTATACAGAGAGGCTTAGTACAAAACAAAAGCATATTTAAAAAAAACTCTTTGTTCTCTTTTAATTTGGTCAGAGGTAATGTTTGAACATCTTTCAGAGCAAAGCACCACCCATGCGTAAGGAGTCGCAGGAGAATTTCAGCTCGCCGGAGAGTGTGGTCTCCGACGAGGGCAGACGAGGCTACCGACGAGAGAAGAGCTTCAAAGACGACCGACGAGACGACGAGTTCGGTCAGCGCGGTGGCAGTTTCCGTAGTAGGTGAGTATTCCGCTATAGAGCCTTAGGGCCGGGACACAAAAACACGACACGACGTCGTGTCGTACCACGACGCAATATCGTTTCACGATGCGACGTCGTGTCATGGGAATCTACGATGCGCGTCGTAAAAAACTCATCTTTGAATTTCTACGTGAGTTTCTACGACGCGACGTCGTGCCGTATATCGTGGCACGTCACGATGTCGCGTCGTAGTTTTTTACGATGCGACGTCGTGGATTCCCACGACACGACGTCGCATCGTGAAACGACGCCGCGTCGTGGTACGACACGACGTCGTATCGTGTTTTCGTGTCCCGGCCCTAAGGGTCAATTAATTATACTAGCGCAGAGTCTAAGCGCATCGCAGCGAATTATTAAAACTGAACATAACAAATTCAACCTAACTCCAAAGCGTTAAGGGGCCGGGCTACCCTCGAAATTCTCATACATACGTAATACCAAAATCATTTTCTCGTACGAAAATATTTAACATGTTTGAGTTATTTTTCAGCTTAAAATAGTAATTACCTAGGTTCCTGTACAAAAATTAACTTCAAAATATTCAAACACTAAAAAATTTTTTTTGTGTATAAATATTTTTTACTTTTACTACTAAATATTTAAACACTAAAAATAGGGTAAAACACTAAAAAAATATATAAATAAATAGTAAATTTACTACAAAATATTTGAACTCTAAAAAATATTTTTAGTTTAGTTTACCAGTTTAGCTGGTAGGAGGGGACACTGGACTCTAACGATTTTTTCCACTTTAAAACTTAATATTTCACAAACGGATCCCTAATTCGGAAAATGATCTATGAATTTGAATACTCATAATAGTTTTAAAAAACCTATCCAACTACACCCCACACGATGGGGTGGACGCGAAAAAAAATTTTCATCCCCGCTTGATGTGTACGGAAGGTACCATAAAAAATATTTTTTAAAGATTTCATGTACCATTTTGTTGCCATCATTAATATGTGCATTCATGCCAAATTACAGCTTTATAGATCTTATAGTCTCTGAGCAAAACCGCGGACAGACAGACAGACGGACAGACAGACGGACGGACAGACCGAAACTATAAGGGTTCCTTGTTGACTTCGGAACCCTAAAAAGACGTTGTTACACCGTGACGTGCATTTTCGCGTTACGTTGACGCAAATTTTCACGTCACGTTAACGTACTGTGCCACATGCACATTAGGTCGCGTTAAGAAGAGAGTGACTTTCGAACTTCCGAATGGCTCGTTTCAATTAAACCACAGCCTAGGTATCATTTGCAATTTCTATATCTATACTTATACTTATTATAAAACAAAGTCGCTTTTTTCCCTCATGTCCCTTTGTTCCCTTTAATCTTTAAAACTACGCAACGGATTTTGATAATTCTTTCAGTGTTAGATAGCTCATTTATCGAGGAAGGCTATAGGCTATATTTTATCACGCTAAGACTAATAGGAGCGAAGAAATAGAGTAAAATGTGGAAAAAACAGGGAAAATTATTTGAAAGGGCTAACTTGAACGCGCTAATCTCAGGAACTACTGCTCCGATTTGAAAAATCTAACATTTTAGATAGCCCATTTATTGAGGAAGGCTATAGGCATAATTTTTTCAGTGGCTATATATTTTATACCCGCGCAACGCCGGGGCGCATCGCTAGTCACTGATAATTCACTCTTAACTTGAATAGACTGAAAATTGTAATGTTATTAAGTGTCAGCCTTATAGTTGCACTGCACAGCAATAAACACTTCACAAACTCATATTCCAACAAAAAGTGACATAATCTTATTTCTAACTACCAAAGAAATCTTGCAACACTGGATGAGCTGTGCTTCTAAAACTTTCATGGGCAAATTGATATTGCTTACCATCAGGTGAACGGACTGCCTGGTTAACTTTATGAAAAAACCAGTAGGTAGAAAAAAACCACACTACGAAATTAGTACAAAAGCTTTTTATTAATTGTAATTTTTATTTAACCACTTACACTTTTGTTAAATAAGTACATTTTGTTGTTAACAATGATTTTCCCTTGTAACTGGTTCTAAAAATAATTGTGTTAAATATACAGTACAGACACGCTGAAATACCTACTCTCTCACGAAAATCACATCGATGTTTAAACAGAGATAAATTACTTACCTTAAAGTTTTTCGCCATAGTATTATCTCTCGTATTTTATTAAACCGACTTCCAAAAACCGGCCAAGTGATTGTCGGACCACGCGCAATGTAGGGTTCCGTAGTACCGCTAATTTTTGATTGGTCAATGACAGGACATTTACGTGTTTTACACTACTAACAACATCATCTCAGTTACTTTCAAAGGAATTTGAACGAAAAGTTCCTTACTTCGCCGAATACATTTTTTTAGTTGATCGACTTTTACTAAATAACATTATGAAGTCTTCTTAGCCGTGATAGTTTTCCTTTTAAATTCAGCATATTTCCTACTCCCGTGAATTTTTTCACATTCCCAGAAGCAACCGTTTAGCTGGTAGAAGGGGGGGGGGGGGGGGGGCGAGTTTTTTCCACTTTAAAACTTCATATTTCACAAATGGATCCTTTAATCGGAAAATGGGCTTTAAATACTCATAATATTTTTAAAAACCTATGCAACGACACCTCACACGGTGGGGTGGACAAGGAAAAAATAAATCACCCCCGCTTCATGTGTATGGGAGGTACCATAAAAAAATTAAAATTTTATATACCATTTTGTCGGCACCATTAATATGTGCATTCATGCCGAATTACAGCTTTGTAGGTCCTGTAATCTCTGAGCGAAACCGCGGACAGACAGACAGACGGACAGACCGAAACTATAAGGGTTCCTTGTTGACTACGGAACCCTAAAAATAACTACGAAACCCTGAAAAGGAGGAGATTCAATTCAATATTCAGTTTTTTTATGTATGTTCAACGATTACTCTGCTCTTTGTTATTTAGGGAGATCGCAGACGGCAGACTTGTTGTGTGATCGAGTCTGCGGCGCACATACATTCTGCATGGCCGCGCCATGTCGATCACCCTATCTGCGATCTCCCTAAGGAGGCTATATCAACAATGGGAGAGTCGTGTTTTCGTCCTCTTTCTCAAATGTCTCAACCGTTCTCAATGGTATGGATGGGAGTATCATCATCGTAGAATTGGATCCATTGGTCCATTTCTACGGCCTGTATAAATAGTCAGTACTCAAGATGCATCTCGGTATCAAGACACGGTTCAGGCTCTGTGATTGGTTGGCTGTCAAAAATTGGACCAATCACAGAGACGCGGTTGTCTTGAGACCGGGTCGCTCTTAAGTACCTACTGACTATTTATACCAGCCGTACTTGTCTCTTTCACTCACGCACAAAATATTATATTGCTAAGGGCCTATTTTACCACTTCCTAATAAGTGCCGGATAGACTATCCACCACTTACAAGTTAAGTGGTGGATAGCACTTATACAGATAATATGGATAATCTGCCAAATAAGTTGTGGATAGCCTATCCGGCAGGATCAGGAAGTGGTGAACAGGCCCTAAGTCAGTATATATTCTTTGCCTAAGTGTACCTAATTCCTATTCGCCTGTGAAACCGCGATACAGTAAACGCACGAGAGAGAAATGATGATGGACCGGATGGTACAAATTTCTTCTCCGCAAAATATTATTATATATATATATATATATATATATATATATATATATATATATATATATATAATACGTGGGATAGCCATTCTTCGGCACGAATGGGCCGGCTCGACCGGAGAAATACCACGTTCTCACAGAAAACCGGCGTGAAACAGCGCTTGCGCTGTTGTTTCGCCGAGTGAGTGAGTTCACCCGAGGCCCACTACCTATCCCCTACCCTATTCCCTTCCCTACCCTCCCCTATTCCCTTGCCTTCCATTCCCTACCCTTCCCTATTACCTTTTCCCTCTTAAAGGGCCGGCAACGCACTTGCAGCTCTTCTGATGCTGCGGGTGTCCATGGGCGACGGAAGTTGCTTTCCATCAGGTGACCCGTTTGCTCGTTTGCCCCCTTATTTCATAAAAAAATGGGTGAAAATGGGTTTTAAAGTTTTTGACAGCTCCCAAGCCCATGTCCCAAATTCTCCCAAGACCCACATTTGACAATTGGTGTTTCTAAAAGTTTAGAAGTTAGAACTCACCTTGGTTTACAAACCGTTGTATCTAGATATTCCATATCAACGCACCGTTTTGATGGAACGTTAGTTTTTATTGCCGGCAAAAACTATACCATGACTCATGAGTCATGGCCCGCGCGCGCCGCCCGTGAACTTGGATATTCAGTTGCATCGTGATTGTCTATCATGTTTAAAGTTAGGTAAAACGCTCGAGAAATATTATTATTTGTTCAGCCGGTTGTGATTTTGTTTTTTGGGCTTGTGAGATGGCTGTAAAGTGATTGTGTTGTTTTTGTGAGAAGTGTTTGCGCACTCGAAAGCAAATTGATTTTTAGATGAAAAACAAGTGGAATATCGTATTGATATTTGTGTTGTTTACGGTTTAGATATTGCCCTAGTGTGGAAGAAAATTTATTATCATTACTTATTTAGTGCTTTCTTATATTGTACGATGTAAGATGTTTATCAGCCTTTTCCCTCGGGTACGGTCGCGCTTTCCACCCATGCTTTATCGGGATAAATAGTAACCTATGAGTAAATAGAGCCGTATCCACTACCATACCAAACTTCATGATTTATTTGTAGTTGTTTTTGCGTATAAGCACTAATAAGTATTTGTAACTCACACAAATTATGTATTCTGTGATATAAGCGTAACAAACATCCATACATCCTTACAAACTTGGGCATTTTTTTTATATTTCTTTTAAATATCTATGGACGTTTCACACCATGTCAATCTGGCCCCGTGCTAAGTACCAGAAGGACTTGTGTTACGGGTACCAGACAACGGAAATATATTTAATACTTTTATACTATACATATATTTAAGATTTTTATTATATCATGCACATATTTAATACACATCCATGACCCAGGAACATTGAAAAATTTTTTGTTCCGTCGGCGGGATTCGAGCCCGCGACTCCGGCTTGAGCTGCCACACACTCTACCCATTGAGCCACAGAGGTCGTCAATTTTTTTATTGTATGTAGTAGGATTGTGTAGGTTGTTTAATGTCGAAACTACAGATGTTTTGTTTGTAAACAGGGAATCGAAAGATGGCTTCGAAAGATCGGGAGCAGGCCGGCACAGCGACAAGAGACAGGACAGAGGCGATCGGTGAGTTTTTTTTTTTATAAAATAAGCGGGCAAACGAGCAAACGGGTCACCTGATAGAAAGCAACTACCGTCGCCCATGGACACTACCAACGTTATAAGAACTGCAGTTGCGTTGCCGGCCTTTTGAGAGGAAATAAGCTCTGATCCTTAAAGTAGGTATGAAGTTTACGTGCTATTTACGTTCTTAGTTTATAAACCAAATAGGATAATATCATAATGTGGCATGTGCTATAAGTACAGCAGCTGGGGGGTGTGCCAAAATGTTTTCGTTTTTGTTTCATTATAGAATCGCCCATGAAAATGTATGGAATTGACATATTATGCGCTCGTTAATATGACGTTGACGTTCGATTCGTCTTATGTCAATTCCATACATTTTGATCGGCGATTCTATAACGAAGCGAAAACGAAAAAGTTTCGGCTAAATGGCCTGTTGTGCCTTGTTATAATTTAAAGAGAAAAGGTATCTGGGAATTGATTATTTGCAATACGGTTGTGCAAATTCTGAGTATTCTTGACTACCCCGCGTTATTTCGTCGCATTGCTTTTAATTTTTCGAGGCTAGTGGGTAACAGGATAAGATATTAGCACTGCATCAATCTAAACATGTTTAGCGTAAGTACTAGATAAAGAAATAGATTTTAACATGTCAGATGTTTTTTTCTTTATCTAGTATCTGTAAGTGATGCAACTAAATCAGATTTTAACGTGCAAATCCTATTTGGTCCTCCAAAGCAAATTCAGAAAATCAATTTTGCTATCTACTTCGGAAAAGCCACTTGACAAACCATGACAGTCACATAATATTATGTTAAGAGCCCGGGTAACCCTCGAAATTCTCATACATACGTAATACCAAAATAATTTTGTCATACGAAAATATTTAACATGTTTGAGTTATTTTTCAGCATAAAATAGTAATTACCTAGGTTCCTGAACAAAAATTAAGTTCAAAATATTTAAACACTAAAAAAAATTTTTTGTGTATAAATTTTTTTTACTCAATTTACTACTAAATATTTAAACACTAAAAAATAGAGTAAAACACTAAAAAATTTATAAATAATTAGTAAATTTACTACAAAATATTTTAATACTAAAAAATATTTTTTAGAGTTGAAATATTTTGTAGTTAATTTTTGTTCAGGAACCTAGGTAATTACTATTTTAAGCTGAAAAATAACTCAAACATGTTAAATATTTTCGTATGACAAAATGATTTTGGTATTACGTATGTATGAGAATTTCGAGGGTAACCCGGGCTCTTAAGGCGCCTCTTCACAATGATCCATGCTGGCCTACTACAAGCCATCGCCATTGGGTAGACGGGGTGGTCACGACGATTTCCAGGCACGGCCTTCAGTGGGCCATTGTATACTGGCTACTTTATCTCACCTCTGTCTTATCCTTCGTTTATTAACAACTAGCGACCCGCCCCGGCGTCGCACGGGTATAAAATATATAGCCACTGAAAAAATGATCAAAATTGATAGCCTATGATCCTTCACGTGGTCTACTTCTTATCTGTGCCAAATAATATAAAAATTGCTCCAGTAGTTCGCGAGATAAGCCCTTTCAAATCATTTTCACCGTTTTTTTTTCAGGAAATCGGGGAAATTTCTTCGCTCCTATTAATCTAAGCGTGATAAAATATAGCCTATAGCTTTCCTCGATAAATGGGCTATCGAACACTGAAAGAATCATCAAAATCCGTTGGGTAGTTTTAACGATTAAAGGGAACAAAGGGACATGAAGGAAAAAAAAGCGACTTTGTTTTATAATATTATGTATAGATACCGTGTTAGTAGGTTTATTTTAGGGGTTTTATTTAATCTTATATGCACGTGGCAAACAATACATGTAAACAGTCTGCAATTAACGGTAACATACAGCACGATATTGTAACGATGTCGACGACCTACATTCGACAACGAAAATTTTAATTACGCTCGCATTAAAAAATCCGGTTTCCGAAACTGGTTTATATCGTTATTAAACTAGAATACAAAACCTCGTAACTGTGTTAAATTAACCGATATTATAAGGTTTGTAGGAAATACAGGAATAGGATGCATACATATTTTGTAGATTAAAATTAAGGAGTTTACAAGAAAATCCTTGACAAACCCGCAAGAGGCAAATATTGTCTTTCAGCTCCTAGATTGCCTATAATGTTTTGTGAAACAAACAGTGTTTCATTATTTGGATTTAATCTTCAATCTATGTTTATCTACTCTAGTATTGTAAATGTGAAAGTGTGTCTGTCTGTTACCTCTTTATACCAAAACCGCTTAATTGATTTTGTTGAAATTTTGGTATGGACTATATATGAGCGCCGATGGGTAAACGGCTGGCGGCGGCGCGCCGACTTTTTATTGTCGGCGGCGGCAGCGCCGTCGCGTCGGCGGCGTGCCTCAAATGCGACTTTCATCTATTTTTAGGGTTCCGTACCCAAGGGGTAAAAACGGGACCCTATTACTTAGACTTCGTTAACTAAATTAAACAATTAAGCGTGGCTCCTATATAAAAACCCAATTTTCATCATATTTTTGCTCTCTATTGGTACGGAATCCTTCGTGCGTGACACAGCGAACATTTTGTTCTTCTAATGGCGCCATTTTGATACAAGCGTATATTGCTCCTCTACACAATGGACCATCGCTGGCCCATCAAAATATGGCGCATGCGATGGCTATACAATGGGTGTAATGCATCTACACGATGGCAACGTCCTCACTCGACCGCGTCCGGGCACTGCAGACTGGTATGATGGGCCACGTGTAGATGCGTACCGCCATCGCTAGGCCATTCCCTTTGATGTGCGGCCGAAAAACTGACACCGATGCCATTCCACGAGCATCGCTCGCGCCATCGGCCTCCGACACCACTACATTCTCCACACGCTGGACCTTCGTGATGGTCCACTACGATGGGCCATCGTGTAGAGGCGCTATTATCATAACAATTTTTATTTATTTTTTTATTTTATTTTCTTGGGAAAACTTACAGCATTTTAAGACAACAGTGAGATACATGATACACAGCGATATGCCAATTAGAAGTTTCCACTAATGTATAATAAGTTACACTTAAATCTAACATACGAAGCATCAAATCATGACAAACACAACATAATAATAAGACTTACAATAAGCTACATCAATTTGAAACTGTTTAGTAGCAATAAGCAACAAAAATTATTAAACCACAAGAAAAGGATAGAAAATTAAAGAATTACTTAATGTTAATAAAGAGTTTACTAAATAGAATTAAAATATGTATCAGTTAATAGTTTTCTAATTTTATTCGGTGTAAGGGAGAATTAGTCTTCAAGCGAATTTTTATTTAGAGATTTGTTAAATTGTGCACTCGACCTTAACACAAACGAATTCCTACGGTAGTAGGTGTTGTAGGGTGGGACATATAGGGGCATAAAATGACGAGCGTTTCTAAATGGGATATTGATATTAAATCTATTCAGTAATTCGGGTGCATCTATTTTACCATTAATTACCTTACTTAGGTAAGCAAGGTCGCTAATGTTCCTTCGTTGGCACAGTGGAAGAAAATGGAATTTCTTACATCTGGCGTCGTAGTTAGAAATAAAATGATTGCATTTGAACTGGAGATATCTAAGAAAGCGTTTTTGGATAGACTCTAATCTATCTACGTATACATTGTAAGCAGGGTACAGTACTCCATGATACTGCGAACATAGGCACAATACAGGACTTTGACCACTTTAATAGATTTAAAATTTCTGCACGGCCTGATTACAAATCCTAAGGCTTTCGAGGCCTTGTTAATAATATAATCTATATGTTCGTCAAAAATTAACTTTGAATCTACGATAACTCCCAGATCCTTTATAGAATTTTTGAATAGAAGAACATTATTCTTGAGCTCGTAATTATATTTGATTAAATTTACCTTACGACTAAAGTTGATAGCAAATCATTTAGATACGTTTTAAGATCTAGCCTATTACGCACACTATATTCATCAAATCTATTCAAGTCCTCTTGTAAAAGGCGACAGTCATCAAAAGAGGTTATGTTTTTTAATATTTTGGTGTCGTCAGCATATAAAAAGAAATGAGCATGGTGAAAGCAGGAGGAAATATCATTTATAAAAATAGCAAATAGCAGGGGCCCCAGAAGGGAGCCTTGTGGAACACCAGAAGGTATAAACATCCACCTAGAAATGAACCCATTTATAGCAACGGCTTGGGACCTATTGCAAATATAAGATGTGAACCAGCGGAGGAGATTACCGTCTATACCTGCTTTGGATAACTTCTGGAGCAATATACAATTATCTATACGATCAAAAGCCTTGCTAAAGTCGGTAAAAATTAAATCCACTTGAGCACCTGAATCCATACCCGAACTTACATGGTCATACGTTAATAGGAGATTTGAGGTAGTAGAGCGTCCCTTCAGAAACCCATCTGTTCTGGTATAAACCAACTCTTAAGAGCAGTGTAAACTTGTTGATGCACGACTCTCTCAAAGAGTTTAGCAAATATACAGAGTTTTGATATTGGCCTGTAATTCTGAATATCGGCCTTGTCCCCTCCCTTATGAATAGGTGTAATAAATGCCGACTTCCAAATACTTGGCACGTATCCTACCTTTATAGATCTTGAATAAAGAATGGTAAGAGGAAGAACTAGGCTACTGGCACATTCAACAATAAGCTCCTTTATGCAAATCTACCGACTTTAGCAACTTCAGTACCTCATCAGGATCAATCGTTATGTCACCTATGGAGCTCTGATGAACGGTATGCTCTTCAGTACATGTCTCATTAGGTGAACTATTGGAATTGAGAAAGTTTGCCTGAAAGTAAATTGCAAACAAATTGCAAACTTTCTCGCCTTCCTTTGCAACTTCACCTTCAAAGCGCATCGTAGAAGGAAACGTAGACGATGTTATGCAGTTGCTTTTTATAAAATTCCAAAAGAGTGCGGGGTCATTAACTATCGAGTTCTCTGTATTGCGAATATAAGATTCGTAACACGCGTGCTCCAATGATTTGGCTCTACTCCTAAGCAGTGAGAAACAAATGTAATCGCTTTGATTTCCATAAAGTTTAAATTTACGGTGAAATTTGTGTTTCTCCCTTAAGACTTTCTTTAGGGCAGAGTCATACCATGGCGGGTAACTGTTTGGGGAAATAATTTTATATGGTATATGAGTGTTCCGAAGGTCGTAGATAATATCATAAAAATACTTTACCGCCTCATCCAAGTTTTTGCCATTAAGACATTCAATCCAATTCACTGAATTTAGTGTTGAGCGAATAAGGTCATATTTACTACGACAGTAAAAATATTTTACACGTGTTTTGGATTCTAGATTACTTTCCGCACCTTGTGTAAGCTCAATACATAGAGACCGGTGGTGCGGTAGGTCTTCTGGGACCAAGGGATCGTCACAAACAGAAACAGTAAGTTCACAATTAGAGAAAACTAAATCCAGTAACCTATCGTTGTTATTGCGCACTTGACTGCGCTGCATGAGATTACACTGCGCCAGGGTATCTAGGAAGTTAATGTGACTCCTAGAGAGTGATATAGTACTTGACATGGGTTGCGTTCTCTGAGAATTCCAATCGATAAACGGGAGGTTAAAATCTAGTACCGAGACATACCTTTATAGGATTAATGGTGTAAAGGCGTTTAATATTAATTGATGTTCTGTATATTAAATAATAAAAAATAATAATAATAATTGTATGTAAACTTTAGAGGTAATTCAAATTTTTTAAGTACGCCAAATACGTTACCTATATATAATCCTACAAGTTTGTATTTTGACGGTCTTAAGCCCGTAAAAGTACGCAATCTATGTGCCTATTCATTATTCAGCGTTTTCGAAGCGTTCGCTAGCGCTGAATATCAAAACAGAGCACAAATTCCAAGTACAGAGGTAATTAGGCAATGAGTCATTACCAAACAATGTTTGCAAACTGGATGAGTCATAAAATAATTTACCTGTACGTACATGTTTTGAAATTTCTACTTTAATTTGTTTAGTTTAAGTATATATTATATAGGATTTTTTTATGAATAAATAAAACATTATTATTTGTTTATCCTTAACAATATTTATTAAAATCCATATGAAATACTCGAAAATTACAAAATTATGATTTCATTCATACAAAAAATTATTCATATTTTTTTTCTCTGTAGATACGGCATATTTGAAAAAAGCAACATCTGTAAAAGTTACTTGTAATTACATCAGATGCTACAAAAAAAAAAACAGTCCCATCCGCTGACCAAAAAAATAATGTGCCTGTAGCTCTAAAATGCGCAAAAATCGCAGTTGAGTGTCTATGACAAAAATGTACGACAAGAGTCCCTCTATAAGCTGTGCTATGATTTATGTTGAATACATTTGATCTTGGAAGAAAATGACAAAATTATGATTACGTCCATACAAAAAGTAATTGATATTTTTTTTCTCTGTAGATAAGGCATATTTGAAAAAAACAACATCTATAAAAGGTACTTGTAATTGCATCAGATGCTACAAAAAAAAAAATGGGCATCATCCGGGCATTTATTTTGAATACGTTTGAATCTTGGAATGAAATGACAAAATTATGATTTCGTCCATACAATTTTTTTTAAATTATTTTTTATCTCTGTAGATACGGTATATTTGAAAAAAAACGACATCTATAAAAGTGACTTGTAATTGCATCAGCTGTCTACAAAAAAAAAAATCAGCCTGATCCGTTGACCTTCGATCCGAAAATTCTTAATGTCCCATTTATTTTACTTCGGGACCAGTGTGCGGCACCTTAAGTTTATCTCCACAGTTTGTCTATACTTTCGCATTTCCACTGGTCGCCGTGCTAGGGCTACTGGAAATGATACTTAAGTTACTTATATCCCGGAAAAATGTACGGCTACCGCAGGATTGACGAATTTTGATGCAACGAATGCGGGCAGATCTAATATCTAGCAATAATATCTTTGGTAGCAAAATATATTAGTACTTAGTCAAAACAAACTCACCGAGCTAGCCATTAAAAAAAAAAGAAGAAAAAGAACAAATATGACATTTAGGTAATGAGTCAGTGTTTTGTGACCTATAGTAGAAATATTAATGCGTTTTGGTAGACAACTTAATACCTACTCAATAGTCGTTCAGTACATTCCGTTTTGACATAATAGATTTCTCGTCTTCTGTGCCTAAAATTACGTTATGTTCAGTATATTCAAATCTCAGTTCTGTTGTTCTGCCTCTTACATTTGCAACCCCCGCTCCCGTTGTTTTGTATCGCTAGTATAGTGTTGAAATTAGAAATGGAATGAAATCGATAATTCCTGAAAAATAATAATAAAATATAATATTGTTCAACAGACGCAAACCGCGGGACAACGCTTCGGGTGATGATTGGGAGGAGTCAGCAGCGCCCTCTGTGAGGCAGAATAGAGACAACAGGTGAGTGAAAAGTACTTAGCTATCAAATGAACTGATGTAAGGTTTTTTATAGGAGTTTATGTATCCAACAGCGTTCTTGTGGTTAATATTTTGACAATAGCTAAACCAAAGCAATAGCGAGTAGACAGGAATAAATTTTTTATGAGTATAGGCCACTTTAATTTTGCCGCCCCTATGTGCGGTTTCTGCCGCCATCCTAGGACGCAATAGGACGCTGCCGCCTACAGGCCTATACTGCCTATACATAAATCCAGAGCTGTGAATAGATAAACTGCAATCAAAAAAACTCGAAACCGGGCATCAAATCGCTGACAAGACCTTGATGAGTACTCAAGAATAACTTTTTTGCTAATTTTGAGTTAAAATGTCTCGTAGGGGCAAATGAAGAGAAATATTTTACACTCAAAAACTGCTTAGGAAAGCCAGAAAGAAAAAGATACTTATAACAAATAAAATATGGGTGTTATTAAAAGTAGGTTTAAGCAGCTTTGAAATGCGCTAAAATTATAAAAATTTTAGTGGGTCATCTGATAAGTATTAGTACAATGTTTATTAAATGTACTTATTGTACCTCAACTATATTAGGCGTTTATGCACAAGCGTATGTAATTTAATCAAAAACTCGCATAAATAATGCAGTTTTAAATCGATTTCCTGTACAATTTTCCAATCGATTTGCTCACCTTTTTATATGGTTATAAATAGTGTTTCGGTTTTACGCAAGCCGGTTTGTGTAATTGTTATAATTTTGCGTGTGCAATGTTTTTAGTTTAATCGATGTATTTAGCACAGACTCATATTATTATTCTTTTGTTTAAAAACGTAAGAATCAAGCAGATATTACTTATCGATTATCTGACGTAGGGCAAATATAGTTTTTATTGTTTTATACCTTTTAAGTATTTTATATTTTCCAGTTACAAAATATTTATAAAATAAGTACGTATAATATTTTATTTAAAGTATTTTATTATTAATTTTAAGTATTTAATAATTCTTAGTGTATTTTCAGGTTATATATTTAAGTAATCTATAAGTATTATATTATTGACAGAAAAAAGTCCAAAGACCAACCGGAGAAAGGTAAAAATTGGAAAAAGGATTTGGGCGGAGTCGGCAAACGGTTGAAACAGGCGGCCGAGGCGGCGCATGCGCACGCAAACGAGTCGCAGGCGCACGCTAATTTGTCGCACGCGCACGCAAATGCGTCCGCGCCCGCAAATGCAAAGACCTCAGTGCAGGACCGACTCAAACGGTAAGTATAATTTACACAGAGACAGTACTGACTGTCAATAAGACTGGCAGCCAGTATTGGCTTGGTATATGCCGCGTGTGAACAGTTTTTCAAGCCAGGCCAAACTGTTCACACGTGGCATATGCCAAGCCAATACTGGCTGCCAGTCTTATTGGCAGCTAGTACTGGCTCTGTGTAAATTATACTGTACAGATATACGCTTAAAGCACCTGTACATGTTTTGCACTCATTCCCTAGTCGTGTGCTAATGTTTCTCTGAATCGCGCATATATAACACGCCTTAATTTTTTTTTTTAATTTATACAGTTTGTTTGACTATCATTATTTTATGTGTACTAATAAATCATACATATTGTATACTAATGAGTTTATAATGTAATAGTATTTTCTTTTATTTTTAACTAATTTTTTTTAACTTTACATAGACAAATATACTAATTAGTACCTTATTAGTCTAGACTCTAGTTGGCTGATAATAATAAAGAGCTAATTAAAAACGTAGGAACACTATGATAGCACTTTCTTGCATTAAAATGCACTGGTTTAAGAGCGCTATTCTTTACACTGTATTTCGCTTTCACCGCAAAATATGCTCTCGTGCTTCGATTATGCATATCATGTCACGAATTCTAGGCTGTTAAGGGTGTGTTACACTAGTACAAAATGTAGGTTCCAATCTATCTGTATTCTATCTATACTTATAAAATTACATCTCCTGACTGATTGACTGACTGATTCATCATCGCTGAGCAAAAACTGTTAAAGTTACAGTCACAAAATTTGGTGAGTAGGGTTATTTTATTAAGTAGACACCCACTAAGGAAGGAATTTTGAAAATTTTACCCCGAAGGGGGTGAAATAGGGGTTGAAACCCTGAATGAAAGTTCGTCAAGTTTAGTTCCATAACCAAAATGGCAAAAAACGGAAGCCTTATAGATTCGTCATGTCTGTCTGTCTGTCTGTCTGTCCGTCCGTATGTCACAGCCACTTTTCTCCTAAACTATAAGAGCTATACTATTGAAACTTGGTAAGTAGATGTAGTCTATGAACCGCATTAAGATTTTGATACAAAAATGGAAAAATTATTAAAAAATTTCGTGGTCCCCATAGGTACAACTGAAAGAAAAAGATTTTTTTTCGTCTAACCTATGCGTAATTGCGTATAGGATATCTATGGATAGGTCTACAAAAATCATATTGAGGTTTCTAATATCACTTTTTTCTAATCTGAATAGTTTGCGAGAGAGACTCTTCCAAAGTGGTAAAATGTGTGCCCCCCCCCCTCTAACTTCACAAGTAGGGGCACGATAATTCTAAAAAAATATATGATAATATACATTATTATAAAAACTACCAACGAAAATTGGTTTTCAACGAAATCTAACAAGTAGTTTTTTTATCCATAGTAATATAATATTATAAATGCGAAAGTGTGTCTGTCTTCACGCTCGAACCGCTAAACCGATTTTGCTGAAATTTGGCATGGAGATACTTTGAGTCCCGAGAAAGGACATAGGATAGTTTTTATCCCGGAAAAATGTACGGTTCCCGCGCGATAAACGAATTTTGGCGCAACGGAGTTGCGGGCGTCATCTAGTACGTTATAAAATATAAATGGTAAACCTTAATTTAACTTTCATGTTTAAATCAACTAAAATATAAAAATAAATCAAAAACCTTTTAATTTTATAGAAATAAACCTTACTGCTGCTGCGGAACCCTTCATGGGCGAATCCAACTCGCACTTGGCCGGTTTTATTTAAGTTAGGAACATGAAACTTTATTTTTGGGTTACTGATTAAAAATGAATGGACACGTATTTAAGCGTTTTTGGAAATTCTACCCCCAAGGGGGTGAAATTGGGGTTGAAAGTTTCAATGGAAGTTCGTTATTTCTTGAGTTAGAAACATGAAATTTGATGTTTGGGCTACTGATTAAAAATGATTGAATACGTGTTTAAGCGTTTTTGAAAATTCTCCCCCCAAGTGGGTTAAATAGGGGTTGAAAGTTTAAATGAAAGTCTATATAGGTATACAATGTTAACGCGGACGAAGTCGCGGGCAACAGCTAGTTAAACATATAATTCAATGAGAGTGATCTGCAAGTATAAATAAAATAGGAAAATCGAAGTACAGTTTCGGGCAAACTGAAGCGGTAACAGCCGTCAGAACGATTATAATTCCAAATTCCGATTTGGTGATGCGGAACGCATCTCGTTCGGTGAACGTCACATGAGCGAATTGTGACTAAGATTTGATTCACACTGGTTTTTTGCTGTATGGACTAAGGCTGCTTCCACACCGATATCTTTTGATTTAATATATTATATACTAGCGACCCGCCCCGGCGTCGCACGGGTATAAAATATATAGCCACTGAAAAAATGATTAAAATGATCTATGATCCTTCACGTGGTCTACTTCTTATCTTTACTACTCTCTACTTTAAGATAGCACTTCATCTCAAAGATTCAAAGACTTCAAAAGTTTCTAACCGTCTAGGCATACTGAGAATTATGTTATCGATGGTCTCCTGGGATAGTCTCCGCCATTCCTCAACTACGGCGATTCGCAGTTCACCCACGTTGGTAGGAGCTGGAATTGTTGACTTAACTTTTCTTTTCAGCAAGGCCCAAACGTGCTCTATTGGGTTCATATCCGGTGATCTCGCCGGTCACTCCATAACAGTGATATTTATATCATTAAGATAAGCTTGAGTTGCCCGAGCGGTATGCGGCCGAGCATTATCCTGCATTAAAACAAAATCGTCACCGATATATGGGGCAAACGGTACGACATTTTCTTCTAAAACTTCTCTGATATAGCGGTCCGCAGTCAGACTCCCTCTGTCAATCACTACCAAGTCTGTGCGAGCTCTCAAACAAATGCCCGCCCAAACCATTATTGATCCACCACCGTATGCAACTGTAGTTTCAAAATTTGTCTGAATGTAACGTTCTCCTTTGCGTCTGTATATTATTGCCGTCAATTTGATTTAAGAGAATTCTGCACTCATCACTAAGCAATACCTTACTCCATTGGTCCGCATTCCAAAGTCGATATTCCTGAGCAAAAGTTAACCTGTTTCTACGATGATTTACCTCGAGCCTTGGAGCCTTGGCGGGCACAAATGAACCCAAATCAGATTCTTCTAATCTTCTTCGTACCGTACGCTCACTTATGGTTACTCCCCGCACTGCACAACTCATGTCGGGCTTGGACGGCCGTCAAACGGGGGTTCCTACGTACACGAAGCCGAATGAAACGGTCATCCCTACTCGAAGTGCGTCTTTTTCTGCCTTGTCCTGCTCTTCTCACATAAGTGCCAGTCTCCCTGAATCGTTTGACACTGCGATGGACCGTTGAAATCGATCGACGAAGATATCTGGCTATTAATCTGTATGTTAGACCAAATCTTCGCATTTCGAGTGCCCTGGCAATCTCCGTTGGGTCTAAGTCAGGCATAATTCACTCCTCAACTCCAAAAAGATACAAGATTAATTTTTTTTACAAAAAAACAATATTTGAATGAAAAATTTAAATAAAATTCAGAAGGAAGAAATACTCGAAGTTCGCTCTACATAAGGTATATTCGAATAAAATTAAAACAATTGCATAAAATGTGATGTTCAATTGTTTTCCTAATTTGAAATTATTATTTTTTAATTAAATGACGTATAAACCAGCCAGCAACCTTATATGATACTTATATCAAACCTTTTTTTTATGTTCCGCTAAATATGCCGGTGTGTGTATTATACGCAGCAAACAAATACTTACATATTAAACTTTCATTATATTTTATTCACGCACCTACAACCTAACATATTTAGGACACATAAATGCATTCAAAGAACTTAATAATATCATGATGAACAGCATCGCCAACATGATATTTGTATGGCACAAGAACAGAAATCTAAATGAAATGTATCTTGTGTACTTCAATGTCTACATGGAATGGATCATCAATACTCAGCAGAGCTCATGTAAAATCATTAGCACCTGTTTCCACGCTCCATTTGGCTCCGTCACGGCTCTGCGCACAGTTATATGTTAATTTATGCGTTTATATCCAAGTGAAAAATCTGCATACACTTACATTGTAAGGTTCAGAGATATTATTGAAAACTAGATACTATAGGTTTATCACACGGGGTCCGCACAATTTTCCGGGATAAAAAGTATCCTATGTTCTTTCCCGAGACTCAAAGTACCTCGATACCAAATTTGAGCAAAATCGCTTCAGTGGTTTGGGCGTGAAGAGGTAACAGGAAGACGGACGCATGTGATTGTTGAATATTCTGTGTGATTTTCTAAAGTATTATGGAACAGAGGGAAATGCTAGTAGAGGCGTAAAGCTGTTTATCTCTTTTACTGGTGCTCGAATCTAAGGCCGGTATAAATAGTCAGTACTCAAGATGCATCTCGGTCTCAAGACACGGTTCAGGCTCTGTGATTGGTTGGCTGTCAAAATTTGAACCAATCACAGAGCCTGAACCGTGTCTTGAGACCGAGATGCATCTTGAGTACTGACTATTTATACCGGTCTAAGGCCCGTATTTTTGGTCAGTTCTTAAGACGCGACCCAGTCTCAAGACGCGATTCGGCTCTGTGATTGGTCCAAATTTTGATAGCCAACCAATCACAGAGTCTGAACCGTGTCTTGAGACCGAGATGCATCTTGAGTACTGACCAAAAATACGGGCCTTAGACCTTAGGTATCTTGTTTTCGAAAAACCTTTTATGTTTTTGAAAAACCGAGAGTAATATTTTCGGAGGCGAGGTGATTTAAGTAATGATATACAAGTGTAACAAAACTAAGTGATAGTACTTCAGGGTGTGAATGGTTTCCCTACACAATATACAATTTTCCGGCAACGCACCTGTAGCTCTTCTGATGTTGCGAGTGTCCATGGGCGACGGTAGCTGCTTACCATCAGGTGACCCGTTTGCTCGTTTGCCCCCTTATTTAATAAAAAAAAACATAGTCCGCTGTGGAAAAATATACGACGCTCGAGCGCTGCAACTTTCACAGCGAATGGTATATGGGGCACACCGCACACACAATATGCACTCCCTAAAGTCCACTTAGTTTTGTTACGTGCCCTGTTTTCTTTTTCTGCTTGACGAGCAGACTTTATTATAGATTTTATAGCTTCAAATCTTAAAAAAAAATGATTATGTGAATAGCAAAATGTTTAAATATTTTTTTTTGCTTTTTATTTGTATAGGACCCTATTTTTGCCACTCCTGTTAAGTATGCATTTTTGTACACAGTTTTCAAAGAGTCATATTTAAAAAAATATGTTTATTATTGGTACAGAATACAGATACCTTCGAGGTACAGAAATATGCCTAAAGTATAGTTTTCACAGAGCCAGTACTGGCTGCCAATAAGACTGGCAGCCAGTATTGGCTTGGTATATGCCGCGTGTGAACAGTTTGGCCTGGCTTGAAAAACGTTCACACGCGACATATGCCAAGCCAATACTGGCTGCCAGTCTTATTGGCAGCCAGTACTGGCTCTGTGTAAATTATACTTAAAGTATAATAGTATTATACTTAAAGTATAATTTTCACAGAGCCAGTACTGGCTGCCAATAAGACTGGTAGCCAGTATTGGCTTGGTATATGCCGCGTGTGAACAGTTTGGCCTGGCTTGAAAAACTATTCACACGCGGCATATACCAAGCCAATACTGGCTTCCAGTCTTATTGGCAGCCAGTACTGGCTCTTTGTAAATTATACTTAATTGTCCACTTATTATTGTGCACATAACGCGTCGCTTCATTTATCTTGTTTCAGCACCGTTACACAGCAATTGCTTTTTTGTGTGTTATTAGCGCTGCTTGTGTCGTAACATGTTTCTTTACTTTTTATCTATTGTTGCAGTAAACTTTTTAGATTATTAACTCTGCGCGCCCGATACTAATTTCACCTTAATAACTTTCACTCGCCTTAGTGGCACAGAGAACAGTGATTATCATAATATGACAGTAAATATGTTAATTGTTTTCGTTTCAGCGAAAATAGAGGCAAAAACTCGTACTGGGGAAACAATCAGAACGAAGCCAATGGCGAGGAGGAGAGGCGAGATAATTGGGGCAACAAAAAGGAGAATTGGGGAGAAAAGAAGGAGAGATGGGGCGATAAGAAGGATAGTTGGGGCGACAAGAAGGAGAGTTGGGGTGATAAGAAGGAGAGTTGGGGTAATAAGAAGGAGAGTTGGGGTGAAAAGAAAGAGAGTTGGGGTGATAGGGGTAGAGGGGATAATGAAGGTTGGAACCAAAACAGAGAGTTCCGCGACAATAGAAGCGATCGGGGTGGACGAAGTGACAGAGGCGGAAGAGGTGGCCGAAGCGACAGGGGAGGCAGAGGCGGCAGAAGCGACATGAACCCGCGAGAAAGAGCAGACAGATCCGACAGGTCCTACGGGAGTGAGGGAGACAACAGATCCGAGAGGAGTTTCAAGTCCGAAGGTAGTAGGGGGCGCGGCAGAGGCGGGAGACCGTACCAGCCCCGAGCACCGCAGTTCAAGGAGCTCCCTAACCCCGTCTCATTGGACACCCCATTCCCAGAAGCGACCGTCGAAATCGGGTCCCAACAGGAGGTGTCCGTAACCTGGATTGTGTCCCCCGAAAACTTCCACACGCAAATCCTATCCTTGCAATCGAAATTCCTAGAAATGATGCACACTATACCGGAGTTGTATAAAGGAGTACGATCATACACGGGCCCTATACAAGTTGGCAACTCGGTTCTGGCAAGATATCCATCCGATGGGGTGCTATACCGAGCGACCATTGTATCCGTCCAACCCTTCTCCAAGTTCATCGTCAGATACATAGACTTTGGGAATAAGCAACTGGTTGATGCTAAGGATATATGGCAGCTTGATAGCCAGTTGATGGAGTTACCTAAGATGGCTGTGCATTGCTCTTTACTCGGAGTAGCCCCAGTGGACGGAGAATGGAAAGCCAACCCGGATATTGATCTGTGCTTCAATGCTCCCAGATACCAGTGTGTGTTCCAAGAGTGTATCGAAGATCAATATAAGGTGTACCTCTGGAATAATGGTGTCAGTGTAGCCGATACATTAGTTGAGAAGAATTTAGCCATCTCCGCTGATAACCAGTCGGCTGTTACTTTGAAAGGTAAGATTGTAAGCGAAAGCAAATGAAAGTCATTTAAGATGTTGTTAAAAGTAAAAGTATACAAGTAAAATGTTGAAATTTGTTTTAAATTATTCGTAATATTATATTCTAAAATATTTAAAGACTTAAAGAAACTAGGCTATTGGAGATAATTTAAACAGCTAAGGCGATCAAAATTAATCAAATATTAAACTAAGCAAAAACAGAAAATGCAAAAAAATTGATCAATCAAATTTTTTTGTGTGTCTTATTGAATATTTATCAATTAATTTATTTTATCGTTTCAGACGAGCCGATAGATCTAACGATCATAGTGGGACAACAAATCAACTGCCGAGTGACCCATGTACAATCTTTCGAGAAGTTCTACGTACAACTGGACTTGGATAAGGCAGCGTTAGTTGAAAACTCCATGGCCGAGTATGATGCTAGCAAGGTGAGCTAAGATTCTTCCTGTGTCAGAAAATTATTAACTTCTATACAGGGTGCAATTAAACCTTCCCGCCAAAATTTTTCCAGGGCTTAGGTTTATCATTAGGAGAGTCCATTTACCTAACAAAAAAAATAAAATTGGGTGTTATTTTTTTTCAATGACATATTTTATCCCATTTAAAATCGTTGCAGAACGGTCACGGCGCGGGGGAATGAGCGGGGCCGACGCATCGTGTCCATTTTTTTAGGATAACTTTCGGAAGCTATTTTTTCAACATTTTAGTACTGAGTGATTATAAAAGAAAAAATACGTGTATTTTTATTTTTAACAAGGATCAACATATCAACATTTGGCAGGAAGGTTTAATTGCACCCTGTAATATTGTCTACTTTACCAAAGTAAAGTTTTTGATTGTTGCTCAATGAAGTTTCCTAAATATAGGGTTTCTAAATTATTTGTAGAGCGTTTAAAAATACTGAAGAATTGTTTAATGCATGTTTCTAAGATATTATTAAGGCTTTCATGTTTGTTTGGTAAATTTGTTTAACCAGATTGTCTGTCGAACATAGTCAGGATTTTTATTAAGTTTTATCTTTGCAGCTGCAACAAATACCGACCGAGAGTCTGGCCTCCGGTTTGGACTGCACAGTTAAATACGATGGCAAGCTGTACCGCGCGATACTGAGCGATGTAACTGACCATTCCGCCGTGCGAGCCGTGCTCCCCGACTATGGCAATGAGATTACCACCGCCGCTGAGAACGTATGTATTATTGTAGCTAATGGGCCAGCGGGTGTGCGTGCGTGTGTGCGTGCGAGCTTGCGTGAGTGTTAGCGTGCGTGCGTGCGTAAGCGTATGCGTGTGTGCGTGTGGTACGGCGTGTGAATATGTGTGCATTTTAGTTTTATAAAATTCTCAACATTTTCATCCTATTTCCAAAAGAAAAGGCATAAATATTTATATTTTATGCCTTTTCTTGAACAGACAAAAATTTAATCACTTTTCTCTCTTTATTTGTATGTTTTTAGATTTAATTGACTATTTTTCACACAATTTATCTTTAACAGTTCATGATAATGCCGACTGAGCTCAGCGTTTACTACTACCAGTCACTTGAGTGCTGCCTCAACAACTACAGTTCGGAGTCCGAAAAACTGATGACGTTGGATGAACTCAAACAGAAACTTATTGGCAATAAATTCATTATATACATCAACTATATCGATGGAATTAGGTAAGATTTTAAAGCTTTATTTCACTATTGAATCCACCATCAAAGGATGGAAATTGTACTCTTTTGCTATAACACTTTGCTGTCTGTCCATGTGTAACTGCTGCATCTTTTTGACAATAATTAGGCAGTTGAAAAATGGTGGTTTTGTTTCAATGATTTTGACATGCGCAATAAAAGGTTTTGCAGCGTATGCGCTAAAAAATACACCGACGAACACGGCCAGTATTACAAATGGCCATTAAGAAGAGGGCTGTTTACGCTTAGTTGTAAAACATGCACTATTTTCAGATTGGTATCAACCTTATACGAGCCGACTGGCGCTAAAGTCGCCATCTTTACACCGGACGAGGGCGCATACGACTCTGTAGTGCCGCTATGCGCACGCGCAGTCTTCAACTACACGCATGGAGTGGTCTATGTGACTCATGTCCAGAGTCTCTCCGAAGTTTACCTACAGAAGGCGGGAGACGAGGCCAAATTGACTGAGATGTTGGACACTCTGTATAAATATTATGAAGAAGGTTTGTAAAATTATTTGTAACATTTTAGGAAACATACTTACTAGAAAAAGTATTAGTAATGAGCAAACATGCCAGAATTGGTAGATAGTTAATTTACATTAAAGTGTTTTCTTGCTATAAAATAATATTACGTCACGTTTGTTACAGGAACACCCGAAGCGTTAACCAATCCCGAAGTCGAAGGTCTGTGTGCAGCCAAATCTGCAGACGGTAATTGGTATCGCGCCACCATCACTGGCTTAACCGACACTGAAGCCACTGTACAGTTCTCCGACTACGGCAACTCGGAAACTGTACCGAGAGAATCCTTGCAGGTACTCGATCCTAAGTTCTACGAACCGTGTGCTCTAGCGCTGGTCGCCAGCCTCGGTCTCACGGCCATTAGAGACGATGCCGTCGAGAAACTTAAGGAACTCACCATCGAAAAGGAATTACAGGCTACCCTGGCCTTCGGAGATGACTGTTGGCTTACCAACTTACATCTAGATGGGGTCGATGTATCCCTGCAACTCATCAGCGAGAATTTCGCCGCGCCGCAGTTGGCCTCCGAAAAGGAAACCACCGCAGAGGTCGCGGCCCCCACCGAGGAACCGATTTCGCTGCCCGAAGGATGCACTCAAGTGTACATCAGCCACATTGACAGCCCCGGACAATTCTGGCTCCAGATGGCCGATAAAGTTAACGCCATCGAGGACATACAAGCGGAGCTCCAAGCCAACGCCAACAACTATCCCGACGTCGACACGCGCGAGATGGGAACGATATGCGTCGCCAAATACTCCGCTGACGATCAGTGGTATAGAGCGGAAATTCTGGACTCCGACACCGATATTACGACGGTGCGCTTCATAGATTACGGCAACACCGACGTTTTGGACAACCAGCCGGAGCTGATTAAGTCCATTCCCGAGCAATTCAAGGACGTAGAAAAGCACGCGATACGAGCCAGCGTCAACGCCATTCCTACCGGTACCGGGCAATGGTCGGAGCCGGCCTCCGAATGCTTCACTCAGCTCGTCGGTGATATGTCGGCACCAGTAGATGCCATGGTCGTCCTCAAGGACGTCACCACGTACGTAGACATTTACGTAAACGGCCAGAATCTGACGGACAAACTAGTGTCTGAGGGACACGCGACTCGATCGGAGGAGGCTGAATGCGGCGGCGACCTGCCCTCCTGCTTCGCCAGCCACGTCAATTCCCCCTCGGAGTTCTGGATCCAACTGGAATCGGCGGCCCCGGAGCTCCAAGCCGTGGAAGCGGCCATGGTCGACGCCGAAAACTTCCCCGCTCTAGACGGAAAGGAGGAGGGCGTCATATGCGCTGCCAAATACCCCGAAGACGGAGCGTGGTATCGAGCGCAAATCATAGTCGACGGCTCCGAAGGCACCGAGGTGCTATTCATGGACTACGGCAACGCGTCCATCACGAACGAATTACGCAATATGCCCGAGGAGCTAAAGACGAAACCCGCTCTGTCCAGGAAATGTGCCTTACAGAAGCCCCGCGACGTAAAGTCGTGGTCGAGAAAGTCTGAAGTGAAATTCAACGAGCTCGCTGCGGAGGGTGCTACTATTTTTAATGTACAGTTTATTGCTGCCGGAGATATATCGATCGTCGAACTGTACTTGGACGGAAGGTCCGTAACGGAGGAGTTGGTCGGGTTGTGTGAGGAGCAGCCGCCGACCGAGAGACCTACCCCCGTAGGTCAGGATATTCACAGCAGCGGGAAAATAAGTTATGTAAACGCCTTGGACGAGTTTTACATTCATTTGGATGATTCCACCTCAAATATCGACAAAGTCACCCAGGCATTAGCTAATGCCGAGTCGTTTGAGCCGACGACGGAATTAAAGGTAGGATCCTTATGCGCCGCTTTCTGGACCGAAGATGAGCAGTGGTACAGAGCTAAAATTCTAGAATTCTGTGATGTCGGGTACCATGTGCAGTTTATTGATTATGGAAATAAGGCTAAGTGCGAAGATTTTAGGCAGCTCCCGGAAAATCTTTCGGAAATTGAACCACTAGCCAAGTGCTGTAGACTAGCCGGCTTTGTCGATGACCCGTCCAATGAATCTGCAAAATCTAAATTGAACGATCTAGTGGAGGAGCTTGTGACATTCCAAATTGAATTTTTAGATAGCCTGAAGGAACCGTTCCTTGTTAAGTTACTTTTAAATGACACAGACTTGAGTACAGTATTAAAAGCGGAAGACTTAGATGCTAATAGTGAACCTCAGAATGAAGAGAATGGTAACGATGAGTCCGAAATTTTAAATGCTAGTTTGGATAGTGCGAAAACAGTCGTCGAAAATACCTCATTTAAAGATGAAACCAGTATTGTAAAAGATCTTGAAATGAGCGAAAATAGCGACAAGGTATTAGAAGCTGAAACAAATCTAGAAACGGATACTAAAGAATTAGAGACTACATCAGAAACAGACGCTACTGAAGTAAATGTAGAACAAGAAAAATTAAATACGTCGAGTAGCGACAACGCTTCAAAAGCAGAGACCGTTTCAAACAGTAAAGGAAAATATATTGACAAAGACGATACGACGGAAAATAAAACTAATGAAGAAAATAATATAAAAACATCCGAAACTAAAACTAATGAAGTTAATACAGAAATATCGGAGACTAATACAAGTGAAGATAATATTACAACACCAGATACTAAAACGAATGAAGATGATATTCATAAACCTTTAGATACGGCAGCTAAAGATGCGTCTTGTGATTCATTAAATACCGACACAGGGTACACTAGTGAAACATTATCACCTGACAAAGAAATAGAATCCAAACCGAATGAGAAAGAAATGTCGCCAGATAAAGGAATAGAAATTGAAAGTAAAGACACTTCCCCAAACAACACAGTATCAAACAGTGAAGGAAAAGATATTGACAAAGATAATACGACCGAAAATAAAACTAATGAAGTAAATGATATAAAAACATCCGAAACTAAAACTAATGAAATTAATAATACAGAAATATTGGAGACTAAAACTAAAACTAGTGAAGATAATATAACGATAACACCGGATACTAAAACGAATGAAGATATTCCAAAACCTTTAGACACGGCAGCTAAAGATGCGTCTAGTGATTTATTAAATACCAATACGAGTGAAACATCACCTGACAAAGAAATATAATTCAAACCGAGTGAGAAAGAAATGTCGCCAGATAAAGAAATAGAAATTGAAAGTAAAGACTCTTCCCCAAATAACACAGTAGAATTAAACGAAGAGAAAACGACGTCAGAAGCAAAAAGTAATGATGCTATTAAAACCGAGTAGTGTAAATACAAATATATACCTTCTACATACCTAGTGTTAAAACTTGTGATATATTTTGAAAAACGTTGTGCTTTTTATGCTTAAGACATTAATAATCTCACTACTTTTCTAAATTGTTCTATTTTCGGTTGTTTATAATATGATTGTAAGTGAAATTCAAACTTCTGTTGACTTCATGTAATGAGTTAGTGAGTGAGAATTACATTAGGGTTAGTTGACAAAATATAGTTGAATAAAAAAAATACTCATTTTTTTATGATTTAACTTTGTAACGCTAATGAAGGCAGCCGACGCATTCCTGATTTTTTTTCATTACAAGTTTGAATGCGATGTTAATCATTACAATTTATGGTTCTGAAAAGTTGGTATCCTTAAGTATTAAGTACATATTGCGTTTTGTTACGAGAAGTTATGTTTGGATGTTTTGTTTTTTATTAATAAAGTTTTTTTATGTATAATTTTTTACCTCGAAGCTGTTTTATTTAAATTGTAGAACTACGCCGAAGTAACGCTTTAGTGTCTAAACACACTAGGCTGAATTACGCCGGCGTAAATTCCGCCGCAAATGTCAAACGTATACAAATACGCGACGGAAGTGTGTCGTCTCTCGCGTTCCGCCCGTATTTTATATGAGTTTGAAACGCGGCGGAATTTACGCCGGCGTAATTCAGCCTAGTGTGTTTAGACACTAAGATCTAGTCCACCGACGCTGCGAACTGCGAAACATCTGCGAAACCAATGCGAAACAGGAATAGAGCGAGTTGTAGTATAATGCATTGTTGTGTAGCGGATGAGACAGTAAATCGGTTCGCCGCTGTTTCGCAGTTCGCACCGTCGCGTCAGTGGACTAGAGGCGTTACGGCCCGGCCACGGGACATTCGCCGATGCGAATATTCGCGCCGTGCGAACGGCGAAGCGTACTGCGACTGAAATAAACGCATTAAGGCGAGGATATACCCCAATTAGTTATTCCGTGACTCACGCTTTGTAGCGTAGTTCCAATATAATAACGAAATGTAAAAAATATGAGATATAAATCACAATAGTTAAAAAAACTTTAAACCATAAACATTTTAATAAAACTACTTCGGCTGTAATTAATTTACAAACTCACCTCCGGCAAAAATCTATTTCATCGAAGTATTAACTAGGATAATTATACCTTTTGTTTGAATTTTATTTAATTCTTAGGTTTTGTTTCTTAATATTTATTTCCAAAGATATTTTAAAATGAAAAATAGAGAACATCCGCCCCCAGAACTACAGTTTTATGCTAAGCTAAAATGAATCTTATTGCGATGCGTATACCTACGTTTGGTCTTTGGTTGTGTGCAAGGTTATCGTTTTGGATTGAGATTAATCCCCGCCTTATGCAATGTACCTACTTATCAAGCCACGGGCAACCACAGAATACATAATTAGTACCTTACGGTACAGAAGTTTCACTCCCGAGTTTAGGTATGGTAAACTCAAGCGTCCGGTCACCGGACTAGTCTCAATAGGTTGGCACTCGCTCGACTTGTCGCACACGCAACGCACGCATCCGCGAAACAAAAGTATAGTACCCGGCCGCCGCCGCGCGCCGCGCCCAACCGCGCCGCGCCGCTCGCTTGACAGCCCCAAGTCGATTGAAGCGAGGCGGCAGACAGTTATTGTACTATGAACGCAGAGCGCAATGCAAAAGGTTGAAATTAGGTTGTTTTCCAGAATGGTAGGTAAATATCTCGGCGATTTTGCACCGTTTGTATGGAAGTGAGACAGGCCTGGCACAACGGCGACCGGCGAAATGTACCGAGCGGTTCGCGCCGGCGTCTTGCGGCGCGGCGGGCGAGCAAAACTGCAAAAGCATGAATCAGTACGGCGGGAGCAAAGACCTAGTTTCTTATGTCAATGGGCGGGAGCCACGGAGTCGAACGGCATTTGCGGCGAAAATTGCAGTGATCAAAAGAGTTGTCGTTTTCGCCGCGAAAAATGGACACATACTTTTTTCTCCAATTCTGGTTGAATATTCATAAGAATATAACCGAAGGTTTCAATACTCATTCTAGCATACTTAAAAAAAATCTGGATTCTGTATTTCTCGTATTCCTTGTGGAATTCTCCACCTATACCCCGATTATTCAAATCATGTACTCCACAATCTCTCCCAAATATTAGGTCTTGAACCAAAAAACTATTACTTTCTAAGCAATATTGAGATCATTTCGATAAAGACATTTTCCTGTCGGACAACCCTGGTCGCGACGGCGAACGTGACTGCCCGTGCGCGTGGCCTGCAAACGGTGCCGCGCGAATGCAGGTCTCGCCCTCCGCTTCGCCGATCCCCGTGGCCAGGCAGTTAGGCTGGATTTATATTTTATGTGCGCGGTTTGCCCGCCAGATCGCATGCACGCTGCACTGTAATTTCACGGTGATTTACATACCTTTGCTTGTAATCTCGCGTGCCTCGCTCGCGGTGTAGGCGCCAATCCGCTCGTTTGCGCCGCCCCATATAATTAATCTAGCCTTACTTTACAAAATAAGTTGCCGCTGAACATACGGCCGACTTATAAAAAAAATGTCAACATCCATACATAATTGTAAGTCATATAACAATGTAGAAGTAGCCTTGCAAGCAGCCATCCTACTCCCAAGATGTGTCATCGTCTATGAAATCATTAACCTTATAATAAGGCTTTGGCACACACACGTTCTTTGACTACTTTTTTAAATTTATTAATCGAAAGATTTTGAACGTTTTCCTGGGATTTAATTGTACAGGCGTATACATTGACCTTTAAAAGATCTAACTTTACTAAGTCTGATCATCGGCAAATCATTATTATATTTGTCATCGACTCATCAATTCAAATAAATAATGCAGGCGTAGTCGTTTGTCGTTTTTTCTCTTGTGGTGTAAATGTAATGGTGCCAAACTTTTGTCACGTAACTTTGATAGTAGTTCAGGTTCCCTAGAACATTTTTCATTTGATTACTATCAAGCTGATTTTCGGAATCACGGAAAATCAGTTTGATAGTAACCATATGAAAAAATGTTTTAGGGAACCCGGACTATATAGTGTGTTAACATATAAAAATCGAAGACAAAGGAAAGACAAGTCAATCAGTTTATTCAATATAGTTACCTAATATAAACATAGAAAAATAAACACTAAAAAAACACCAATCGGTACAAACAATATTATACAGATGAAAAACTTCGAAATCAAAATAATTATGTATGTACATTTTATGGCCAGCATTATGCTAATATAATATTAAAACTAGAATTCAGGACTAATCTAGCATCGCTACTTAACATGCCTCTTCTATTTCTTATCGCATCATGTTGAAGACTAGATGACTCTAGTATGTAGACAGTGGCGGGGCAAGACCTAAATTTGATGTGGGCAAGATATATTTTGCGAGGCCCCATGATGGATGACGCAAGAAGAGGGATTTTTGGAGAAAGAACTTTTTGATATTCAAACTTTTATTTATGAAGCTTTTTTTATGAATGTTTGAGTATCAAAACTTGTAAATCCATTTAAAAAAACCTCGTGGTCCAAGGGGCGCGAGGCCCCTTAGACCGCGAGGCCGTGGGTGGTCGCCCACACCGCCCACGCCTTGCGCCTCCTCTGTATGTAGATTGTAGACTCTAAACTGGTAATTATTATGCTAAATTCAAATGCCTGTATACACAGTATTCGTCCATTGACCAAAAGCTGTAACTCGAGCACAAAAACAAAATTGGTTAAAATATGAGCTGGTACCACAGACATAGACCAAGATAGATACCGCATGTCGCTCCATTGCATTTGTATGAAAACGAGCGTGTCACTTTTCCTACCACTGTGACGTACCGATGATAAGGAACATGTCCATTATGAATGCCGACGTTTTTATTTGAATTTCTACAGCTCAATACGACATTTTTAGGCATTTAGGCATTTTAAAATACCGATTGACGTCCGATTCCGATAGCAGACTAAAGAACAGACTTTCGAAAGACGAGCATTGTTCGTCGTTTGGGGACGCGATATGGCACGCGAAGTACATACACATGCGGTATCTATCTTGATCTATACCTGTGGTACTAATGGTGCCAAATCCAATATTATATGTTTTGTCACCATGACGAATTTTGAGTCTTTCAATGGAAGTCATTTTACGGAAATCTGTGTCAGTATGAGATTAACTAGAAAAGCCAAGGCCCAAGGCACGGCAAGATATCTATGAATTTTTGAGAATTACATGCCATCTCCATTCAATATAATGCGATGATGTCCCAATCACAATCATTCTTCTATCCTACTTACATAACAATAAATAGGATACAAAAATATGTAATAACTTTAAACCTTACTAAAAAAATATTTACACGGTGCATATTATAATATGCTGTTTCAATACTTTATCATTGTCAGTTACATTAGAAAAGCCGATTAATTATACAGATAGACAAGGACAAAATATTGTATATTTTTTTAGTAAGGGAGTTATCGACAAACTTGAAAAATTACATTTAAGGGATCTATCAGACAGAGAGCGGTCACGCGGTCAAGCGTTCAGTTTTACGTTCTTTATTTAATATTGCGCTATATGGAGATACTCACACAGGGGGCGTTCTGACCGCGTCAGAATTCCTCCTGTGTGACTGACCGCTCGAACGCAGAATGCGAACATTGAGCTTGAACGCATGACCACTCTCTGTCTGATAGGTCCCTTAATATTTTGATTTAACCCAAAAAACATTTGTTGTATATCATGCATGTTTCTTACTTAATAAGTCCTAATATACCTATATCGTTTAGTTCATCTCGTTTCTCCAAAATCAGGCCTTTTTCGTTGGCCAAATGCAATACAGAGAGTAAAGCTAGGGGCACACTGAGAGATTCGCGCATATTAGTCGACAGTCTATTCGGTAGACGCGAATAGAGCGAGAAGAATGTCGTCTTAGTCACATCCTCTTTGTGACCTTCTGGAGTATTTTCTGTTAGCATTTTCCATGTACAATGCTTTAGCTGCTTCATGTCAACCTTTTTAGCTCGCATCGCGTATGGTATGAATATTTTGGCAACCTGAAAAAATGTGTCACATTTTAATGGAAGGATTTTTTTTTGGCAGTACAATGTACATAATATTGTCATTTGTCATAAACTTATGTATTCATAAAAGTTTAAAAAAAGCAAAAAGATCAATTAACCTATATCAAGAGTGAAAGAGAAAGATATATTTTGCCTCTTCGTTTTTTCTGGCGTTGTCCTACACTATAAACCAAAAATTACTATTATAACAATTTTACTGGTAACTTTATTGCAATAAAGTCGTTATTCCAACATCATAAAATCGCTCTCCATATATCTGAATTCTGTGGACACGATGGCCTTTTAGCTCTCTCTCTATGCTTATATTTCGCTCTTTCTCTATGCTTTTTAAAGGTGAGACCGCACTGAGCGTCACTACGCGGCAGCGACGCGTTGCGACACATTACGACTCACGTACCATAAATTTGACGTTTTATAGCTTGTCAAAAAAGAGTTGTGCTGTACACAATTTTGAATACACATAAAAATGTATAATGTATATGTAATGCATAATATTTAAAGTGTAAGGGTGAAGCCAAACGAGCGTAATTTTGTGAGTCATGAGTCGCAGAATTTCGGTCGCGTAAATATCTTTTCTCACCTCCGGGCGGAAAACGCCAACTTTCTTCCCGCTGCGCTTACCGATGTTGCCGTTTTCCGCCTCCGTCGATGAGAAAAATAATATACGCACCACGGGCAGTAAATAAGAAAGCCTCAGATCACATGTTTGTTGACAAATTTGCAAAAAAACAACAATTGCATGTGATCTGAGACATTTCTTATTTTCCTGCCCTAGGTGCCCTAGGCCCTAAATTACGCACGTGTGAATCAAACAGGAATTTTTATATGAAACTGAATGTAGCAGATTTCTGCCAGCCGAAATTCTGCGACTCACAACTCACAAATTACGCTCGTTTAGCTTCTCTCTAAAAGCGTTCTGTGTGGAAATACAAAAACCATCTTTTGAGCGTGATTACGTTTAGAAAATTTTGAACTGCGTCTACTCTTTCTTGAAAGACTGTACAAACGTCAGTTCTATGGTACGTCCGATGGATACGTCATGTATCGCGACACGTCGTTGCCGCATAGTATCGCCTTTTTTTACGTAGTTTCTCTTCGAAGTGTTACTGACCTTAGTGGGCGGTTCCAGCATTTCACCGATATCGTCAGCGGGCGCCGCCTCGCACCGCACCGTCTCGCCGCCTTCGTCGTTATCCCACTCGTCAGCCTCCTTAATAAATATTATAGTATCGTTAAAGGTAACAAATACTTTAAATGATATGTGATTACCGTTGAAAACCCATAAAAATGTATTCCACAACATTTATTATTGCAAATGAAATCATATATTTTTTAACATTCTGATTTCACAGCAAAAAACTGGCCAAAACTGCTAAACAACAAGTCAATAAATAAACATAATATTGAAATTACTAAATAATATGATTTTAAAGCCTGTTTAACATAATATCCTAGACATAAAATCTGTCACTATTTTAAGAAAGTGGGACACAAGAACAATGATTATAATCAGGGAGCACTAGAACATTTTTTTTTATTACTAACAAGCAAATTTTTTGTGAGTAGCTTCATTTTGATAAGACAAACAACTTTTTTATCTGCGAAAAATCTTGAAAGTGGTAGCTAACAGAGAGAGAAAGGATTTCATACTTTGATTTGATGGTCCTAAAATATGGATTGTTCTATTTGTAGTACAATGTTACTCTTAAATTATATAACTATTAACCTACCAATATACAAAAAATCTCCTGGTTAGTGTTCCGTTTTAGGCCGCGTTTCCACTGACTAGTTAGCGGTGCCGAATTGACCAATCACCATGCTCGAAATCTTCGCTCCGCTTCGCTGTCATTCCGCTGGAATAGCACGATTGGTCAATTCGGGTACCGCTAAGCTCCGCTCCGCTTCAGTGGAAACGCACCCTTAGGCATCCATTACACGGTAGGTTCCTCGTCAGTCAATTCCATCAATCATGAATTATGTTTGACTGATGGTAACTGATGGACTGACGAATGTATCCAGATTTTCGTCAATCACCGTCAGTCACGCTCTTACACGGTAGGTTACCCATTAGTCACAGTCATGACTGTGGTAAAACTGGCAGCAAAACCTACCGTCTAATGGATGCCTTAAGGTTCTGTAACTGTAATCAACAAAACTTGGTTGACTATGGTACCCTAAAAGAACCCTAACCAGCTGACTATCTTTATTTCAGACTATTATGGTCCATTGGTTAGTATTACAAACTTAAAAAATGTAGGGTTAGTTAAATATAAAAAAAAAACAGAACTTAAAATTAAATATTATCTAAAACTAAATCTAAATCATGCACCCAATCTGAACCAAGTGCGGATGTAACCTGGAGGTCTGCTTTCGAATTCGTTCATTATCCGCACATAGTACCTCAATACGGGAATGATGTTGTCAATTCCCCTTACGCCATTTATGAGAGATGCAATTTTTGCGCATGAGTGCCCGGAATCCGTCCGTTCTTGCTTGCGCAAACATCTCAG
Source organism: Lysandra bellargus (assembly GCA_905333045.1). Classification (NCBI taxonomy): domain Eukaryota; kingdom Metazoa; phylum Arthropoda; class Insecta; order Lepidoptera; family Lycaenidae; genus Lysandra; species Lysandra bellargus. Next base: position 2,506,319 of record HG995343.1, read on the forward strand.
ATGCACTACAAAATCGGGAGGTTTCAGCATCAAACCCAGCCGATAGATCAAGTATCAACATTGTATAGGCTATTTGACAGTAAGATTTTTTTTGTGATTATTTGCTTTAAATGCATAAAATGATAGTTTTTTATGTGATTTACATAAGTTTTAATGAAAATAATAACAACTAATATATCAAAAAACACAAAAATATGTTTGGCTTTTTGTTTCTCGCGCCACTTATTCCAAAACGATCCGGATTGTCTAATGTCGTGATGACGTCATAGGCGAGTAATGTCGTTTACACAACAGATTGAAATATACATTGGTTCACACGCTAGTGACGTCACTTACAAAACGCGAAGCCATATTGCTGAATAAAGCGTTTCGGCGGCTTATTCGAAATTTGAATTTTTATTTACATGTTTCTTACGAAATACGTATTTAAAATAGAAAAAAATACTTTCGATGAACTTCTTAATCGCAACCAAATAATTCAAGATAGAATTTGAAAATCTGTCAAATACCATATTGCCATAATCGGACCAAATGATGTAGATCCATCAATTCAAAGTCAATTGTCTATGAATCAATAGTACGAATCGAATAGGTCAATAGAGGATTTATGTTGTCTGTGTTCCCCCGAGTAGTTCCGCTGATTTGACGCTAGATGGCACTTTAAAATTGAAATAAAGACAAATAATATATACACACCGGCGCCTGTGTCGGACAGTATCCGGCATCATTCTCGTTAGTGTAGTCGTAGTCTACTCCGTCCACCGCGAGCGGCTCAGCGGGCGCGGGCGCGGGCACGTCGCATGCTCGCACCAACTTCACGCTGCGACGCAGGAACTTAAAAACAAATAAAATATACACACCGGCGCCTGTGTCGGACAGTATCCGGCATCATTCTCGTTAGTGTAGTCGTAGTCTACTCCGTCCACCGCGAGCGGCTCAGCGGGCGCGGGCGCGGGCACGTCGCACGCCCTCACCAACTTCACGCTGCGACGCAGGAATAGAGCTCGGAAGTGGGACTCATCGAGGCCTCTGAGTAAAACAGACATTTTGAGGTAATTTTTAGTATTTCAATTTATTTGCATAAATACATAACAAAGATATTAACATTAATTCTATTCTAGCCAGGAGTCAGGACCGGATTTATAGTTTTTATGAGTATAGACCACTTTCATTTTGCCACCCCGTGTACAAACTATAGCGGTTCTTGAGTTACAGCCTGGAGACACACAGACAGCCGGACAGACATCGAAGTCTTATTAATAGGGTCCCGTTTTCACTCTTTGGGTACGGAACCCTAAAAAACCCTCATTGCCAAAGGCCGAGTGATCCTGAAGTTGTGGATAGCCTATATCTGTGTACCTGTCAATGGGCGTCTTGAAGTTTGCCTCGTTCCACGTGTGACCCGTCGCCAACGTCTTCCGACTGATCATGATCTTGGCTGGCGGTGTTGGCTCGTATTCACCGGTCGGAGCGCGGCAATCGAACGCTAGCCCTGCGCCCGTGAAGTCCAGGGTCTTCTTGGTACGAGCCTTCCTGTCGACCGTCACACGACCGGTTGTAGATTGTGTGAGAGTGGAGAGTTTTGATGCTGAAATTGATAAATGAGAGAAATTGTAGAAAATATGGCCAGATGACCATAATACCATACTAGCCTCTCTCTGTTGGGGCCCTTCGACACGACGTATTTTTTGCGCAGTGACGACGCGCGTTTTCGATGCGGTCATCTTCTGCGCGTTTTTTCAGATATAAAATTTAAACTTTAAAACGTGTCGATTTCCTTGCGTTTGCTGAGCGTTCAACTTGCGTTTGTATCGATACAAACGAGCGTAAAAAACATCGTGAGGAAGGGCCCTTAGTCTTGAGCCGCCAGTGCGCAGGTCCGGCCCAGGCGGACAGAGCACAATAACTGTTCTCGAGGCGCGCGTGGGCAGCGTCTGCAGGCCTCATGACGGCTAGCAACATTACAATCTATTGGTCCTATGAGCTGGAATGGTCCTACGAACCGGATTGGTTTTTCGAGCCGGAATGCTCGCGCTACCTCTGTTAGTCTTGAGCCGCCAGTGCGCAGGCCCGGCCCAGGCGGATAGAGCACAGTAGCTGTACTCGAGGCGCACGCGGGCAGCAAAAATTAGCAACATGACATCAACGTTGCTTTGATATAATCTGCTGGTCCTTCGAGCCAGATGCTCACCTCTGTTAGTCTTGAGTCGCCAATGCGCAGGCCCAGCCCAGGCTGACAGCGCACAGTAGCTGTACTCGAGGCGCGCGTGGGCAGCGTCAGTCGGCCTCATGTCAGCGAGGCGCGCGGGCGGCGCCGGGACCGCGCGAGCAACACAGGCTGCGACCGCAACGTCGCCACCCTCATCCGACGATATACCGCCTAGTGGCTCGTCCTCTGGAAAAAATAATTATTAAAAAATAAACTACTAATAAATAAAAAAAAAAGAGCACAGCTCGCAACAAGTAGCAACAATGCCGCGTAAGGGTGATGCGTGAATGACGAATAAAATCACCGACCCAGTTTTTAATTAAGTTTTCTCATTCAGAATTTATTATAAAGGAGATTACAGTTAGCCATTTTCTAGTATTATTAAGAATTAATCAATTCAAATGCTACTAGGATAAGACCTTTTGAATTTGTCGTCCACAACAATGATTTTATTCATCACTCACTAATTAATTTTCGGGGGGTGTTATTATTAGTTGTTAAAAGTTATGAGGCACTTCCACGGTAATTCTACCCAAAAGTCTATAATATCCTAATAGCAATTGAATCTGATGAATGATGATACACATAATTTATTGTCTAGTCACCCGATTTCCTCATGCTAAGCAAAGAGAAAACTAAATAAACAATAAAACAATTATATTATGTTGTTTCATTTATAAAACTATATTTACCAAACAGATCATTTTGTTCTTCGTCCTGGGGAATAGGCTCGACCTCGGCATTCACATCAAATGCCAGAGCCTGCTGCGACAGATTCAATCTGTTGTCTTCCATCCAGTTTGTGATGCGGTCCCTGTTACAACAAAAGTAATAGAATTCTTTAACACAATAAATTAATCAATTAAAGTAATGAATTAGTGTTTTCTGATTGCTAGTAGTTCTGGCACACATAAATTTTAGGATTTAGGATACCCTAAATAGCCCTTTTTGAATTCCATAAAGAATATTTATTAATTATTATTATATTGATTTAAGATTTATTTAAGAGCAACTTACGTTTCTTCTGTTTCTGGATCCCAGTTGCTTATAGAGAATTTTGAGAATGGTTCACAAATGTGGTCTTCTTCAGTAAATGCAGGTAAAAGTTTTGATGCAAGTGTTATTTTCTCACTTATATCTATTTCTTCAGGTATATTCTCCTTTATGCTTTCCAAAAAAGGTTCATCAGTCCTACAAAAAAATATAAAATAAGTAATCTGCTCTCTCAGACGTTGTAGACTGTAATGGTAAGGATACACGACAACACCAGACACTAAACACTCATTGTACACATGGAATGCCTGTGTGTGAACACTGCCCCCACATACAGTCGGTTGCAGATGGGGCATGTTCCACGCCAAGGAAAAAAGTCGATGTCTCCGATTTACATAATATTTAATTATATACCTACACATGTTATTAATATGTGTGCTAAATATTTTTGTAATATGTAATGGCTAGATTAAACATGATGGGACTTTGAAACATGACTTTTCTATTCGGCACTCAGTGCTTCAAAGCCGATTATAGATTGATTTTTTTTTATATTTGAATAATTAAACTACTGAACTTGTTATAGCATATTCAAATATTATCAAAATCTATTATTTTTTCTTGTCCGCTTGGCATGGAACACCCCAGATGTAGTGTGGACGCAAACAACACTAGTGCTGACATTTCTGTCGAGTCACAAGTGTCAGCGTCTTTGTATCTACTTAGCATAATGCCCGGATTACACGAGGCTAGTTTTTCAAGCTAGGATAGCAAGCTAATTTTTTACCAAACTATCCTGGCTTGCTGACCTAGCTTGGACCATGCTAGTTCTGTTTACACAAGGCTATATTATTTTAAGCTAGTATTATTGCTGTGACCGGGGTGACCACACGTCCAAAAAAAAAAATACTATTCGACTGAAAAACGGTTACTTCAAAAACTGTGCCAATTCGCACTAGACGAACTAGAATATGAATTACAAGAACGAGTGTGGATACAACGGTGAATTTTAAGAAGAGATGAATGTGGACCATCTGCTTTACTTTGGAAGAATTTTGCTTTAGGGCTTATACAAATATAAGAGTATTTTGCGAATGATGCCTGATTTGTTAGATATTGTGTTGAACCAAAATGTGTGGTTACTGCTTACGAGTCAACTGAAAACTAGCTTCGCCAGACACATGAAGCTAGTACACAAGCCAGGATAGCAAAATTTGTGCTACTAGACTGAAAATAGAACTCCATCCTATTAAAAACTGTCCTACTAACACTAGCTTGAAAAACTAGCCTCGTGTAATCCGGGCATTATAGATGTCTTGTTGCTTAATGTTAAATACTATAAACAACTTTACCTGAGTATTAACGCTAGAGTCTTGTCGTGAACAGGTAATGTGGCATTGAATGCTCTGTTGGATGAAGTTACATCTCCTGCTGTTGCTGCCAGTCTTTCAAAGAATGGATCTGGAAATTGTTATTTAAACATTGTACAGAACTATTATATTTTAAAAGGAGGACTTTGTGCTACAAGCCATACTGAGCCAGTGAAAAAATCCACAAGTGCCAATAACAATGTTGCGTAAGTTGTACTAGAAATATTTAGATATTCTGCTTAAGATACTAAAAATTGTAGTATTTAGCAAGTAAATCAATAATAGAATATAAATTCTTACCAACACAGTCGTTGGTGTGAAAGTCTCCATTAAACACTTCAGGGTTAGCAGCTACTGCTCCTTTGGATCTTTTCTTTTTTTTCTTTGGTGCTGCGGCCTCGCTGCCCGCTGCTCCTTCATCTTGAACCTCATTTTCATCATCCTTCTTACCCCTTTTTGTCTGAAAAAATTATAGTATCTTTAGATGTCAATTATCCACACATAAGCCATGTTCATTCAGTTAATAATCAACTGTATTGTGTTCGTAGTCCACAAATGCAATGTTTTGTCTTAAAAATATGTTTTAATATGAAATATGTTAAGAAAACTAACAATACGCTCTCATTCACACCTTTAACATCTCCACCGTGCGTATCACAGACACAATAGATTCCAATTGTTATGCGGCAGCCGGCTGCCGCTTGGGGATTGATGGGTTAAGTTTTAATTTCAATCTAAAGGTGTGCAATAAAGAAGTTTATAGTTAAAATAAAATGTAAACAACTGACCTGAGCAGCTTTACTTAATCCACCTGCCATTTTTAAAACATCATAATGTACAGCATCCACTCGGAAAGAGTATATCCTAGCAGATGCATCTACTACAGTAGATGCAGTTTGTAAGTTATCCATACGAGAATCATGACGCCGTAACATTGACGTCATAAAGTCAATCAGTTGCAGATTCCATGCATTGTCTTTGTTAATTTTCTGCAAAACATAAAAAAATATTGAGTAACATAGGTAAATTAAAAAGTAGAATTAAGTATTACATTTTTTTTAATGAATAGGTTAATACTTTGATGAAAGACAGTAGGCTTATTGCAGTTTCTTACATTTTCAGCATACAGTTTAAGGCATCCCTGGAAATGTTCTTTTTGTGGTGATGAAGACATGGTATCACGACCTCGACGAGGGGAGGCCTGAGGCGTAGATGTGGCCACGGCTCTCTCCGAAGCCACCAGCGACGACCGCTCAGCATCATCATCATTACGCTCCTAAAATTCGGGGGTAATAGTTACTTGATACGTTCAACTTTACATCACTAAGTGAATAGTATGATAATTTAATGTTTGACTTCATATAGAGTTAGTGAAATAAACACTACCTCATCCCGTATGTTACTGATTCTATTGTGGGGAATTAAGCTACGCCTCTTCAAGGATGTACCGCTCCCGCCAATACTTCGTCTCGCGAAGCCGGGAGTTGAAGTTATTTGGTTTTCTATCATCATGGTTCATGCAGGCACCGACGCTATATGACTTGTTTTTATTCAAAAATATCTATAATATATATTTTATTTATAAAATTTCCGTAATTCGTTGTGTTTACAAAATTACAAATTCAACGGATACTCTTGTCTCTTTGACATTTATTTTCAAATATGAAGTTTGACAGCTTATTTTCTTTTTTTACGTTTTTCTCATTCGCTAAATACCATAGACCATATTTCATAGGTGCTTATTAACCCATTCAGTGCCAGCAACGCACCATTTGCGTTTTGCGAGTTTACTTTCTGGTGCCACCAACGCACCATATGCGTTGAGGTACCTTTCATATTTTTCCCGGTTTTTCTTTATAATGGCTATATTTAATTTGAATCTTTGGCCTCATTAGCTACTGGAGATATATTTTACATGTGGTGACACTGTCGGTTTTTGGTCTGGACCTCCCCTCTTTTTTTGACAGCGAAAAAACCGTTAGCCCAAAAACTGCCTGATTTCAATTCAACATATTTTCAGTTTTATTGAATTAGAGTGAGAAGTTTTTGACTAAGAACATAAAAGTAAGCAATATATTTAGGTATATTACAATTTTTCTTCGATTCATGGTATATTTTATGAATAAAATTACCATTACGCAAATGGTGCGTTCAATGGCATTTTAACGGCGAATTTTGTTGGATGGTTTCATGCATGACGCAACACTACTATGTTCAAATTTGTAAATTTTACCAACCATTCGTTGTATTTATAATTAAATTGATACAAAATCTTTTACCAGCTGACCAGTTGTATTTTTCAATATTTAAGAAAAAAAAAATTTCAAATAAGTAAGGATTTTATTTATTTTATAAGGATTTTATTTATTTTATAAGGATTTTATTTCAATTTTCAGTTTTTTTTTTCAAAGAATGAAGGGGAGAAAGGACTTTGAATTACCATGGGTAGCTTGATAAGCGGTTAATACCAACTGCTCCCTCTGGATCGTATCCTACAAAGGGCCACTCGAATTGTTGACTGCCATAGTGTTTCAAACAGCTTGGACCCCTTGGAATTACGCCGAGATGTAGCTTCACTCTGCATCCTCTATCGGTTGTATCACGGGGAGTACTCTGAGGAATTGTTCTTTCTTTCTAACTTTCTGCCGCGCACTGTAAAACTCTGGAATGAACTGTCACCAGCAGTTTTTCCGGACCTATACGACCTGCAAACCTTCAAGAAAAGAGCGTATTCCCTCTTAAAAGGCCGGCAACGCACCTGCAGCTCTTCTGATGTTGTGAGTGTCCATGGGCGACGGTGGTTGCTTACCATCAGGTGACCCGTTTGCTCGTTTGCCCCCTTATTTAATTTAAAAAAAAACTGTATGTAGAAAAAAAACCTACCTGTATTTAAAAAATACTCAGCTACCCACTGTGTTGCATAACACAGTTCAATTAAAACAAAAGCGTCAACGTAAGTGGTACGTTGAATGGCACTTGTGATTGGATTTGTCTCACCAGTGCCACCAACGCAATTGGTGCGTTTTTATAGAGGTTTTCGTTATTTTTGCATTATTTAATATATAAAATACGTTAAACAATGTATTTTAAGTTAGAAAAAACAAAAAAAAAATCAAGTGGTACCACCGGTATGTTACAGGTGGATTGGTGGCATTGAATGGGTTAAACGTTATTATAAATTTCCCCTAGGCTATCTTGTGAGTTGTGACTTTATGAATCACAACTCACAACTTACAAGATAGCCTAGGAATTTTTAATTTAAAACGGCCCATTCACTATCCTGCATAAGCCGATGTAGGATAGTGAATGGTGTTGCAAGTTGTAACTTGTAACTTGTAGCCTGTACTCTGTAGGCCTGGACGGCGGACTGGAGTCTGCAATGCAGGATAGTGAATGGGCCGTTTTAAATTAAAGTTTGAACTGTTTATCAAAGTATCTTCAATTCTACTGCCTAAATGATGGAATATTTTCGAGAAAGAATTTGTGACGTGTTTGAAATTTGAACACAATAGCAATATATTTATTACAAGAATAATTATTTTGTAAATGCGGCTTAATTGTTTTTTATTTAAAAATTATTTTTATTAAAAAGACTGTGTATACTGTATGGTTAATGGTGATTGGTGTGTCTAACATTTTTAGAGGTCGCTTCTGATGACTTTATTATCTGTAGACTGTAACCTCAGCTGTTTGTAAACGGCGCGCTTGTTGCCAACTTCCCGTCACTCGTCAGTCATTTTTTATTTGGTGGCTTGGTCAATGGTCGACAAATCGAAAAATATCTTTGTCATCGGCAGTTTTTTAGAAAAGTGTCATAATGAGTTCTGGAATGCCTGAATTAGGCTCCAAAATAAGCCTAATATCGAAAGCCGATATTCGCTACGAAGGCCGGCTCTTCACAGTTGATCCTCAGGAATGTACCATCGCTTTGGCTAGCGGTAAGTTGACAAATGGATGCTATTACTTTGTTGTGTCTTATTAATAATATTCAATATTATCATTTAGGACCAGAGAATGCGAAATTTGACCCCCCTTCTTAAATAGCTTGTGAAAATATTGATGGAAAAACAAGAGGATATTTCGCTACAACCGTCCATCTTAAATTTCTAATTTAGCAGTTTATACGTTTTACTCTCCTAAAATTGCATAAAATATGTTTAATTGATCGTTAGAAGTGCGTTGAAAGTTCTAGAAGGAAAGCACGTTGTTTATATTCTACCCTCAACTTTATTGCGGCTCCGAACATACAGTTTTTGTATGATGACGTTGTTGAATGAATACAATCTTGTAAACAACTGGACGCTAAAATTGCTACAAAACATATCGTCTTTTGTTCTGATTAAATAAATATGTGACAAAATCTCGATTACAAGGTCTTACCTACATAACGTTATAAGAATTACTTTTGCAGTGTATTGCATGAATATTGAAGATTACAAGTGTGTTACCTTGTTTGGTTGTAAATAGGTCGTTAACCCCTGCAGTACAATAGCAAAATAGAATATATTATGCACATACTACTAAATAAACAAGTAGCATTTATCAAAGTAAAATATATCTATAACATCCTGTAGCCTACTAGAAAATACCTTTTTTTAATAAAAAAAATAACAATTTCTAAGTTATAAGGTTATAAAATTTATAACCTTTACAAAAGTTATGTAAATTGTGATGATTAAATATTAAGTTAAAATGAAGCTGATTAATTCATTGTTTTTTCATATTTTTGCACTAATAATTATTTTCTTTTTGCAGTGCGATCGTTTGGAACTGAGGACAGAGAGACTCAATTCCCTGTGGCTCCTCAGAGTCAGGTGTATGATTACATCTTGTTCCGTGGATCTGATATCAAGGACATCAGAGTTCTCAACAATGTGCCCTCTCTGCCCAACGACCCAGCGATCGTGCAGATGTCCGTGCCCGCTGCGCTCGGGGGCAGCGGAGGTCAGAGCCAGTATTCTGGCCAATTTAATCATCCGGTTGTCGGACAACCCCAATACCCGCAGTACCATCCGATGACGGGTTTCGGGGGCGGTGTGCACCAACAGCTCAACAAGACCAGTGAGTTATCTCCGCAGACGTCTGTGGATCTCCCGCAACCTGTGACGGCTCCCATTGGATCGGGAGTAATACACCACAACAACCAAGTTAAAGACCAAGGTTCTTTGATCAAATATTTTAGAATCACCGCTTTATACATATGCCATCTTGCGATTTTTATATGTAGCTTAGATCATTTGCAGCCTTAACATTTCATGCATGTTTTACTTACTAAATGGCTACTTTTTTTCATATAAAAAGTAGCCATTTTTACATTACCTATGCTAGAATCTAGAATCTAGATCTTATTCCAGTAGAAATTCATGTGACTCACCATGATATAATATGTTTTTACTTCCCATGGTTAATCCTATGACTATAGTTATTAACACTATAAATAATTACTAATCCACATTTTAACCTATCAACCCCCAAGTGGACCACGATAACAATAGATTTCCAAGAATCCGCGATCAAAGGGTTAATAGTAAACATCCTAAATTGATTAAAATACCCTTTCTTAGTTTGGAGGTGATGGTAAAAACAAACAAATGATTAGTAAAATTATAAAAAGTAAAAGGAAAGAAAAATTATAAATACTGACAATTAACCCATCAAGCCCCATAAGGACACTGGTGACCACGACAACAATAGAATAATAATAGATTATCAAGAATCCGCGATCAGAGGATTAACATGAATAATTAACTTATCATAAATTAACAGTAATAAGTTGTAAACTAATGCGATAATCGTTAAAACACTGAAAATATAACATTACACTAATCAGTAATCACTAACATAAAAATCGCTCAATGCATATTTCCTTGGTCTGCTGCTTGAGAAACACATTACATACCGAATACGTATTACGCTTTGAACATGTAAAACATTTTGCTTTTTTTTCTCCTATGCATATTTCTTTTGTTTCTAAGGTCTTTTAATTAGTTCTTCTTTGGTACATCATTATTTGTAGCAATGTTTTTAGTCAACTTCACATGAAAGATATTGGTTACCTACAAAAACATGAAAAAAAATTTCAGCTGGTCTATAGCATTGCAATCCGGATAATCCGGATTTTTTGGGCCTACGAAAAATCGGGCCCCGAAGGCCCCGAGTTAGATTTTTGTAAATTAGTCAATGACCGAGTTTCCGCTCTGTTGGTTAGGACGAGTGAAAAACACATGTCCACAAATCTGCGGTTCCCTGAGAGGGGTATGTCTTCCTTAATCAGCTTCTTCATGGACTAGTTTCTCTGTATTTCCTTGTCTGTTATCAAAAGAAACTAACTGGCCCAGTACATCCACCTCGACCTTACATCTTGTGCTGTTGGTCATTGATAGTGCCTAAGGTAATTTTTATTATCTGTATTCGGAGGAGCAAAAAGGGCTTAGTTGTCCATAAAGCGGAAATTGTTTAGCCTTTTATTGTCAACTTAAATTCCACTTATTCAAATATGTTTAAAAAATCAAGATAATTTGAAGTTGTTAATAATGTCTTCATTATCAAATACTGTTATTTTTCCTTTTTACTTCATCACGCCCATGTGAAAATCACTAACTTAAGAAAAGTGTTTATTGTTTTAAGACGTTTGATATTGCGCTTTTAAAATGAATGTTTAATAAAGAAATAACAAGAAAATAACTCGCATCTAAAGCTTTTAATCAAAAATATGAGAACAATTTCATAAAATCCGGATTATCCGGATAATCCGGATTTGAGCTAGTCAAAATACGAAAATCTGGATTTTTTTAAAAATCCGTTTTTTGCAATCCCTAATGGCTACTTGTGTTTTATATTGTTTACTAGCGACCCATCCCGGCGTCGCACGGGTATAAAATATACATATAGCCACTGAAAAAATGATCAAAATCGATTATCTGTGCCAAATAACATAAAAATTGCTCCAGCAGTTCGCGAGATCCCTTTCAAATAATTTCCCCCGTTTTTTCCACATTCTCCTATTAGTCTTAGCGTGATAAAATATAGCCTATAGCCTTTCTCAATAAATGGGCTATCTAACACTGAAAGAATTTTTCAAATCGGACCAGTATTTCCTAAGATAAGCACGTTCAAGTTAGCCCTTTCAAATAATTTTCCCCGTTTTTTCCACATTTTCCTCTATTTCTTCGCTCCTATTAGTCTTAGCGTGATAAAATATAGCCTATAACCATCCTCGATAAACGGGCTATCTCACACTGAAAGAATCATTAAAGTCTGTTGCGTAGTTTTAAAGATTAAAGGGAACAAAGAGACATGAGGGAAAAAAGGCGACTTTGTTTTATAATAAGTATAGATATACATGTTAGATGCATAAAACATAAATGATATTCAGCTGATATTTCAACTGGTTGTATACTTAGAAGTTGTTGTAAAGGAATATAAAATTGGCTATTTGAGACCTGCTAATTATTACAGGTCAGGTATCCTGACACAACTCAGTGACTGTGATGCCAAGATAAAGTCTAAATAAATGTTCAAAATGGTAAAAAATTATTTAATCAGGTTCTATTTATTGTCAATGAAGGGTTGCATTTAATTTTTAAATTATCCTCATAGTATTTTGAATAATACTATGAGGCTGGCATAGATGCCAAGTGCATTTATAAGCCTCGTCAAAAATTTAATAAAAAAAAAGATTTATTACAGTTGTGTTCTATAATTAGTTTCAATCTTCTTGCAGGCTCAATGCTGGACCTGATTGGAGGTGGTGCTCAGAGTGGTTCGAGGTCTGCGACTCCTGCTGCTTCTCACAGGAAGAGCCCCACGTCTGATCAGGGCACACAGGTAATATTCAGTTATGTTTTGTATGTATTATTGAATGATTTTTGGCCCTAAAGATTGTGGTCATCTAGAAATCTTTATTTGATTACAATACAATACATTCTTCACAATTCATTCTTTATTAACAATTGATGTGAATTATTAAATTCACATAGCTAAATCTTGTCTTAACCAATCCAAGTTATAAACCTACTTTTCTTTGTATTAACATTTAAAAATATTTTTCTGTCTAAATATCAGTAGATCATGCAGTCAGCCAGAGTTTGGCCAGAATATCTTTTATTGATTATAAACAGCGTCATAATATATTTACATAACTCTGTAGTCCTTATTAGAATACCTGTAATCTTTATTGTACACCACGAATTTAATACTTCAGTCGGAATTTCCAGGAATTGCTATTGTATTCTATTGTTGTCGCGATCACCGGTGCTCGCGCGGGGCCTGAAGGATTAAACAGTTATAACATACACACCAGTTACATAGAAGTACAATTTTGGCGGCCTTATCGCTAAAAGCGATGTCTTCCAGGCAACCTAAGGCCTATTTAGCTCAAAACATAGACGGAGAAACTTTAAATCGCGTATGTACACACCTTAGCTAATGGGGCTCCCGCACAAAACTGCAAATTCCCTATGCAAATATCTGCAACCAAACTCAATAAAAATGACTTTGCGATGCTAATTCGCACGATTTACAGTTATGTGTGTGAGCCCATAAGCTGCTTCTGTGCTTAGGGATGTAATACAAACTTAACCAACAGGCGGGCTCTACTGCGAGTGGTTCGGGGCAGCGTGAGGGCCGTAGGGGCAAAGCGCCCGGGCCGGCGGCGCCGCGCGGACGGCCCACGTCGCGCACGCGCCAGCGACACCCCAGCGGTGGGCAGCCCCCGCAGCAACCACAGCAGCAGCACCATCAACAGCAGAACCACAATAACCACCAGCCTGGAGAGCAGATGCAGAGTGAGTTTTTTGCGATTTTTGATTTGTGACAGTGTTTAACACCTGTAGTAGTGAGTATCACAGACAGAATAGATTTGCAATTGTCATGCGGCAGCTGGCTGCCGCTTGAGGATTGATGGGTTAATACTGTCCCACTGGAATGAAGGAAAAATGCAGTTTTAGTATAAAAGCAAAGTTTCTTCAAATTTCAAAGCTTTTGTATTTTTGAAATTTCTTTAAATATCTACAAAACAACAATACAAACATACTGCTCTGTATGTTTCCATTTTTACACAGCACATTTTGTTGCATGAAAATATATTTATTTATTTATTTATTGTTAATGGTCTAGCAGCATTTAGCTGATATGACCATATCACACAGTGTTGTACATAGCTTAAAATACATAGCTTATAAATCAATTTAAAGGGCCCATTCACTATCCTGCATTGCAGTCCTGCTGCAGTCTGCCGTGCAGGCCTGCAACACCATTCACTATCCTGCCTGCAGTCCACCGGCTTATGCAGGATAGTGAATGGTGTTGCAGGCCTGCATGGTGGACTGCAGCAGGAGTCAGGACTGCAATGCAGGATAGTGAATGGGCCGTTTTAGACTACTGTACATTATATACCCCCGACAAAAACACAAAATATTACCAAAATGCATTCAGTTTTTCCTTCACATGCATGCAACATTTTGGGAGCTGTGTCACAGAACTAGAACAGCTTCCAACGCTAACTACTGAATTTTTATTGAAATCAACTTAAACAGTGTCTTATAAAAAGTTTTTGAATGTTACATTACACATGATTTGAAAGAAATAAATTGAGGAGCTGGCAAACAAAACGCGTTAATTACATAAAATCAAATTTTACAGGAGCAGTAAAAAACTGAATGACATTCTTACAGTGAGCTTTTGGCGGTGTTTTTAATTTATCCGTATGAAGTTTCAGACTGTATATGAGGCAGTTTCGATTGAAAATGAGTTGAGATTCGAATTCAGCGGGCGCAAAACCTCCGGAATATACAAAAAAAAATGATTTTGACCAGATGGTAATTAACGTGTTTTGTTCGCCAGCTCCTCAATTATTATTATTAAACTTTCATACATAGAAGCAACAAATAGCAGAAAAGGCCATCTAATCGTAAGAGTCAGACATTCTGTTCTCAGCTCAATACAACCGCGGTGGATGGAGAGGTCGGTCGCGCGGGCGCGGCCGCGGCTTCGTGCCCCGCAACAAGAATACCCTCAAGTTTGAGAACGACTACGACTTTGAGCAGGCCAACACCGAGTTTGAGGAGCTTAGGAGCCAGCTGGCCAAGACCAAAATTGTTGATGAGGTTGTCAAGCCTGAGGCTGTAGCCGAGGTATGTATTGTGTAGTGGTGTTCCTAACGGCTATATTTTCATAGCGCGCTAGACGGAATACGCTACATTTTTCAAGCGCGCTAGTTTTGACGCTACGTTATAACGAATGAAATCTCGATTCGTTCAAGCGCGCTAGTTTTGACGCTACGTTATAACGAATTTCAAGTGCGCTATTTTTGACGCTACGTTATAACCAATTTCAAGCACGCTAGTTTTGACGCTACGTTATATCGAATGAAATCTTAATTCTTTCAAGCGCGCTAGTTTTGACGTTGCGTTATAACGAATGATACGTTATAACGATCGATTGGACACGTTGTAAAATTACCGACGTTATTGAATTCTTTCGTTAATAATTATAAAGCGGTGGGTGAATTAATGTAAAATAACGTGTTTGTTAAAGATAACTTAGATTAATATAATCGTTTGAAGGCATTATTATTTATTTGGTTAATTTTATTATGTTTGAAATATTTAAATTAAAATGATAGGTACAATATAATTATATAATATATTAAAATTGAAATGAATTGGTTTATATACAATTCTTTTTTTTTAAGTATTAAATTATTTGTATGGTTTTTAATTATTATTATTTTTTTGGTAATATACTTAAAATATTATTTTTACATTTTTTTACAACAGTTTTTTCTTACATTAAAAAATATAATAACGTATTGATTTAGAAAAAATACTGAACATGGAACGGAAGTTACCATTGACATCTCAATGGAAGTTACCATTATAATACAGTACAGTGCTCTTCGGATCAGGGGGTCAATTATTGATGATTATAATTACATTATAATTTACCTATGCACGCAACGCAACACTGAAAAAATTATGACAGCCGAATTCACCCGATTTGGACCCGAACGATACAACAACGAACCAACGAAAGTCGCGCGCGGTCGGCAGCGCGAGCGGCGCCGCGGTAGGTCAGTGACCGCGCGATACGTTATAACGTAGCGTCTTGTGCATAGTTTTATAGCGCGCGCTATTCGTTGCGAAGAAATAGCGCGCTACTTTTTTCAGCTATACGTTATATTAACCACCACTAGGATTGTACTTTTTTCTGTTTGTATGTGTCTTAATTGTAATATAGTGTGTGTTAAATAATATTGTAATTGTTATGTATTGCCCACAAGTCACAACTCTATAATTAATAATAATAATACCTCCCACACCGGTTTCGGTGACGGTGGCCGGTTTCATTGAAACCAGGCCAGCTATGCAGGAGTAATTTTATAGTGTCCAAGTGTGTGCGCAGTACACAAGAGCACTCTCTATTCCTTTACTCTCATAACTCAGTGGGACGGAAGACCGACACGACCGGCGAGAGATCAGGCGCAGGACCGACTTTTTACATGCCCATCCGACGCATGGATCATCTTACTTGTCAGACAATCAGGTGATCAGCCTGCATAGTCCTAACCAAACTTGGAAATAACATGTTCCCAACGCGGGAATCGAACCCACGACCTCCAAGTCAAGAGCCGCGCTCTCTACCACTAGACCACGGAGGCGTTTTGAACTCTATAATTGAAAAGGATATTTCTACACGTTAGGGCAGAAATTCGCTTGTAGAGCAGGTATTGTGCATTTTTCGAGGTGAAACCTATGTCGTAATGTTTAGAAAAAAAGTCCTCACAAATAAACAAGACATGTATAGCTAAACTGCTACTGCATGAATCCTGTAAGACGTAAGCTGTAAATATTCAATATCCTGCCTCTATTATGCATTTAATTTTATATTTGAGACATATTTACATTATTTCTTGCATTTAACAATTAACAATTATTTTGCAGGGTGAAGTGGACAAGAAGGATGACTCTGGCAACGAGACTGGCGCGGGTGAGCCTGAGGTAGAAGATGACTCCTACAGCGGATACGATAAGAAGAAAAGCTTCTTCGATAACATCTCCTGCGAGGCTGTTGAGAGGTACATTGATACATGTTTATTATTGTTAGCCTAAACTCACGGAATTTCGAATAGAAATTCCACATTAGGAAATCGAAGAAAAACGTAACTAAAGTTTTATTACTGTTGCCCGCGACTTTGCCCGCGTGGACTTCAGTGTTTATAGCGCGCGGTGTCAACGAAATTGGTGTCAAATTTAAAAGCTTTTTAAAACTCTGGTACCGCTTAAATCAAAATAACCAAAAACAGCTGTGCAGTGTGCACATAATATTTCATTTTTTAAAATTAAACTTATTTTATACCAAATTTTAAAGCTTATTTAGCCTCCCATTACACAACTTTAGCTTTACCCATAAACTATTTATCATTGGTAGGTTTAAGGTTAATTACAATCGAAAGAATCAATAAACGCAACTCAATATACCTCTCTTATAGAAAGACGTATGAATAAGCACTAGCGCGATGTAGGAGACGCACGGCGCCATCTATTATAAATTTATGGAACTAACTTAATTTGAACAAATTTACAACCCCTTTTTCCAGTTAAAAAGTAGCCTATGTCCTTTCTCAGGCTTTAGACTATATGTGTACAAAATTTCATTACAATCGGTTCAGTAGTTTTGGCGTGAAAGCGAGACAGACAGACAGACAGAGATACTTTCGCATTTATAATATTAGTATAGGTTCCATTTCCGTATTCCTAAATCCGAATGCATGGAATAATACAATTTATTATTATTGAATTTTCTGAACAGAGAGACGTGTGTATGCGCCTATGCGGCCAGCCTTAGGGTCAAGATGGTAGCAAATATTTTGTTAGTAAAATCATTACTTGATATCATCATATATCATCACTACATATAATTGATTATTTTTTGTAGTGTTAAACTAGGTTATTGATATACAAATTTAACGGACCTTATGTGTTTAAGGGCTCGGGTGACGCGCTCGAAAAAATGAAATTCGATACCGCGCCAGTACAAGTTTTATATGTTGCTGTTTCGCTATTGCGCGCGGGGTACGGGGTACCCCCGCGCCCCGCGCGCCTCCGGCAGCGTATTATATGTGTGCGTGCGTCGTCATTCATAATAATTTTACTCTGATCAAGTTATTCAAGCCGTGCGTTTGTTGCGATTTGCGAAGTATTATATTTTATTGTTTCATGAATCATTAACAATATTGTTTTTGTGGTTGTTTTATATATTGGAATAGTAGGAATACGGGCGCGGGCGTAGTGTCGTCGATCTTGTCACTGAACTGAACAGAATACAGATTCTACATAATATATTAAAATAATATACTTACTATAATATCTACATTGGACTCTTCACAAATCACACCACGTCAGCCTGGCCCCGTGCTAAGTACACTAAGGACTTGTGTTACAACTTACAAGTACCAGACATATAATACCGAATATATTATAATTTATACTAGCGACCCGCCCCGGCGTCGCACGGGTATAAAATATATAGCCACTGAAAAAATGATTAAAATCAATGATCTATCCTATGATCTACTTCTTAGCCTATGATCTACTTCTTATCTGTGCCAAATAACATAAAAATTGCTCAGTAATTCGCGAGATAATTTTCCCCCGTTTCAAATAATTTCCAACGTTTTATCCACATACTCCTATTAGTCTTAGCGTGATAAAATATAGCCTATACTCTATAGCCTTCCTCAATAAATAGGCTATCTAACACTGAAAGAATTTTTCAAATCAGACCAGTGTTCCTGAGATTAGCGCGTTCAAGTTAGCCCTTTCAAATAATTTCCCCCGTTTTTTTCCACATTTTCCTCTATTTCTTCGCTCCTATTAGTCTTAGCGTGATAAAATATAGCCTATAGCCTTCCTCGATAAATGGGCTATCTAACACTGAAAGAATCATCAAAATCCGTTGCGTAGTTTTAAAGATTAAAGGGAACAAAGGGACATGAGGGAAAAAAGGGACTTTGTTTTATAATAAGTACCTATAATATTACTTCAGTCGGAATTTCCAGGAATTGCTATTGTATTCTATTGTTGTCGCGATCACCGGTGCTCGCGCGGGGCCTGAAGGATTATTTAGATATAGATTTCCTTTTTATTATACTCAACTTATTTAAGATCCATACTTCCATACTAATTGTAAAAAATTAATAAAAAAGTGTGTCTGTTTGTCTGTCTGTTAATAGCTTATTACCTCTTCACGCCCAAACCGCTGAACCGATTTTGCTGAAATTTGGCATGGAGATACTTTGAGGCGGTCCCGAGTCTTTGTCCTTTGACATATAATACTTTTTATCCCGAAAAAATGCACGGTTTCCGCGCGATAAACTAGTTTTGGCGCAACAGAGTTGCGGGCGTCATCTAGTTTTTACAATATTATTATACACATATTTAATACACATACATGAGTCATGACTCATGAGTCATGAGTCATGACCCAGGAAAACGTTTTGTTCCGTCGGTGGGATTCGAATTTCGAACCAGCGACCCCCGGCTTGTGCTACCATGCGCTCAACCACTGCGCCACAGAGGTCGACGCTTTTATTTAAAAATTATTAAAAGACAGTACGTAACAATAAAGTTTCAAAAACAGAAAAAAGGCTACTCCAAATATTCCTCACATTGTTATCATTCAAAATAATAAAATCGGACAAGTGCGAGTTGGACTCGCCCATAAATGGTTCCGCAATCCGCAGCAACAATAAGGTTTATTTTTATGAAATTATAAGGTATTTTTTTATAGTTTCGGAGAAAAGTGGCTGTGACATACGGACAGACAGACACACAGACATGACGAATCTATTAGGGTTCTGTTTTTTGCCATTTGGCTACGGAAGCCTAAAAATCAAAAGAGTATTATTAATTACTAGCTGTTGCTGTTCAGTGTTAGATAGCCCATTTATCGAGGAAGGCTATAGGCTATATTTTATAACGCTAAAATTAATTGGAGTGAAGAAATAGAGAAAAATGTGGAAAAACGGGGGAAGTTATATGAAATTGCTTATTATCTTAAGATCTACTGGAGCAATTTTTATGTTATTTGGCAAACATAAAGAATAGACCACTTGAAGGGACATAGGCTATTTTTTGCGGAAAAATGTACGGTTGCGTGAAATTCCTAAATTACGCAAGCGAAGCCGAATAATAAAATCGTAGGAAAGTCAATTCTGTACATTGAATATTTTTGTACAAAAAATAATACTTGGGATGTGATCTACTATGATAATGCGAACGAAGTCGCGGGCAACAGCTATATTATAATAAAGTCATAGGAAAGTCAATTCTGTACATTGAATATTTTTGTACAATAAATATTAATACCTACTTGGGATGTGAACTACTATGCTAACGCGGACGAAGTCGCGGGCAACAGCTAGTATGGAATATCTATTTCTTCGCTTCTATTAATCGTAGCGTGATAAAATATAGCCTGTAGCCTTTCTCGATAAATGGACTAACACTGAAATAATTTTTCAAATCGGACCAGTAGTTCCTGAGATTAGCGCGTTCAAACAAACAAACAAACTCTTCCGCTTTATAATAATATTATTTAATTATTAAAGTATTTATATTATTTAATTGAATAAAACTGACATCAGGAAATAATTACTAAAAATACAAACTAAAATAAAATATACAAACATAGGTATACAAACTTAGAATACAAGTTCACTTTTATATTTTATTTTATTTCAAGACAGAAATTAGCAAGTCTGTTCAGGAGTTCTCGAGTTTTAGCGAGACTAACGAAATTAATTATACATAATATCAATGTATACTGTATAATCATATTATAATATTATGACTATCGCTAATATTCCTAAACGTTATTTACAAAATACAGTATATAAGAAAATAATAATATTATGATTTATGATATTCATAATTATTATTTATTTTAAACTACTGTGTGATACATCATACATCCCACCTTTCGGTATCCATTATTAATTATTATCAAAAGTTTAAGCAATAAAAGCAAGTTGTTCAAGCAATTGTCTTCAAGTATCACATAAAAATTTTCAAAATCAACATTCAACAACAATAACATTCTCTCGATCGCGGATTCTTGGAAATCTACTGTTATCGCGCGCGCGGTCGCATGCGACCGCTTGGAGCTTGAGGGAATATTGTACTTGAATAATGAATGCCTTGAATGAATTATTGTCACGTGCACCGGTTACAACACACCGCCACCCTGAACGCGCCTCCCGCCCGTTGCCGCGCTCTGTCGTGTGAGCGGATCGGCACGATACCATGTTGGAAATTATAGAGAAATTTCGTTGCGTTTACGAATACCAAAAATGATGAATGAAAATTTATTATATTGCCATTCTTTTGAAGACATTCTGTAACTACACAATATAAGCTGTGTTCCCAGGAAAAATACATTACGATTCGATGAGTTTTTAATATAAAACAAGTGTGCGAAAAGTATGTCGACAATGGCGTAAAAATTTATGAAATGTAATCGCTTATATTTTTTAGTGTGTAAATATTTTGAAGTTAATTTTTGTTCAGGAACCTAGGTAATTACTATTTTAAGCTGAAAAATAACTCAAACATGTTAAATATTTTCGTATGACAAAATGATTTTGGTATTACGTTTGTATGAGAATTTCGAGGGTAACCCGGCCCCTTAACAGGTCAAAGGGCCGCAGCCAGCGGACGGACTGGCGGACGGAGCGCAAGCTTAACTCGGAGACGTTCGGTGTGGCGTCCGCTCGCCGCGGGGCGTGGCGTCCGCGCGCGGCGTGGCGGCACAACCCCCACAACCCACATAACCCGCACAACCAGCATAACGGACCGCACCATCCGTGAGTAATCTTAAAACTACTTCTAAAGCTGAGTACTCACATACGGTTTTGCTTGATAGTTTTACTCCAAATCGAGTAATAATTACTGAGTGGACCACAAAACTCACAGCTCGAAGGCTTGCATCAAGCCGACTCGATGGAATTAAATATATTGATTTAGAGTAAAACTATCGAGCAATGCTGAATGTGTGGACGAAAGCCTGAGCAGTGGTTTTTACTCTATGTGATTGCTCGGTCGAACAAAACCGTATGCAAGTTATACTTAGCATAATGGTCGCCAGCATTCTCATGGCGCGTAATATCACAAGCCGAGCTGATTTGTACGAGCGACCCCCGAGCCAACTGGCGAGTCTGCGCTACCCGTTCTCACGGCTCGTAATATCAAGAGCCGCGCCTTTGAAGCCGCGACTTCAATCGGATCAGATGCGCCTCCTCGAGCCAGCCCGCGCCACCTCGCGGCCCGGCTCGTTATTTTACACGCCGTGAGAAGCCAGTATAATCCGCACCATCCTTGAGTAGTGCTTGAACTTTAAAGGACTCACTGAAGATATCCGCAGGTTTCATTAACTTTCATAGGAATTGGCAAAATAGTGAATTGTGGCTCCAAACTTGAAACATTGTCCAAAGATACCCGTATGAAGGTCTTAAATAGCAAAATTGAATACATAATTGCAGAGTATTGAAAGATGTTGCGATAAATTCTAACGCCATTATCATACTAGCGGTTGGCAAGCTAAGCGGGAACAGAGTCGCGAATACGTCACGACTCACGGCTATTAAAATACGACGTCGTAAATATACAGCAGATAGAACTTTAGCACAGAACACTGTGTTTAGGGTCTACACAGACGGACCGCATTTCAACTGCAATCCAACTGCAAATTGCAGTTCAAGTGCAGTTTGAATGCAGTCGACACGACTGCAATACGACTGCAATAGAACTGCAAACCAAACGCCCAGTCGGATTGCAGTTCAGTTGCAGTCGGCGTGCAGTTGTGTGAACTGTTTGGATTGCAGTCGTGTCAACTGCATTCAAGTGCCACGATTAAACTACCATGGTCTTAACCAGACCAGTAGCTTAGACCCTTTCGAAAAAAAAAAAACTGCATTCAAACTGCACTTGAACTACAATTTGCGGTTAGATTGCAGTTGATATGCGGTCCGTCTGTGTAGACCTTTAGTTGTGCGTCAGTAACGTGTTCGCGGCGCATCCGCGGTGTCTGCCCTACTCCGCTCTACCGCTAATTTCATAACTGCCTGAAACAATTCTTGTCATTTCGGCAACACTAATTCATTCTATATATTTGCTGTCTCAATTTGCTTTCCGTTACGAAATACGTTATGAATGTAATGTTGTACTAAAATTATACTCTTTTAACTAGTAGTTGGAATATTCAACTACTTCTAAGTAAACAACCCATCTAAAAACTGTCATCCTCTTTTTGTTAAATGGTGATTAACTTTGACTATGTCGTGTTGACAGTTGGTGGAGGCCGATGCGCGGCGGGCGCGGGCGGGGCGCGCACAACACGGGCCGGCCGCAGCGTCCGCAGAACGCGCCCGCACCCCCCGCCGCCGCCGCTCAGTAGACCTCATGTATATGCCAGGTACGTAAATCTAAATCACAGATTACATGGTCAAATTATCATCAATCTGATCCATCAATCTGATTGACGGAATATTGATGGTTATAAAAAGTTCATATTAAAAATACGATCAATCCATCAATCCGTCGGTTAGACGATCAAATTTTCGTCAATCTTTACCGGATTGATGGATTAGATTGATGAAAATTTGATCGTTAACCGGCGACTAATGATGTATGGCAATAACTGTTTCTGGAGTGATAATATATAATAATAGGCGACGGTAGTTCTTACTTTCGACACGCGCCAGAACAACCGTATAACATAATTATCGAAAACATGGCTTAGGGCTCCTACACAAAACTGCATGACATCGCAAATATCTGCGACAAAACTCATACTATAGATTACATTGCAATGCCAATTCGTAGTTATGTGTGGGAACCCTTATATGTGACGTTATCTGGGAAAAGGGACCTTATGGAGAGTTTTAGTTTCCGAGATAATCGCATTTAAAGTGTCGAAAAAAATCATTTTTTTTCTTTTTTTGCTCCATATTAATAAACGGACTCTAAATTTTTTTATGACAAAGATGCAGGTTTTAAGAACGATTTTTTATAGGTTGAATTATATATCTTAAAGTTTAGTAAAAAAGGGACCTTATTGTCGGTGCTGCAGTCGAGAGTCGATTGCAGCTTTCTTTCGGCACGGTATCTACTGTTATACTACTAGTAATTTGCACCAAAGTGAAAATCGGTAACATTGATTAGAATATCTGGGGGCACGGCAGTGCCCCCGCCAAGTAGAGCACGAAGCAAGCACTGCAGTACCATCATTTACAGGAACCATTTCACCGCATTTTAGGCCCCTATTTGAGAACCTCTAGAGGTCATTAAGTTCCGAAGTTAAGCTAAAGCAAAGTTTCTCATTTATGACACTCACTCACTCAAGATCATCAAAATAGAACTAGTACTTCCTTTAAACTCAGAGAGCTGAAATTTAGCACAGAGTTTAGGTTTAACGATTATTAATATTGTTACGGATACGGGCCGTTGTTTACCTGCGCGCGACAGTTGCGCGTACCTTCTAGAAAAGCCCGACCCTTGTTTATGTGAATTGTGTTACGGATACGGGCAGTTGTTTACCTGCGCGCGACAGTTGCGCGTACCTTCTAGAAAAGCCCGACCATTGTTTATGTGAATTGCGTGTTTACGTAAACAACCCAGAATAGAACGTTCCAGAAGGCGAAGTGGGCCATATAAAAGGTAAACAAGCCGGCAGTCGGGGCAGTTCGATCCGAGCGATCATCAAGGCGACTTCAAAAGTGAAAACAAGTGATCAATAGTGAGTGATTGTGATAGTGAACCGACAACTCGGCTACGACCTAGGACAGTGATAGTGCTCAGTGATTTGGATCTAGTGCTTAGTGTTTGGACTTAGTGATTTGTGTGAGCTAGTGTTTGTGAATAAAGTCTTCAAGAGAGTCACCAGGTCTTTCTCTCCGAATCCTCGAACCCTAGCACGTAACAACTGGTGTCGGAAGTGAGATTTGGAAGATGCCATTGACTCCGAGAGAGGACTTCGAGGGAAGTGTCAGAACAAGGGCGCAACGGGCTGCGGAGGCCACATCCACTGGGGACCAAGCTCCACCCACTGAGGGACAGGCCCCGCCCACTGGCTCCGCCCACCGGGACCCGCCCACTGGCCACGCCCCCCGGGCTCCGCCCACTTTGGGCGTGGCCACGCCTACTGGCCACGCCCACCAGACTACTCAGGCCACGCCCACTGGCCCCGCCCACCGGGCTCCGTCTACTGGCTCCAGCCACCAGGCATCGCCCGTAGTTTCTACGGCCCCTCAAATGGCTCCTCAATTAGAAAGCATAATTGAGTTAATTCAGGCTTTGCAAGATTCTCAAAGGGCAATGATGGAGGCACAAGACCGCAAGCTCGGCGCTATGCAAGATTCTCAAAGGGCAATGATGGAGGCACAGGACCGCAAGCTGGGCGCTTTGCAAGATTCACAAGACCGCAAGCTGGGCGCTTTGCAAGAGTCACAAGACCGCAAGCTCGGCGCTATGCAAGAGTCACAAGAGCAACAAAAGGACCTTCAAGAAAAGGCGCTTCTGGCTATAAAGGATGTCAGTGACACGGTGACAAAGCTTCGTAAAGATGTCGACGTAATGGACGAACGAGTTACGGGGTTAGGATTGGATGTAGAAAATGTGAAAACCGGCCTCACTGAACTTCAGATAGTTGTCCCAAGAACGAGAGTACCGGATGTTCTCCGTGAAATACACGATGGCGTATCAGGAGGTCATCTGGGTGTTAAGAGGACGTTAACAAAAGTGCGAGAACGATTCTACTGGTTGCATTGTCGAGATGATGTACAGGATTGGTGCCGCAAATGCACTACTTGCGCTGCAGTGAAGGGACCACAGACCAGGAGCCGTGGGAACCTGCGGTTGTATAACGTTGGGGCACCGTGGGAACGAATTGCAGTTGACGTAGCTGGGCCATTTCCCGTGACGGAATCGGGAAACAAGTACTTTATGGTCGTCATGGACTATTTCACCAAATGGCCCGAAGTGTTCGCCATACCAAACCAAGAAGCTACAACGGTTGCTTCTAAGCTAGTCGAAGAAGTAATATCTCGCTTTGGTGTGCCTCTCGAAATCCATTCCGATCAGGGCAGGAACTTCGAATCGCAGGTCTTCCAGGAAGTGTGCAGAATTTTGGGAATGCATAAGACGAGGACCACCGCGTACCATCCACAGTCTGATGGAATGGTTGAGAGATTTAACCAGACTCTAGAGAGGCATTTGGCGAAATTGGTAGATGACAGACAAAAGGATTGGGACAAGTATATACCACTCTTCCTTCTCTCGTACCGTACCGCCGAGCACGAGAGCATAAAAGCTACCCCGGCTTATGTCAATTACGGTAGAGAACTACGAATACCAATAGACCTCTTGACAGGAGCGTCACCGGGGGAACCAAAGACCGTACAAGACTATGTCTGTGATTTAAGGGAAAAGATGCACTACATACACGCCATGGTTCGGGAAAATGGGTTACAGTCAAGTGAGAACATGAAGACCAGATACGACCGGAGATCGAACACGAGCGGCTTCGAAGAAGGGTCACTGGTATGGCTGCATAACCCAACTCGCCGAAAAGGGAAATCTCCAAAGTTGCAGACCAAGTGGGACGGCCCATATAAAGTGGTTACCCGATTGAATGATGTGACTTACAGGATTCAAAAGCCACCAAGAGGCACATTCAAAGTGGTACACATAGACCGTTTGGCGCGCTATCATGGCAGTAACAACGATGCTCGGGACGAGCATCTCTAAGAGGGGAGTAGTGTTACGGATACGGGCCGTTGTTTACCTGCGCGCGACAGTTGCGCGTACCTTCTAGAAAAGCCCGACCCTTGTTTATGTGAATTGTGTTACGGATACGGGCAGTTGTTTACCTGCGCGCGACAGTTGCGCGTACCTTCTAGAAAAGCCCGACCATTGTTTATGTGAATTGCGTGTTTACGTAAACAACCCAGAATAGAACGTTCCAGAAGGCGAAGTGGGCCATATAAAAGGTAAACAAGCCGGCAGTCGGGGCAGTTCGATCCGAGCGATCATCAAGGCGACTTCAAAAGTGAAAACAAGTGATCAATAGTGAGTGATTGTGATAGTGAACCGACAACTCGGCTACGACCTAGGACAGTGATAGTGCTCAGTGATTTGGATCTAGTGCTTAGTGTTTGGACTTAGTGATTTGTGTGAGCTAGTGTTTGTGAATAAAGTCTTCAAGAGAGTCACCAGGTCTTTCTCTCCGAATCCTCGAACCCTAGCACGTAACAATATGTTTATTGCTCCATTCATCACCCTGTCTTTGGCATGCAGAATAATGTGGCTATCAGCCTCCTTATATTAATTAAGCCCTGTCAACAGCGTTTTCGTTGGTTGAAAATCGTATATTCTGAATTTTTTATTTTATTTTATTTTTACTATCTTTTATCCAAATATTATTCCAAAATTGGCATTTAAACATTCGATTCAATCGAAAATGATACCAAACTCGACTATATATCTAAATCCCACGCAATTTTTGACCTCATACTTTGTTAAAGCTAAAAACCCCCCTCCCCCACCAGCATGAGATATTCATGTGTCTCCACATCGTAAACCCATCTTAGGGATATAAAGATCAATAATACCAAAGGAAATCTCCGTCCGTCCGTATGTCACAGCCACTTTGAGGTTTCTAATATCATTTTTTCTAACCTGAATAGTTTCCAAAAGAGACTCTTCCAAAGTGGCAAAATGTGTGTCCCCCCCCTCTAACTTCTAAAGTTGATAATTCAAAAAAATGATAATGATAATTGAAAAAAAAAAATATATGATGTACATTACTATAAAAACTACCAACGAAAATTGGTTTGAACGAGATCTAGCCAGTAGTTTTTTTATACGTCATAAATGATAAACCTTAATTTAACTTTCATTATATCAAAAATTAAATATTAAAATAAATCAAAAACCTTATAATTTCATAGAAACAATTCTTATTGCTGCTGCGGAACCCTTCATGGGCGAGTCCAATTCGCACTTGGCCGGTTTTTTTTGTCTTGTACACACGACTATAAGTGAAATATTTAGTAAAAACCACCTTGGGCATTTTCATTACCTCATGTACTTTGGCGTGGTAAACAACAGGAATAAAGTTATAAAATTATATAATTGAAGTTAAATTCTAAAAGACCATATAACGTACTTCTCAAAAACATGATATTTATGTAACTTCCTACAATAACATACTTTTTTAGGATGTCGAAGTTTGAATGCGATTTTCTCAATATCACCTTTTACGACTTTCGAGTTTAAACATTTTTTAAAAAAATATTTTCCAGACCTACACGCATGTTATTTACATTAGTTCGATAGCCTATTAAATGTAGATTATGGTGATACTAATAACTCAATACCGACAATAAGGTCCCTTCATGCTGATAACGTCACATATGTAGTTCCAAAATATGAATCTATCAGGTTTGCATGGTGTATGTGGTTTTCATTTGTGTTTTCCCTCTTTTCAGCCAAGTAGATGTGTGATGCCGAGTGTATGAAGAATCTTAATTTATTATCGCGAGGACTAACAAATGGATAAGTAACGGAAAAGTGTAAGCTGATGATGAAGTGTTTCATTATGTAATCAATAGTGTGAAGAAGCTGAAGTAACGGGTTGTTGTTATACGGTACGGATTCAAGACGATGGACATTGCTTTGGTGTGATAGTGTTGTATCCAATATATGGAAGGAGACGATGGACACTCCCGTCAGCTCGGAAGAATCAATCTTCGTCCTGCCACTCTCTTATTGTTACACATGAGTAGGCTATGTGTTCAAACATTGGGCTACGTTGACTACCTATAATTAGATATACGTCACATGTCGACCGTTGCGATATTAGGCTAAATTCTGTGATAGAGGTGTCAACGATAATTTTAAAATCGGGAAATAGACTCCTATAGAATAATTTAAATTTATTATTGCCCAAATTGAATATATTTTCCTAGCTTCACACGTACTATGCGCAATTGTGCCTATTGGAGTTGTAACAAGTGTTAGTTAATGTGTTTTATTTTCAAAGTGTCATCGCACTTTGTTTCTTATTTATAATTAAAGATTGAAAGACTTTAGGCGGTCCCACTCTAGTGTAATGCTAGCGTAGAGCAGCGAGACTGCATGTATAAATGTGTTGATTATATTGGCTCAGAAATCTCATAAAGTTGAAAGTTGAGCAAATCAATTGTTGGTATTTAGATAGTAAAGGCATGCAAGTGGGACTACGCACTATGGCAGTTGGCAGAATGTAATAAATGTGTAGTAAAAGACTTGTTTATATTGTATAGAAGTGCTGCCTTTGGGATCTGAGTCGCAGCAGGCTACATTGATTTCTTAGTGTTGTCACACAATTTTAGTATACTTAAAAGGGACAGTTTCGTTTCTTGGATCAATATGTAATTATTTTAAGTCGAGCCGCAAGCATCACTGTGGATAGTTTGAAATAATTTTTGACTAAATACAATATATTTGTAAATCTGTAACTCGACAGCTGTACCTGGTGATTGTAATGATGAAAATATACATTTACTACAAATCTTCCAGATTGATATTTCATTAAAACTTTGTTTTATTTACTTGTATATTTTTATTGCAACTGAAAACTTAGCTAATTAATATTAAACATTACATTCGAGATACACCTTTAACAAGCCTATAAGAATAATAATAAAACATATCAAAACATTTCTCCCGTTTCCCACATCATAGAAGCTATGATTAATATTTATTTCAATGCAAGGTACATTCATAAATCTAATAAAATTCCATTAAAACATTTAATAGCAATAAAACTTATACAACAATCACTATGCCGAATGACAAAATAACCATCAAAGTTACATTATATATTTTGTCAGACAGACCACACAACTTGTTTTTTTTTAAGTAACGCAATTGTTATTATAGTAACATGCATAATAATTTAAATAACATCAAATTATAATGACACTAACTATATATACTTGAAACCATTTTAGAGATTTGGGACTCTTTCTCACAGTTTTGCCTGAATAACTTATAATAAAGTATGGTTACCAGTAGTGAAGTGTCAATGACCTTATATTGTTGTTCGTAGACCAGGCTATAGATTGAAGGTTCCTCAGACTATTGGTAATTTTCATGAATTGAACAATTCTTAGTACGCCAATAAGGCCATCCTCTTACTAATATATATCATGTCATATCTATCACTCACTTGGTGAGTGACAGATATGACATGATGTTTAACTCAGAGTTAACTTTAACTCAGATCTGCGCAAGTGGGCTTAATAAAAATATTTACACCGCATTCAGCAAGTAAAGGCGCGATTCTACCGCACTGCCCTGTTACGCACAAGCATGCTATTTTAAAATAGACGAGTTACGCCTAACCACTGCAAAATAGTATTAATCAGTACGGTCTATATGGCACTAGACAATTTCAAAAAAATAATATTTATCGGTGAGCCAGAAACCTATATGACAAATTCGTGTAACTTTATTTTTTATTCAGTTAGGCCTTACTCATTCAATTTAAGTTAATACAGATGGGCAGTATTTATCAATAAATTCTGTAACTCAATCTGTGTGTTTCTAATTGCACGCAACTCTTCTAACTTAAATTATCACACGACCCGTAACCACGTTTGTATGAAGTGATGGTTATTCATAACTCGTTTAACTCTATTTAAATATTAAGTTTTACAGATATTGAAAAAATATGATAATATTATGTTCTAGAAACATTCAAGAAACTCAATCAAACAGTTTAAAGTTTATAGCACATTTTATTATTACAATACAAGCAAATGTTTATTTAAAACTTTTGAGCCGTTTTTCTCAAATTTGCGTTTTTTGACATAGCTGACTTGTGCGTGACATGGCAACGCAGCGCACGTGCGTCAAGCTTCGCTAAGAAAATATATGTGACTGTGTCCACTGCAACCCACGGACACGATACGTATGAATTGATTCTCGTAGCTTGCTCGAATATAGTGCACACGTAGCTCAACGCTGGCCACGCTACGCATGCTCTGCACGGGATACACGGAAGCTAAGAGATTGTGAACTACGTAACAACAATTGTGTACATAGTCGTGAGTAACGTGTCTGTCTAGCGTGTGCTGCAGTGGAAAAGTGGAAACGTGGGTCACCACGTAGTCAAAAAAGTAAATTCGCGCACAGCGTGCGGCGCGGTGGATCCGCGCCTTTATAAACAAGATCTTCTTGTCTCTGTGCCAGCACATTGAAAAGTCACGTGACAGATAAAGACAGCGATCCTTGAATAGTTTCACGCCCTGTGAATATCTTATTAGTAAGAAGGACAGAGATTTTGATTGCATATTCACTCCAAATAATTATTAAATACACAAAAGCTTTTTAATAGAATACATGATATAAAATACTTCTTAAAATAGCCTTACTTGCTACAACTACTGAACAAGTATTTACACAACCGTTATTAAAAAGTGTAAAGAATGAATTCTAAAAGGATACGTGTAGGACATTGCTTGAGACTTGAGCAAGAAAATGTTATGAAGATTGTAAAGATAGGCAGTAGACCTGTGAAGAGTACTTGAAGCTCTTATCATATTATCTCTATCCCCTATCGACAAAGGTTTGACCACAGCCAAAATGTAAGTAACATTTTTATTTATTTATAATGTAGATAATAAAGTCTAAAGTGATAGACTTTAGAGTTTATGAATTAACCGCCGTACTCATTTAATTATGATTAACCTCCAATTTAATGAAGAGTTTGACAGATTAATTGTATCCAGGGGCTTATCCGCTAATGTCAAAATGTTGAATTAATTACATAATTTATGTAATTAATGTTCCACAAAGTGCGTCATTGACTCGAACTCAAAAGTCAATAATCTAGATCTCAAGACTAACTAAAGAAGTAAAGAGTAAAGACTATCGTTTTTGGTAAGAACTGACAGGAAAAATTATTCTGGAGGACAGTCGACTGCAGCTTGTCGGTCGAAAATTGTATTTTTTAAAATATTATTTACTAAAACCATACATATTGTGTGTAAAGGGCCCCCGAGACGATCAAACGGTTTGACTCAAACACGTAAATTTTGGTTTGACTCAAACCATTTTGATCGTTTACAAAGCTAGTTTGAACGGTTTGTCAAACATTTACGTGTTTGAAGCTCGTTTGATGAAATTGCATATTTTTGATGTGTTTGACGCGCTGTTTGATCGTGTTCCGATGCGTTTGAACAAACTTTGTGCCATTCTTTGGAGTACATTATTTTTAACCGACTAAAAAAGAGGAGGTTATCAATTCGATGCGTATGTAATATACTACAGTACTTATGTAATATATTTGTGTTTTTATGTTTGTGTTCGCATAATATCTCCGGAACTACAAGTCCGATTTAAATATTTTTTGTTGTACTAGGTATATTGTTGGGACTAGGGAATTTGGGAGATTTCTGCAAGTTTCATCAAAATAGGTTTAGTAGTTTTTGAGATAGGGAATTTTAATACTCAATTTCGTACAATTTTTAAGTCGGTTTAATCTTTTAAAAAAATACAATTTATTCGTCACAAGACGTGTACTCGACAGCGCGTATTGAACCAAACTGCGCAGTGTCGTTTGACAAACCGTTCAAACCGACATTAAACGGTTGCATCAAACACGTAAGGTTTGAATCAAACCGTTTGATCGTCTCGGGGGCCCTTAAGTTTATTTTACGTTCTACCTACATATTCTTGAGAAGTCATCTTTCAGTAGCTACAAGTACCTTGAAAATTTTCTAAGTGTAAAGAATTTTGAACGGTGTATTTTATTTAAAACTACAGTCGATTACAAAAATACATTACGGTTTTTGCATAATATTATATAATTATTCAATATTTTGAATACCTTTAAAATGGCTATGTACACTGCGTTTAACTATGATAAGCAACGGTGTAAAATGTTTATAAAACGGTATAAGTATTTATAATTTTTTTTACAGAAAATGTAAATAAATACCAAAGTTCTAAAATACTCAATTCTCAGGGTAGTAACTAAGTAGTAGGCATATTTTAAAATTTTAAGTTTTAAAATCCATTTTCTGTTGGTCATAGACCAGCGGTCCCCAACCTTTTTTTCATGCGGGCCACAAACATGTTTTGGTCTTGGTGTCGCGAGCCGCAACAAAAATTTTTTAGGGTTAAAAAATAACATTCTTCAAAATTAACGATTTTAAAGTGGAAAAAAATTAACGTTTATCACGTAGACTTAACGTTATTTTGCCGGTGGGCGTGAATTTTAAAATTGTTTAACATCACGCGGGCCACAAATAAAGTCCCGGCGGGCCGCGGGTTGGGGATAGCTGTCATAGACTATAGAATCTGGTGGGTACAGTCAGCAGCGCAAATGTGTTGAAAAAATCTTTACTTTGAAGTTGATTGACTTTTTATACCGATTTCTGCCATTTGTAAGCACTTAAGATTATGACTGCATTAATTAATTAAAACGTTTAAGTATTATCATGCATGATCATCGTCATCTTCCAAAGTTAAAAAATACACTTACAAATCACTATGTCATATTATTATTGTTTACACTTAATAATTATTGTTATGTAGATAAATGTAATTTAAAATTCTACATATAATTCCAAGTTATAACAGTAGGTTAATATTCGTTTGTGCCTATATTTTTACTGCTGTTGGCACCCATGAATCATGATGCTAGAAAATGCAATACATGTCTCGCAATACCAATTATTATCGCAAGTTCATGTTTCTTTATGGTTAATAATACCAAATATCGTTGGCCGACAAAGCATTAGCGTGTTATAAACCATGTTTAACCACGCCACTCTCGAGCTGGCTGCCCATTCTCCACGATCCATACAGTACCACTCTGAGCTTTCGTCAACACTTCAATTAGGGTCCTCCCAACGTGTTCAGGGCTAAAAAATTATATTAAAATCATATTAAATCAATTTATAATCAGTAAAATAAAAAAATTAGCGAACGTTAATTTTTAATTGTACTGCCTATCGTAAACACATAATTGCAAAAAATTTTATAGTAATAATTTCAGAAAAGAATATTCTTTACCTTTGTGTCTTGCAGTTGGCGTTATCCCGCTGCCAGGCGGCTTCGTATTCGGACGACATGAGTTGTTTACGGATCTCCTTCACGAGGCCCGTATCCGTAAGACCGGGGCAAAGCACAATACTCCTCACGCCAGTCAAATTAACGTGGTACTGATCCTGTAAAAATATCACCAATGGTAAATTATTATCCTACCCCTCGTTCGTCACATAAGGTTCGAAAAATATTATTTGTAAAATATATTATAAGGTCCGCTTTCTATGTCTGTAAAGTTGATTTTTCAATTTTCCAGACAAAGACAAGCAATTCTTGTTTGTTATTAGTTATATGCTGTAAAATATTTTTTAGAAAGGTAGTACCCAAGTATTTAATTAGACACCATTCACTAATAGTAAGTAAGAAATTATAAAAGTTCACATTAGGAGTTAGGACTGACTGTCAATCATACATTTATGTATCAATTAATTTATTATGTGCTATTTATCTCTGACATTTATTGATAATTAATTTACGAAGACAGATGAGTAACCGCTCAGTATATTTATAGACTCGAGTGAGTTCACTGTTCAAGTCATCTCAGTATGTAGGTATTCAATTTTATTTTCACATAAAACGAGCAATGATCCTATACATCAATTGCAGAAATAACTTACTAAGTACAACCTTCTGTTACTTAGATCCCACAGTCCACACATAAAAAAAATCACTTACTCCATAAGCCCGAGTTAATCCAACAACTGCATAGTTGGTTGCTGTGTAAATAGGCGTAGACACTTGAGGTCTTGCAAACGCAGTTGACGCAGTGTTGATTATGGTGCCCCCTTGACCACCGCGGTCCTTACCCATAAATCGGTAAGCGAGTAAGGTGCCGCGAATCACACCGTTCTAAAAAATATAAGAAAGTAGACACCATTGAAATTGTATTAATACATACTTATTATGAAAAACAATATTATAATAAAGTTTTTATTATTAAGGTCGAAGGACCATGATTCAGTATTGTTAATATTTTGTAACATTATGTTTTCAAAATATACGAAACTTATAAGAATATAAGTCGTATGGTTTATAACAATAGCCTGTAAATATTATTATGAAGCATTGAGAGAATCTCCGATCGAAGGATTAATGAATGCTATTTACTAAGGCGTATTCTCACCAAGTTAACATCGACTTCCAGCTCCCAAAATCTATCGTTCATGACACCAGCATTATTGATCACTATGTCTAATCGGTTAAATACTTTTATTGTCATCTCGAAGGCCTCTGAAAAACCAAATTATTAGATATTTTTTTGATGAATGAACCTAATGTAATAAAATGAATACTCTGTTAATAGTGATATAGTTTCTAAATTCAATTAACTTAATCAGATTTCATCGGCTGTTTAACAAAGCACTTAAATTTAGGTCATTCTTATTTTATGACGCTTTTAAAAAAGTCTCCGACAAAATACGACCCCTGGCTGCAATGCAATCACATTAGACGCGTCATCACTTTGGGCATGCAAAATGATGATGCGTTTTAGGCATAAAAAGTATAGTAAATAAACCGGCCAAGTGCGTGTCGGGCCACGCGCAATATAGGGTTCCGTAGTACCGCAAGTTTTTGATAATTTTTATGGTCAATGAACGTACATTTAAAGCGTGTTTTACACTACTAACAACATCATCACTGTTACTTTCAAAGGAATTTGAACGAAAAGGTCTTTTATACTTCGCCGAATACATTTTTTTTAGTTAATCAACTATTACTCAATAATTATGAAGTCTTCTTAGCCGTGATAGTTTTACTTTTAAATTCAGCATATCCCCTACTCCCGTGAATTTTTTGACATTTCCAGAAAAAACCGTTTAGCTCAGAGGTTCCCAAACTTTATTTTCTCATAGACCGCTTTAAACATTTTGCTGGATCCAGTAGACCCCCCGCAACTTTAGGACCGGACCACTTTGGGAATCAATGGTTTAGCTGGTAGAAGGAGGGGACACTAGACTAACAATTTTTTCCACTTTAAAACTTAATATTTCACAAATGGATCCCTAAATCGGAAAATGATCTATAAATACTCGCAATATTTAAAAAAAAAAACCTATTCAACGACACCCCACACGATGGGGTGGGCGCGAAAAAAAAAATCCCCGCTTGATGTGTAGGGGAGGTACCATAAAAAATATTTTTTTACGATTTCATGTACCATTTTGTTGCCATCACTAATATGTGTATTCATGCCAAATTACAGCTTTGTAGGTCCTATGGTCTCTGAGTAAAACCGCGGACAGACAGACAGACAGACAGACAGACAGACGGACGGACAGACCGAAACTATAAGGGTTCCTTGTTGACTATGGAACCCTAAAAAAAAGTATATTATCCCCTCGTAGACTCCGTAGAATCCTATAAACCAAAGTGTAGAGTGTAGACTATTTACTTTTGAAATTCTTGTAATTTCATAAATCATACCTTCGTATTGGGGATAATCAGTAACATCGCACTGGCAAAACAAAACGTTTTTTCGTCCATACTTTACACCGAGCTCGTCGGCTACTTGCTCACCTATTTCAGAATCTATATCGCATAATGAAACCTAAAATTAAGCAATTCATTAATGTAAAATTCGCTAGTATATGAATCAGTCAATCTGAAAAGGAAATCTTGATGAAAATATCAAAAGGCAAGAAAACAAAAATATTTTGCCACATTCTTAAAAGAAAAGGTAGAGAACACAACTTCTTTGTTGCTTCTTTGTGATACATTATTTCATAATCGATGAAAGACTGAATCACATAACATCATAACACATTCATTGACATCGGCGCCGGCAAAAATCAATACAAATAAAGGTGGGATCATGAAAAGTTTTGTTTTTACCACGAATTTCCGTGAGTAAAGTGTTTTGTTTTATCAACCGGATTGAATTATAAATAACATTTTTAATTATACTCGCAAATATGACGTAGTAAAAGAAAACTCACCTTAGCGCCTTGTTTGAGTAATTCTTCGCTGTATGCAAGACCGATACCGGCAGCGGCTCCCGTTATCAAAGCAACCTTTCCTTTTAATTCCATATTCGTAATTTTCTATTTTGAGAGCACTGCGGCCGAATGCAGCAACTACTACGCTCGATCTGGGCGTGTTTCGATCCAGACAGGCTCGGGAGGGCGAGGGGGTGGCTCCCGGTTTCTCCCCGATTCCCCTTCCGTAGTAAATATACGCACGATTGCACGCCACTCTCGCTATCCACGTCGATTCAGACTCATGTGGACGGCTTATAGGACACTTTGTGTCTTAAAAACTCTCGTAGCACGACAGTTGGTGTTATAAAATGAATGTGAATAAGTTGCACTCTAGGCTATTGAAAAATAACTTTATATTATGGGGTTTAATTAAAAGAAATGAGAAATTTCAAGTTAACTTTATTTGTTAATTTATCTTTTTGCTACTTGGTACAGTAAATTTTTGTATAAAAATATCCAATTTTACATTTTTTACTTTGATATTACAGTATAATATGAAATGCGCCATTTATTAGTTTCAAATAGTATGATCTTGATGTAATTTTGTAATAAAAAAGACTGTACTGACTGTACATTTTCAATAAATTAAAAAATAATTTGCAAGTAGGTAATTAGAATAATTTACATAATACCTACCATTTTTATGTGTGTATATTATTCTAAACAAATAACGACCCGATTAAAATGTATTTAAGAATACACATTAGTTTCGTAATTTTCTGAATGTACAGGAAATTCTTTAAAAAGTGTTTGTCTATGGATTTTTTAAAATAATTGGTGATCAATGATCATTAACGGTTATTGCATTGATTTTGAATAAACAGTCTTACCATAGAAAAATTAAAAAACTTTCTAACATTTAGATTTTAGTGCTTTACGAACCTCTTAACGCACTACCAGCGTGATATAAAGTTTACAAAAGTTACAAAAATATTTTACAATTGTTTTATATAAGACATAAAAATACAATGATTTAAAATATTTTAAAACCATGATTTCAATCCATAAAAGTGCTATTTACAGATCAAATACTGATCAAATATCACAGAATCACAACAGCTGCAGCTGCTTACCAATTACTTACCATTGAATGGTAAGTAGGTATTGGAATACATATTCTGAATGTCGGTTTGAGCTGCACAAATTAATATGATTTTATCAATCAATCAAAATCAATTAGTACAATTTAAAACAATTACTAGATTGAATAATGTTAAGAAAATATGAAGTAAAAATCATGAGTAAGTAATAATGATTGCTATTAACCATTCTATTAACTTTGTATAGCTGTTTCCTGGCCATCAACTAATATCGCTAAACTCTAAAGTAAAAAAAATGATAAATAAGAACTGGCTGATTTTAAAAATAGTAACGTAGGTGTTCGGAATTTGAATTACAGTTGGGCTTGGTCCGCACCGGCAGCGGGTACTGCTTTTGCGAGGTAAGAGAAAGAACGAGCGTTCGGAAGTCCTGATAGAACGCAGGCGCTGAGCGCAGATCGAGTGAGGTTCATTGGAGACGCGTCGTACCATTCATTTGTGTCGCCGTCGTAGCATTCCACGTGGGGTATTGTAGTCGAACCTATGAATACGTCGGCTATTTATAAAGGGTAAGTAAAATTCTGTATTACTTATATAATAGCTTAAGCAGCTGAGCGGAAAGTGCACAATATCATAGTAATAAATAAAAGCGTACCTATTGTTATTTTCTTTTTAGCAAGGCTTACTCAGCGCTACACTGTAGCCTTCCTCCCAGCCTCAAATTTGAGGAAAAAGCCATACTTTTAAGCTGAGATATATTGAAATATTACAACTAACCATTGAATCCCCCGATGACGAAGATCATATCGTCAAGCAGAACAGTTGCGAAGTTACTTCTAGCGCTGAACATCTCCGTCACCTCCTGCCATTCACCACCACGCTGCGGGCAGAATCTTTCACCTAAAAACAACAGCAGAATATAGAACCTCTTCCTTGTTTGGAAGTATTTTTGGGGCATCAATTATAGGTATATTAATTATAACGGTCTATTGTAAAGGTGCATTCGCGTGTAATGTAACATTATAGACTCAACTTTGAGCATTACATTATAATACTACCTCCCCGACTGACGAGCATTCGCGTGTAATATTTAAACATTTTAGGTTCTCCTCCCTCACTGATGTAATATTCGACTCTGTAACGTTACATTATTTAAAGCGAATGCTCCCGGTGAAGGAGCACCTACAGTCAATAAGATTACAGGATGATATCTACTAGCAATCAATACCCAGATTCGGAATTCTGGAAAAAGAGTCTGGAGGGGTTTTTAAAAGGAATTGCCGAAGGAACTGACCAGTGTTCAAACGATTATATCCGTTGAATCCACCGAGGGCGTACAAGTAGTCCCGATAGGCGATGAGGCTGACTCCAGATCGAGGGCTGATCATGGACCTGATGAAACTCCACTGCTTCACCTCTGGGTCGAAAACCTCGGCAGAAGACAGCACCTCTTGTCCATTAAAGCCACCAACAATGTATATCTGTTGTTTATCAGATTAGTTATTGTATTAGTGGATGTCGTTTCAAGACGGTGCGCAAGTGGTAGCTTATAGTTCAGTGTCATCTTTATTAAATCATTGTTATTTTGTTAAGATTTAAATTGTTTAATTGATATCCAATTTGATAAAAACTACGTACTTTTCCTCCAAGCGATGCAGCGCTGGCATCCGACCTCTGTTTGTTCATGGATGTCGTCATTTCCCATTGGTTCTTGTCTGGATAGTACCTTTCAGCGGACGCCATGCGGGTTCGACCGTTATACCCTCCCAATGCGTATATAAGGCCATCTAAAATGTTTGCAAAACAATTGTCTTATAATTTGGTCAAGAACTAGTGGAGATAAAGCCATCTATCCCAAGGAGGAAGATCTTCCTTGGGATGCTTTGATTCGTCAGACTGAAGTCCACTGGACTCTGGTCTCTGGATAGATATGCCGTGTCCCTTGTCTGTCTACTTTAGCAACTTAAGACATAGGGAGTTGGACCAACTATATTGATAGCTATATTGACTTTTGTCGAAGTATAAATTAAATATGTACTTAAATAACGAACCGTGCACAACAACACTAACGTAGCATCTCGCTTGGTACATGCAAGCTCTCTCCTGCCAGACATTCGTGACTGGATCGTAGCACCGTACGGTATTGAAATGATCACTTCCGTCGAAACCACCGATCATGTATATGAGGTTGTTCAGAGCACATAGACCGTGGTAGGCGCGAGGTGCGAGATCCATATGAATGGATAGAAACCAGCGATCAGCTCTGTAAAGAGCGTAGGGTAAGAATGATTTTCTATTAAGTTAAAGCCTGTTGTCAACCTGATATTATACCGAATGTGCGACGGAAAATTTACTTTACCTCGTGTCATAAGTTTCTACAAAACTGGTGGGACTGCCGGCACTCCATCCCCCTACTGCGAAAAGTATCTCGTACGGTATTCTGGGTCTCGCCAATGGATCGTTAAGATCGGCTTCCACGTCCGGTTTTGAATCAAGGAGTGTCAGAAAAACTACTGCTGGATATAAAGCTTCTTGACACCTCTGTAAACACTTTAACGGTATTTTATACCTATAAAGAACAACAATTGTCATAATTATTAATTTGGTTTCATACAACCTCGTCGTCGATAACCGGATGCCACTGTAGAATTTTGGTTTTTAAATATTTGAAACTAATATGGCCGTAACGCACACAAGTCAAAAGCGATGGAATGTATTTTCTTCGATTGTCGAGATCATGTTCTACCCAAGACTTTAAAGCTTGAAAAACGATTTCTTCGTTACGTACGTTCAATTCATCATCT
Source organism: Lysandra bellargus (assembly GCA_905333045.1). NCBI lineage: Eukaryota > Metazoa > Arthropoda > Insecta > Lepidoptera > Lycaenidae > Lysandra > Lysandra bellargus. Next base: position 2,546,869 of record HG995343.1, read on the forward strand.
CTCAGAATATCTTCTAATTCTTCAACAGTCAGTGTTTTGAACTCATTACACTCCTTTAGTATGCGACCAAAATTTTGTCTTATGTATGATTTTCCCTTTTTTTCTAGGTCACTACAAAAGTAGCATCGGGCGAATTTGAATATACCCAGACAGTTATGTGGTCGTATTTGCTGCAGCAAAAAATTACAGCACAACTGTATTACTCCGACTACATCGAAACGATCAGCATAAGGCAACAAGTTTTCAACGTTCTCCTCTGTTATCTTACAGGTTCCCGTGTATGCATAATCAAGTATGAGGTCCATGTAGTAGCTGGGTACATCTACGAATATTTCAGTTTCTTCTTGTTCGCCCTTTCTAAGAGAGTTAACGAATATGGCTCTAAAGTATGGACTCACTGCTGATAAAATAACTCGATGAATATGTATCGATTTCTTATCATTACATGTAATAACACCGTCACAGAGTTGATCGTTCAGTCTTAGTTCATTCCATATCGCTGGAAATTCTACCAACGAAAAATGTTCTGGTAGACAGACACATTTGCGTTTTCTAGTTACTACTTTCCTTTTCGACAATCGAGTTTTGTGACTAGATGCTTGAGGACGCGAAGAATTTTTAGTTTTAAGCAATTTACGATGTTTTGGATTGAATTCCATCCCTTTTGAAAATAGCGGTCTAAATTTGATGTCCGTCAATTTTTTATTAGGTCAACCGAAGTCAATAATTTCAAAAATATTTGTAAAGGAGGTTGGCGGGTTGGCTTGGCTGTCTAGTTGCTTGGGGGCGATACCGGTCCGTCCACGTCGTGTCCCTGGGCACCTCCCCCGTGCCATCGTGAGCTTTTCACGGCGACACGGGAGGGGTGGCTGAACGCCGGTATGGCGTGTGTTTGTGTGCGTGCTTGTTGTGTATGTTTGGCTGCGCCCGCAGTATGAAGAACGGGCCCGCGACCCGGGGTGTCGGAGAGATTAAGATGGCAGAGCGCAACTTGAAAAATACTCCCCGGGCGGGTCCCGGTCCCTCAGGGGCCGGAGAATCCCGCACATCCCCGAAAGGGGATGTCTGCCGCGCGTATACGGGGGCGGCACAAATTGCGTTGAGTGAGTCGGAGGCCGCAAAAGCGGCGAGCCAGAGGGCTATTTTGGCGGCCCAGGCGATGACGGCGCGAAAAAGCGCGACAGCCCGAAGCCGGCGCCCATTACCGCGCCGGCGGCGGAGCCACGGACTGACAAGGAGTTGAGGGGTGGCAAAGATCTTCCGCATGTCCTGATGACACGCGATGCGATGATGCCGCCCCCTACTCGAGTTCCCGGACGAGACACTCCTGGCCTAGACAGCGAGGACTGGCTCTCGGACTCCAGCGAAATGTCTGGCATGTCGCTGGATTCCGGGGGCCTGCCCGCATTCCTGGACAGGAGACGCCGAAAGAGGCGATCGGATGATGACATGACACCGCCCTTCAGCAAAGGGGCGGCGCCCAAACCAAAGAGAGGACGTGGCCGCCCGCCGACGACCGGCAAATATACCGGTTTGGCGAAGGCACAGGCCAACTTTAATCTGGAGAAGGAAGAGGCCCTTCGTTTACAGGCCGAGGAAGAGGTCGCTGAGGCAGCGCAGGAGGCGAGGAAAACGCGAGAGTCCATCAGCTCCGCCCGCTCCCAATCCGGACTTCCCGTTTCTTCTCCTTCGCGAGAAGAGGCTATGGAGCGGACAGGCGTTGACCTCATGAGAACGGTGGAGACTTCGCTGAAGACCATTGAAATGGTCGCCACGAAGTCATCCAATCTTAAGGGTACCTACGTAAGGTACCTTAAAGAGTCTGTGGCGACCATTAAAATGGTCTTCGAAGAGATGAAAGATCGTTCCTCATCGGAGGAGATCAAGATGCTGGAGGCTCAGAATGCGCGGCTCGAAGAGCAAGTGGCGAAGTTACGCCAGGAGCTTGACGAGTTGCGCAGACAGACCTCCCGGCCAACTGGTGGTGACATGCGTGAGCTATTGGCCGAAGTCTCCCGTGCAAACGTGGAGACCTTTGGCAATATGCTCAACGCCAGGCTTGCTGGGTTGGAGGATCGTCTCCTGCGAGAGCCGAGACGGAGACCCTCGCTGGCGTCGGACATAAGGCCGATCGAGGAAGAAATGCCGGGACACCCTCTGCAGAAGGCGAAAGGGAAACCGGCTAAGAAGAAGAAGTCGCAACCGTCAGTTGCTGCATCGGCCCCTCTAGAGGCCCCTGCTGCTTCCACGGCGCCCAGGCCTAAAAAGGCCAGGAAAAAGAAGAAGCGGCCACAATGGCCGCTCAGGAGGCGATGCAAGGGGGAGTGAACACCAGCTCCCCCCGTGCTGAGACGCCATGGACCACAGTGGGTCCAAAGCGCAAGAGGACGAAAGGGGCGGCTACACAATCTACAGCCGTCCCGAAGAAGAAGAAAAAGCCCAGGCTTCGGGTCCCCGCCACTGCGGCCGTCGCTCTTACAATAGAAGAGTCGGCTGTGAAGGCGGGTCTGACCTACGCCAAGGCCATTGAGGATGCCCGGCGGGCGGTGAACATTGTGGATCTTGACATTCCACAAGTCCGCTTCCGCCGGGCCCGAACCGGAGGGCGCCTTCTCACCATAGCTGGTGAGGGCGCAAGAGAGAAGGCGGACGCCTTCGCCGCGAGGCTTAAGAGTGTCCTGCCTGCGGAGGTGAAAGTTGGGCGGCCAGCCGCATGCGCGGAGATGCGCATCGCCGGCCTTGACGACTCCGTGACGACTGCTGAAGTCGTGGAAGCGGTCGCACGAGCAGGAGAGTGCCTGACCGGCGATGTCCGGGCGGGGCCAATAAGAGAGGGGCCACGGGGGGACGGATCGTGCTGGGTCCGCCTCCCAGTCGCGGCCGCCAAGAAGCTTTCGAGCTCTGGGCGGTTGCGTGTTGGTTGGGTGTCGGCGAGGGTGACGTTGTTAGCCGCGAGGCCAACGCGTTGCTTCCGCTGCCAGGACACCGGCCACGTGGCTGCCAAGTGCCGGTGCCCGGTGGACCGTAGTCGGACTTGTTTCCGGTGCGGGAAACCGGGACACAAGGCGGCGGAGTGCGGAGCCGCAGAACCAAACTGCGCCCTGTGTGAAGCCGCTGGCAGGGTCGAAAGGGGGCACGTGCTGGGCGGCAGCGGATGTCCGTCTGCAGCGAAAAAGCCGGCCCCCGGAGAAGAGAAGGCTCCGTCCAAAAAGGCTGGACGAAAGCCGAAGCCTAAAGGCGCTGGGGCTCCGCCCGCCTCCGCTGTCATGGAGACGGATGCCTAGACCCGCGGGCGGCGATCGGGGGATCCCGTCCGCATAAAGGGTCCCGAGAAGACAGCCCCCCTATAGCCCGGGGGGCTCTCGGTGAGGTCAGCGGCCAAAGTCGCTAGAAGAGGATGCCGGTTGCGGCTGCGCACGGGAAGGGGCGGAGTTGAAATGCTCTGCAGTACCCGTCCCTCCCGCACTATAGGCGCATGACGGAGGGCTGGGGGGTTTTAGTGGGTAGACCTCTTTAGGGAGTCCCACATACCCCCGCCCCTTCCCCCGGGGGGTGGGGGATACGTAAAGTATTTCCCCTCATTAAAAAAAAAAAAAAAAAAAAAAAAAAAAAGGCTGTCTAGTTGCTTGATTTTTTTGTCTATGGTAAACTTGAAACTTGCAACATTGTAGTTAAAGTTAAAGTCAAGGACTTTTTGGCGGGAAGTCGAAAATAGCGGGTTTTTTAAATTTTCTCTGATAAATAAAAAATAATTTTCCAGTAATATTAGAGTAATTTAATTGTAAATAGTACTTTTTCAATAGTGATAAAGAAAATGAGTGTAGATAGCGACGGGGGTCCGGCCCCCGCAGATTCTGCTAAGAAAAGAAAATTGGACGATACCTGTACAGTGGACTATAGAATGTATATAAAAACAAATTACAAAAGACAATTCCCGGAGAATTATAGTAGCGATTGCGTTGTTTACGTAGAATCAATAAACAATGAAAAATTGGGAAACAAAAATCCCATTGTTTTGACCAAATTATTCACGGAAAATATAAATTAGGCATTATAGGAGTGCATAGAGTTAACGCTTATAAAGTTGGTGTCACCTTTAAGAAGCCCGCACCGGCGAATAATTTTCTTAAAATGGACCATTTTTTAACAAAAAATAAACTAAAAGCCTTTGTACCGGCCCACCAGTCGGAGATCACTGGTGTTATTAGGTATGTGCCCAAGGCTCTGTCCAATGAAACTATATACAAAAACATTACATGCGACACAGAAGTGATTTCAATTAAAAGATTTTTTAGGAAAGTAGAAGGGAAACTTACTCCACTGGGTATGATTGCAGTTACATTCGCTGGTACAACTTTGCCTCAGCATGCCTACATACAAATGTTTAGATATCCAGTACATTTATATATACCATCATTACTACAATGTTTCAAGTGCCTCAAGTTTAACCACTCTGCTAAAGTTTGCAGAGGAGAACAAAATTGCTCCTCATGCACTGGTAAACATTTGTACAAAGAATGTGACGTCAAAGAAATTATATGCCTCAATTGTAGCGGAAATCACTTGGCCATCTCGCGAGACTGTCAAGTGAAACATAAGAAAATGCAGGAAAAGAAGTCCAAATATGAGAATTTAAATCGTTGTTATGCCACTGTGGTGAGTAGTGTTCCGTTGCTCATTGACCCTAAATCTTTTCCAGCTATTTCAAAACCTGTTAATGTAAATTCTATTAGTAATACCAAAACGACTTTCAATGTTGACCAAATTTTGAGTAATGACATTATAATGAATGCCTTAGTTAAGTCTCTTGTAACCCTCGGTAATAATAATACTCCAGTCACAAATAAAAGAATCAAAGAAATATTGTTATCTAATTTAATCACATAATGGATACATATTTAAATATAGCACAATTTAATATACAAAGCTTGCAGAATAAAAGAGCCTTATTAAAAACATTTCTTTATGATCATAATATAGACATATGTTTGTTAAATGAAACATGGCTTAAGAGTTCAAGTATAATTCCAGATTTTACACCTTATAATTTCATTCGTAAGGATTCATTAAATTCACATAATGGAGTAGGTATACTAATTAAACAAAACCTCAAATATAAAATTATAAATACAACTTTTTACGAAAGTATTCAAAATATTTGTATATCATTAGAAACTACAATAGGAGCAGAGCAATACACATTTTATGTGTGTATTGCCCACCTAATATACAACCTGTTATAGGTTCGATACAAATAAATTAAAAAAAGTATTACTTGAAACTCCTAAACCATGTCTCATCATGGGAGACTTTAATGCACATCACATTTTATTCGGATGCCACTCGAACAATAACAGAGGTAACAGTTTGTTTAACATCATAGATGAATTCGACATGTGCATATTGAACGATGGCAGTGTCACAACAGTTCAGGCACCAGATAGAAATCTGTCTGCAATTGATTTAGCTCTTGTTAGTCCTTCTTTAGCTCCTCTTTGCGAATGGCTTGTCCACAGTGATCCAATGGGCAGCTACCACTATCCAACTCAGGTAACTATTAATGTACAATCCTCAATATATTAAGTTCGTCCTGCGGAAGAAAAATATATTTACAGTAAAACATATTGGAATAAATATTTTAAGTTATCAGAGACATATTTTTCAGAATTAAATGTAGATAATAATAATTTAGAACCACTTCAGTTATACAATAGTTTTGTCAGTATTTTATGTAATCTAAGATCAATAACAGTACCAATACAAAATCCAAAGCCAGTTTCGAAGCCATTGAGAAAACCAGCTCCTTGGTGGAACCAAACATGTGAAGATGCAGTTCGAAAGTCCAAGGAAGCTTTAAAAAATTATATAGCTTTGCCCAGCATTGATAACTTTATTATTTATAAAAAATTTGATGCTCAAAAGAAAAGAATATTAAATGATGAAAGGGTTAAATCATGGCAAGATCTGTGTAGTAGTTTTAATAGAATGACACCAGTCTCTAGAATATGGGGATATATTAAAAGATTCAAGAGAATAGGTACTTCCCATGATAGGTTTCTAAATGATGATTGGGTACCATCATTTTTAAATAAAATTTCAGATCAGTCTCAGGTAAATGAAAGCAATTTAAAAACTATTTTTAACCGACTTCCAAAAAACGAGGAGGTTATATGTTCGGCTGTGGATTTTTTTTTTTTTTTTTTTTTTTTTTTTTTTTTTTTTTTTTTTTTTTTTGTATGTTCAACGATTACTCCGCCGTTTGTGAACCGATTTTCGAAATTTTTGTTTTGTTGTATTAGGTTTCACTCCAATTTGGTACCATGTTCACAAAAGTGGTGACCTGATGATGGGATCCATGAGTAATCGAGGGAACTCCTCGAAATTTATATGGAAACATATGGTGATTTTGGTTTTATGTGAAGTGTACTAAGAATATGCTACCAAAAAGTCAAATATTGGGTCAAAGTATACCATGGTTTCGAAGATGCTGAGAGAACTCCTGACTCCTTATAGATACACGTTCGGGAGTTTCGGCGTTGTTTTAAGAACAGAAAGCATATGCTACTATGCAATTCATATTCATCATCATAATCATCATCATCATCATCATCGTCATCATCATCATTAAGGTCACCAATATCTCATGGCACAGAATTAATAATAGTACAAGGCATAGGTATGGATATACTAATAATAATAATTATGTACTGTATAACAACACCTGTTTGTTTAATACATGGCGGTCGGCGCCGCAGAGGCGACGGCGTCGCCGCGCCGCCGCGCCGCGTGGCGCGTGGCGGCAGACAACAGATCGAATACTTTACTAATTACTTTATAAAATTTAAATAGACAAATAGAATTAAAATAAAGTTATTTTAAAAAGAGCATTTACACAAAACAAAGTCATTAAGTGTCTTTTTAATCAGTTATACTTATTAATCGATAGATGGCGCACTAAGTATCGATTTGAATTCTTGATTAAGCGCTTATTCCACTTATCCTAGCTAGGAAGTCCTAGCTAGGGTCCTAAAAAATTTAGTCAAGTGGAATAACATTTAGAAGCTAGGATCCTAGCTAGGATCCTAAATCGGAAAAAATTTAGTCAAGTGGAATGACATTTAGAAAGCTAGGATCCTAGCTAGGACTTCCTAGCTAGGATAAGTGGAATAAGCGCTTTACAAGAACAGAGCTGTCAATAATTATGATAATATTAAATATTATGAGTAGCTACGCTACATCCTATGCAAGTTTATACAATTTTTTATCTGATAGATCCTTCGATCGTGGAAAAACGAGACACAATAGGCTATTGTTATCTCAATCGCCGGTGACCGCTTGGGGCTTGAAGCATTAAAATTGTTAAATTACTTAGCACAATATGTTCACTTCACTGATAATATATGATTTTGTGAGTGTGAGTTGTGACTCTTGACAAATTGTAATAAGATACGTAAAATATATGCGAAGGTTTACCTACTAGTGTAACTAAAAAGAGTGAAATTATTATTATTTTTAACAAAAAATTAAAACCGACTTCCAAGGTAAAAACAATAATAACATTAATATGAACTAAAAAGTATTAAATAATTTTTACTATCTAATGGTGCCTTTTTCCGAATTCGGCTAAAACTCAACTATTTCTGTATTCAATCTTCATAATTTTGAAGTCGGTGCCAGTTCCAAAAGTTTCAAATATTCTGTCAGAGGACTGAAGATTCAGCTATCTGGTACCGACTTCAAAATAATGAAGATTGAATACAGAAATAGTTGAGTTTTAGCCGAATTCGGAAAAAGGCACCATTAGATAGTAAAAATTATTTAATACTTTTTAGTTCATATTAATGTTATTATTGTTTTTACCTTGGAAGTCGGTTTTAATTTTTTGTTAAAAATAATATTAATTGATCAAGCCGTTGAAGATGAAAGTAATGTTTCTTAATGAACCATTTACACTGAGTGAGTTGTACATATCTTTAAAAAGTAGAAAAGACTATACCATATATTTTAATTAAAAAACTACACCCTAATGCAATAGAAATTCTTTTAAAGATTTATAATAGGTTATGGGATGGTTTAGTCATACCGGAGTCGTGGAAAACTCAATGTGTCATTCCTATTTTAAAACCAAATAAACCAGCTAGTAACCCATCTTCCTACAGGCCCATTTCCCTATCATCATGTTTAGGTAAGCTTTTTGAAAACATGTTAAAAATGAGATTAGATTATTTTGCTGAATCACAAAACATTTTACCGGATATTCAGTTTGGATTTAGGAAAGGAAAAAGTTCTTCTGGAAGCTTTGTATCATTTATACAAGATTTAAAAAAGGCAAAACTTAGTCACTGCAGTGCTGTATGTGTATTGCATGTAAGAAATGCTTTCATTGAGACATTAACAATTTTATAGATTTTTGCCTAGAATATTCGGGGCAGGATATAGAGTTAGCCTGGTGGAGACCAGAACAAAAAAGACAGGATACAGACTGCACTGAACAAGTCTCACCTTCATGAGTTCCAGAGCACTTAAAACATCTTGGCTGGGATCTACACAACGCCTTTACATGCCCGAATCTACAACATTTTCGATTAGGCAGTTTTTGCCCAGAAAAAGTTAACACAACTGATTGCGTGGGAATCCAAGTCGGAGAATTATTGACAACTGATTTCCGGCTCAGTCTCTGTGCCCTCACAACCTTACCAAAACCATTAGGGACTTCTATATTTTCCACTAATTCCTCCATGGCCCACTCGACGGGGACATCGCGGACTATCCCCATGCGGAAAACGTTGTATGCGGGAATCGTTGCAGAGTATCCATAATTTTCTTGTAAAATAGGGTTAATAACAAAAGAGTTCGCACTTCCAAAATCTTCAAACTCTATTGCAACCTTATTCCGACCTAATATTTTAATGCCATCTGTCACAATTTTTTTGATATTACATATTTTTAAACAGAAATTGTCCGAAATTTATAGGTTTTAAAACCACCCCAGAAGCATTATTCGGTTCATTCCTTGAAACCTGGACAATAAACGGGCCAACATCGCCTTCAAAATATTTTTTATCAGCCAAAAAGTCCGGATGGTTGTACATAAGCTGTATCGAAGAATTTACCGCTGTATTTCTTTTGGAGTTAATTGGAATACTGTCCACAGAACACATACTGTCCGTTTTTCTAGCAATAGATATAGATCCGTCCGAACTAGTGCCGGGCATATCCAATGATAAAATATCCCCACCACCAGGATCCGGCGGATCAACATCCATATTGACTAACTAATTAATAAAATACACTAAACTAAATACTATCCTACGTATATTTAAGCTAAAGGTTAAAAATAACTAACTAAAGAAGGGAAAGAAACAATCAAACCAGAAAAAACCTACGTAACCTCAAAACCTTGTATCATACATTTGAGAACAACGAATACTATACTCACAAGTCACATGTTTGAGAACGCATTACGCAGCTTGAAGTCTCCCATGGTTTTTGTTTTGACTTTTGTATTTTGTTTTTTTAGAGATGTCATGTGTCAATGGTTTTGTTTTTTATGTCCTTATGAAATGTAAAATGTTGTAACTTGTATCTTTCTTATAGTTTGTAGGTTTTATTTTTGTTATTATTTTAATGTAATAATTATTGTATTCTAATGTAAGTTCATTGTACTATTATAATGTATTCGACTGAAGGACCTGTATCCAGGGCTTCAAATAACGTTATTTTTTCATAACGTTACTTTTAAACTTAAAATTTACCCGATGCTAAAAATAACGTTAAAAATTAATATTAATAACGGTTAGTGTTATAACGTTATATAAGATTTATAACGGTAAATATATGTTCTTTGATAACGTTATAGTCCGTCAAGAAAGTCATAACTATTACTTTCATTATTTCTCTACATGTATTAAACTCCTAAAAATAGGTAAGCACAAATCTCGCAAAAAAAGTGGGCTGCGAGTGAGATTTAGTGCACCGTGCACGATCGCATACCTGATACCAGAAAATAACGTTATATTTACCGTTATTATTATAACGATATTTGTTCCTTTATACCAGGGCTTCGTAACGTTATCGAATAACAGAAAAAATATCGTTACGTACCGTTATTTTCATAATGGTAGCCAGATAACGTTATTTTTTTAACGATATCTAGTAAAATAACGTTATATTTACCGTCATTATTATAACGTTATTTTTTCGTTATGGCATAACAAAAAAATAACGTTATAATAATAACGGTAAATATAACGTTATTTTCTGGTATCAGGTATGCGATCGTGCACGGTGCACCAAATCTCACTCATATTTAAAATGTAATAAGCGTTCTCTGTGAAAATACAAAGAAAAAATACACCTTAAAAGCGTGATTACGTTTAGAAAATTTTCCCGCCTGTCATGACTTTCTTGACGGACTATAACGTTATCAAAGAACATATATTTACCGTTATAAATCCTATATAACGTTATAACATTTACCGTTATTAAATACATTTATAACGTTATTTCTAGTATCGGTTAAATTTTCATAACGTTATCTATGCCCTTGAAGCAATAACGTTATGAAAAAATAACGTTATTTGAAGCCCTGCTTTATACATAACGAAAAAATATCGTCATAATAATAACGGTAAATATAACGTTATTTTACTAAATATCGTTAAAAAATAACGTTATCTGGCTACCATTATGAAAATAACGGTACGTAACGATATTTTTTCTGTTATTCGATAACGTTGTGAAGCCCTGCCTGTATTCGTAGTCAAGAATAAATTATTAAAAAAAAAAAGTCAAAGTTATTTCGTGCAACCCTTAGGTGCAACCAGGTGCAACCCACTATGTAAACGTCATTGTGACAGTTTTTGATTGTGACAAAAATCAGCTGTCACTTGTCACTTGTCAGATCTCGTTTTGTCTATAGGTCTCTTTTTCGTCCGGTTGTCAATATGGTGAGTTTCGTTCGGTGTAAAAATAAAATTATCAATAAAAATCTCGGTGATCTAGTGATAGTGCGCAAGTTTTAAGTGATAGTCAATAATATCAGTGATATGAGAATGTGTTCTTCTATGTATTTCAGGGAGTCGACATCAACCATAAACACGACAGGAAAGTTAGGCGTACCGAGGTTAAATCTAAGGATGTATACCTCAGGTTGCTCGTAAAAGTGAGTATAGTTTACATTAGCCTTATTCACACACGAATATCTTACCTTTTTGGAAACAAACAAGCGACAAAAGTTGACATAACCTATTGTTTACAGCTCTACAGATACTTGGCGAGACGTACAAATGCCAAGTTCAACACAATTATCCTGAGGCGTCTCTTCATGAGCCGCATCAACAGGGCTCCCATCTCCCTGTCGCGCCTGGCTCGTCACATGAAGAAGCCCACACGCGAGGGCCTAATCGCCGTGGTAGTCGGTACCGTCACCAACGACGTGAGGCTGTACAAAGTGCCCAAGCTCACAGTCGCCGCCCTGCACGTCACAGAGAAGGCTCGCGCCCGTATCTTGGCAGCCGGAGGTGAGATTTACTTTGTTGTTATAGTCATAAACCAATTTTAGGCTATCAAATTATGCACAACTCTTTTACTTTTGTTTCTTTTACCTTTCATTATATCAATGTAAATTAAATACAAACAATACTCAAACAAAGTTTACAAGAAAGTTAGAATAAATTTGTGCATAATAGGTACCTATATCACAAAACAATATATATAGATATGTATGCCTGGAGATGGTAACACAAAATTCTTGGTCATTTGTACCAGGCTGGTGGTTCTACAGGGCTATAATTACGTAAAGGCAAAAAGGAAAATGATGGTTATAGCGCTCGCACTGGCAGCCCAAACGCATGGGCGTTAATCGAACGTGTCGGATAAATAACGAGAGTCTAACGATTTGTTCCACAAAAATGCTTGTATTTTCAGATAGTCAAAAAAAAAAAAGTAGGCGGTAGCGTAATGTCATACTTCTCGGGTGCGGCTGTAAGCCCGCCATACCGATGCGAATACGTTAATTTTAATAAAAAAATTGAACCATTTGTACTATGCTAATTTTTGCATAGCTAATCATCGTCGATTTTTTCATTCCATTCGCGAAAATCACCTTGCCATACTTTTCCGACAGGTCCCAATGGCTGCCATACCACTGCAAAGGTGTATTTTTTCTTTCGCCAAACGATTTGTATCACCCTGAAATTTTTTTTAACAGTTCCCTGTATGATCATAAATAGGAGTCTGATAATGCCATATGTACCTGTGGGAGGTGGTGTATGTGAACAATACATATTATTTCAAAATCCTAAGATTTTATTTGTAATTTCAAACGGTTTTTCAAGTATGCCGCCACTTTTTCCCTCTACCACAAGTATGGCAAATATAATAATGGTCACATTGTATCGTATAATTTCCAAAAATCCAAATGCTATTCTGGTACAAATCGTCCAATTTTAATCACTTTTTTGCTCAAGTCCGATAGTCAACTGCCCCATGGTTACAATCTGTAATAATTTTTTTTTTGGTACAATTGCATCAAAATGACGAGAATACAATGATGCCATGACGTAAAAATGATCTTACGTATTTTATAGTCGTATTTTTAAGACGTGTCAAATAAATATTTCAAGTATGGTAGCACTTTTTCCCCCTACTAGAAGTATGGGAAAAATAATAACGGTCATATTCTGTCAAATACTTTCCAAAAATTTAAATGCAATACTGGTACAAACCGTTTGGCGAAAAAAAAAAGTTACTAGACCTTTGAAGTGGTATGGCGGCCATTGGGACCCGTTGGAAAAGAATGGCAAGGTGATTTTCGTGAATGGCTACTCAACGATGATTATAATGATAATAATATCTATGGACGCTTCACACCACGTCAGTCTGGCCCTGTGCTAAGTACCTGAAGGACTTGTGTTACAGGTACCAGACAACGGAAATATATTAATTAATACTTTTATACTATACATATATTTAAGATTTTTATTATACTAGCTGTCCCGGCAAACGTTTCTTTGCCATATTATATTAAGTATATCGCCCGTTTTATTTTATTGAATTAGTGACTAAAATATAAGTGTGTCACCATGGCAACGTCCATCGCTATCCCGTGACCCGCGTCGCATAAACAATGGTCGCTCTTTATAGACAAATAATTAGCAATAAATTAAAATTGCGACTATAATTTGAGATTTAAACTATCCTATCTCTCAAGTTGGATCGAACTGCACATGGTGTGCGAATTTTATTATAATCGGTTAAGTGGTTTAGGAGTCCATTGAGGACAAACATTGTGACACGAGATTTATATATATTAAGATAATACACATATTTAATGTACATACAGACCCAGGAACATTGAAAACTTTTTGTTCCGTCGGTCGGATTCGAACCCGCGACCCCCGGCTTGAGCTACCAACGCGCTCACCACTGAGCCACAGAGGTCGTCATTACTGATTCGCTATGCAAAAATTAGTCTGGTACAAATGGTTCAATCTTTTTATTAAAATTAACGTATTTGCGTCGATATGGCGGGCTGTAAGCCACATCCGAGAAGTATGGCATTACGCTATCGCCTACTTATTTTTTTTCGACTATCTGAAAATACAAGCATTTTTGTGGAACAAATCGTTTGACACTCGTTATTTATCTGACACGTTCGATTAACGCTCATGCGTTTGGGCTGCCAGTGCGAGAGCTATGACCATCATTTTCCTTTTTGCCTTTACGTAATTATACCCCTGTAGAACCGCCAGCCTGGTACAAATGACCCAAGAATTTTGTGTCACCATCTCCAGGCCTACAATTATTAACCTATCAAGCCCCATAATGGCTGGTTTACATATTGTATTAAGTTGATAAGTAGTTAACTAAATTTTAACTTAATTTTAAGTTATTATTTGCATGTAAATACAAAATTTAGTATCAAGTAGCAAGTTCAAATTTAGTTAGTTTAGTGTATACTCGGCGCGGCGAACCTTGATCTCTATGACACTAACAGCTAATGTCATCATATAACATTGTAGTGGCGTCACCATTAAATTGGGATCATATTGGGGGCGTCTAAAAATGCCATTTAAAAATTTTACGTAGCTTTATACCATTAGTAATGTATTCCGTTGATATTTTTAACAAATCTTAACATTTACGAGAAGTTATCTCAATTTATATTTACGTCCTGCAAAACTTACGTCGTGTGACGTTTATCGACTAGGGCGGCAAGTATCGATAAAAAAATGTCGGTAATGGAAACGAGTGCACAACGTTCCTTATATAGTTTACACTTTACAGTGAAAGTACTCAGCGCTGAAAGCGAAAAAAATGTTTTGTGATTTGTATGGGTACGTTGTCAAGTGGCAACAAAGGGCCGCCATTTTGTTGTTCACAAGCAAAGTAATCTCGCAAACGCACAACAAACTCCCGCGTTTCACTGTTGAGTACAGTTTTTCGTTGTCTTTTCGTCATTTTTCAATACCAGCAATAACAAAACAGCAACAAAAACAAAAAACAGTAATAACAAGTAACACTCCGATAACAAAAACACGTGGCGCATACAAGGCGTTAGCACTCGTACTGAAGAAGCGAGCGCCCGGCGCCCGCGCCGGCCGCCCAGCATCGTCGCGTCGTTAGTGACCGACCAAATAGTGTGGCTATATCTAAATATATCCTATAATATTATAACCTACAATAACAATTCTTTTTCAGACAAAATAAATAAATGGGGAACATTCATTTTCATGATAATTAAATATATACTTAAATAGCAAAAACGTGTTCACCGGGTTAAAAGTCCGTATACGAAATTTTGCCGATTTCGCTCATTTAACAGACGTGATTTAACAGTTAAAATACAATATTTCTATAAGTTTTAATGCACAACATGTGAGATCATTTCAATTATAATCTAATGTTGGAGCTAGATTTTTTATTTTTTTTAAGTATCTTTAAATAATCCAACTCAAACCCGCGACAGTTTTGTGATTTTTGCTGTAAAAGGTTTAGAATATCACCTTTTTATGGATTGTATTGACGTCTTAACGGTATGAAAAAAATACAATGTACTGTTGAGAAAGTCGTCTATACAATGTTGGAATTACTTTTTACCACTTTAATATAAAAAAAACCTTTAAAAAACAGAAAACCTCTATCTGCCCGCTAACTTGGCTGTACCATTGGTACATTATCGTTGAAGGAGTAAATTAAACACGTAGAATACTGTATTACTGAACACTCTACTCCCGGCCGCGGCTGGTAAGCAAGTGGTCGATAGCTCTCACTCTGGCGACCATCTTGTCACCGCCTCAACCTGATTGGCAGTAAGGCGGCCATCTTTATTTATCAATACACTACATTGGCGATCGTCCTTTTTCACCTGGCATATGAAAGGCGGGCGTGAGTGTGAAGAGAGCAGTAGAAAAGAGAGTACGGGCTCTTAAACATTATTAGAAAATAACAAGGTTGGAAACTTTCGTTTTACTTACCTACTTAATCTATGCCAAAAATCTTAAAATAATACAACAACAACATAATGCACATTATAATATTTTTTAAAACATGTTTACCAACGTGGCTGAATGCAAGCCACGCCTTTGTCTAAAAAAAATAATTTATCGACACGACCAAAGACACGACCCATCACTAACACGAACTGTCATAGGGATCAAGGTTCGCCGCGCCGAGTATAAAAGTTCCATTCAGATTTGGGCAGTCGCGAGGTCGCGACTCGCGACACTCGCGACGTCGCGCGCGCGCGCGTAATACGTGTAAACCAGCCATAAGAGCACCGGTGGTCGCGACAACAATAGAATAGCAATAGATGTCCAAGAATCCGCGATCGAAGGATTAAACTGACATCTACCTATGAATCAACTTCTCTAATAGTACTTCAAGTGTTGATAAAAACCAGTGTTATTTTTATGACAAAGTAATCAGTGACCATGAAATTTAGCTGATCTCAATATAAACTGCACTATTTAGTAATAAATACATCCAAGAAAATTGGCCACTAAAGAAATGGTTAAGTTTTAAATTATGTTTTTGCCCTTCTACCACCAATGATTTCTCAAAACCGAAAAGGAATGACTATGAATCTAGTACTTTGTTCCACCATAGAGCCTAAACTAGAGATTTATTTTACTCTGTAACTAATAATAAGATCTACACTATGTATACAGAAGTTATATACTGTTCTCGTCTGTCCAATGACTTTAAGAGGAGATCTCTACAAAGTTCTATTCTTAGTTTAATAGCCAATTTTTGTTATAAAAATTTACCTAACCAATGTAATATTGTTTCCAGGTGAAATCTTAACTTTCGACCAGCTGGCTCTCCGTGCACCCACTGGCCGCAAGACCGTGTTAGTGCAGGGACGTAGGAACGCCCGCGAGGCAGTCCGTCACTTCGGACCGGCCCCTGGTGCCCCACGCTCGCACACAAAGCCGTACGTCCGTACAAAGGGACACGAGAAGGCTAAACCTAGCCGTCGTTCCAATGTCTAGACTTAATATAAGGACTCTAAAATAATTGCTCTCGTTTTACTTTCTATCCTTGTTCCTGTCTAGACATGAGTAATAATTTGAGTAAATTGACCATAGAATATAGATCATTAGGCTGTAGCTCAATAGTTAAAAGATGAATCTATTGTCACAAATAAACTTGGTCCTTTATGTGAATTATGTGTCATTAAACTACAAAGACAAAACAATACTGTTAACTTGCAATAAATAACTTTTTATTTATTAAAAATAATACTTTGCTATCACAGATTACAGACTAGTCACAAAAGTTTTTCGACCAAAAGGTCACAAGAGATTCATCTTCAGGTTTTATGCCTAATACCTGCTTCAAATTGTTTACTGCTTCAGATTTATGTTTAGATGATTTGATTGCTGTTTTCAATGTATTTGCGATTCTGAAAGAGAATTATAATGACTTAAAAACAGTAGCAAGACCTTGTTAGAAAAAGAACTCATTCTTTAAAAACCTAAATTATTAATAAAATCTGTAGCATAATGTCAAGAGTAGACGAAAGAAAATATAATATTTTAGAATACCGAAATGAAAGATGAAGTTCTCAGGTATCCAATGTGTATACCTACCCTAACCATTCCAGTTGTATGGATTTTATGTATTGATTCAATACAGCATCATTAAATTTATCATTCTCCATTCCTTTCTCTATTTTAGTCATCAGTGTTGGACCTAGGAAAAGAAATGGAATATTTTATTGAAAGTCTAAATAATAAAACTGTAGCAGAATAATTAAAATTATTTACATTTATGTGGTAGACTACCATTCCATTTGCATTCAAAATTATTATTTTCACTTTCTTGTAAATAACAAACATTACTTCCTATTTTACAATTTGGATCCCAAGATTTAATATGTGAGGCTCCACTTGCATTTGGTAGCAAATTGATTAATGTAGCTACTATAGTATTTGGCTGCTTACTTCTTGTATTTATGACAATCTGAAAGAAATATTAGGTATATATTTATACTAGCTGCCCCGGCAAACGTTGCTTTGCTATAATATAAAGTATGACCCGCCCCGGCTTCGTACGGGTATATAATATAAAGCCTATGTCACTCACTGAATAAATAATTAAAATCGATTCAGTAGTTTTTAAACTATACTAATATTATAAAGAGGTAAACTTTCTTTGTTACTACTACTACAGCTACTCATAGATCTAAACTCCTCTTCCGCGAGCGCACCCAGGCCCAGCCTTGGTAGTGCCCATTTAGCGCCCACTTCGTAACGGGCGTAAATCTCAATATTTTAATTTCGCTATAACTTCTAAACCAAACATCCAATTTTAATCATTCAAAGACCAAAATATATTATCTACATAAACTGTACTTAGTGATGAAATAATTTAATTTGATAAGGATTAGCATGAGTAAAATAAATGTTTAAATATAGTACAAAAAAAAATCAAGCTTTTTAAATAAAAAAATGGTTGTTGTGCCTCACTTGACATAGATAGGTATAGTGTGTCGCGGACATTTTTGTAGATGTTTATAAGATCTACATTTACTTAGGACATTGTATGGTTCTATCTTTTATAGTTTAGGCAGCATACGCAAAATAAGTAATTTTCTGGTTGTTTTCGAAAAACTGAAATATCTTACAGAACCCTATATTTTCCAAAATAAAAAGTAGCCTATATTACTCGTAAATAATGTGGCTTTTGAATGGTGAAACAATTTTTAAAATCGGTCCAGTAGTTTTTGAGTCTATTCATTATAATTAAACAAACAAACAAAGTTTACCTCTTTATAATATTAGTATAGAAGTATAGATAAATCGTTACTCAAAATTTTTTAGAAGACTAGCTGTTGCCTGAAGTTTATTTAATGCATGGTACATAAACAGTTTTCTAGATTAACATTCTTAAAACTTTTAATATTTTCATACCAAAACATTCAGACATACAGATTTTATAAGTTTATTGTTTGTTACTTACATCTTTACCAACTAACATACAATACAAAACATTCCTAAACACGGGTCTTGTTAAGAGTTTTTCCAAATCTCTTATAGACATCCTACTGTGCTTCACTTCACACATGTTATCTTGAAATATAGTTCCTCTGGTGGCATTGTTGCTGATTTTATTCAAAATGTCAGCACTTGTATGCAATGTCTCTGTGTAAGTCGCCGCACCAGTTCTAAGTATATGAGTAAAGTGTGAATGTAACTTTTTGAAAATGTCTTGATCACCTGAAAATAATAAGTACAAGATCAAAATACTGTATTATAGTCTAATGCCGCTATCCCCAACCCGCGGCCCGCCGGGACTTTATTTGTGGCCCGCGTGATTTTGAAATTTTGAAATTCACGCCCACTGGCAAAATAACGTAGTCAAAATAAGATTTATTAATTTTGAAGAATGTTAGAAAATTTTTGTTGCGGCCCGTGACACCAAGACCAAAACATGTTGTGGCCAGCATGAAAAAAGGTTGGGGACCACTGGTCTAATGCAACGGTAGAGTATTATGTTTTCTCTGGCTATTCAAAGAGCTTGAGAGGTATTGGGTAATCAGTTATCAGCACTTGGGTATACAGTCTTTTCTATTAGTTTTACTAATAAACCAGAATATTACAGATTACAAAAAGAAAAAGAAACTTTGTTGCATAATACATATTATTGTAACAAACACTAAATTTAGGCTTTTATCATTACCTGTTAGTTGTACAAGTGATCTTGACTGACCAAACTCATACACTCCCGTCTTCAGCCTCAAAGCTCTTTGTGAACATACCCTCTGTTCCTCCTCAAACACAACCTCAGCTAACTGTTGGAGCTCTCTGGAAATCCTCTATTATAATAATTAATTGCTTAGTTTCTCCTGGCCACAAAATTACAAATATATGTATATATTCTAATATAATTTGTTTCACTTAGGAAATGTTCCTTATAATATATTGTTTTTTTTTATTGCATGTGATATTTTACATCATAATATGAGAAGAAAATGCAGATAAAATTGTAAGAATGATGTAAAATGGTCTTCGTAAATTTACATTGAAACTCAATTTGGTGTTGGAAGTTTTGTCACTAATTTGAATATCAAGTGGTACCTCGCGTACCTGCATGTGTTCTGACAGAGCAGGAGTTATGTTGAGCAACATGAGCTTGTCCTTCATCAGCACCACAATAGAGAACATTCTTATCAGGCCCCGGGCTCTGGTGTCTTTTATTTGGAACATATGACTTAAAACATGACCCTGCGTGTCACTGAAATATACAACACCGCCTTCTTTGTTCCAGCTCACCTTGAAATATTAATTTATGATAAAATTAAAGCACAAACTGAAATTCAAGATAAAATAAAGGATAATAGTTATGTTCATAACTTACTTCACAAGTTATGCTTCGTAACGCAGCCTGGCGTAAAAAAGTCGCTATTTCTGCATTCGGAAGGGATTGTCTGCTGCAGAATATTGTGCCGTTACTCTCTCGGGACACAAAAACCGTTTCCGTGCCGATGGAAGTGCATCCAATGCATTGAACAGCCGAAATGGATGGATCCGTGGCGTGATCTTCATTGTCACTCGTAAATGTGCAAAATAAAGGTTTAGGCCCATGCGCTTCACAGAAGTGACACAAACTAACTATGGCATTCATGTTATTTATTTAATTTTTAGTAAAATTCTTCATTTTACTTAAAAAAATACGCGTTATTTTTGTGTGATTTTTTCAACTTTTTGACTTTGACTGGTTTGACATAGGTAATACATATTTTGAAATTTGACAGCGAACCCGGAGTTTGACAAATGAGTTCTCCTTCTCCTATTGGGCTTTTTTAATTAAAATAATTGCCATGCACAAAAGTAAAGCGTACAGCAGGGCTTCATAACGTTATCGAATAACAGAAAAAATATCGTTACGTACCGCTATTTTCATAATGGTAGCCAGATAACGTTATTTTTTTAACGATATTTAGTAAAATAACGTTATATTTACCGTTATTATTATAACGATATTTTTTCGATAAGTATAAACGAAAAAATATCGTTATGATAATAACGGTAAATATAACGTTATTTTCTGGTATCAGGTATGCGATCGTGCACGGTACACTAAATCTCACTCGCAGCCCACTTTTTTTGCGAGATTTGTGTGAAAATACAAAGAAAAAATACACCTTATAAGCGTGATTACGTTTAGAAAATTTTCCCGCTTGTCATGACTTTCTTGACGGACTATAACGTTATCAAAGAACATATATTTACCGTTATAAATCCTATATAACGTTATAACATTAACCGCTATTAATATCAATTTTTAACGCTATTTTTAATATCGGTTAAATTTTCATAACGTTATCTATGCCCTTGAAGCAGTAACATTATGAAAAAATAACGTTATTTGAAGCCCTGCCGCGTAGGCGAGTTTGACAGCTGTCAAACTCGTATGCAGCTACTTCACTTCGTGTGAATTTGACAGTTTTGACGGTTCGCAGCAAACCGTCAAATTTGACACGTGGGCTTAGTGCTGCCAATTTAACAAATATCTGCCATTTTGCCTTATAAATTATAATATAAGGAAAAATATTTATTGTATTAAATTTAACGCAAAACTTAACTCTTACGGCTCCAGTCTTTACTTTTAAAATAATTTGGGTTTTAGAATAGAATAGATTTTTTTTATTTGTACAAAAACTAAACTACAGAAGAAACACGCTAAAAGAATCCGTACAAAATATAGGCGGTCTTACCGCAAAATTGTTTTTTTTTTTACATAATTTTTTGCTCTCTAATGCATGCGCTCTTTGTCTCCACATACGAATTTGTGATTTTTTACTTGGACATTTCTCGAAATTTGTTTTTAGTTATTAGTATAAGCTGTGCTTTTGATTATTCTTCTTGAATAGTTAATTAATATTTTCGACCCAGCTCTAACGCAACCAAAATTTTAATGAGAGGTTTTCTTACTTTTTATCTCCACCAGACGGCGCGACGATAGACACTTCTAGATCTTCTAGGTTCCCCACCGATCTGAAATTATCTGCAGGTTGGCATCACGGATACATATTGGTAGTGT